>CM031620.1:6575102-6612602 GCA_018398815.1 Conus ventricosus | reverse complement strand
AGCCGCATGAACGCTGTGCAATAAAACGCTTGAATTCTCTGGCATCCGTAGTCATTTATCAGCCTTCCCATCCAAACGGACCTGCAGGAATTGCCCACCATGCAGAATTTGATCTTCACAGGGAGATGGATAATCTTACTGTTTCAAGTTCCTCGGTCTTCCTGTCAAGATGAAACTCTGCATCACGTGAAGCTTGCGGCTTCACCACAGCCCTGACATGCCCCCTCATGGTCGCTAGGCCACACCACAGCCCTGACATGCCCCTCATGGTCACTAGGCCACACCACCGCCCTGCCATGCCCCTCATGGTCGCTAGGCCACACCACAGCCCTGACATGCCCCCTCATGGTCGCTAGGCCACACCACAGCCCTGACATGCCCAATCATGGTCGTTAGGCCACACCACAGCACTGACATGCCCCCTCATGGTCGCTAGGCCACACCACAGCCCTGACATGCCCCCTCATGGTCGCTAGGCCACACCACAGCCCTCACATGCCCCTCATGGTCACTAGGCCACACCACAGCCGTGACATGCCCCCTCATGGTCGCTAGGCCACACCACAGCCCTCACATGCCCCTCATGGTCACTAGGCCACACCACAGCCCTGACATGCCCCCTCATGGTCGCTAGGCCACACCACAGCCCTGACATGCCCCCTCATGGTCGCTAGGCCACACCACAACCGTGACATATGCCTCATGGTCGTTAGGCCACACTACAGCCCTGACATACCCCTCATGGTTGCTAGGCCACACCACAGCCCTGACATACCCTCATGGTCGCTAGGCCACACCACAGCACTGACATACCCCCTCATGGTCGCTAGGCCACCACAGCCCTGACATACCCTCATGGTCGCTAGGCCACATCACAGCCCTGACATGCCCCCTCATGGTCACTAGGCCACACCACAGCACTGACATGCCCCCTCATGGTCGCTAGGCCAAACCACAGCCCTGACATGCCCCCTCATGGTCGCTAGGCCACACACAGCCCTAACGTGCCCCCTCATGGTCGCTAGGCCACACCACAGCCCTGACATGCCCCCTCATGGTCGCTAGGCCACACCACAGCCCTGGTATGCCCCCTCATGGTCGCTAGGCCACACCACAGCCCTGACATGCCTCCTCATGGTCGTTAGGCCACACCACAGCACTGACATGCCCCTCATGGTCGCTAGGCCACACCACAGCACTGACATGCCCCTCATGGTCGTTAGGCCACACCAAGCACTGACATGCCCCCTAATGGTCGCTAGGCCACACCACAGCACTGACATGCCCCTCATGGTCGCTAGGCCACACCACAGCACAGACATGCCCCCTCATGGTCGTTAGGCCACACCACAGCACTGACATACCCTCATGGTCGTTAGGCCACACCACAGCACTGACATGCCCCCTCATGGTCGCTAGGCCACACCACAGTCATGGTCGCTAGGCCACACCACAGCACTGACATAGCCCTCATGGTCGCTAGGCCACACCACAGCACTGACATAGCCCTCATGGTCGCTAGGCCACACCACAGCCCTGACATGCCCCTCATGGTCGTTAGGCCACACCACAGCCCTGACATACCCCCTCATGGTCGTTAGGCCACACCACAGCCCTGACATACCCCTCATGGTCGTTAGGCCACACCACAGCACTGACATACCCCCTCATGGTCGTTAGGCCACACCACAGCACTGACATGCCCCTCATGGTCGCTAGGCCACACCACAGCACTGACATGCCCCCTCATGGTCACTAGGCCACACTACAGCACTGATGCCCCCTCATGGTCGCTAGGCCACACCACAGCACTGACATGCCCCTCATGGTCGCTAGGCCACACCACAGCACTGACATACCCCCTCATGGTCGTTAGGCCACACCACAGCACTGACATACCCCCTCATGGTCGTTAGGCCACACCACAGCACTGACATACCCCCTCATGGTCGCTAGGCCACACCACAGCACTGACATGCCCCCTCATGGTCGCTAGGCCACACCACAGCACTGACATGCCCCTTCATGGTCGCTAGGCCCACCACAGCCCTGACATATCCCTCATGGTCGCTAGGCCACACCACAGCACTGACATACCCCCTCATGGTCGCTAGGCCACACCACAGCCCTGACATACCCCTCATGGTCGCTAGGTCACACCACAGCACTGACATACCCCTCATGGTCGCTAGGCCACACCACAGCCTGACATATCCCCTCATGGTCGCTAGGCCACACCACAACACTGACATACCCCTCATGGTCGTTAGGCCACACCACAGCCCTCACGTGCCCCTCATGGTCGTAAGGCCACACCACAGCCCTGACATAACCCTCATGGTCGCTAGGGCACACCACAGCCCTGACATAGCCCTCATGGTCGCTAGGCCACACCCACAGCCCTGACATACCCCTCATGGCCGTTAGGCCACACCACAGCACTGACATGCCCTCATGGTCGCTAGGCCACACCACAGTCATGGTCGCTAGGCCACACCACAGTCATGGTCGCTAGACCACACCACAGCCCTGACATATCCCCTCATGGTCGCTAGGCCACACCACAGCACTGACATGCCCTCATGGTCGCTAGGCCACACCACAGCACTGACATGCCCCTCATGGTCGCTAGGCCACACCACAGCACTGACATGCCCCTCATGGTCGCTAGGCCACACCACAGCCCTGACGTGCCCCTCATGGTCGCTAGGCCACACCACAGCACTGACATGCCCCTCATGGTCGCTAGGCCACACCACAGCACTGACATGCCCCTCATGGTCGTTAGGCCACACCACAGCACTGACATACCCCTCATGGTCGTTAGGCCACACCACAGCCCTCACGTGCCCTCATGGTCGTTAGGCCACACCACAGCCCTGACATAGCCCTCATGGTCGCTAGGCCACACCACAGCCCTGACATACTCCTCATGGCCGCTAGGCCACACCACAGCACTGACATGCCCCCTCATGGTCGCTAGGCCACACCACAGCACTGACATATCCCTCATGGTCGTTAGGCCACACCACAGCACTGACATAGCCCTCATGGTCGTTAGGCCACACCACAGCCCTCACGTGCCCCTCATGGTCGTTAGGCCACACCACAGCCCTGACATAGCCCTCATGGTTGCTAGGCCACACCACAGCCCTGACATACCCTCATGGTCGCTAGGCCACACCACAGCCCTGACATACCCCTCATGGCCGTTAGGCCACACCACAGCACTGACATGCCCCTCATGGTCGCTAGGCCACACCACAGTCATGGTCGCTAGGCCACACCACAATCATGGTCGCTAGGCCACACCACAGCACTGACATAGCCCTATGGTTGCTAGGCCACACCACAGCCCTGACATACCCCCTCATGGTCGCTAGGCCACACCACAGCACTGATATACCCCCTCATGGTCGTTAGGCCACACCACAGCACTGACATGCCCCTCATGGTCGCTAGGCCACACCACAGCCCTGGCATGCCCCTCATGGTCGCTAGGCCACACCACAGCATTGACATGCCCCCTCATGGTCGCTAGGCCACATAAACAACGTGCACTGAACGGAACCGCTGTTTCAAGTGATGTTCATTTTTCCCTTGGATTCAGTTATCTGCAGACCAGACACTGAAGTGAAAAGTCAAGGAAATAGTGAACAACACATGCATATTTATACACTTGAAGTTCATCATCACTGTCGAGTAGAAGATGCTCATACGAATGCTGAATTTACGCTTGGCCAGTCACTGGCTAACTCAGCGTCGTCCACACCAATGTGCCAAACCATCACAACCCTTTGTGTTAACTGTCCATGGCTGTTTTTTTCTGCCTCTGTCATGCTTGCCATCCACATACACCATGAAGGTTTCCACTTGAAATGCGCAACAAATAAATTAAAGAAGACGCATCGCGTGTGTATAAGTGTGTGCCCGCATATGTTTGTTTCTGTATGGGTGCACATGTATGTCCCGCATATAAAACAGAGAGAGAGAGGGGAATGTGAAGGGAAGGGGAAAGCTCTAAAATACATTTCATATTAAATTTGAAAAGCGGTACATCCAATAAAATTCTCTCCACTGATAGCCCTCTCCCACTCGCGTTTAGGATAAAAAAAACCCCGGCCTTAAGAGCGGTAAGT
The DNA here is from genome assembly GCA_018398815.1 of Conus ventricosus. Taxonomy (NCBI): domain Eukaryota; kingdom Metazoa; phylum Mollusca; class Gastropoda; order Neogastropoda; family Conidae; genus Conus; species Conus ventricosus. The sequence continues at coordinate 6,608,463 of CM031620.1, read as the reverse complement.
AAAGTATACATATACCTTATGTTCAGATTTTTTATTGTTCCCAAATGTTTTTCCTAAAATGGCCGAAACACTAATGTGAAGAGGTTTAAAAAAAAAAAGTCCCAGGCCCGTCAAATAAGCTTGCGGAAAGATAAAAGTATACATAATCCCTTATGTTCAGTTTTTGTTATTGTTGCCAAATGTTCTTTACATCATAGGCCAAAAAATCACTAATGTAAAAGTATGTGTTGTCCGAAAGTGCCTGCTTTTTCATAAATAGTCTACCAAACATTTTTGGGCCTGGGCCTAATGTGAAGGGGTGTGTATGGGGGGGTAGTCAAAAGGGCATGTTGTAAATGTGTGGATATGTGTGTGTGTATGTGTGTACACCACCCGCACACAGGATTTTTGGGGGCAGTATTTGAAAGAGCATGGCCATGCTTTTCCTTTTTTTTTAAACTCCACTAAGTCAATGAATTCAATGAACACAAAAAGTATGTTTTTAAAATACGTAAAAGTTTCAGAGAAAATAAAATTTCATTCTGGCCCCTTGCTCCTCAACCAAGTTTTCGGGCGAAAGTGGCCAAAAAAGCGGCATTTTTTGCTCTGACAAGTAAACTTCAAAAACCAAAAAAAACGATTATTACAAAAAACCCTACTGTGTGGGGTTGCCCTTTTTTAATACTAATTTACTAAATTTTTTCAGTTTTTAGTTTTTGTTTAATCCTATGTTTTTTCTGATTTTTTTTAATAAAAAATGAAAAATCTTGCTTTGGCCGATTTTGATCCCTCTGGATCTCACTTAGACCCATGGGCCCTGGGGCCCCCAAGCCAGCCCAGAGGGCCCAAAATTTAACACGGCCAGATGTAAAGGGTTTTGAGAATATGCCTCAAACATTATACTTTTATACTTGGTTGCTGCTCGCAGTTTCTAATTTGGGGCAGCCCCCTAAAACCCCCTTTTAGTGATTTTCCCAAATTTTTTGGTTTTAGGGGCTTTCATAGCCACGCCAGGCCCAGAAAACACAAAAATGTGGTTTGCGGGCGTTCATACCCACGCCAGTGACCTAGACAAACATTGGGGTTTTTGCGGGCGTTCATAGCCAGCCAGTGCCCCAGACAAACGAAAAACGAAATGGAAGGTCACTGGGGGCCGGGGGGAAAGGGGGAAAAAAATTTTTAGATTTTTAAATCCCATGACAAAAAAGAATATGAACTCCCGCGGCATTTCAACGTTTTTTATTTTAAGATTAATATAATACTCGCCACAAAAAGGTTTTACAATTCTTGGTGTCCTTATGTAGGTGGCCAGCTTTAAATTTCCCCTAGTGAAAATTTGTTTTTTTTTTTTGTAAAGCAAAATTAAATGCAAATAAAAAATACACTTATTTACTTTTTAGTCACTACTTTTTAAAAAAATTTATTTTAAATACTTTATTAGATTGAATATAAAATGCTGTTTTATGTAAAAATTTTACTTGGGGGCAGGGCGGTTTCTCAGGGGGGCTTGGGGCCAAGAGAAATGAGGATTGCTTCGCGCGAGACAAGCCCCCCACAAAAACGTCGGAGCCGGTTCATCGGGGGGCCGATACTGCGAGACATCGTTTTCCTTGTCAAGGTTGGTGTCCCCCCTGCGTGGTTTCAGCCCCAATTTGATCTATCACTGTAGTTTTCCGTCTCTGACCATCGAAGGAAGCTGGTGTCTTTCTCTCTCGCCCCTTTCAAGCCACAAAAATTCCGCGATCCTTACTTGCTTCGGCTTCCCACATGTTGCCACCCATGTCCGCCCGGCGGTGTGTGTGGGTGTGTGTGTGTGTGTGCGTCCGTTTTGCTTTTTTTTTCTTTTTTTTCTTTTTTTTTTGCTTTGTGGGCCTGAATCTTCCGGTGTAAAACGGTTGGTTGGGGTCGCCCAAATTTGGCCTACAAAATCAGGGGCAGCGCACTGCCGGGCTAGAAATTTTGACACGCTGTTTACGTTAGTGGTCGCCTACTGGGATAGTGACAAATGCGGCCCCAGTCAGAAATTTTGTAAGGATTTTTAAAGGGTTTGCACAAAGAAAAGAAACTCTTGAATATGAGAAGGGGGTTTCCCCCTAAGGAAAAAAAAATGTGACAATGGATTGTTTTTGATTTTATTTTTCATCAAGCACCATGGGCCCTTAAATTTCAGTTGATCAAGTCGTTTTAAGTTCGAATAAGTAACCTTTAAGTTTTTAAATTTAATTTTTAAATTTAAAGTTCTTAATTAATTTTACTTCAAGTTCTTAATCAATTTTTTAAAATCAGTTTTCTTAAGTTAACAAAGATCATAATAAGTCACCCTTAAGTATAACTAATTTTCTTATTCAGTATCTTTTAATTATCAAAAAACAAACAATCTATGTTTTTATCTTAAATAGTAGTTTTAAATTAATACCACACGCCTCAAAAAACGGTCTGCAAGAGTTTGTTTTAACGCCCTTGGGTGAGATCGGTCGCATAGATCTTAATGAAGTTCTTCATCCAAAGAAACCGCTTTGTTTAAATTCTGGTTAGGGAAAATGTCTTTATAGACTCCATGTCTTTTTAGTCCTTTTTAAAACAAAAAAACCCCCCTTGATCTATTTTTATCAAAAAAAATTTAAATTTTTAATTTCAAAAATTATTGCTTTTTAAAATGGAAAAAATGTTTTTTGTTATTGGCGGTGTGGCTGCGTTGTTTTTCTTTTTTAGTGGTTCAGATTTTTTTTGGGGGGGGGCTTTGTTTTTGTTTGATTTTATATTTTTAAAACCCGTAATAACTCCCCCCAGCACAGAAGGGCCCCAAAAATGGCAACGTTTTAAGTTCAATTTCCAGAAGATTTTGGGCCCTTAAAATTTAACTTGCTTTTTTTTGGAGTGGCTTTGGATAAACGTTGGCGTTGGGGGTTTTTTTCATTATGAGTTATTTCTGTGTTTGGAACTTTAATTTTTTTTTGTTTTAAATCTGCTACTTTTTCCTGCTGAACCCCCAGGATGCTTTAGTTTCACCGTCTTTTTTTCGACTTGATTTAGTGTTTTCTGATTCAATTTTCCCGATTCTGCTGTTTTTTGACTCTTCTTTTTAAGGGAAAAAAAATCTATATGATTTTAAAATAATTAACCCGATTAAGGCGATAAAAAATGTTTCCCAAATTTTAATTGATCACAGCTTAGAGACTCTAAGATTTTTTAAAAATGGATCTTGGTTTTAATCTAAATTAAAATCTTGTTCAGAAACAATAGGCGCAAATCTACTGACTATTTTTTGGACAAATAAAAAACCGTTTTTCCTACACTTTTTCCCTTCTAGACCCCCGCGTCAAAATTTATGTACTTTATAAGTTTGCGGGAATCGTTGAAACTGTTCAAAGTGAATTTCATTGCCCGGGGAAATGTTTGTTTTTCACCGGCCAAAGAAAACAACCCTTTTCCTTTTTTTAAGTTTCCAAGGGGAGGCAGGCGTCTGTACTCTACGGGGCCGGGTTCGTATTTTATTTTTAATTATTTTTTTTTTAAAATGGCACCGAAAAAACTATTGCCAACTTGATACCATTTGCTGTTATTGGGGGTCTAAATGTGGATATCATGCTTGGGAAAAGCCCGTTAAAAAAAAACCAGCAGATCTTGGAAACTAGACTTGAGGGTTTAGCAAAATAATCGCTATTTTAAGCTTCATTTGTAGGAAAAATTTTTAGTTAAACAAGGGGTAATTCCCGAGAAAAAATATGTAAAAAAAAATAATTTATAAAAAATGGCTTTTACTCGTAAAGAGATAGTGGCGCTGTGGGAAAGCCTTTTCTTTTAGCGGAAATAATTAGCGTTTTTAAATAGGACACACGGAGAAAAAGACAAACAAAGCTGTGGAGCAACTAGCTGCGGGCCCAAAATCGCTATGAAAAAAAGGAATTTAGCGTTAATTTTTAATAACACACTGAAAAAACAGGGGCTGCAGTTTCACATTTAAAAAATGTTGATCGCGAAAAAGGTATTATCTATAAGGGCAAACAAACCCCAAATTGCCCCCCCCAAAATTCGCAACTTTTATCAACCTCAGAAAAAAAAAAAGATCAAGAAACGGGGTTTTTTGTTGTTGGATGACTGTTGTCTTTTTTTGCGCATAATATCAAGAATAAAAAAAAAAAACAAAATTATTATCGCCAAAAAAGGGTATTAAGGGAATCACAGCAATTAAAATAAGCGAAACGCTGGTGCAGGAACAAACAGCAAAAAAATTTGGGTTTTCTAAACAAGCGATTTGGCAAATTTATTCCTGCGCCAGACGAATACGAGACCCCACTTTTTCCCAATACAACCAAACGACCCCCATCAAATGGACTTCTATATTTACCCTCGATACATTTAAAGAAAAAAATTTAAGTACGCACTTACAGTCATTTACATAGTTTAAGATACAAAGATGCAGAACCTTAACCAAAAGAGTTTCTGCTGTTGCTGTGTATACAGTTATACCAGGAGGTCCTTTAACTTATCCCGCATATTCAAGTCGATGAGGAAAGAATTTAAAAGGGGCCCCGTGAACAATTAGTTGAACATAGAGTTCCATTAAAAGAGGCATTCCGGAGTTCAAGATCACAGGCTTTAGTCGAAAACTTTAAAAAACAGTTTGCGGGAAAACTTTTTTCCACAGTATCACAGGGTTATTGACAATTCTCGTAACCAAGAATGGGTTTTTAAAAGATGCCCTCAGTTTTGCGCGCAATGAAAAAATGAAAATTTAAAGGGCTAAAACCAGTACAAGAATCAAAAGAAAAAAAAATAAATTTGTTGAAAGGGGGTCTTCATCCAAACAAAAATTCCATTTGGATTGAAAGTAAGGACCTTTATTTACCGGGGGAAGCGGAAGGGGGGCACTCGCATCGGGCAACCATCCAATTTGGGTGTTGACCCAACGAAAAAAAAAGAATTGTAAAGTAATCGCCCCGGGATTTTTTCGAGAAACTGAACAACAAAACAACCCGTCCTCAAAATCTTTTTTGAAAGAAGAATGAATAATCCCCCAGACACGTTTCCCCTTTAATTAATTTCATAAAAATTATTTAAGTTTAAAAGGAAGCCCAAAGAAAGAACATGGGAAAGGAAACAAGAAGGGTAAAGGAAAGACCTTTGAATTACTACGAGAATCATTAGGGGGTGTTTGCTATTAGGGGGTTTTTAAGCAAAAAAAACAAATGATACATTCTGTGTTGGAAAACTTAAAAGGATTCCTTTGGGAGGGCCCCCGGCCCGAGACTTTTCAGCCCCTAATCCTAAATTTTGATATCAAAGTGGAGAAAAGAATATTTTTAAATAAAAAAAAAAAATTCGAGCACATCAAGAAACTGAAAAATTTTTTAAAAGAATTGAGTGATGTTTATTATCTTCTAAAAAAATTTGGAAAAAAAAAACCGTATCAACTCTTCGGTGGGAAGAAAAAATGTATTTTTTTTGGGTTTTATAAAGTCAATGCAATGAAAAAATCTGGATTAAAAAAACCCGTTTTGTGTTTTTTCATTAACGACTTCTTTGTTCAACGTTGTGTTGATTCATGTAGATTAGTGTTGTTTTAGTTGTCATATGAAAAATCTTATTGCAAACAATGCTTTTTTATAGTTTTCAGCATATGCTTGACTGCACAACATGCGAGATATTCCTTTTGCTTTCTTAATGGTTTCTCCCGGCTCGAAATACTGTACATTTTTGAAAAAATACCTTTTAACCCCACCCCAAAATCCCTTGAAAGGAAAACCTTTTTCAGGTTTAACATCCGCACTTTCCCAAAACCTTTCTTATAGAATTAAAGTAAAAGGGAATTATAACAAAAGTGTTTGGGTTTAAATACTCCAACCACCAACCCCTTTGTGTTAACTGTCATGGTGTTTTTTTTTCCCTTGTATGTTGCCATCCCATAAAACCTAAAGGTTTTCCCCTTGAAGGGCGCAAAATAAATTAAAAAAGACGATCGCGTGTGTATAAGGTGTCCCCGATTGTTTTTTTCGTAGGGTGAAGTATGTCCCGATTTTTAAAAAGAGGGGGGAGGGGAATGTGAAGGGGGGGGAAAAACTCTAAATACATTTCAGTTTTAAATTTTGTAAGCGGGTCATCCCTAAATTTCTCCATGTTACCCTCCCCACCGCGTGTGGGCAAAAAAAAAGTCCAGGACCGTAAAATCAGCTATGCGATAAGATAAAATTTTACAAATCCCTTATGTTCGATTTGTTTTTGTTCCCCATGTTCTTTACATAAATGGGCCCGAAACATCAAATGTGAAGTAGGCTATAAAAAAAGTCCAGGACCGAAAATCAAGCTTGGAGTAAGATAAAGATACAAAATCCCTTTTTGTTAAGATTTGTTATTGTTGCCAATGTTCTTTACACTAAATGGCCCAAAACATCAAAATGTGAAGTATGTGTGTGTCCGTAAGTGCCAATGCTCTTTTCACTAAATAGTCTAGGCCGAATTTCATTCGGCCTGGGCCTAATGTGAAGTGTGTGTGTATGCTGGTATGTCCAAAGGCTGTTGTAAAATGTGTGGAATGGTGTGTGTATGTGTGTACACTCACAGCACACTGTGTGTTGGGTCACCCTACTTTGGGGAAAAGAGCATGGCAATGCTTTTCTTTTTTTTTTAAAATCTCCACTACAGTCAATGAATATCAATGAAAACAGAATGTCATGCTTTTAAATACTAAAGTTTAGAGAAAATAATAAATATTTTTCGGGCTCACTTGCCCCTAAACCCAAGTTTTCGGGGGGAAAGGGGCCCAAAAAGCGGCATTTTATGTTCTCTGACAAGAAAGATTTCAATAACCAAAAAAACGTTATCCAAAAAAACAAACATATGTGAGGGTTTTTTCCTTTTTTAATACTTTTTTACTAAATTTTTCGATTTTAGTTTTTTTTTAACCCTTGTTTTTTTATTTTTTTTAAATTTAAAAATGAAAAATCTTCGCATTTGGCCGCATTATTGTCCCTTGGACTCACTTGAGCCCCTTGGCGCCCTGGGCCCCAAGCCAGCCCAGAGGGTCACATATAACACGGCCAGATGTAAAGGGTTTGGGGAATATCCCTCCAACAGTAGTATTTTTTTATTTGGGTTCCCTGCTGCTTGTTTCAATTTGGGGCGCCCCTGCCCCCCTTTTAGTGACTTTTCCATATTTTGGTTTACGGGCGTTCATACCCACCCCAGTGCCCAGAAAACAAACACATTGTGGTTTGCGGGGTTTGCCACGCCAGTGACCTAGACAAACACATTGGGTTTGGGGGTTCTTAGCAGCCGTGACCCAGACAAAGAAACCCGAAGGGAAAAGGACTAGGGGGGGGAAAAGGCCCCAAATTTAGACTTTTGAAATCCATGACAAACAAGTTTAGAACTCCGCAGGATTTTCCCAACTTTATTTTTTTAAGTTTAAAATTTTATATACTCGACCCCAAAAAGCTTTCAATTCTATGGGCGCTTTACTGTGGTGGCCCGGTAAATTTCCCTAGTTTTTAAAGTTGTTTTTTTTTTTTGAAAAGAAAAATTTAAAATGCTAAATAAAAAAAGTACATCTTATTTCTTTTTAGTCACTATTTTTTAAAATAAAATTTATTTTAAATACTTTTTAATTAAAATATAAAATGTGTTTTTATGTGAAATATTCTTGGGGCGGGCGGTTTCTCCGTGGGGAATTTGTCCAATGAGAAATGAGGATTGTTCGCGAGGAAAAGCCACTCCACATAAACGTACGGAGCCGTTTCGTCAGGGGGCCGATACTTCGAGACATGTCTTCCATGTCAGCTTTGGTCTTCCCCCTGTGTGGTTTCAGTCCAATTTGATCTATACTTGTGTTTCCGTCCTACCATCGAAGGTTTAGACTAGGCTGTCTTTCTCTCTCCTCCTAAAAGCCCAGAAATTCGCGCGATCCTTACTTGCTTCGGTTCCACACTGTTGAAAAGCTTTGCCCGCGGCGGTGGTGTGTGTGTGTGTGTGTGTGTTTTGCGTGCGCTTTTTGCTCTTTTTTTCTTCTTTTTCTTTTACTTTTGTTTGTGGGCCTGAATCTACCCCGTGTGTAAAACGGTTGGTTTTCGTCTGCCCGAATAGGCCTAAATAATCCGGGGCGCGTCCTCCCCTGGCTAGAAATTTGCCCCACTGTTTACTTTTGCTGGTCGCCTACTGGATAGTGAAAAAATGCGCCCCCGCCAGAAATTTTTGTAAGTGAAAATTAAAGGGGTTTGCACAAGAAAAGAATTTTAAAATTGAGAAGGGGAGTTGTTCCCAAAGGAAAAAAATGGACAATGGATTGTTTTTTGATTTTACTTTTCTTTCAAGTCCCCCATAGGCGTTAATTAAAGTTGCTTCAAGCGTTTTAATTTTTGTAATCAAGTACCTTTAAGTTTTAAATTAGTTCTTAATTAATTTTCTTAATTAAGTTTACTTAAAGTTTTAAAAAATTTTTTAAATCAAGTTCTTATTAAAAGTTACCTAAGATCATAACAAAGTCATCTCAAAGTAAAAACTAAGTTTTTTTCAATTTTTTTAAAATTTATCAAAAAACAATACAATCTTGTTTTTTTTTAAAATTTGTAGATGTCAAATTAAAATACACAAGCCTAAAAAAAAACGCGTATCGTCGAAGAGTTTTGCTTAACGCCCTTGGTGTGAGAGGGGCGCATAGATTTAAATTAAAGTTTTTTCACCCAAAACAACCGAATGTTCAATTTGGTTATAAAATGCTTTTATAGTCCATGTCTTTATTTATTGACCCTCATTTTAAAACAAATAATTTTCCCGCAAGATCTATTTTTTTCAAAAAATTTAAATTTAAGTTTTAAAATTTATTGCATTTTAAATGGATCAAATGTTTTTTTTGTTTTGGCGGTTGGCGGGTGTTGTTTTTTTGATTTTGTGGTTCAGATTTTTTTGGTGTTTTGTTTTTGTTGCCATTCTTTTTTTTTTTAAAACCCGTTTTTCTGCCCCCGCGCAGAAAAGGGCGCCAAAAAAAGGGAAAACGTTTTAAGTTCATTTCCCATAAAGATTGGTGCCTTAAAATTAAACTTGCTTTGTTTTGGAGCGGCATTGGTCAATGTTGGCTTTGGCGGTGTTAGTTTCATTATGGTTTTTTTCTGTGATTGTAATTTTAAATTTTTTTTTGTCTGTTTAATTTGCTACTTTTTTTCCTGCTGCAAACCCCCGGTGCTTTAGCTTTTCACTCGTCTTTTTCGACTTGTTTCGTGTTTCGTTCTTTTTCCCTGATTCGCTGTTTTCTGACTCGTTCATTTGAGGGAAAATAAAATCTATTGTTTAAAAGTAATTAATCCTATGTTTAAAACGGCGTAAAATTTTCCCAAATTTATATGCACAGCTTGGCTTAGACTTTTTTAAAAAATGGATCTTGCGTTAAATTCGAAAGATCTTGTTCAGAATCAATAGGCGCAAATTATGTAGTTTAGTGTAAAAACTAAAAACCCGTTTGTCCTAATTTTTACCTTTGACCCAGCTGGCTTATACCTGTTTGATATTTATAATGTCTTCGGGAATCTGTTAAATTGTTCAATGCTGAATTCATTCCCGGGAATGTTTTGTTTTTCCACAGCGCCAAAAATAAATTTCCCTTTTTGTAAGCCCAAAGACAGTGCAGGCCGCTCTTTTCCCTTAGAGGTCATCGCTGTTCTGTTTTTTTATTTTATATTATTTTATTTTTTAAAATGGCACCAAAAAAACTATTGCCCCCTTGTATCCCTTCTGCTGTTATTGGAGGTTAAGTGTGGATACTCAAGTTTGGAAAAAGCCTGTTAAAAAAACCAGCAGATTTGGCAAAAGTTTTTGAGGATTCACCCAAGCTATCGTATTATTACGCTTATTTGCTGGAAAGTTTTTTGTTAAGAAAGGAAATAATTCCGGAATTAATTTTTAAAAAAAAAAAACTTTATAAAAAAGGGTTTAAACTCGTTTGTGTAGGGGGCGCTGTGGTGAATGCGTTTGTTTTGCGGAAGAAATTTCGCGTTTAGTAAACTAGGGACGGACGAGAGAAAAAAAAGACAAAACAAAGTGTGGAGCCTAGCGCGGCACGATCGCTATAAAAAAGCAGAAAATTGGCAGTTAGTTTTTCAATAACAACTGAAAAAAACGGGGCATGCGCTTAACATTTAAAGTTTTGATCAGCGTAAAAGGTATTTTAGAAAGGGAAACCCCCCATCCATTGCCCCCACCAAATTCAGAATTTTATACCATCAGAAAAAAAAAAGATGCAAAAAAAATCGGGTTTTTTTGTTGGTTTGGATGTGTTTTTTTTTGGCTATTCAACTGAATAAAAAAAAAACAAAATCTTTTTTTTGCCAAAAGGATTTTGGAAAGGGGAATCCAGAATTAAAAAGTAAGGAAGCACTGGTGTAGTGAACAAACGAAAAAGATGGTTATTTTAACAAGCGATTTGGCAATTTATTTACCTGCGCTAGAGAATCAGAGACCACACTTTGTCAATCAACTAAAACGCACCCATCAAATGGACCTTCTTATTTACCTCTGTTACGATTAGGAAAAAGTTTTAAGTAGCCTTACGTCTTGCTGCTTCAATAAAAAGTTTGCAGAACCTTCACAAAAGAGTGCTTTGCTTTTGCTGTCGTATCTGCTGTATACGCGGGTCCTTTAACTTACCCTCGCTGTTCAAGTCGATAGGGAAAGTTTTTTAAAGGCCTGAATCAATTTTTGTTGAACATGGTTACCTTTAAAAAAGAGGCTTTCCGGATTTCACGATCACGGGCTTTAGTCGAAAACTTTAAAAAACAGTTGCTGAAAGACTTTTCTCCTACCAGTTTCACAGAGGCTTATTACAATTCTCGTAACACGAATGGGTTAGAAGACTCCCCTCATTTTTGCGCCATTAAATAAAAAGAATTTAAAGGGCTAAACCAGTACAAGAAAATCAAAAAAAACTTAATTTTGTTGAAGGAGAGTCTTCATCCAGCAAACATTACTTTTGGTTTTGAAAGAAAGGTACCTTTATTTACCGGGGGAAGGGGGGAAAGGGGAACTCGCTAGGGCAACCGATCCCAATTTGAGTGTTGCCCATACGAAATAAAAGTTTGTAAGATGAACCCTTGTATTTTTTTTGAGAAACTGACCAACAAAAAAACCGCCCTCAAAGATCTTTTGTGAAAGAAGAAACTGAGTTAACCCACCGAACAGTTCCGCTTTTTAAAATTTACTAAAATATTTTAATTTTAAAAATTTGGAACCCAAAAGGGGAACAGGAAAAGGAAGCAAGAAGGAAAAGGAAAAGGCCCTTTTTTATTATCGGAATCATTTAGGGGTTCTCTTTTTGGGGGATTAATGAAAAAATAAAATTGTAGTATTTGCTTTTTGAAGAAACGCAAGAGGATTCCTTGGCAAGGGCACAGCGGCCAGGCACTTCAGCCCTAATCTAATTTTTTTGCTATCAAAGAGGGAAAAAAGTTTATTTGAAATAATAAAAAAAATTCGAGAACTTAAAGAAAACATAGAAAAATTTTGAATGAATTGGAAGATGATGTGATTGATCTTCAAAATAAATTTCGGGAAAAAGATATAACCCCGAATCAACTCTTCGGTGAGAAAATATGAAATTATTGTTCTATATGCCCAATGCTATGAAAACTTGGATTAACAAACACAGTTTTGGTTTGTTCTATCTAACGATTCTTTGTTAAACTGTTGTGTTGACCCATGTGATTAGATCGTAGTTTTCTTGTCTGATGAAAAGTCTTATTGTCAAACTTTGTTCTTTTTAGTTGTATGCGATATGCTTGACTGCACAACACTGCGAGTTTTCCTTTTGTTTCTTAATGGTTTTTTCCCGGGCTCGAAAATATTCATTTTGCCTTTAAAACCCCACATACTTTGATCACCTTTCCAGTAATTCATCCTTCATTTTTCCCAAAAACCCTTCTTATTAGAAATTTAAAAGTAAAGGGAAACTTTGGGAAATCGGAGTGTCGACCATCCTCGCTCCTTTGTACTTCTAATTCAGTCTTTATAGCGTCTTAGTAGGGTTCTATAAAAAAAATGTTGTTCTGTGAAAGTACTCGGACTTGGATCGGGGTTTAAAGTAGTCAAAAAAAATTCAAACATTAAAAGCTTTGATAATTCTAAAAAAAAAACCGTTTAAAAACGGGCTTGTCTTTTGACTTTCTTTTTTTTCATCATTACCCAAAAAGCGATCATGAAATTTTAATCTGTTAATTAGGTTTTGAAGTTAGCTTAATTGCTTCGTTCTCTTGGGACAATTGACATTTTTTCGCTTGTGGGATTCTCATAGTCTTCCAAAACAGCTGTTGTTCATCAGCTTAAAAAAAGTTTTTTTTAAAGCATCTGTGGATTTTTTTGAGATCGTGTTCTTTTGTGATGGTTTCATGAACTGTTCTTGACAAAAAAAATTTTTCGATGAACGCTGTAACTTCAAACCAGTCTTAAACAAAATTGCAGAAGTCTGTAATGACGACAAAATTTTTTTTCCCTCAAAGATGGGACAATTTGGTGGTTTGTTTTTGCCTCTTTAGACTTTCTGCAGCAAATGGTAGTATTAGCGGTCAGGGGTTTCAGGGATATTCTAAGTCAATTTTAAAATAAAACCCACGCTGTTGACCCGGGTAAAACTGCCCAACCATTTTAAGTCTTTGCACTTTTTGTCCCGCGCCAGTGGCTTTTAAAAGTAGTAAGGAAGTGTTTGCGCCATTCCCCAACCCTTTTCGATTTTTTGCATCAAAATTTAAATGGGGAATTTTTTAGACTTTTACTCGGTCATGTCGTCCAAGTATTTGTTTTTTGCTTTCAATAATGATGGAGGATACAAATTTCCTCCACGAATCGTTTTCAATCTCAAATCATTGGTAAATTGAAAAAATAAATTTGTCTCCATTTAAATTTTTAAAAAAAGCAACCAACTCACCCCGGCGCAGAAATGAAATGCGCAGGCCCAGGCTAAAAAGTTTCATGGGCAGTCTTTTTTTAATTTTCAAGACGTCCGCCAAAAAAACTGTTCAGCATTAAATATGAATCATGATAGTCTCCCTCGTTTTACATCTAACTTCTGCCACGCATTTAGCATGCTGGAAATCAAAATCACTATGCCTTTCCCTCTAAGACTGAAAAAACGCGCCTTTAGGCGGAAGTGTGTTTTATAAAAACCTTTCCCCAATGTTCATGTATCAAAGGGAAACGCCCTTTCTAACAAGGTTGGGTAAAAATATTCTTTGTTATTGGGAGGACTTTAAGGGAAATTTGCCAGGACTTAATAAACCCAATGTGCTGCATAGAGCAAAAAAAAGACTGTTTTTTTTAAAGTGAAACACATGTATTTTTCTGATGACTGTGCGGCTGACCCCCTGAAGGCATCGTCACTGCTTTCATTATAAGTGAAGTCGTAACCTGCAATTTATAAAAGATCGGCATTTCCCATGTTTTGGTAAAACTTTGTTGAAGTTTGCTTTACTGTGTGCGCTCCTTAAAACTTCACTAATGGTCAGGTCTCTTACTTTTGGTTTGGCTTCTCAGAGTTCAAAACCACAAATCCAACAGTGGGGTGATTTTATGTTGTTTTGGTTTAGGCCCCATCATGTTTTTAAGATTTGTTTTAGAACAATCGTTAGCACTTGCCATGCGCTGTAAAAATCTTTCCCGCATCTGGTCCTCGTTAATTCTGGCGTTGAATGGCCCCATGACCAAACAAAAATGAAGGCAAATGAAAAATCTGTGATTACTTTTAAAGATTTTTTTCGAAGTTTTTGGGGGCGCTGGCCCTTCTAAGGAACAATAGCGACTCGAAGTTGCGTAAATACGTATGGAAAATTTTCATCCTTTTCCCGTTCTTAAAAAATTTATCCCTTTGGGGGTGTAATTAGTTCTGTTTCAGTAATGGGCGATAAATGTTTCTTTTTTTCGCATGCGGTTTGAGGGATGGAATTCTTTTTAAAAATTTTTTCTGAAATTCTTGTTTGCCATGATTTTTTAAAGTATGCTTCTTAGTCTATCTCGTGCGTTTTTTAAAGTGTAAGGGGGGAGCCTGCGGTGAAAATCAGCGTAAGTCAAAATGATTTTGTTGGATCACCATTGTTGGGCGTTCTTGGACCTTTAATGGCAGTAGATTTGTTTCCCACATGTGTAGACTTAACAGTTATTTTGGGTTTGTTTTTTTTTCTTCAAAACTGTCAATGGAATCCCCCGTAACGGAAAGGTTTTTTGTAAAGTTAAGTCATTGATGTTGGGCGTAGTTTGACCTCTCTCTGCGTTTTTGCGAGCGTAATGCAGCCCTTTCAAGAAACCCCCACTTAAAACATTTGTTGTTTTTTTTTTGTTTGAAGCCCTTTTTTTTCGACTAGTGGGGGCAGCGGGAAAGTAAGACTTTCCCACAATCGGCGATACTTTCTGTTTTAATTGATCTCTAGGATTCACCTTGACCAAACCGAGCCCCTTTATTTTGGTTCTTCCGGCCACATCAAACTGGTAAGCAGTTGGGTTTCCCCCCGGGTGTTGTATTATGAGAAAAAATAGTTGTTGTTTAGTCGAGCCCCCGACTTCTAGGTTTTCTTCATTTATTGTTATATAGCGATTAAAATAGTAACTTTTTTTTAACTGGGGGTTTATTGTTAGTTTAGGAACTTGAGAAAAAGCATGGAAAACTTTCCGTACGCTTGGGTCAATGTTCTTTTAAACAATATCATTCAGTGCTTGATAAAACTTCTTATTGCTTCAAACATTCGTTGGACCCCTTTTTTTTTTATCCATGTGAGTTTCTTTTCTAACTCAAAATATTTATTTAAATCAAAAAATAATTAATCAAAATCGATGGTCTTTTTTTGGGGTTGGCTCATAACTAAAGTATAAAAAACCCTTTGGCGTTGTTAATGTGGCTGTTTTGAACAGAGTTAATGTTTCGTTTACTTTTTTTTTGCATTCTTTTTTTTCTGTCGGGGTCTGGCCGTTGAGAAAAACTTTTCCCCCCCTTTTTTGAGATCAAATTTTTTTTCTTTTGTGTCATCAAAACGGCCTGTAAAAGAAAATTCTTCATCCGTGTGTTGGGTCGTAGTGTTTATTTATTTCGCTTGAAGGAATAAGTTTTTTCTGTTATTGTTGAAACCCTAGCTGTGTGCTTTTGGGTTTAGTTTTAAATTTTTTTTCTGCGCACCTCGGTAAAGAACAAGGCGAGGCTAAAAAACAAAACCGCCCCGAGGTTAAAAATGCGGGTGGCCCCTTGCGCATGCTTAAAGGCCCAACATCGTTCTGCTGTGCGGCGCTTTTGTCGATGCTCCCCGTTTTGAATATGTCGATTAAAAAGGGAGCAGAATTCTTCGTTTTGGGTTTGCTGTTTTTTAAAGGTCCTGCTCTATTTTTTGATTTGTGTAAAGTTGGTTAATTGAAGGTTTTATGCCGGGGGTTTTATTCTTTTCTTGGCGACTCCCGGTGTGTAGGACTTGGATAAATTTAAACGACATTTTTTTTAAAAAAAAATAATTTAGTATTCGTTCTTTTAATTTTTTCTTTTCAATATTCATGTGCATCAATTAATTAAAAAAAAATGTACATTAAGCAGTTTATCGGTTCTTTTTTCTTTTCAATTTGAATGTTTCGTCTTTTAACCCTTCTCCCATTCCTGCAAATATTTCCTCTGTTGACTTAGGTCAATCCATAAACCCTATTTGATGTTAAATAATCATCAAGTAAAAATGTGAAGGTGTAGATTTTGAGCAAGGTCTGTGTTGGATTCTCCCCTCCCCCCCCCAAAACAAAATTTTTTTTATTTTGCCAAAATGATGTAAAAGGGCCAAGGGCCCCTAGCATAGATTTTGGGTTTGGACTACATCAATTGTTAATTTCCTTTCGTTATTTTTGGTTTAAAAATTTTCATTCTCTTGCGATTTGGGTTTTTTTCTTCACACAGCAAAAAAAATACTTTAAACGATTTTACTGCGACATAGATTAAAAATTCCATATGCGTCTGCCTGCTTTTGGGGTATGTTTTAATGATGAGCACGTTTTGTAAAATTTTTTTTAATTGGACTATATTGGTGCAATCGCCTTTTCTAAATTAGGTTGTAAAACGTCAAAACTTAAAAGAGTGTCGAAAAATTTTACTTTGTTCCCCCCTTCTGTTGATTGATAACAGTTTGTTTTATTAAAAGTTTTTTCGTATGACATTTGTTTTTTAAGCCCCTTTAAAGTATGGCACATTCGCTTTTAACAACTCAAAATCTAGGGGAATGGAAAAAAAAAAGGATTACCATCGTTTAAATTTCAGTAAAGCTTTTTGCTTTTTTGCCTGAGGCGAGTTCGGGGGCCTTTTTAAATTTTAGTGCTTCTTTTCCAATTCCTTTAAAAGCAAGATTTTCCCTTTCATTGCGGTTTGCCATAGATAGAAAAGGTTAAAAATATGTCGCTTGTTTTAAGAAAATACTTCTTGCCCTCAAGTTTTACAGAAATTTTCTTAACGATTGCCCCTCCCCGTTCTGGACAACTGTTTTTGGTTTTTGGGTTTTTGTTTAAGGGGTTTTTTTTAAAAAATAAGCCGTGCAGAGCCCGGCAAATCAAATTTTTGCTCTAGGTTGGAAAAACTAACGAAAATTTGATTGCTCAATGTAGTGGTTTTTTGGAACGTAAATTCCCTTTATTTCCTTCACGCCATGGGGGTTTTTAAACTTTCTTTTGGGTCAAGAAAAGGCCTTTTTTTGTGAAATTTTTTAAAAACAAAAAAAAAAGTTTAATTATTTAAAACAGGGGGGAATTTTGGGGGTGAAGAAGATTTTGTATTAGGATCCTGCAGCAACATTGATGAAAGGACCCCCTTTTAACACGCATCACTCAATGGCCCCAAGTGGCATTGGAAAATTTAACAGAAAATAAAGGTTTTTCATTTTATAAAAGTTTAAAACAAAAACCTCCCCATTTTTTAGCCCTGTGATTTTGAAAGAGTGAGGACCTTTTTTATTTTAAAAATCGAGGAAAAAATTTTCAGCTTTTTGATAAACGAAAAAACCCAAAGTTTGTAGGTTTGATTACACTTAAACCAAAAACTTAGGCAAAAAATCAAACGCCTTTAATTCCTAACCAAAACCAAATCAAAGAGGAAAAACAGTTGCTACCTTCAAAAAGCAAAAGCCCAACAGTTTTTCCCCAAAATAAATTTCAAAATTTAATGAATAGCAGCAAAACAAAAAATGTAAAAGAAGAAGCAGAAACCCGTTTTTTAGAAGAAACAGCATTAAAAACAAATTAATGTCCCCCCAAAACCCCCCAAGAATTAGAGGTATTAATCGGGAAAGTAAGAAAAATTGAGGTGAATTAACAGACAATTTAGCAAGATGATGAAATAGTGAGCTTATAAAAGGAAAAAGAAAAAAATCGGGTGGGTGAGACGCCAATTGGGCGTGTTTTAAAAAAAGAAAAAGAACAAAGGGGCAAAAAATTTGAAAAAGAAGAGCAGAAAACTAAAAGCGGCGTTGCTAATGAGACCCAATTGAAATCAAATTTTTCGAAAAGGAAATATCCAAAGAATTTTAATGAAGACACACGTGCAGAAAGAAAAAAAAAAAATGTTTAGAGAGCAAAAGGGTCAATTAGCAAGCGTTAAACGCCTTAGGATTTTAATAAGCCTAGTAGGTATTACAGGCGGGGTGGGGGGCAAAGTTCAGTGCCCCCATCGCCATCCCAGATAAAACTGGGTAAAAAAAACAGCTTTATCATTTGCGGTTTTTTAAAAAAATTAGCTAGTAAAGCTATAGACTCTTTACCAGTTATTTTGGGGGTACGTTGTGGCTTTTGTTACTGCAAGCAAAGAGTTGGCTTTTGGCCGGACTTATGGGCTTAGTTTCCCTTTAAAAGTTGGGTTACTATTTAGTAAAATAAGACCAAGTAATCCCCAGGCAGTTTAAACCAAAAACTGCGCTGTCTTTTCATATTCTGGTCTCGCGAACAAAGTCCACGTCTTCATCGTCTTTGGGCTTTTAACCTTGGGGGTTGGATGATTAATCTGGGTGTTTTTTTTTGTTTGTAA
The DNA here is from genome assembly GCA_018398815.1 of Conus ventricosus. Taxonomy (NCBI): domain Eukaryota; kingdom Metazoa; phylum Mollusca; class Gastropoda; order Neogastropoda; family Conidae; genus Conus; species Conus ventricosus. The sequence goes on along the minus strand of CM031620.1, from coordinate 6,590,486 downwards.
TATTAGGTCAGAATTTAGTCGTTTTTTTTGACCTTTTTTGTTCATTGCCCGCCCCAAGGATTTCATTGTTGTAGTTTTTATTGTTCCTCCTGGGTTGAGGTAGAAGGTAGCATGTTAAAACCATGCCCAAAGCAAAGTTACTTTCGTCTTGCGTATTGTAAGACATTTTTGGGACCTTTTTATACTTTAGGTAAATAACTGAGAATTTTTGGCGTCTCTAAATTGGTAAGTATTGTTTTTGTGCATCAAGGCCCGTAGAAAAATCGTTTTTGCTCGATCTCGCTTGTGCTTGCGAAAACCTAGCAAACACCAAAAGTAAGTCGATTGAATCGTTTATTGGGTTTATTCCGCTCTAGTTAGGCCTCAGATGTGTCTAAGATAAATGTTGTCCTGCTGTTTTTATGCTCTTGCTCTAGGACCAAAGGGAAGCCTGTGCCTGAAGAGAAAGATGTTAAGGAGGTTCCGTTAGTTTACTTTCTGTGACGCCCCCAAATAAGGGTGCTAAGCCATGATTTAAAACCCCTTTTTTCAAAGTCTGTCTTAACATTAATATTTAAATTGTTACAGTCCCTTTTAAAAGCTTTTTTAGGGTTTTTTGTTGCTGAAAGGATTAAAAGTTTTGTCATTTGGCAAAGGTGCTCGCAGTTTTTAAATCAAAATACGTTGAAGGTGTAATAGAAAAAAAATCTGTACACTGGCTCACCCAAAAAACAGGAGATTTAAAAGATCAGCATCCCCACACTCCACACCGTTGATGCACAAAACCGGAAAAAATTTAACTGGTTTGATAAAATGCATCAGTGATAAACCACACTTTTTGGTGTAGTCTTTTTTAAAAGGGGGGTTTGTATCTGCTTAATGGGTATCACCTTTTTTGAAAACAAAAGTCTGGGTCACAGAAAAGTCGGGGGTCAGTTGCTATTTTTTAAATTTTTGTGCGGGGCCCCAAAAGAATTTTTGCTCTTTAGTATATTGAAGCCTCATTTTATTTTGTTTAAAAAATGTTTGAACAATACAACCCCGGGGCAGTCTCGGATTTTTTAATGCTGGTTTAGAAAAGTTTTCAGAACCAAAAAAGGTCGCCTCCCTGAAATATTTACAAAATCAATGGTTTTTATAATGAAGCCCAAGGGGAAAAAAGATTACAAAAAAATTTAAAGGAGAAAAAACGACGTTAAACAGTTAAAATACTGTGGTTATTTGGGTTTTGCTCACTAAAAAAAGCAATGGAACTTAAATTAAAATTATCTTAAAATTTAAAAATGAAATCTAAAACAATATTAACATTCAAAAACCCGAAGAAGCAAAATCGATTTTTATAGAGGCTGCTAAATGCTAGGCTTTTTAACTGCATTACCCTATAGTTTTAGTGTTTCGCCCGATGAAAAATAGTTTGGGGGGGAAAATCCGCTGATCTTGCGTTCATTCATTTTTCTATGTTCATTTTGGGTGAGCTGGCATGATGAAATTTTTTTGAGGAAAGGCCCCCAAATGTTTTGAGTTTCGTCGGGAAAGCTGCATATTGCGATTTGAATTTTCAATTCCTAATTTCAGTTTAAAAAATTGTTTGTGGGGAGGGTCGGTCATTTAATAAAGATCAAAGACAAAAAGGGGGGGTCGTAAAAAAGTGATAACCCGCCTTGTTTTGGAAATAAAATAATAACTGTACTAAAAAAAGTCGCTGGGCCAGAAGAACGGAGTTAAAATTTGGCCTGTGAGGTGTATATTTTGAATTAAAGACCCTTGCAAACGTTTTGGATTTGAACGAAAGGTGAAAAAGGATTTGTTGGTTTTGAGTACATAAAGATGGGTTTTTTAAACCAAGAGGTTTTGGGGACGCAAAAAGTTTCCTAAAAAGAAAAACTGGCAATCTAGAAGCAATAAAGTTGGCCAGATGAATTAAAATAGTTCGAAACCTTCCTAAATGGATTTAGAAAATATTTTGAAAGGGAAAAAAAAATTTTTTTTTCTAAGCCTTTACGTTTTTGCCCCCAAAAAAATTAGAAAGCATTTCAACTTGGGCCTTTTTGTAAGTTTATGCCAGATGACAATAGTCGGAAAGAGTTGAAATAAAGCGTATTTTGGGGAAAAAACATAATCCTAAGAGGAACGGTTTTAAAAAGCTTCCAAAAAACAATTCATTCCCAAAAGAAATTAGGAGATGCGTTCCAATGATATTTGAAATTTCTGTCTTAAAAAGTGTGAAGAGGAATGGGGGTGGGCGTTGCGACGTCCTTTAAAAAAGGAAATTTAATTAGTGGCAAAACTTAGAGTTTAAAAACTTAAAATTACCGTCGTCATTCTTTTCAAAGGGGGATTTAAGGTCATAACAACAAGCAAAAAAATCAATTTAGTTAAATAGAAACATCTTACAGAATGAATTGGATTAATCTTAACTTTAGACTTATAGGTTTTTTAATGAACAAGTTTTAAAGGGATGATAAATAATAATGGATTAGATTAAAAATTTATTATAAAACTATGGGCGTTAAAATTTATGATAAAAAACCCCCCCTTTTTTCATTTAATTTTTGGACAACTGGTTGTGGAAAAAAACAATATTTATCCTCAACCCTTTTCAAAAAAGTTTATCGTTTTTAATTTTTATCATATTTTGTTTTTGCCCAAATTAAAAGGAAAAAAAGCATTCTGTAGAAAGGTTTTTTGGGCTGATGATAAATATTTTGTTTAAACTGCAAAAACTGGTGAGTGTCTAGAACCTTTTTTTTATTGTTTGAAGGAAAGCAGCATATTTTTTTTTGATGTGTTCAGCAGAAAAAGGGTAGTTAAAAAGAGAACACTTTGTCGAAACTAGCTTTCAGTGGAAGGCATGCTGGGATAGGTGTGGATTTTTTGCCAAAAATTGACTCAGTTTTAAAAGACTTTAGAGAACGTTAAAGCTGTGTTTTATTTACATGAAAGACGAGATGCATTTGAGAAAGTTTTCGTGAAAAGATGTTATTGAAAATGATCAGGAAAAACATAGGATTAGCAAAAAAATAAAAACTGAAAAGTTTTTTAAAAATTTGTTTGAAAACGGATAATCCCACACAGTATGTTTGTTTGTAGTAAACGTATTTTTTGGGAAAAAAGCTTACTTTCAGAGAACAGGAAAAACCGATTTAGGTCACTTTTTCCGAAAATTGGTGGGGAGCAAAGTGAGCCCGAAAGAATATTTATTAGTTCTCTTTTCTAAGAAATAAAAAAATTTTTTAATCTCGGATAAATTATAGTCAATTAGCATTTTTTGTTAAATATCCAAATACTTGCTAATTAAAATTTTAATACGTTTTTTGCTTTTGTTATTCTTTGTGCAGAAAATATGGGAAAATATTCATTTTATTTCCAAAGAAAATGATTTTTTTTAAAATACGAAATGCTCTAAAAAAAAAAAAAAAAAAAAAAAAAAAGAACCAAAAAATGTACGTCCAACCATATTTCCCTCCTACCTTTTTTTAGCGCCGTTACTTTCTTCCGGGGTCACTTTGGTTATTTGAAAATAAAGGGCACCTTTTTTCATGCCAAACAAAGCTGTGTTAGCAGAGACTTTGTGTCTGCTTCAAACACCAGATTGTCAGTGACCCGGAAAAGGTTTTTTTGTTTTATACGTTTTAACCTTTTTAATTTATATCTTTAAGTCGAAAAAATTCACGAATAAATTAAGTTATTATTTGCTGTCGTCGTGGTTTTTGGATAAATGTTCGCCGCAAACCCCTCAGTTTGTCCATGTCGATTGGAATTTTGTGCCGAATCGTCATTGTTTCCCAAAAACTGTTATGAAAAAATGCGCAATTGAAGCAGTACCCAAAAAAAGTCTTTTTTCCAATTGTGCTTCATTTCTCGGTTGGGCATGTGGATGACAAAAGAAGTTTTCTTTGGGGCTTTGCACGAACGATTTTCCCTTTGTCGGCCATTTGACACGCATCGCGGCCACTTTAGGCGGCTAATCTTTTCAAAATGATTGCGGACGGGGTTCAAAAATGAACAAAGTTGAAATTTTAAAAACCCCGGGGGGGGCCCGGGGGGGGAAAAAAAAAAAGGGGGGAGAAATTGGGGGGAAAAAGCGCATCTGGTCCTCTGTATGGGAACGCCCAAACAATAATGAAGGCAAATGAACAATCGATGATTACTCATTAGACTGTTTTTCGGAAGTTTTGTGGCGCTGGCCCTTCATAAGGAACATAAGCGACTCGAAGTCTGCGTAAAAACATATGGGGAATTTTGCAGCCGTTTCCAGTTCTTAAAACTAACTTTACTGCCTTCTGGGGGCGTTAATTAGTTCTGTATTACAGTCAACTGGGCCGATACAATGTTTCTTATGTTCGCTCGCGGCTTGAACAGATGGAACTCTTGTTAAACATTTTCTGCAGAATTCTTGCTTATGTCCTTGCTTTGAAGTATGCCGCAATAATCTACTCATTGTGCGTATTAATGTGTAATGTGGTAGCGGTGAAAAACATCAGTAGTAAGTCCACATGATTTTTGTCTGGCTCGCCAATCGTTGGGCTATTCTTAGACACTTTAATAGGCTGTAGATTTGTTTCCTCATCCCATGTGTAGATATTACCAGTTATTGGTTTTGTTTTGTTCTTCAAACTGATCAATTTGATCTACACTAACAGGAAAGGATATTCCGCTAAAGTTAAGATCATTGACGTAAGGGTGATAGTTAGACACTCTTTCTGCGTTTTTGCGGGCGTGATGCAACCTTGCGAGAACACACCACATAAAACATTTGTTGTCTGTATTCTTTATGTTTAGAACTGCTCTTTTTGCAACTAATGCTGGTGGTAGTGGAATGTAAGACCTGCCTACAATCGTGCATACTTAGCCTGTTTTAATCTAATCTCTAAGACTTCGCCCTCTGACCAACCAGAGCCTCTCATTTTAGCTTCTTCAGCGGCCACATCAAACTGTGTAAGCACTGGTCTGCCCAACCGGGTGTTAAGTCATTACGAGAAAGAATAGTCTGCTGTTAGTCGAGACCCAGACTTCTAGATTTTCTTCATTTATTGTTTATATAGTCGATTAAAACAGCTAACATTACTTTAACTGGCGGGTCTATTGTTAGTTTACCCGGAACTTGAGAAATAGCATGAGCAACACTTGCCTGTACGTTTGCTGGATCAATGACTTCTAAATCAATATCATTCAGTGCTCTTGATAAATCTTCTTGCATTGCTTCAAACAATTCGTCTGGACCTTCATATATTTTATCCATGCTGAGTTTCTTTTCTAACTCAAAATATTTATTTAAATCAAAAAAATAATTAATCAATATCGATGGTCTTTTTGTGTTTAGACTCATAAACTAAAGTATAAACACCCTTTGGCGTTGTTAATGTAGAGCTGTTTAGAACAGAGTTTAATGTTTCGTTTACTTTTTTAAGCATTCCTTTTTTATCTGCTCGGGGTCTGGCTGTTGAGAAAAACTTGTCCTCGCCTTTCTTTGAAGATCAAACTTTTGTCTTTTGTAGTCATCAAAATCGGCCTGTAAACGACTAAATTCTTCATCCGTGATGTTTGAGTCAGCTAGTGCTTTATTTATTATCAGCTTGAAGGAACTAAGTTTAGCTGTTATTAGTTGAACCAATAGCTGTGTGTTTTGGAGTTTTAGTTTTAATTTTTTGCTAGGCAGCACCTACGGCTAATGAACACAGGCCGAGAGCAAAGGACACGCCGACTTGAGGTAAGCCTGCGGGTGCGCCTATCGGCGATGCTAAAAGGCCCTACACTCGTTCCTGCTTGATGCGTCGCTTATATCGATGCTCCAGTATTGACATAATGTAACAGCATTAAAGGCAGCAGAATTACTTCGTTTGGCTTGCTGTATTTTTGAAAGGTCCTGCTCTAGTTTTTGTTGCATTTGTGTAATGTTGGTTAATCTGAGGTTTTATGCGGGGGTTTCTACTATCTCTTCTCTTGGCGACTCCGGTGCTGTAGGACCACATTTGGCTAACTTGAACAGGACATGCTTTTTTAAAATGAAAAAAATAATTTAGTATTCTGTATCTTGTAAATTTTTTTTTAATATTCAGCTGTGCATCAATTAATAAAAACAAATGTACATTAAGCAGGTTTATCGGCTTCTTTTTTTTCTCAATTTGAATGTTTCTTCTTTTAACCGTTCTCCCACTTCCATGCAACTGATTATCCTCTGTTGGGACTTAGGTCAATCCATAAACCTATTTTGATGTTAAATAATAATCAAGCCTAACACTGTGAAGGTGTAGATCTTTATTGGCAAGGTCTGCTGTTGGACTTCTACAACACCACCCCCAAACAATTTTCTTATTTCGCCAAAATGAGATAAGGCCTATGTCCGATAGCTTAGATTTGGTTAGGACTACCATCATTCTGTGACATTGCACTTTCGTTATTTTGGATTAAAAAACTTTCACTTGCTCTTGCGAATGGTTTTCATATTCACACAGCAATAAAATACCTTTTAAGCGATTTTACTGCGACACTAAGATTTAAAATTCCATATAGCGTCTGCCCTGCTTTTAGGATTTGTGAATGATGACGACTTTTTGTAATATATTATTATTGTGACTTCATATTGGTGCTCAATCAGCCGTTGCTAAATTAGAGTTGCTAACTACGTCAAACTCTAACGAGATGTCAGAAAGCTGCTACTTGCTTCGGTGTCTGTTGATCTGATAACACGTTTGTATCTCATTTAAAAAGTTGTTCGTATGACAATCTGTCTTTTAATGCCCCTTGAAAGTATGGCACAGCGCTTTTAACAACTCATAATCTAGGGGAATGGAAAGCGATTACCATACGCATAACTTACAGCTAAAGGCCTTTTTGCTGATTTTAGCAACTGATGGCGAGTTCGGCGCCTTATTCTAAGTTTTAGTGCTTCTTCATTACCAATTCTTGAAAGCAAGATCTTCCATTTCGTCGCGGTTTAGCCATAGTCTGAATTGGTTTAAAAATTTATGTCTGCATTGTTTAATGGAAAAATACTTCTTGCCCCTCATGTTTTACAGAAATTTTCTTTAACGATTGCCCGTCCCAGATTCTGGACAACTGTTCTGGTGTTTCGTCTGTCGTTGAAGCGGTTCTATTTTAAAAGTTAGCGTGCAGAGCCTGGCACAATTCAAAATCATTTGTCCTAGGTCTGGAAATCTAACAGTAAGAAATTTGATCTGACATCATAGTAGATGGATTATTTGGAACAGTAATATTCCGTTCTATTTACCTTCACGCCATGGGGGTTCTTCAGTTTTATTCGGCGCTCAAGAATCGACGCCATATACTTGTGGAATTTTTTATAAACAAAATAAAAAGGTTAATTATTTAAAAACATGGCGGGATTTGGAGGTGAAAGAAGATTATTGATATTAGTGATCCTGCAGTCAACATTGATGAAAGGACTCCATTAACACAGCTTTCACTCAATGGCCTCTAGGTGGCTGAATTTAAACAGGAACCTAAGGTCATATCATTTTATAAAAGTTTTAAATCAAGACCTCCCCAATTTATAGCACCTGCTGATTTTGAACTAGATGATTGAGGACCAATTTGTATTTTAAAGACAATCGAGGAGGGAATACGTTTTCAGCTTAACTGATAAACGAAACCATCAAAGTTTGTAGGTTTGAGTACACTTTACAAAAACTTAAGGCATAAAAAAAGAATCTAAATGCGCCTTGACATTCCTAAAACCAAAACCATAATTCAAAGAGGAACGCAGTTGCTACCCTTAAAACATGCAACAAGAACTCACTCAGTTTCCTCCCCACTAACATAGAATTTCAAATTTATGCCAATAGGCAGCCATAAACAACAAATGTAATTGAAGAGCAGAAACAGTTTTCAGATGAAACAGCATTAAAACACTTAATGATCCACCATACCCCGCAAGAATTAGACGGATATTATCGGAATGTAAAGAAAATTAGAGGTGAATTAACAGACAATCTAGCAAGACTGACTGAACTAGAGGAGCATATAAAATTGAGAAAAAGAAAAACTCGGCTGAGGCTGACGGACGCCAACTTAGGGCGTGATGATAAGAAAGGAATAGAACAAAGACTAAAAGATCTTGAAAAAGAAAGAGCAGCAAGACTAAAGCCGGCGTCTGCTAAACGAGACCAAGTACGAATACTCAAGATGATCAGGAATAAGAGAAATTATCCAATGATTTTTATATGAGACACAACGCGAGCAGAAAGAATAAAAACTCTGTTTAGAGAGACAAGGTTGTCACATTAGCAAGCGTTATAAAACTGCATTAGGATTTGGCCTATATAAGTACACTAGTGATGGCTATTTACAGGGCACGGTGGTGGAGGGGAAAAGTTCAGTGCCTCATCGCCATCTCCAGATAATCAATGGGTAAAAAAACTGCTTGATCATCTCTGCGAGTTTTATTAAAAAAATTGCTAGTAAAGACATAGACTCTTTACCTAGTATATTAGGGTGTATCGTTAGCTGGCTTTAGTTACTGCAAGCAAAGTTAGTTGGCTTTTTGCCGAGCACTTTTGGGCATTTGTTCGCTTAATAGTTGGGTTACTAGTTAGTAAGATAAAGACCAAGTAATCCTAGGCCCGTTAATCCAACAACTAGCGCTGTCTTTATTATTCATGGTCCAATCGCGAAGCAATAAGTCACGTCTTTCAACAGTCTTTGGGCTTTGATCCTCGGGGATGGTTGACTTAATCTTGGGTTGTTTTTTTTATTGTTTGTAATATTACTGGCTCAGAATTTATGTCGTTTTTTCCGACCTTCTGTTCATTGCCTGCCACAAGGATTTCATTGTTGTAGTTTATTTATTGTTCCTACCTTGGAGTCTGAGTCAGAAGGTAGCAGTATAAACAGTTGCCAACTGCAAAGTCTAACTTTCGATCTTGCGTATTGTAATACTTTTTGGTACCTTTTTACTACTTGAAGGTAAATCAACTGTTAGAAATTTAATGGCGTCCTCTAAATGGGCTAAGTATTGTTTTTGTCATCAAGGCAGTAGAAGAATCAGTTATGCTCGATCTTCGCTTGTGCTTGCGAAAACCTAGCAATACACAAACGTAAGTACGATTAGAACCTCGTTTATTAGTTCTATTCCAGCTCTAGTTAGGCCCTCAGATGTGTCTAAGTAAATGTTGTCACATGCTGTTTTATGCTCTTGCTCTATGGACACCAAGGTGAACGCCGCTCTATGTGCCTGAATGAGAAAGATGTGGTAAGGAGGATTCAGTAATAGTAGTTATACTTTCGGTGCACGCCCCACAAATAAGGGGTTGTGACTAGCCATGATTTAGATCCGACTTTTGTTAAAGTCTGTCTTAACTTTAATATGGAATTCGTTACAGACCTTCAAAAGGCCTTCATGTCTATTCTGTAGCTGGAATGGATTAAACGTTTTGGCATTTGGCAATGGGGCTCGCAGTTCAGTAAATACGTCTGAAGGTGTAATAGAAATGTAACTGTTCACTGAGTCTCACCAAAGGTTCTGGATTGATTTAAATGATCTAGCAGCATCGACATCACACCATTGATGCACAAAACACGGCACAAAGTTTAACTGGTCTGATAAACTGCATCATGATGACTAACCACACTTTTGCGATGAGTCTTTTTTAATAAGGGGGGATTAAGATTATGCTTATTGGAGTACTCACCTTTTTATGAATGCAACAGTCTGGGTCACAGAAATGTTCGAGGGTGTCAGTTGCTATAATTATTTAAGATTGTAGTGCGGCCAACAGAATATTTGGCATCTTTAGTATTTGTGAACGCACTCATTTTTATTTTGTTTAAAAAAAATGTTGTAACAATAACAACCACAAGACAGTCATACGGAGTTAGAACATGTGTTGAGAATCGATTGCAGAACCAAAATGGTCGCACTCCATGAAATATTCTACAAAGTCAAATGGTTTAATTATAACTGAAGCCAAGGGGAATAATAAGATTACAAAATATGAAAGGAGAAAAACGTGACGTTACCAGTTAACAATACCTGATGGTTATTACGGGTTTTCGCCTCACTAAAAGAAGCAATGAGTAACTTAACTTAGACATTACTCTTTTAAACTCTTAAACATGGCAAATCTAAAAAAACACTATTAACATTCAATCTGAAGAAGGCAATATACGATTTTGATAGAGAGCTAGCTAAATGTAGGCTTTACAACTAGCAATCTACCCACTCAGAGTTTTAGTGTTTCGCAAGAGAAACTAAGTTTGAGGGGGAAAGTCCGCTCGATCATGCAGTACATTTCATTACTCTATGTTCATTTGGATGAGCTGAGCACTGATGAATACTTATATGATGGAAGGCCCTCAAATGTTTAAGAGCGCTTCCGTCAGGGAAAGCTGCATATTGCGATATGAAATTATAACAATTCCCTAATTTACAGTTTTATAGATTAGTTTGTGGGAGGGGTCGGATCATTTAATTATAAAGATCAAAGACAAAAAATGGGAGGGAAAGTGTAAAATGTGATAACCTGCTCATTGTTTTGGAAATAAATTAATAAACTGTACTAAAAAAGGTCGCGTGGGCCAGAAAGCACAGGAGTTACATTAGCGCCTCTGTGAGGTGTATAAACTTAGAATTAAAAGACCTTGCAGACGTTGTGGGACTTTGAAACAGAATGGTGAAATAGGCAACTTTGTATGGTTTTTGAGTACACTAAGATGGTGAATATAAACGCAAAAGAGGTTGGCGACAGCAAAAAGTTTCCTAAACTGACCAATGCGCAATCTAGAAGCAAATAATGTTGGCCAGTATGAATATAAAATAGTTCGAAAACCTGACCTCACATGGCATTTAGAACCATATTTAGAATGGGAAATAAAATTTGAATTCATAAGCCCATTTACGTATTTTAGCCGCCAAAAAAGTTTCAGAAAAAGCATTCAACTCTGGCCCTTTACATGTAAGTCTTATGCCAGATGACAATAGTCGGAAAGAGATTGAAATAAAGCCGTATGGGAATAAACAGTACATCCTCCACAGAAGAGAAACGGTTTTAAAAGATGCTTCTACAAAATTACAATTCATTCCACAAATGAAATTAGGAGATGCGTTCACAATGATATTTGAAATTTCTGTCTTAAAAGATGTGAAGAGGAATGGGGCTGTGGGCGTTAGCGACGTCCTTCTAAAAGGAATTCTAATTAGCTGGCAAAACTTAGACGTTGAAAAACTTAAAGTTACCGTCGTCATTCTTTACAACGGTGAGGATATTAAGGTCATAACAACAAGCAAACAAAATCAATATTAGTCTAAATAGAAACAATCTTACAGAACTGAATTGGATTAATCTTACACATTTAGATCTTATAGGATTTTATTATACTGAACAAGTTTTAACAGAGAGCATGATAAACATAATAACTGGATTAGATTAAATTCTATTATAAAACTATGGAGCATTTAAAAACTTTATGATAAAAACCCCTCATTGTTCATTAATTTGTGGACAAACTGGTTGTGGAAAAACAATATTTATCCTCAACCTGTTACAAACAGTTTATCGTTATAATTTTGATCATATTGTGATTTTCTGCCCAACACTTAAATGGAACAAAGCATATCATGATAGAAGGTTTATATGGGCTGATGATAACATATTTTTAGTTAATCCTAGCAATAAACTGAGTGAGTGTCTAGAACGCTTTTTATATTGTTTGAAGGAACGCAGACACTATTTATTATAGATGACTGTTCAGCAGAAAGAGACATAGTTAAAAAGAGAAACACTTTGTCGAAACTAGCTTTCAGTGGAAGGCATGCTGGGATAAGTGTGTGGATTTTATGCCAAAAATATGACTCAGTTTTAAAAGACTTTAGAGAACAGTTAAAGACTGTAGTTTTATTTCACATGAAAGACAGAGATGCATTTGATGAATGTTTGCGTGAAAATGATGTTATTGAAAATGATCAGGAAAAACATAGGATTAAGCAAAAACTAAAATCTGAAAAGTTTTGTAAATTAGTATTGAAAACGGATAATCCTACACAGTATGTTTGTTTGTAGATAATCGTTATTTTTTGGTTATTGAAGTCTTACTTGTCAGAGAACAGGAAAACACCGATTCTAGGTCACTTTCGCCCGAAAACTTGGTGGAGGAGCAAGTGAGCCAGAATGAATATTTATTAGTTCTCTGTTTCTAAGAACTACAAAAATATTATAATACTCGGATAAATTATGTAAGTCAATTAAGCATTTATTTGTTAAAATATACCAAATACTTGCTAATACATTTCAATACGTTTTGTGCTTCTGTTGATTCTTTGTCGCAGAAAGTATGGGAAATAACTCATTCATTTCATTGCCAAAGAAATGATTCTTTTAATCATACGAAATGGCTCTAAAAAAAAAAAAAAAAAAAAAAAAAAAAGCACACAAAAAATGTACAGTCCAACCATATTTCACCTCCTACCTTTCTTTAGCGCACGTTACTTTCTTCCGGCCGGGTCACTTCTGGTTATTATGAAAGTAAAGCGAACACCTTGCTTTCATCGCCATATCAAAGCTGTGTTAGCAGACGACTTTTGCTGTCTGCTTCAAACACCAGCATTGTCACGTGACCGAGGAAAACCGGTAAATTCTAGTTATATACGTTTTAACCTTTATAATTTCATATCTTTAAGCTCGAATAAACATCTCACGAATAACATTAAAGTTATTATTCAGCTCGATCGTCAGTGGAATTCGGATAAACTGTTCTGCCGCAACCCGTCAGTTTGCTCCATGTCGATTGGAATTCTGCATGCGCGACATCGATCATTGTTTCCAAAGACTAGTTACTGAAATAATGCGCAATTGAAGCAGCATACCAAATAAGTCATTTTACCAATATGTGCCTTCACTCTTCTCGGTCTGACACTGCTGGATGACAAATGAAGTTCTTCTTGGTGCTTTCGCCACGAACGATGTTGCCATCGTCGGCCATTCTGACACGCATCGCGGCCACATTTAGGTCTAGGCTAATCTCTTTCAAAAATAGATCTGCGGACGGCGTTCAAACATCGAACAAAGTTGAATTTAACAACTGAAGCGAAGAGATGGGCAATCTTTCGAATTGATGGGCCCAAATTACATTTAAAAGCTGCAGATAGTCTGGAAACTGTGTATGAAAATATGAGGGTTGGTTGGTTTGTTTTTAGGTGATCCGTTCATATTTTTACACCACCACTTTAAACCTAAACTGAAGAATAGGCCTAGGCCTACCAGAATTTCAACTGTAATGTCAACTAGGCCTATTTTGTGTTAGGCCTAGCCTAGCAGACGTGTAACTACCGCGCTTTGCATCGCATGCTTCCCCGAGATACCTAAAATTGAAACACTCTCGCAGGGCTGCGCAGGACTGCTGAATCGACACGGATGACACGTTAATGAAGTAGGCCTAGTAGTTTTGAACTGTTCACAATTCTGAAAGTACGGAAACAAATGAGAATGGAATATTTAGATCTATATATTTAATTCTTGGGTGTTTTTTTTTCTTTGTTTTGTTTTTTTTAGGTAGGTGTTCATGCTCAAACTGGCTCGACGTTGGTGACTAAAAACAACCAAAAGTTGGTTGGCATCCAAAAGCATAATTGTGGTCAGGGATACTCATGATTTCAGTCGTCTCTTTTTGAGGTCCCATAGTGTTAAAGATAATGTCAGTGACCTTTGGAAGTGTATAAAAACTAACTTGGAATTTATTATGGATGACAACATACCTACTAAAATAACTTCAAGCAAGAACCACCAGCCATGGATTACTACAAAAACTAAACGTTTGTTGAGAAGGAAACATCGTTTCTTTAAGAAATTGAAACTACATCCTAATTCAGAAAGATTACTGGTTAGGTATAAACATATTAAGAGAAGGTGTCAGAGAGAATGTAGGCTTGCTCACTCCAATTATGTTAATTCGATGATTTCAGAAGGTGATCATCAAAACAAGAAATTATGGTCTTACATAAGGAGTAAGAGACAGGACAACATTGGGATTCCAGACCTGAGAAACAACCAAAATAACCTAATACAGGACCCTGAAGGGAAAGCAAATTTACTAAACAAGCAGTTTTGTTCAGTTTTCTCAAATCCCAAACCTTTAATTAACGTTAGACTAAAGGATGATGATAAACTCCCTGAAATGCAAAACATCAAAGTAAACAAAGCAGGAGTATTTAAGTTACTGACCAGCATCAATGAAAACAAAGCTACTGGTCCTGATGGCGTTCCTGGCAAGCTCTTAAAATTATGTGCCAATGAATTGAGTGAGGTATACCAACTACTTTACCAAGCTTCACTGGACCAGGGAGTAATACCTGATGAGTGGCGAGATGCGAGCATTGTTCCCTTATTCAAAAAGGGTGACAAAACAAAAGCAGAGAACTATAGACCTGTATCTCTTACATCCATATCAGCAAAACTACTTGAACACATAATATATAGTAGCATAATGGACCATCTTGACAAATATGACTTCTTAAATAACGCCCAGCATGGTTTTAGACAGCGAAGGAGTTGTGAGACTCAACTTATAACAACTCTCAATGATTTTAATAACTGTCTTAACAACAGACAGCAAATAGATGCAATTTTATTAGACTTTTCTAAAGCCTTTGATAAGGTTGACCCTGAGGGCCTGTTGCTTAAATTAGAACACATCGGCATTGGCGGTTCTTTGCTAAAATGGTCTAGATCATTCCTCGTTGGGAGAACGCAGAAAGTTGTTGTGGAAGGGTCATCATCCATTGTAAACCAGTCTTGTCAGGTGTACCACAGGGAACTGTTCTGGGGCCCTTGTTTTTCTTAATTTATATAAATGACATAAGTAGAAATCTCTCTCCTGGAACTACTATAAGGCTTTTTTGCAGATGACAGCTTAGTATATAGAACAATCAAAAGCAAGAATGATACACGCATTCTACAAGAAGATCTAAACGCTTTACAAGAGTGGGAAAGAACTTGGAAAATGGAATTTCATCCCCAAAAGTGCCAAGTGTTGCGTATATGTAACAAACGCTCACCAATTAGATCAGATTATTCTATCCATAATACTATTCTTAAAGAAACTAATGCTGCAAAATATTTAGGCGTGATTATAGATAGTCGTCTCAAATGGAAAGAACACTACAATTTAGTATGTAAGAAAGCAAATGACATCTTAGCTTTCTTATACAGGAATATCAATGACTGCCCCCAAAAGGTTAAAGACAACTGCTACAAAACACTGGTTAGACCAGTACTGGAATATGGTTGCTCAGTTTGGGATCCTTACCATCTAAAGGACATTGATAACCTCGAAAAGATTCAGAAGAGAGCAGCACGGTTCGTAACAGGGAACCACATCAGAGAAAAGGGGAATACTAGGAAGAACATGAGGAAATTAGAATGGAAACCCTTAGAAGAGAGAAGAGCTTTTATC
>CM031620.1:6547602-6570102 GCA_018398815.1 Conus ventricosus | reverse complement strand
TCTCTCTCAAATGTCTTTATTGCCATGTTTGACATGTTGTCCATTGTCCGTCACAATATTGATTAATGGTTGTTAATTGTTTCATTGTTTTCATTACATTGTATATTTCTGATTTATACGTATGTATTGCTTCGAGTTCTGGATTTTCACTATTGTGATTGATATTTATGCTTTTTTGTGAGGGCAGGATGAAAAAAAGCTGCAAAGCTTATTCTTTTAACCCTCAATAAAGATAATTTTGACTTGACTTGACTTGACTTGCTCTCTCACACACACACTCACACACCAACGCTTGGACACTCATGTCCGTGGACTCTCTAATTAACACGCAGGAATCACCCCACTGATGAACACACCCCAGCGCACACACGTCTACAGTATGCGCTGGAGGCCCTGAGAAATTCAAAATCTTATCTCAGTTGACATTTCTTTGATCATTTGTGCCTGTTATTGGAAAGGCCCAGTATGAGTTTGCCCCAATCTCTAGGAGTCTTCGCAGTGTTGGCCTTGAGATTATTCCAATGTTTGTTTGGTTGGTGATGTTTCTTGCTCTTCGGTTAAGTCTGGGTGTGCGGCCATTTCCTATCTTGATGTTCAGATCTGAAAGATGGTCTATGGTATAGTGGCTTTGCTCTTGTTTGCTTAAGTAATTTTTCAGATTTCTTATCACATCAGATCAGCCAAGCTGTAATCCAGTTCTTACCGTTGCCTTGCCAGCCAGTGTATCTGCTCTCTCGTTTCCTTTAACTCCAGCATGTCAAGGGCAGTACTTCCATATAAGTCTCCGATGGGAAGGTTGCGCATTAGTTCATTCCAAGCAGGGCTTTCTATTCCACTTTTCACTCTCTGAAGTAGGTTCATGGAGTCAGTCAGTATCATGGCTTGTTGAGTTTGAAACTGGCTTGTGGATGAAAGCCAATGGAGTGCTAATGTCACTGCTTCTACCTGCATTGTTAGACTTGAAGTTGTTAAACTGTGCGCACCATTGTCTTCCTGGATAGTTCGGCCATTTTGCTTCACTGAGTATCCCCAGCCTGACTTACCTTTGATGACAGAACCGTCAGTATATATTACAATATCATCTTTTGTGTAATGGTCTTCTACCTACATCTGAATTTCTGCGTTGGTTTTGCCTTCTGGCCATTCTCGACAATGTCTTCCAAGTTCTGGAGCGATGGCATTTTGGTAGTGGTGTTTTAAGTCGTCTGGATAATTCTCCCGTTCCTTGGTTTCTTTGAGTTCTGCTAACTGGCACACAAGCTGTATACTGTCTTCTGCCTGTCGCATCCATGATTTTCCACGTCCTAGCCGAGTGCCTTTTGTTTCCTTGACCGCCGCATGAGGTGGGTTTTGGGGATTTTCAAGTGCTCTGAAATAGGCCTTCGCCTGTTCTAGCTTGTGTCTTGTCTGCGTTGAAGGAAGGTCGAGCAGGTATCGCATAGTTTGAACTGATGTGTCCTTTGTGGTTCCCAGGATCAATCTCATTGCTTCATTTTGAATTCTTTCTAATTTGAGAAGGTTGTTGTTGGACAGTGTTGTAAGCCCTAACCCATAATCTATCACACTGAGTACTAGTGCGTGATACAGTCGGTAGAGATGGCGCTGTTCAATACCTTTAGCTGCCATTGCTTTCATGGCAGATAGTTCTTTTTGCATTTAAGAACAATATTCCCAACATGCTTTCTAAAGGTTAGTATTCTGTCAAAGCCTACACCCAAATAGCGTAGGTTGTTAGTTGATTCAAGTGGTATTCCATTGAAGGGAACAGGTAAGGGAACTTGTCCTGATGTCTTTTGTTGTTGAGAGTGCAGACTAATGTCTGGGCTTTTGTGTGGTTGATGGACGATCCAGTTTCTTGACACCACTGAGCAATGTTTTTCAACTGTTGTTGAACTGCTTTCGTTCTTTCTTCAGCATTCTTTGATGTTTTGTAGATCAGGCCGTTATCTGCTAGTGTCAACACTCCAGCAATTCCGTTTCTGTTGAGGTCTGCAAGGCCTTTGGTGTAAACATTGTAAAAAAAAAATAATAATAAAAAAAAAACCACGGGAAAGAGGAGAACCTTGAGGTAATCCCACAGAAAGTTTATGAGGCTCAGTCGTCCAATCTCCAAATCGAAAGATGATGGTTCGCTCCTGAAGTGCCGCCGCTATCCATCGTGTAAATGTCTTGCTGACTTCATAGTCAAGCAGTACTTCTATGAGAAGCGCGAACTGGACTTTGTTGTATGCGTCTTCCATATCTATTGCAACAGCTAGTGTTTCTTCCTTTCTTGGTAGGTAGATAGATAGATAGTGTGTGTGTGTGTGTGTGTGTGTGTGTGTGTGTGTGTGCGTGCGTGCGTGCGTGCGCGCGCGTGCGTGTGTGCATAGTCACAACTCTCTCTCTCACACACACACACACACACACACACACACACACACACACACACACACACACACACACACATTATCAGAAAGTCAGTCAGTGAGGCGATCTCAATCGGACGTCCATAACTCACTTTCTCCAACTATCTCTGTCCTCCATATATATATATCTATTATATATATATATATATATATATATATATATATATATATATATATATATATATATATATATATTCAATACGAACCTGATGCAGCTTAAAAGGTGTGCTGCATATGAAACATAAAAAAGGCTTTAGCACAGCGAGTGGTGGTATCCTAGTGAAAAATGACTTTGCATGTCTGATTCGCTGACGCCCCAGGACTTTAACACACTTTGGCGCAGAATTAAAATGTCCAAAGATTTGGGAATTCCCCACCTCCACTCCTTCTGTCTGTCTCTCTGTCTCTCTATCTGTCTCTCTGCCTCTGAAATACTGGAAGCCTGACCGCGATGTGGATTTCTTTATCTCTGTTTTCGTGGCATTCATGGCCTGACGTACAACTTTCAGATTATGAAGAGAATGGGGTTGACACCGACAACCAAGACAGCCGCTGTCATGTGTGTTTTTTCCATTCCTTTGAGTTCCAGCAAGGGCAGTTTGTCGGTTCAATGAAGCGTTTTGGAGTCGAACCCATCACGCCCATACTTCTGTGAGACAGACCCTACTTGGATCTCACTCCTCGAATTCCCCTAGGACTTGTGTTAGAGACATATCACCGGTCGCTTCAAAGATTGCCTTTCTAGACATGCGAGGCCCATATTTCATCGGGTGGCCTTGAGTTCGATAGATGAGAGACAGTGTGAGATCACCTCCCCAAAGTTGATAGATAAATCAGGCCACGCTTTGGGGTGAAACGAGTTTTCCCCACAACAAAACCTCGAACATTCAACATATTGTTTCAATGTTTAAATCACGCAGGTAATGTGGTAACCTAATAACAGTTTCAAGTGTTTGTGCTTAACACGAGCTAGAATGCGATAAACTAATAACGTTTTTAACATTTGCTCTTGAATCGAGCTAGAAAGGTGATAAACTGATGGCGTTTTCAACGTTTGAGCTTAAATCGAGCTAGCATAAACTGATAACGCCTTCAATATTTGTGCTTAAATCGAGCCAGAATGTGATTAATGATGACATTTTCAATGTTTGTGTTTAAATCGGGCGAATATGTGATAAACTGACAATGTTTTCAGCGTTTTGTGCTTAAATCGAGCTAGAAATGCAATAAACTGATAACGTTTCACACCCATCCTATATATCATGTAACAGCTGTTTCAAAACCCCATTTTCTCAAAATGACTGCTGTAATAGTGGAACACTTTAAAGCCCCAATACCTTTTATAGTACAATAACTTTTTTTTCATTTTTGATGAAAATAAACTAAAAACAACTGGGAATGTCTTTCTCTCCACCTTCCCTATACATGTATTTCTCTGCATCTGTTTGTTTAAAAACAAATTGCTGCTGATGTAACAGTTTGCGAGAGCTAGTCACATATTAGCAGCCTGAACGGCGGGTTTGAAGTGCAGCATGGACAAAGGGAGGGACTGAAAGAAGAATGCACCCGACTAAGAGGAGAAAACGGCGACCTGAAAGAGAGTGGCACACGTCAGCCCTAGTGACTCTGCCTGTTCCTGAATCCCATCATCGTCCATCCACTTGTGTTACACTTTCTTTCAGTGTTTGCCACGTCGTAATTCCTCTCGCTCCTTTTTGCGAAATGAAGCAAATCTACTGAGTTGAATCCCTATTGCGGTCTCTTCTCTCCACAATACAAGGAGCTGTAAGCCTCAGAGCAGCATCTCTTGACATGGTGCGTCACCTCCAAACATTGATCAAGCGTAACATTGTTGTCACATTGGTATTCGACGCGTTACAAGGTCGATGCTCGTGTCTTTACCATCAAAGCCTCTCCGCTTCTCCACTGACGACAGGAGTTTTTTAGTGAATGAAAATTCAGAAGGGAGTTCATCTTCTGTAGAGATAAAACAAGACGCCCGAGGTGATCAACTACCTTTAAGTGAATTATCACTCGCCTATTGCTCCCGGAAGGGAAGCTACGTTGAGTATTGGCGCGCACAGCGTTGCAGGCAATTGGACGCTGGCGTTTGCAGGCAACGGATGTGTGAGCATGTGAAGGTAGCCATCATGAATGAATGATAACGTAAGTAATAGTGAATGAGACCAGTGTGCAAAGTACACAAGGAATTGAAGGTGAGTGGCAGCCCCTTTTTCATTCACGAGTAGATCTTGGCAGCGTAAAAAGTGGTGTACACGTATAATTGGATTGAATTAATTGGGTATAATAGCTTCTCTGAGAGATGCCTTACTTGCTTGCTCATTGTAAAAAAAGAAAAAAAAAAAGAAAAAAAACGCCTGTGTTGCATGCATCATATGACCATACAGTTTGGAGTATAGTTCATAATTTTCGCCTGTGTGAGGCTGTACCTTAATTCGCCTGTGTGCGATGTACAACTATCCTGTTCGCCTGTGTGCCATATACAACTATCCTGTTCGCCTGTGTGCGATATACAACTATCCTGTTTGCCTGTGTGCGATTTGGCAGCACCATTCCGCCTGTGTGCGATTTGGCAGCACCATTCCGCCTGTGTGTGGTACATGAGATATAACCCTAGCTAAGCATGGCCAGTCATTCAGGGGCACAGGACCAAGAGGTCGCAACTATAGATAAGGAGGATAAAGTCGAGAGGCTTGATGCTCGCATCAGTCAAATGGATGACAGATGTTCTAGACTGGAAGAGGCTATTCACGAGCTGCTGACCGCCAAAAACTCGGACAAAGACCGGATCGCATCCCAGGCACCGTGTGGCACTAAGAGACGGCGCGATTCTCTCTCTGATCAGAGACCGTGCAGAGACAGAGACCGTCCAGAGAGATGCTGTAGGGTCCCTGCTCTGATGAGGAGGAGAAGAAACTGGGTCATGGTCCGACCGCGGCGAGTACAGGCGCACGAAAGGTGAACAGCCGGTTAAGAAAACTGCTAATGCCACTCTGAGCAATGAGGACTCGAGTCATCGCCAGATGGAGAAATCGATGATGATGCTGTGGATACTATTTCCCTTGATTGTCAAGATGATGACTTGTTAAAGGAGATAGAACAAGACTTGGACAATAAAGAGAAAACAGCTGACAAAGTGGCTGACTCAATGGCTGAGATCATTAATAAAAAGATTTGTACAGGGGCTTTCTGAAACAAAATTTAAAGAAAGGCTTGATAAATACCAACGCCCAGACAACTGCCCCAAGCTTCAGGTGCCCAAAGTGAATACAGAAATCTGGAAGGACTTGCCAGCCACTGTCAAACAGGCTGATGTTAAGATGGCTTCAGTGCAGAGAGCCACTGTCAAAGCCACAGCAGCACTGGCACAGAGCACTCAGGCTATATACTCAAAGCATATGGCAAGAAAAAGTTGACTGATGCAGACATCAAAGCCTCTGTCACTGATCAGAACGCTGATGCTCTGGCCTTGTTGGGTCATGCATGTCACGAGCTGTCAGTAAAACGCAGACAGGTCCTGCGCCCCCATCTCCCCAGACAGCTGACAGAATTGTGCAGTGAGAGTGTTCCCATTACTGGTCAGCTCTTTGGAGACAATCTGACTGCTTCCATCAAGGAGATCAAAGAGCTGGACAGACTGTCACGTGGTGCAGGCCCAAGTCGTTATCAGCCCCATTATGACAACAGACAACGTAACAGACCATGGCAGAAAGCCAACAACAAAGAAAAACGTCCTTTTTAGGCCAGAGACAGCAACTCTACGGCCATCAAAAGAAGTTCCAGGGGAACAGAAACGCAAGACAGTTCTACCAGAAGAAAGCCTAGAGTCTGTGTCACTCTTGGATGGCCAGGTGAGACACACTATCCCTCCTCATCTGGATGAAATGAGACAGGAGGCTTTACTTTTTCAAGGTGGCAGGCTTACACAATATGGTGATAGATGGAAAAATTTGACAAAAGGCCCTGAAATTTGAAAAACAGTACAAGGCGTGAGCCTTCAATTTGATTGTGATATTGGCCAAACCAGACAGGATTACACTTTCCAGCCTGAGTTAAATGCATCAGAAAAGAAAGTTATTGACAAAGAAATACAGAAACTTAGCCAAAAAGGCATGCTTTCAAAGTGTCAGGCTGAAGCAGAGCAGTTTGTGTCACCAGTTTTTGTTCTTCCGAAGAAAGATGGAACTCATAGAACGATTCTGAACTTAAAGAAACTAAACGAAGATATCGTTTATTATCACTTCAAAATGGAAACCTTGCATACTGCACTAAAACTAGCGACTCCAAACTGCTTCATGGCTTCAACTGACTTGAAGGATGCATACTACTCAGTATCAGTCAAAGAGGAACACGGGAGATTTCTCAGATTTGAGTGGGATGGCCAGCTTTGGCAGTTTAACTGTCTGCCTAATGGGCTGGCACTTGCACCACGTAAATTCACCAAGCTGTTAATACCTGTGTTTGCCACCTTGAGAGGGGAAGGTAATCTTTCCTCTGTGTTTTTGGATGATTCATTTTTGTTTGCAGAGACGAGAATGTCATGTGCCTCTAATGTGTTTAACACAGTGAAACTTCTGAGGTCTCTGGGATTTATCATCCACCCCCAAAAATCAGTACTAGAACCCACACATCGCATTCAGTATCTGGGAGTCATCATTGACTCTGAGTCAATGACAGTAACTTTAACACCTGAGAGAGTAGCAGACATGGTTTCTTCTTGCCTGTTAGCTGTCAAGAAAGATACAGTGAGTATCAGGGAAGTGGCGAGAGTGATTGGAAGATAGTGGCTTCCTTTCCAGCAGTGATGTATGGGCCACTTCATTATAGACAGCTGGAGAAAGAGAAAAATACTGTTGCTGAATGCAGGAATTTTGACAGACGCATGACATTGTCGCCTCTTGCCAAAAGAGAACTGAACTGGTGGATCAACAACATTGAGACTGCTTATAATGTTATTCACCAAACAGAGCCTGATGTCACCCTGACCTCGGATGCATCAAAAACTGGATGGGGTTGTGCATGTAAACAGTCAAAATCTGGGGGAAAATGGCTGCCAGAAGAAAAACATTCAGCAATTTTTGCTTTGAAATGTTTCCTAAATCAGGTTTAGGGGCGACATGTCCGTATCATGATAGACAACACAACTGCTGTTGCATGTATCAATCATATGGGAACAAGTCATTCTGGTTCATGTAATTTGATGACACAGATGATATGGAACTGGTGCACTGACAATCGCGTACGGTTGAGTGCTGCTTATATTCCAGGTACGGAAAACACAGCAGCAGATGAGGAGTCAAGGAAAATAAACCTGGATGCAGAATGGAAGCTGAACAGAGAAGAGCTTCACAAAGCATTGATACAATTACATATGAATCCTGACATTGATCTTTTTGCCTCAAGGTTGAACAACCAAATGCAGCGCTATGTTTCTTACAGACCTGACCCAAGCGCCTATACAGTAGATGCATTTTCTCTCCCTTGGAGTAACCTTCAATTTTATGCCTTCCCCCCTTTTAGCACGATCACGGCGGTGTTGGGGAAGGTGAAGAGAGAGCGAGCGATGGGGGTAGTGGTGGTGCCCCGCTGGCCAACACAAGTCTGGTGGCCTCTGCTGACACAGCTGCTGACACAAGACCCAGTACTGCTACCAACACGAGACACCATCCTCTCCCTCCCCACGCAGCAAGGGAGAACCCACCCCCTTCTTCCCCGCCTTCAACTGATGGTATGCAAAGTATCCGGAAAGCGGTACCAGAGGGAAGGCTGTTCCAACCAGGCAGCAGCGCTAATCGTCAGTTCTTGGACCCCCCCCCCCCACACACACACACACACACACACACACGCGCAATGTACAACACCTACATTGCCAAGTGGAAGCAGTACGCAGCAAATAATAGTATCCCACATGATGTGCCGGACATTGTGCAGGCAGCAAACTTTCTTGCCGAACTTTTTAGTGCTGGAGCAAGCCACAGTGCTATACACTCGGCGCGCTGCGCTTTGTCCGCCTATCTACCATTAGTGAATGGATTTTCAGTGGGCAGTCATCCAGTTATTTGCAAACTTGTGAAAGGAGCATTTGATCATAGGCCTTCCTTGCCCAAATATAAGGACACTTTGGATGTAAATACTGTACTAAGTCATTTAGATTGCTTATCTCCCATCAATCAGTTGACTTTGAAAGAACTGACTTTGAAAACTTGCATGTTGTTAGCTTTAGTTACAGGACAAAGAGGTCATGCTTTACACTCTTTGAAAACAAGTGATGTAAAGATGTTTGATGGTAAATGTGTTTACAATTTTCATGTGTATTGAAAACAACAAAGCCAGGGAAACATACAGAACCAGTACAGATTAGGGCATTTGCAAAGAATGAAAATCTGTGTCCAGTGAAACACTTGAAGCAGTATATTGACACAACTAAGGATCTCAGAGACAGTCACCAACAGCAGTTATTCATCAGTCACACCAAACCTCACGCACCTGTGGGTAAGCAGAGGTTCGCGCGATGGGTGAAAGAGGTGCTAGCGCGCTCAGCCATTGACACTAACCAGTACACAGCACACTCCACCAGGGCTGCAAGCTGCAGTGCAGCCGCCCAGGCCGGAGTTTCATTGAAAACAATATTGAAAGCAGCGGGCTGGACAAATGAAAAGACATTCTGTAAATACTATAAGAGACAGAACAGTGCCAGTTTCAGCCAGAGGGTACTTGGTGGCTATGTGAACAGTAAATGAAAATGATGAAGGATCATTGTAAATAAATGTGTGTGGCATTACATGTCTGGCCTATGATGTTTATATTGGCCACTATCCTTACTTTCTCTAAAGTCTCAACGTAGCTTCCCTTCCGGGAGCAATAGGCGAGTGATAATTAGAAAATTAAACTAGACCTACACTAGGAGGTTGCAGTTTAATTGAAATTATTACGAGCCTATTGTGGAGGATGGAGAAGTTACGTCCCTCCCAATTAGTGTTCGTAGTAATAATCAATTTTACTGTCCCTCCCTAAAGGCGTAAGTCTAGTGGCCATACAGCTCTGAAATTTGCCTGCAACGCTGTGCGCGCCAATACTCAACGTAACTTCTCCTTCCTCCACAATAGGCTCGTAATAATTTCAGTTAAACTGCAACCTCCTAACGTAAGGTCCAGTTTAAGTTTCTAATTAAAAAACACAAAAAAAAAACCCAGACAGATTCCATGCTGGTGGCAGTGAGGGGACTATCGTGCTGAAAGTGAAGATGCAGCATTAAAGCAACAAACAAAACAGTCTTTCTTGCTTTAGATAAAACAAATCCTTGTGGGGGAAAGGTGCAGGAATGCATTATAAATTTTAGATTGTTGCCAAAACTATCAAAAGTAGGCGTTCTTTTCTTCTGTTTGTGTGTTTGCATTTTGAGAAAATCCGAAATTTGTACATCAAAATAAAGCATTATGAAGGTTGCATCAAAATACTACGTCACTTGTACTTCAGTTCGCTGATGATGTGCCTTTAAAATATGTCGGCGACCTGTCGCTCAAGAAAAAAAACTGGAAGCGAGACCAAAGTGTCTGAGAGAACTAGATTTCTGGGATGAACTTTTCACCACACAGAATAGCCTGCAGGTGGCTGCTGCGTCACTGGCAGAGACAGCAGAACTAATCAAGGTCAGGACACTTCAGACTGCTGCTGTAAATACCAAAGACACGGAGAACAATAACAGCGAGAGAGGCGGATAAGTGAGAAGTGGAATAAGAGGACAAGGGAGTAGAAAGTTCGGGGTGAGGGCGTCATAGGGGACCAAGGAAATCACTTGTCATGAATATATTCTCTGAAGTGAGAACTTGCCACAGTTGTCTGCTGATGATGCTAGTGCTTACTGCAACTGTGCATGTCGCTTGGTGTGTCACTGGGAACCGCTGCATTTATGAGATGGCGGGTTTACATGGAAATGCGAACATAGCCAACGGAACGCTTGCTTTTCTCTCTCTCTCTCTCTCTCTCTCTCTCTCTCTCTCTCTCTCTCTCTCTCTTCGCTTTCTTTTTCTCCTTTTTTTTTTTTAAAATTGAAGATGGGATGGGAAACAAGGACCGGGTCGTGTTTGTGGGAGGGGGGGGGGGGGAGGGGAGAAGGAACAGGGAGTGCTACCCTCTGGTGTTTCTATTGCAGCTTCATATTGATCGTCCGATAGAAGTTGTTGTTGTTGTAACTATGTACTCCTCTTCCCCATCCATCCAGTGCCTTCACTGTGCCGTTGCATGTACTCGTTATATATGAGTCATTGCAAAAAAAACGCCTCTCTTGACTTCTTTGCTTTCCAATCATGTGCTCACAAATTCCAGGAGGTGCGTTAACTAGTTAGGTACTGGTTTCTTTTTCCTTATAAGATTTTCTTTATTCTTTCTATGTAGCTTCCGGTTATACACCCACAGGGGATTTCTCATGACAGAAGGACGAAGGAGCAACCCGGGCCGGGTTTGTCGTCAGCAAGAACGTGAAGATATTTTTTGTTATGGTTGTGGGTCGAACTTCTGATGAGCTTCCACAATACTATGTTGAATTACGGACTCTATTGTCAGTGAGAGAGACAGGCAGACAGACAGAGACAGAAAGATAGGGTTCGCATGCACCTTTCAGAGAGAGAGAGAGAGAGAGAGAGAGAGAGAGAGAGAGAGAGAGAGAGAGAGAAGAGAAGGAGAGAGACAGAGACAGACACAGAGAGAGACACAGACAGAGGCGGAGAGAGAGTCAAAGTCAAAAGTCAAAGTCAAAGTCAAAATGTTTTAATTGTTAGGCCTCTGGCCCATACAATGGAGGTACATAATAATCAGAGCATTCATCATGCATTCATACGCATATCAACTGTACATTGTGTTCGTAAACTAAGTGACTTACATATATACATAGACAACTTATTAATTGTTACAATATTTTCACATGCAAGCAGTAAAGTAAGTTTGGACAGGGATGGATTTTTAGAATACTTAGCAGGAATGAATTCGTCTCTAAGTTCCTTGTATTTTGGGCATACAAATAAAAAGTGAGTTTCAGTTTCAATTATATTAGAACAAAAGGACAATCCCTTTCATTACTGTGTACATTCGTACTGAATTGTAGATAACTATGTTTAAGGGGGGGACATACCAATCCTGAATTTAGCGAGACATCTTCGCAAACGAAAATTATTGATTTGACGCAAATACATTTTGCAAGATATAGTATCATTAAGACTCAAATAAATTTGGAAGAAATCATGTTTTTCCAGTGCAGCATGCCATTCCTGACTAAACGAATCAATAAGCCTTTGTTTGAATTCTGAAATAAAAATATTAACATTTCCCACACCCTGGGCTTCCCACACAATCCCAAAACCATATCTGTATAAAACATTTCTGACTCTACACGCCCAAATGACATAATTTTGCGATTGTAAGTATAATAACATCTCATAACCTTTTCTAGAGTATCTATATTAATCCAAGTTAACTAATCTAAGCCAAAATTTTATGCATCTAATATACGTATTTACAAATATAGGATATCTACCTGTTTCCCCATAAATTAATTGTCTAGGTGATAGAGACGGAGAGAGAAGAGAGAGAGAGAGAGAGAGAGAGAGAGAGAGAGAGAGAGAGAGAGAGAGAGAGGGAGGGAGAGAGAGATTCGCATTGCCTTTCAGAGAGACTGAACAGTAAAAACCACCAAACACCCAGTAAGCATATTGCAAATTTTCGGTTTATTTGTAAAACCTTTGTCAAGCATAAAAAAACAAGGGCCACGAAAAGACATCCCAAAGCACAGCATTTATATTCTGAAACTGATTATCTCTCACTCCCAATTTACCTGAATTCTCACTCACTGCTTTAAAATCCTAACAAAAGCCCACCAGAGCCAAAGAAACCTTTCAGAGAGAGAGAGACAGAGAGACAGACAGAGACTGAGAGACTCGCTGAAGAGAGAGCGGGGGGGGGGGGGGGGGGGGGGGGGGGAGGGTTAGAGATTGGGAAGGGGAGGGGGGGGGAGAACGGACGACATTACGGACACACCGACAGCAGTCGGATGCAGCAGACAGACACAGACAGGCAGGTTCGAACTTCAACCCCCCCCCCCCCACTCCTCTTCCCCCCCCCCCCCCCCCCCCCCCCCCCCGTGCCCTGACCAAAGGACACTTGTTATTCACACCATGGTTTTCACCGCATCGTCTGACATCATCAACGGCCTCGGAGTTTGTTCCACGTGACAGGAATGTAGCCACTCTCTCACATTCGTCTTTCCTACTCTCCCTCCCACCAAACACTGGTGTTTACGCATCTGATTCACAAAGAAACACCATCATCATCATCATCCAATTGACGGCCCCAATCAACAAGCTGATTATTATGCCGTACTATGGAGGTTGTGCTGAGTTAGAAAGGCCAGGATAGAAAGATAGAGACCTAAGATAGTGAGAAAAACAAGGGCAACTACTGCATTTAAATGACAGGAGAGATACCTACTCTATGTGGGTTTTATCAGCAGGCTACTACTTTTCACTCTTCATCCGGAGACAGCTCCAGACTAGCTGATCCAAATTCTCTCTAAGAGTGAACCCGGCCCAAAAATAAATTAAATCACAAAAGTGCTAAGGAAGGAGTGGGATGGGGTGTCGACCTAATCCTACTTATACTATCTAACTAAGATTTGTCATTTCAGGTTTAGTTGTGTGGAACCCCTGACCCAAAGGCGCCTGGGGTTCCATCCATCATCATCTCTGACAGGTCGTTCCAATCCCGAATGGTCCTTGGGAGAAACGCATGTTGTCGGTATTGTGTCCTGCACTGTATGAGGCTGAGCTGCTGTGTGTGACCTCTTCTCTGCCTGGCAGGAGCTGGTGTCAACTTGTCCTTACATATGGGGACGACAGCCTGGCCACACAAGATCTTGCGAAGCATCGCCAGCCTTGCCTCTTTCCTGCGGTTCTGAAGGGAGGGCCACTCCAGCCTGTTTATCATTTCGGTGACACTTGATGTGTTGTGATACCTGTTCACAACAAACCGAGCGGCCCTCCGTTGTACGGCCTCAATCTTCTCGATGTTTCGCTGCGTGTACGGATCCCACACAGTGCAAGCGTATTCCAGGATAGGTCGGACCAAAGTCTTGTAAGCGGTTTCTTTTATCTGGGTGGAACTGATCTTAATGTTTCGCCTGAGAAAGCCGAGGGTCTTATTGGCTTTGGCACAGATGGAGTTGATGTGCTGGTCCCAGTTCAATCTTTACAGATGGTGACCCCAAGATATTTGGCAGCGGTGGCGTTTACCAATTTTTCTCCGTGCAGATGGTAGTCGAACTCAGCAGTAGTTCTTTTGCGGGTGACAGGCAAGACTGAGCACTTCCCCGGATGGAAAGCCATGTCCCAGCTTCGCTCCCAGCTTTCCAAATGTTGGAGGTCTTGTTGCAACTGCTGTTGGTCAAGGTCTGTAGCAGAGAGGCGGTAGGCAGCAGTGTCATCTGCAAACAGGCGGGTCAGTGAGTTGAGTTGCTCCGGTAAATCATTGATATATGCCAGAAACAAAGCTGGTCCAACAACTGAACCTTGTGGTACTCCTGAGCGGACACTGATAACGCCTGAAGTTTCTCCATTCACCACGACTGCCTGTCGCCGATCACCGAGGAAGGCCCTGAACCACTGGTGGACTTTGCCTCGAACTCCATAGTGGTTTAGCTTGTGGAGCAGAAGACTGTGGTTTACTCGATCGAATGCCTTGGCGAAGTCTAAGATCACAATGTCTGCCTGGTTTCCCTGCTCCATGTTCTCACTTAGTTCTTCCATCAAGTCCAGCAGCTGAGTTTCACATGATCTTGATTTGCGAAAACCATGCTGTTCCGGTCGGAGGATTTTGTTGGACTCGAGGTGTTTCATGAGAGCACTGACAATGACATGTTCCAAGATCTTACATGGCACGCTTGTGAGAGACACTGGGCGGTAGTTTGATGGTTCATAGTGCTCTCCCTTCTTGAAGACTGGGGTAACGTTCGCAAGTCTCCAATCAGATGGTACCATGCCTGTGTTGATCGATGACAGGAAGATGGTTGTCAGGATTGGTGCAATCTCCGAGGCCAGCTCCTTCAGGATTCGTGGACTGATTAGGTCAGGACCGCAGGCTTTGTAGGGATTCAAATTGGCAAGGATTTTCCGGATGCCCTCTTTGAGATAGCGAGATCACTAAGCACCGCAGACAAATGGACTTCACTCATCTGACACTTGGCGCGGAACTCGTCAACTGTGTATTCATTTCCTTCACTGAAGACGGACTGGAACTGACTGTTAAGGACTTCTGCTTGCGCCTTGGGTTCTGTCACGAGTCGTCCATTCACCTTCAGAGGGGAGACACCGGATTTGGAGGAGCGCTGGTGTTTGATGAATGTCCAGAAGCGTTTCAGAGTGTAGGGACCTTCAGCTGTCTCTGGGTCGCTGATGATAGTCTTGTTGACATAGTCCCAATAGGCCCGGCGAATCATGCGCTGTATCAACCTACGTAGGCGCCTACACTCATCTTCAGTTCCTCTGATCCCTGCTTTTTCATCTTCTATAGATACGATAGCGCCTATTCACCAGTTTACGTATCTCAGAGGTGATCCATGGCTTGCTATCCCTTTGCCGCGCTACTTTATGGGGAACGAAGGATTTTACTGCATTGGAAAGGGTGTCTCTAAACCTGATCCACAGCTGTTCAGTAGTGAGGTTGACTGCATCACTAACTAGTTCTGCTTGGAGGTCTGTCAATGCCTTCTTCATGTTCGCCCAGTCAGCCTTGTTATAGAGGGAATAAGTCTTGGCATTGTTTTATCCTCTGGGTTGTGAGACTGAGTTCACAGTAAGGGACTTGGTGGTCAGAAATGCCAGGTAACACTCTCACTCGTGCAACAAGGTGGGGGCAGTTGGTAAGGAAGAGGTCAAGCGTGTTGTCAAGCCGGGTGGGCTCCATGACCAATTGTTCAAGTCCATGATCACTGATGATGTCGAGGAAACTGTTATGGAGGCGAGACTGGGCGGCTCTGGGTTTGAGAGTCATGGTGGGCCAGTCAAGGTCAGGGAAGTTAAAATCCCCTCCTATCAGGAAATGG
The DNA here is from genome assembly GCA_018398815.1 of Conus ventricosus. Taxonomy (NCBI): domain Eukaryota; kingdom Metazoa; phylum Mollusca; class Gastropoda; order Neogastropoda; family Conidae; genus Conus; species Conus ventricosus. Next base: position 6,554,586 of record CM031620.1, on the reverse strand, counting down.
GCATTGGGGATCCCTGCAGCTCTGTCAAGTGACTCCTTCACCTACTTTCTGGTTCCATGCATTCCCTACTGACGTCACACCCTGCCGTTTAAGCCCAGCCATATGATCAGCGGTGACTGCTGTCTCTGAATTCGCTGGAACGGGGCAGGTGGTAGAGGTCGTCACATGAGAGAGGGGAGGAGAAGGGGATCAGGGGAGGAGGTCAGAGTCGGGTAGGGGCAGGGTTTTTTTTCTCTCTGTAATTCTTTAATTTCTGATTTCACTTCTGACAAAAAGAAAAAACTTTGTTTTGATTGCCAAGATACATCATGTCACATGCATCTGAATCACATACACACACACACACACACACACACACACACACACACACACACGCGCGCGCGCGCGCGCGCGCGCGCAAACAACTTTGAAAGTCACTGACACACTTAAAAAAAAACTTTTTATAAAGTCCCATAAGGATTGTGAAACAGACACTGTAAGGTTGTAAACAAGAAAGCCTGTTCTTAATTGACAGATTTTTTTAGAAAACGATCCTGGATCGTCTAACTGCGCAATATTGACGATCCTTGTTGTTGCTCTGAATTCTGCATCTTTTGATCAGCGATCTAAGATCATCGAGTACACGCGAATCTCGCCGATCCTTGTTTCGAGGAGAAAATGAATATACAATTAAACAAATAAATAAACAAATGAATAAACAAACAAACAAATAAATAACAAAGATCACCCAGCATACTGAACTGTTTAGTTTCGTGCCAAGGGAAGTAACCAAACCAAACCGTTTTCGTGACATATTTTTGTGACCGATCGACAAACTCTCCTGTGATGGAAATCATGTATATTGTTCATTCACCCAAATTTGCGTTCTCGCTTCGTCAGCAAACATTTCATCCAGTACGCCTGCCAAAAGCACCTGCAAGGTCACAACGCTTTTGAAAGAAACACGCGAAATTTTGGACTAAGAGACGGCTAAAATCAACGTCACAACCTGTTGAAGACAGAACTTTTCAAGTTCAGCAGGCCGAAGAAAAGGCCCACAATCTCAGCGAGCACCAGCGGACAGTATTTTGCTGACAACGTTCTCTCCCTTGGGGAAAGACCGTCAAACTTCCATGGAGTTGGTGATTTCAATCCGCTGTCCGTCCGCTGTGCTTCGTCTGGCGTCGCTGCCCAAGCAACGCGTCAATAACGACAACTCTCCTCGTCAATGGCAAAGAAGTTAAGAGAGACCGGCCAATCGCATTGCTCCACATGAATATTAGGATTCACGAATAAAACAGACCGAGGCACAAAACACAAGACATTTCGACAGTTTCTAATGAGGTTTCTCTCCCTTGATATTCCGCTGCATCTTCGCTACGCACATAATACGCCGTTTTTCAGGGCTGGACGACTAAAGACACCTTTTTTCTGATTGTATCCAGCCATTACCGCCCCTGCCTCCAACTTGCCGCCCCCCACCCCAATGCACTAGCAACAGTCACGCTCGCTGATTGGTAGGGAGAGTGGCTGGAATATCTATTCTCTGAGATGTCGCTGCCATATCACTCACTGGCCTTAATTCTGTTGCACTGACAAAGTTTCTGTGGCAAGTCTCAACGTTCTATACACTCTGCTGAACATTTTCAATCTCTGGTCTTACTCTCTTTTTGGAAAACGGGGCGGGAGACGGGGGGGGGGGGGGGGGGGGGGGGGGGGGCTTGCAGGGAGTGGTCTTGTCCTTTTCAGGGCTACTATAAATGACCTTGACGTAAAACAAAATCACTCACCTCCGACAATAGATGAAATGAAACCTTTTGAAGACAAAATGAAGGGACTGATAGCCAACATAAAATTCAGAAACCAAATAACAACTTCCAAACATCACTAGCAAATAAAATTTAAAACAAATTCAAAATGATAAAAAGATATTCGTAAAGCTGATAAAACTAGCAATTTTTACAAAAGGGAATTAAACGAATACTCCCAACTCCTGAACAAAAACATTCAGAAAAATTACAAGAAAGCTGATAAAACCACATACAACAACATCCGCAAAAAAGAAAAAGAGGCTTGCACACTGCATGGAGTTAAGCGACAGGGTAGAGGCAACAGCAACAAAAGAAGCCTTCATAACGCTTAAAGACCACAAACCCAACTTCCAAAACAACCCAACATGTAGACTAATAAACCCATCCAAATCCGAACTGGGACAAATAAACAAGAGAATTTTGGAAAAGGCTATAGAAGATGTAAAATCAAACCCCGAATACAACCTTTGGAAAAACAGCTATGAAGTCATCCAATGGTTTAAGGAAACTCAAAAAACAGAGAAAATACAGTGTTTATCACATTCGACATAGTAGATTTCTCCCCATCCATAGATGAAGAACTACTCACCAAAGCTTTGAATTTGCCAACAAATACACAAAAATAAACAGAGTCAGAAATGGAGATTATTTTCCACACCAAGAAACCCCTACTCACAGCAGAAATGAAACTTGGATAAAAAAAAAAACGAGCAAAAACTCCACATTTGATGTAACCATGGGATCGTATGATGGTGCCGAAACATGTGAACTAGTCGGACTATTCATGCTATCCAACATCCAAAAACAACTTGGAAAACAGGTCGGTTTGTACAGAGATGACGGCCTTGCTGCATTAAACAATAATCCAAGAACTATTGAAAACAAGAAAAAAGAATTATGAAAAATTTCCAAAACTACAATTTAAAAATCACAATAGAAGCAAATAAAAAAGTAGTGAATTTACCTAGACATAACATTAGACCTCAATGACAATGTGTACAAACCATAAAAAAAAAACCCAATGACATACCAATCTATGTAAACGTCAAAAGCAACCACCCACCATCTTTACTAAAAAACAATACCCAACGGTATAAACAAGAGACTATCCAACCTATCATGCAATGAAAATGCATTCAATAATGCAGCAACAGAATACCAAGAAGCATTACAAAAAAGTGGTTACAATTACAAACTACAATATAGCCCAGACAATAACACGAACAGAAATAAGAAAAACAGAAAAAGGAAGATCATATGGTAAAAACCCACCATATGATGGACAAGTAAAAACAAATGTAGGAAAAGATTCTTTAAAATCTTGGCAACATCATTTCCAAAAGAACACAAACTGTCCAAAATATTCACAAAAACACCATTAAACTATCATACTCATGTATGCCCAACCTCAAAAACATAATTGACTCATCTAACAAAATGAAAAGCAACACAAAAGAGAAGGGTGCTGAAAGGACATCTTGCAACTGCACCAATAAAGAAACAGTGCCCTCTAAGCAACAAATGTCTTCACAGCAATATTGTATACCAAGCTACGGTAACATCAGAAAATAAAAAAGAAACATACGTAGGGATTACTGAAAAAAACTTTCAAAACCAGATACGCAAACCATAAACAGTCATTCAAAAATGAAAAATACAAAAATCAAACAGAACTGAGTAAATACATTTGGAAACTCAAAGAAAAAAAATAGACTACAGCATATCATGGAAAATCATAAAAAGAGCAACACCATACAACAATATTTCCAAAAAATGCAACCTATGTTCCACAGGAAAAATGGTTAATATTATGCAAACCATTTCTTAGCAAGTCTGAACACAAAAGTAGAAATAGTGAATAATTGCAGGCACAAATGGAAATCTTTGCTAGCACATTCCACCTGAGCAGGCCCTAACAAAAAAAAAAAAAAAAAAAAACCACACACACACACACACACACACACACACACACACACACACACCACAGGCCTCACGTGCAGCAAACGAAACCCGCACACAGAACAAGTTCAGGTCCGCACGCCATAAAAGACCGTTGGCGTGCCACAAAAAAGTCATCCTGAGGAGAGAGACATATCTTGAAACAAGCTTGTAGATGAATTTTAGCACTTCATTTTAATAATATTTTTAACAAATGTTGCTCCGCGAGGGGTTGAGCTTTTTCAGATTTTTAAGGACGTTTTAATACTGTTTTTATATATATATATATATATATATATTATATATATATATATATATATATTTTATATATATAATACATAACATACATACATACATATATACATATATAAAATGCAGAATATTTATCTATGTATATATGTGTCTCACTCTCTTTCTTTACATAGATAGATAGACTGACAGACAGATAGATAGACTGACTGACAGACAGACAGACAGACAGACAGACAGACAGATAGACAGACAGACAGACAGACATAAAACAACGTGTTCATGCCTTGAGATTTGAATACATATATTTTTCAACAATTTTTCGCTGACATATCATGAGGCGTCTTCGGGTCAGGGTACCCCGATAAAAGTCTGTCTTCACACCAAGATGATTTCATATACACACAACGCTCTCTTGACTCCCTGAGCAACGCACCTAGCGGAACAGAGTGTAGCAGGCACTGAAGAAGGTGAAATATCAGAATTAGATACAAGTCTCATCTTCCATGAAATATCAAAAAAACGTGTCGCCGACACACCCGCTTCTTTAGATCAGAGTCAGTTTGCAGAAATTCATTGAAAGACAACTCAATTCTAGGACATTAATTTTTTTTTTTTGCACGCACGCGCACGCGCGTTTGTGTGTGTGTGTGGAGTGTGTGTGTGTGTGTGTGTGTGTGTGTGTGTGTGTGTGTGTGTGTGTGTGTGTGTGTGTGTGCGTGCGTGCGTGCGTACGTGCGTGCGTGCGTGTGTGTGTGTGTTTGTGTGTGTGACGTACAGATTTTAATGTTTCTCACACACACAGGCTCGCGCGCACGCACGCCTCCCCCCCCCCCCCCCACCACCCCCAACACACACACTTTTCCATCTCAAGTGATGTAGGACATGCAAAAAATTGTAAAAATGATAAAAACGTTTTGGCCCAAATATGTTCACTTCCAAAAACAGAAAGGGGAGGAAACATCAAAATCCGCCCGTTCCAGACAACGTAACTTGGAAAAGACAGGCCTGTATTGAATGGCAAGGGGGCACAAGAAGTGATTCTTTTCTCGGGAGTACTCTGCTGGCTTGATTGTTCCTCAAAAACAGAACCACCAAACGACATCTGTTTCGCTTCGTCAAGAGCTGATCAGACTGCTTGTTACCCGCTGCTGCTGATGAGGAGCACTTACAAACAGACGTGAAGCAAAACAAACCCTTCAAAACTGACCAGATCTTGCTGCAGGTGTGAACAGTGTCTCCAAGACGAACACGAGCTCTCTGCGAGGGGGAAATCAAAAGTTGGAAACAAAATGGTAGACGGATAGTTTGTCTGAAAATCAATGGGTGGTAATGTAAAAGGACAGTCTATGGGCCCGAGTAACCGAAGATCTCTCTCCCTCCCTACACCCCCCCCCTCTCTCTCTGTCTGTCTGTCTGTCTGTCCGTCTGTCTCTCTCCCTCCCTTCCCCCTTCTCTGTCTGTCCGTCTTTTATGTTGTTTTCTTTTTTCTATCGACAGAGAGAGAGAGAGAGAGAGAGAGAGAGAGAGAGAGAGAGAGAGACGCCTATAAATGAAACCTCACACTCAATCACCTTCTATGGGATTAAGCCAATTTTGAGATTGTTTGGCAACAAAGCACCAAACGGGGGGGGGGGGGGGGGGGGGGACTTCTAAAGTTGCTAACTCGTTCAGATATTCAATACGGTTTGAAGAAACAGCGAGACGGAGTTCACGCAAAAAATTATGGAAGACAATAACAATGGGGACGTTTCCGTGTGTATGAGTATGTATGCCTGTGTTTGTGTGTGTGTGTCTTTTTTATGTGTGCATGTGTACGTGGGTGCCCGCGCGCATGAGTGTATGTGCGTGTGTGTGTGCGCGCTTGTGTGTGTGTGTGTGCGTGCATGCGTGCGAGTGTGTGTGCGCGCCGCGTGTGTGTATAACAGAGAGAGAGAGAGAGAGAGAGAGGAGAGAGAGAGAGGAGAGAGAGAGAGACAGACAGCAGACAGACAGACACAGACAGAAACAGAGAGAAACAGACCGACAGACAGAGATGTTTGTGAAATATCAACAGAGAGAATGAGAAGGACAGACAAAAGCATCGACATCAAGAGGATGGGGAGGGGGATTAAGCAGGCAGGGGAGGGAGAGGGTGGGTGGGTAAGAGAGTTCAGGACTTGAAGAGGCGGGAAGGGAAAGGGACGGAGGGAAGGGGGAAGGGAGAAACAGGATGATCAGATAACAGGACAGGCAGAACCAAACGATCCATCAAGTGCAAACGAAGACAGAGGGCAGGGAAGAGAGGCGTGAAAAAGACGAAAACCAAGGCAAAGAAGACGCCGCAGAGGATGGAATCAAGTCATTCAATAGCGAACAAAATCCCTACGAAAATTTGTGCGCACGCACGCGCGCACACAGACACACACACATGCACCCCACGCACTCAAACACACATGCATGCACATGCATAAACATGCATGCACAGACATACCACACACACACACACACACACACACACACACACACACAGAGATAAATAGATAGATAGATAGATAGATAGATAGATAGATAGATAGATGTGTGTGTGTGTGTGTGTGTGTGTGTGTGTGTGTGTGTGTGTGTGTGTGTGTGTGTGTGTGTGTGAGAGAGCGTGTATGTGTGTGTGTGTGTGTGTGTGTGTGTGTGTGTGTGTGTGTGTGTGTGTGTGTGTGTGTGTGTGTGTAATACACAGACAGGTGGAAGGAGAGAGAGAGAGAGAGAGAGAGAGAGTTTTCGTTTAACTGTATTTTTCAGTTATTTGTTTGCTTGTTTGTTTTGTTGTTGTTTTGGCAGGGGGGGGGGGGGGGGAGGGGGGGTTTAAACTGACAGTGATTACGTCGCCGTGTGATGCTACAGCCGTTGAATACCAAGTTACAGATAATCATTATCATATCATTTATTGATATTTCAATATATTACATGATTATCATTCAAACAGTAAAGATTGTAAAACACTGTTCAAAATGGCTTCATAGAAAGATCAAGA
>CM031620.1:6532135-6546362 GCA_018398815.1 Conus ventricosus | reverse complement strand
ACACTCGCATCAGGCAACCGATCCAGTTTGGAGTGTTGACCCATATGAAATAAAAAGAATTGTAAAGATGAATCCGCCCGTGTATTATTTACGAGAAACTGACACAACAAAACAACCACTCCTCAAAGATCTTTGTGAAAGAAGAACTGCAGATAATTCCGCCAGACACAGTTCCGCTTTAATTAATTTACGTAAACATATTTTGGTTTAAAATGGAAGGCCAGAAGGAAGCGCAGAACGAAACAAGAATGGTAAAGGAAGAGACCTTGAAAATGATACGGGAATCATTTCAGGCGTGTAATGCTATTAAGGAAACATTTTCGGGGATTAATCAATGCATGCTAAATCATCCAGATCACCTACAACTCAAACCCCCAAATTGGGAAAAAGAATATCTTGAAATAATAAAAAAAATTCGAACTCGTCAAGCAAACATGAGAAAAGATTTAAATGAATTGGATGAAGCTATGATTGATCTTATAATAAAAGTTGATGAAAAATATAAAAACCCCTGTTTATGCGGTCCTCCAGTGCCCGATTGCATATGAAAACTCCGGATTAACAAACACACGTTTTGTGTTTGTTCTATCTAATGACTTCTTTGTTACAACAGTTGTGTTGATCTCATGTAGATTAGATCGCAGTTTTACGTTGTCATGATGAAAAGTCTTATTGCCAAACAATGCTTCTTTGTAGTTGTCATGTGATATGTTTGACTGCACAACGCTGCGAGATATTCCCTTTGCTTTCTTAATGATTTTCTCCTGGCTCGAAATACTGTACATTTTTGACCTTAAACCAACAAACTCCTTGATCACCTTTCCAGATAATTCATCCTTCATCTTTCCTAAAACCTTCTTGTTAGTAATTGAATGCAAAGGCGAATCTTTAGGGTAATCAGATGTATCATACCATCCCGCATGTCCTTTAGCTACTTCCATTTCCATGTCTTTATAGATGTCTTCAGTAGGAATATCTATAACAAAACTATCTGTATCTGTGTAAAGTACTCTGGACTCTGGATACAGGGGTTTAAAGTAGTCATAAAGAAATTCTAACATCAAAAGCTTTGATAATTCTAAAACGGTAAACCCAATAAATACAGGTTTGTCTAATTTGACTTTCTTTTTTTCATCATTATGCCAAAAAGCTGATCATGAAATCTTCTGAAGTCCTGATAATTAGGTTTTGAAGTCAGCTTAATTGCTTCGTTCTCTTTGGTGACCAATCTAACATCTTTGCGCTTGTGCGGATTCTCCATAGTCTTTCCAAAACAGCTGTTGTTCATCAGCTTGAAAAAGTCTTTTTCTGAAGCATCTGTGGATTTAGTTCTAAGATCAGTGTTCTTCATGATGTATGGTTTCATGAACTGTTCTTGATCAAAAGCAATTATGCGATGAACTGCTGTCAACTTCAAACCATGCCTTAAATAAAATTGTAGAAGTCTGTAATGACAGACATAATTTTTTTTGCCACGAAGATTAGGCACAAGTTTAGGCGGTTCTCTTGGATCCATCTTTAGACTTTCTGCTGCTAATGGATAGTCATTATGCAGGTCATGGAGTTCCTGAGGATATTCTAAGTCAACTTCTAGAATGAAACCACGCTGTTGATCAGGCGTTAAACTGCCCAACCACTTTAATGCCTTTTGAATGTTTTCGAATCGACGCTTGTGTGCATTTTAAAGTTGCGTAACGGAAGTGATTGCGCCATTGCCCAACCATACAGATTGTTTGCATCTAAATACATAGATAGTTAGACCTTTTACTGGGATCATAGTCGTCCAAGTATTTGTTGTTTGCTTTACAGTAATGATGCGACGCCATACTAATTCCTCTCACGCAATCCGTTTTCAATCATCTGAATCATTGGTAGGTCAGACAATAAATCAATCTTTACTCCAGTAAACTTTAAGAAAGCGTCCCAGCTCATCCCGGGCGCAGAAATGTAATGCGCGGGATCCAGGCTATAATGTTTCATGCAGGTCTTTCTATAATTTTCAAAGACGTCCGCCAACAAACATACATCTGCCATTAAATAGGAGTCATGATAGTCTCCCATCGTTTTACAATCTAACTTCTGCCACGCATCTTGAGCATGTTGGTAATCAGAATCACTGATGTCCTTTCCTCTAAGACTAGAAAAAAAACGCGCCTTTAGGCGGAAGTGAGTCTTCATCAAACCTTTCCCAACTGTTCATGTACTCATAAGGGTAAACACCCTTTCTAACAAGCGTTGAGTCAAAATATTTTTCCGTTATTGGGCAGGACTTTAAGGACATAGCCAGTGACTCTAATGAACCCATCATGTGCTGCATAGATCGTAGAAAGACATGTTATTTAAAGTGAAACACATGTACTTTTCTGATGATTGTGCAATGCATGCTACCCTGAAGGCGCTGGTTACTGCTTGCATTATAAGGTGAGAGTCATAACCTCGCAAGTTGTGAAAGAATACAGGCAGCTTCCATGTCTTTGGATCAAACTTTAGTTGAAGATTGCATTTACTGTGCGCTGCACCTCTAAACTTCCCACTAATGTGATCATGGTCTCTTACTGTGGGGTTTACACTCTTGGGCGTTAGCTCTAAACCGCAAATCCAACAATGCGTGGCTGAGTCATACTGTTGTTGGTCTTCAGGCGCCATTATGATTTCAGATAAGTTTATATTATTAGAACAGGCGTTACGCACTTGCTGCATGCGTTTTAAGAATGTTTCTGCAGCATCTGGTCCTCTATATAATTCTGGTTCTGAATAAACGCCATCCGACCTAACAATAATGAAGGCAAATGAACAAATCTGATGATTACTCATTAAGACTGTTTTTCGAAGTTTTTGTGGTGCTGGCCCTTCATAAGGAACAATAAGCGACTCGAAGTCTGCGTAAACTACGTATGGAGAATTTTGCAGCCGTTTCCAGTTCTTAAAACTAACTTTAGATCCTGGCGGGGGCGTAGTTAGTTCTGTCTTACAGTCTACAGAACTTTTACAATGTTTTATATGTTCAAGCGCGGCTTGAGCGGTTGGAATTCTTGTTAAACATTTTCTACAGAATTCTTGTTTATGTTCATGTTTTGAAGTATGCGCTAATAATCTGCTCATTGTGCGTATCAATGTGTAATGGGGCAGCCCTGCTGGCGAAAACATTAGGAGTAAGTCCACATGACTTTTGGCTGGTTCGCCTATTGTTGGACTGTTCTTGGACACTTTAATTGGCACCAAATTTGTTTCCTCATCCCATGTGTAGATATTGACAGTTATTGGTTTGTTTTGTTCTTCAAACTGATCAATTTGGTCTACACTAACAGGAAAGGATATTCCATTGAAGTTAAGATCTTTGGCGTATTGCCGATAGTTAGTCACTCTCTCTGCGTGTTCGCGGACATGATGCAGCCTTGCAAGAACACACCACATGAAACATTTGTTGTCTGAATTTTTTATGTTTACAACTGCTCTCTTTAAAGCCAACTCTCGAGGTAGCGGAATGTAAGCCTTGCCTACAATCGGTGCATACTTAGACTGTTTTAATCTGATCTCTAAGACTTCGCCCTCTGACCAGCCAGAGCCTCTCATTTTAGCTTCTTCAGCGGCAGCGTCAAACTGTGTAAGCAGTTCGTCTGCCCAACCGGGTGTTAAGTCATTAGAGAAAGAATAGTCTGTTGTTTAGTTGAGACCCAGACTTCTAGATTTTCTTCATTTATTGTTATATAGTCGATTAAAACAGCTAACATTACTTTAACTGGTGGGTCTATTGTTAGTTTACTTGGAACTTGAGAAATTGCATGTACAACGCTTGCCTGTACGTTTGTTGGGTCAATGACTTCTAAATCAATATCATTCAGTGCTCTTGATAAACGCTCTCTCTCAAGCATTCCTTCAAACAATTCGTCTTGTCCTTCATATATCTTAGCCATGCTGTCTTTCTTTTCTAAGCCAAAATATTTATTTAAATTAAAAAAAAAATACTTAATCAGAACCAATATCAACGGTCTTTTTGCGCTTGGACTCATAAACTAAAGTATAAACGCCCTTTGGTGTTGTTAATGTGAGCTGTTTAGAACAGAGTTTAATGTTTCGTTTACTTTTTTTAAGCATTCCTTTTTTATCTGCTCGGGGTCTGGCTGTTGAGAAAAACTTGCCCTCGCCTTTCTTTGAAGATCAAACTTTTGTCTTTTGTAGTCATCAAAATCGGCCTGTAAACGATTAAATTCTTCATCCGTGATGTTTGAGTCAGCTAGTGCTTTATTTATTGTCAGTTTGAACGAACTAAGTTTAGCCGTTATTAGTTGAACCATAGCTGTGTGCTTTGGAGTTTAGTTTTTACTTTTTTGCCAGCCGCACTTACAGCTAATGAACACAGACCGAAAGCTAAAGACAAACCTCCTAGGGGTAAAGCTGCGGGTGCGCCTATGCCCGTTGCTAAGAGGCCTACACTTGTTCCTGCTGATAGAGCACTTATAGTCGATGCTCCAGTATTAACATATGTAACAGCATTAAAAGCAGCAGAATACCTTCGTTTGGTTTTGCTGTATTTTGAAAGGTCTTGCTCTAGTTTTTGTTGCATTTGCGTAATGTTTGTTAATCTGAAGGTTTTTATGTTAGGACTTTCTACTATCCCTTCTTTTGGCGGCGCGTGTAGGCACATTTGGATAAACCTGAACAGACATGCTTTTTATAAAATAAAAATAATTTAGTATTGTATATCTTTTAATCTGTTATTTTCAATATTCAGCTGCGCATCATATATTAAAAACAAATGTACATTAAGCGGTTTAATGGGCTTCTTCTTCTTTATCAATTTGAATGTTTATTACGTCTCTCACAGTTCTCCCGCTTCCATGTAACTGATTATCCTCCGTTGACCTTAGGTCAATCCATAAACCGTATTTGTTGTTAAATAATCATCAAGTCTTACACTGTGAAGGTGTAGATCTTTAGCCACAAGGTCAACTGTTGGATTTCTACACCTCCCACCTCCAAACAGTTTTCTTATTTCATCAAAATGCTGATAAGGTTTAAGCCCGCTAGCATAGATTTGGTTAGGACTGCCCTCAATCGAACATTGTACTTTCGTTATTTTTGGATTAAAAAACTTTTCAATTCCTCTTTTGAATGGTTCTTCATCTTCACACAGCAATAAAATACCTTTAAGCGATCTTGCTGAGACGCTAAAACTAAAATTCCATATAGTGTCTGCCCTGCTTCTAGGATATGTTGTATGATAATCACTCTTTCGTAATATATTGCTAATTTTGACTGATATTGTTGTTCAATCAGCCTTGCTAAATTAGGGTTGCTAACAACGTCAAACTCTAACGAGATGTCAGAAATGCTGTACTTTGCTTCGGTGTCTGATGATTGATAACCCGTTTGTATTCATTAAAAGTTAGTTCATATGACAATCTGTCTTTTAATGCTCCTTGAAAGTATGGTGCATGCGCTTTTAACAACTCAAATCTAAGGGAATGGAAAAGCGATTTCTATACGCAAAATTTACAGCCACATACTTTTTGCCGTCTTTAGTATCTCAGCGCCTATTCTATGTTTTAGTGCTTCTTCATTTTCGATTCCTTGAAACGCAAGATCAGCCCTTTCATTCCCGGTTAGCCATAGATCAGAATAGTTAAAAATATGTCTGCATTGTGTAAAGAAAATATTTCTTGCCCCTCAAGTTTTATAGAAATTTTCTTAACGATTGCCCGCCCCAGATTCTGTACAACTGTCCTGTTGGGGTCTGTTGTTGAAGTGAGTTCTATTTTGAAAGTAAGACGCGCAGAGCCTGGCACAATCACTTTATCCGCTCCTAGGTCTGGAAATTTGACAGTAAGAATTTGATCCGCATCAATAGTAGACGGATTATTTGGAACAGTAATATTCCGCTTATTTCCCTTCACGCCAAAGGGCTCTTTCAGTCTTCTATGCGGGTCAAGAATCGAGCCATATGTTTGTGACATTTTTTTATAAAACAAAATAAAAAGTTTATTATTAAAGAAACATGGCAGGAATTGAAGGTGAAGAAGATTATGATGTTTTTGATCCTGGAGACGATATGAGTGAAATGATCCCTTTGAACAGGCATCGCTCAGCGCTCTCAATGCGGCATGAATTAACAGAAAGTAAGGTTAAATCATTTTACGAAAGTTTAGGCCAAGAACCTCCCGAATTTATAGACCCAAATGATTTTGAATTAAAAGATGATCATTTGTCTGTAAAAAACGATCAAGGGCAACTTGTTCGGCTTACAACTAAACCCGACCCATCAAAGTTTTTAGCCAAGAGTACAATTATACAAAGACTCAGTGTGAAAGATCAAAATCGCCTTGGCATTGCTAGACCAAAATTAGATAGGGATGCAGTTTCTAAACTTCAAAACACACTGCAGAACTCCCAACAGCTAACCAAATACAAAACATGGAACTTAAAGAATTAAATCAATCGGCAGATGAAATAATAAATGCAATAGAAGCAGAAACCAGTTTTTCAGAAGAAACAGCGTTAAAGACTATACACGACTCACCGCTACCCATGCGAGAATTATTAGCCCTTGATCGTACTTTAAGAACCATCAAAGGCGAATTAACAAACAATTTAGCAAAACTAGGTGAACTAGATGAGCATATAAAAAGAGAAAAAGAAAAACTCGTTGAGGCTGATGACGCCAACTTAGGGCATGATATTAAAGAAAGAATAACCCAAAGACTAAAAGATCTTGAGCAAGAAAGATCAGCAAGACTAGAAGTGCTGACTACTAACCGAGACCAATTACGAACTCAAGTGAATAGAATAAGAGAAACTATCGAAAAAATTTTATATGAAGACACAACGCTAGCAGAACGAATAAGAACATTGTTTAGAGAGCAGGGAGTCACATTGGCAAGCGTTATAACGCCTTAGGATTTGCAATAAGTACACTGGTGATGGCTATTACAGGCGGCGGTGGTCAAAGTTCATTACCTCCGCCGCCATCGCCTCCATCTCCGCCTGATAAATCATGGGTAAAAAACAGCTTGATCATCTTGCGGTTTATTAAAAAAATTAGCCGGTAAAGCTATAGACTCTTTACCAGGAATATTGGGGAGTATTGTCAGCTGGCTTTTGTCTACCGCAAGCAAAGTAGTTGGCTTTATGGCCGAGCACTTATGGCATTGGGCCTTTTAATAGTTGGGTTAATATTTAGTAAGATAAAGACCGAGTAATCCTAGGCCAGTTAATCCAAGAACAAGCGCTGTCTTTTCATATTCATGGTCATTATTTTTTAACTTCGCGAACAGAGTCCGGGTCTTCAACGGCCTTTGGACTTTGAACCTTAAGGTTTGGATGACTTATTCTTGGGGGCCATCTTGTTTTTTTACTGCTTGCAATATTACTGGCTCAGAATTTATTCGTTTTTCCCGACCTTCTGTTCATTGCCTGCCACAAGGATTTCATTATTGTAGTTTATTATTGTACCTATCTGGAGTCTGAGGTCAGAAGGCAGCATGTATAAACCAGTACCAACAGCAAAGTCTACTTTCGATCTTGCGTATTGTAAAACATGTTGGTACCTTTTTATACTTGAAGGTAAATCAACTGTAGAATTAATGGCGTCCTCTAAATTTGCTAAGTATTGTTTTTGTGCATCAAAACCAGTAGAAGGATCTGTTATGCTCGATCTCGTTTGTGCTTGCGAACCTAGCAAACACCAAACGTAAGTGCGAATAGAGTCGTTTATTCGTTCTATTCCTGCTTTAGTTAGGCCCTTAGAAGTGTCTAAGATAAATGTTGTCCATGCTGTTTTAGCTCTTGCTCTATGGACCCGAGGTGAACATTTGTGCCTGAAGAGAAAGATGTGTAAGGAGGATTCCAGTCATATTTATACTTTCTGTGAACGCCCCAAAATAAAGGGGTGCCTAGACCATGATTAAGATCCAACTTTTGTCTAAAGTCTGTCTTAACATTAATATTGAATTCGTTACAGATCCTTTCAAAAGCCTTCATGTCTATTCGGTTGCTGAATGGATTAAACGGTTTGTCATTTGGCAATGGTGCTTGCAATTCAGACAAAATACGTCTAAAGGTGTAATAGAAATGAAATCTGTACACTGACCTCACCAAAGGATCAGGATGATTTAAATGATCAGCATACGACACTCCACACCCAGTTGATGCACAAAACACAGCAAAGTTTAACTGGTTCTGATAAAACTGCATCGGATGACTAAACCACACTTTCGCGATGTAGTCTTTTTTAATAGGGGGGTTAAGATATTTGCCCAATGGAGTACTCACCTTTTTATGAAAAGAGGCAGTCTGGGTCACAGCAATGTCAAGAGTATCAGTTGCTATATTTTAAGATTGTAGTGCAGCCCAACAGAATATTTTGCACCGGTATATTTGAATGCACTCATTTTTATTTCGTTTAAAAAAATGTTTGTAACAATAACAACCCAAGACCGTCCTTCGTTTTTAGAACATGCTATTGATAACGAATGCGGGGCCAAAATGGTTGCGCTTCATGAAATATTTTACAAAGTCGTATGGTTTAAATATAAGTGAATCCAGGAAGAATAATAAGATTCAAAAAATTGACAAAACAGGGACCAAAATTAGCCAGTTAACAATAGCTGATGGTTATTACGGTTTTGCTCACTAAAAGAAGCAATGAGTAACTTTGACATTACTCTCAAACTTAACAATGCAAATCTGAAAACAATGTTATTATTCAAGCCTGAAGAAGAAGTAGGTTACTATTTTGATAAAGAGCTAGCTAAAATGTTAGGCTTTACAGCTAACAATTATACATTAGAGTTACACCAACCAAAACTACTTATGAGGGGAAAGTCCGCTCGATCTTGCATTACATTCATTACTCTATGTTCATTTGGATGAGCTGAGCACTGATGAAAACTTATATGACGGAAGGCCCTCAACTGTTTTAAGAGCTCTTCCATCAGGGGAAAACTGCATATTGCGATTATGAAATTATACAATTCCCTAATTTACAGTTTAAAAGATTAGTTTTGTGGGAGGGTCGGATCATTTAATATAAAAATCACAGACAAAACGGGAAAGTTGTGAAATGCGATAACCTACACATTGTTTTGGAAATAAAATAAAAACTGTACTAAAAATGTCGCGTGGGCCAGAAGAATCCGGAGTTACATTAGCGCCTGTAAGGTGTATAACTTTAGAATTAAAAGACCTTGCAGATGTTGCGGACTTTGAACAGAATGGTGAGATAGGCGCTTTGTATGGTTTTGAGTACACTAAAGATGGTGATTATAAACGCAAAGAGGTTGGCGACACCAAAAAGTTTCCTAAACTAGAACAGCTGCGCAATCTAGAAGCAAATAATGTTGGCCAGTATGAATATAAAATAGTTCGAAAACCTGACCTCAAATGGCATTTAGAACCATATTTAGAATGGGACATAAAATTTGAATTCATAAGCCCATTTACATTTTTTGGCCGTCAAAAAAGTTTCAGAAAAGCATTCACTCTGGCCCTTTACATGTAAGTCTTATGCCAGACGACAATAGTCGGAAAGAAATTGAAATAACGCCGTATGGGAAAAAACAGTACATCCTCCACAGAAAAGAAACAGTTGTAAAAAAAGCTTCTACAAAATTACAGTTCTTTCCAAGCAGAAACTTAGGAGACACGTTCACAATGATATTTGAAATTTCTGTCTTAAAGATGTGGAGAGGGATGGGTTGTGGGCGTTAGTGATGACCTTATAAAAGGAATTAATATTAGCTGGCAAAACTTAGACGTTAAACGTCTTAACGTTACCATCGTCGTTCTTCACAATGGCGAGGATATTAAGATCATAACAACAAGCAACAAAATCACTGTTGACTTAAATAGAAACAATCTTACAGAACTAAATTGGATTAATCTTACACATTTAGGTCTTGTAGGTTTTATTATACTGAACAGGTTTTGACAGAAAGTATGATAAATATAATAACTGGATTAGATTAAATCCTGTTATAAAACTATGGAGCAGTTAAACTTATGACAAAAACTCCTCATTGCTCATTGATTTGTGGGCAGACTGGGTGTGGAAAAACAATATTTATCCTCGACCTATTACAAACAGTTTATCGCTATAATTTTAATCATATTGTAATTTTCTGCCCAACACTTAAATGGAACAAAGCATATCATGATAGAAGGTTTATATGGGCAGATGATGACATATATTTAGTTAATCCTAGCAATAAACTGAGTGAGTGTTTAGAACAGTTTTATAGACTGTTTGAAGGAACGCAGACACTATTTATTATAGATACTGTTCGGCAGAAAGAGACATAGTTAAAAAGAGAAACACTTTGTCGAAACTAGCTTTCAGCGGAAGACATGCTGGGATAAGTGTGTGGATTTTATGCCAAAAATATAACTCAGTTTTAAAAGACTTTAGAGAACAGTTAAAGACTGTAGTGTTATTTCACATGAAAGACAGAGACTCATTTGAAGAATGTTTGCGTGAAAATGATGTTATTGAAAACGATCAGGAAAAACACAGGATTAAGCAAAAACTGAAATCTGAAAAGTTTAGTAAATTAGTATTGAAAACGGATAACCCTGCACAGTATGTTTGTTTGTAGATAATCGTTATTTTTTGGTTATTGAAGTCTTACTTGTCAGAGAACAGTAATATGCTGATTCTAGGTCACTTTCGCCCGAAAACTGGTTGAGGGCGAAAGTGGCCTAGAATCGGCATATTA
Organism: Conus ventricosus; assembly: GCA_018398815.1. Classification (NCBI taxonomy): domain Eukaryota; kingdom Metazoa; phylum Mollusca; class Gastropoda; order Neogastropoda; family Conidae; genus Conus; species Conus ventricosus. Next base: position 6,535,653 of record CM031620.1, on the reverse strand, counting down.
GTGTTCTCTAACGGTCCCTGATCTGACACCAGTTTTTTTTCGTGCAGTTTGGTACGCAGTTGCCGTTCTCGTTGTGAAATGTCACCCGGCAAAATAAAGAATTTAGGTGATATTTGATATACATTTTCTAACGTGGCCAAATTGTCCACACACACACAAAATGCGAACTTCAAATTTACCTGAGAGATAAAACAATCACAGTGAACAACGCCAGAATGAAAAGAACGAAAAAAAAAATCGTAGCAACAGAATAACAGAAGCAAGAAAACACTTTCAGTCCGCATTTTATAAGACGATGTTTCAACTCACAAAGATCTTGAAAAAGAAAACCTCGACAAAGCTAAAAAAAAAAAAGATAATGGAATCAATCTATTTCAGTATCCCATAGAATTGGAAGACAGTGGGTTTCCTTCGACATTTAAAAAAAATTGAAGCATTCAAAGAAATGTCTGCAAAACAGACTTACGCAGAAGACTTACCTGAAGTAGACAGTGTGAGGCTGTTAGTGAAATGAAGGGCACGGTGACTGCGAACAATCAACATGGCAGTCATTATCTTAGTGCTCTTATAGCGTTTCAAGCAAAACATGATACTGTGTCGTCCCTTGGTTCTAGAAGCACTTCCGTCAACCGACTGCCCTGGCGTTGTGGCTACGTTACAACTTGGGGAGTTGTGGGTTCGTTTCTCATCACGGGCCTTTATTTGGGGGCCGTTTCGGCCATGGGGGGCTCCTACCCAGAGTGAGTATTCTATTGGTTGATACAGGAAGACTGGAACCACTCAACTAAATTTCGTACGTTCAATGGGTGCGTCTCTGAGAGTGGTGCTCAGATTTCATGACCAGCACTGCAGGTGTCTGTGAAAAATCGGGCCTGGTTGACGCCAGCATATGTCATGAAAAGAAATGCAGAGTGCATGTAGTATCTGACCAGAATGGTGCTCCGAGAATCATCTTTATCACCATCGATAAATGTATTGATGGAAGTTTCCATTTCGTGGTGCTTAATTTTCCTAAACTTGTAGTCCCCCCAGTTCCTGTCTCCTGATCATTGTTTGGTGGAAGTTTCCAGTTCTGTGGTGCTTAATGTCCTAAACTTGTAGTGCCCCCAGTTCCTGTCCTCCTGATAAATTGTTTTGGTGGAAGTTTCCAGTTCTGTGGTGCTTAATGTCCTAAACTTGTAGTGCCCCCAGTTCCTGTCTCCTGATCATTTTTTTGGTGGAAGTTTCCAGTTCTGTGGTGCTTCATGTCCTAAACTTGTAGTGCCCCCAGTTCCTGTCTCCTGATCATTGTTTTGGTGGAATTTCCAGTTCTGTGGGCTTAATGTCCTAAACTTGTAGTGCCCCAGTTCCTGTCTCCTGATCATTGTTTTGGTGGAAGTTTCCAGTTCTGTGGGCTTAATGTCCTAAACTTGTAGTCCCCCCAGTTCCTGTCTCCTGATCATTGTTTTGGTGGAAGTTTCCAGTTCTGTGGGGGCTTAATGTCCTAACTTGTAGTCCCCCAGTTCCTGTCTCCTGATCATTGTTTTGGGGGAATTTTTCCCAGTTCTGTGGTGCTTAATGTCCTAAACTGTAGTGCCCCCAGTTCCTGTCTCCTCTCCACAGCCCTGCCCATGGAAGGTCGTGTCAACGTCACCGCTATCGCAAGTTCTTGGGCACTGTCGTTGGGCAGATGTGGTGACGATTATTCTCCCGTTTGGTGAGGTCTTGGACGTTGAACCCTGCTTATTTGGACCAGAACAAAGGCTGCTAAACTAACTGAAGCGATTCACCCACGAGCGCGGTGCCTTAAGAGGATCATAACGACTCCTGTGTTTTTTTAATGGTTTAAATCATGATATTCTTCTCTCGTTTTTGCATAATGCTCAACTTGTTCAGTATGCAGATGAAGTCTTGATTTGTATGAAAATCATTCTAAAGACGCCCCACTCCTGGTAGAACGGTAATGTCTTCCGTAATTCAATATTGATGGATCTGTCATTATACAAAAAAGCACCGATTTTTGTGTACATCTTTGCTGACCTGATATCATTATAGCGAACCTATTTTCACACGGGCCCCAAAGGCTTTATTGTTTCCCGATGGTAAAAAGTCGAATATCATGGGGGAAATGACTTTCAAACACATATCTTTTAGCAAATGCAAAACTAATAGATGCCAAGAAGTGGGTTTTTTTCTGAATCAATACATCTAATTCTGGAAAAGCTTGAAATTATTGATGGAAAAGCTGTTAAGCCAGCCTTGGGTGTTCTGTTTGTACATAAAACCATATGCAACCCACGCAGAACAAGCGACACGACTTCACGAACAGCTAATCACAGCATCCAAAAACTATGTCCTACAAAGGCATTAACTACTGTGGAAACTGAATTAAAATCACAAGCCTACTTTTCTAAAAAAAAAAAAAAAAAAAAAAAGCACAACAAATAAATTGCCTTGCAAGATAGGTCCATGTATACCTAATCTCTTCACTAAATCGGGCGTTGAACCCTGCGTCTTTTTTTTCCCATTTATCCCTCACCTTCTCGGCGCTGGGATAAGCAACCTTCCCTGGGATCAGACCGGGTTGACCAGTGTATACCACAAACCCATCCCCCCTTCCTTTCCACGTAACTTTGACAAATTTTTTCTGTAAATACCTTTCAAACTCAACCACATTGGTGTCACACACCAACACTTCGCCCTGTATTACCTGTGCTTGAAGACATTCAGCTTTTCTCCCCCCCCCCCCCCCCCCATCCCATCCCTTCCACCCTACGTTCCCCACCATCCCACCCCCCCCCTTCCCTCTTTCTGTCTCATTTCCCGCTCCTGCTGTTTCTGAAAACCTGCTTTCCACTGCTGTCTTTCTACATGGTCACTCTGCGACTGAACGCCATCCGGGATGAAATGGTTTTCGCATTCTTTTGTGTATGTTTGCGATGAATTCATTTAGCTCTGTGTTGGTGTGGTGTGTGGTGTGTGTGTGTGTGTGGGGGTGTGTGCGGCGTGTGCGTGTGCGCGCGCGCGTGGGGTGTGTTGTGTCGTGTGTGTACGAGAGAGAGAGAGAGAGAGAGAGGAGAGAAGAGAGAGAGAGAGAGAGAGAGAAGATCAACACTATCCTATCAAACACTAATATTACATGGATGTGTGTTGTTCGTCTTCCCAACGCGGGTGCACATGTCATGTTTTGTGTTGTGTGTGTGTGTTGTGGTGTGTGTGTGTGTGTGCGCGTGCGTGCGTGCTTGCGTGCGTGTGTTGTGTGTGTGTGAGAGAGAGAGAGAGAGAGAGAGAGAGAGAGAGAGAGAGAGAGAGAGAGAGAGAGAGAGAGAGAGAGAGAGAGATCTGTGACGTCTGAAGCAAATTTGTCGAAAACCAAATCGTGTGTTTAATATCATGAACTGAGTAAGCGTTACTTAGCTCAATGTTTCACGTATTTACTTGCATTTGGTCCAAAACATAGCTGATCGACTGTCCAAATCCAACAATCCCTAAATTGGACAGAAATTCTATGGTTTTCAAGAAAAATCAAGGGCCTTCTG
>CM031620.1:6497135-6517135 GCA_018398815.1 Conus ventricosus | reverse complement strand
CAGTAGAAACAGCACCAACAATCTAATAGTAGCACTTAACACCCCCCCCCCCCCCCCCCCCCACCTATCTCTTGCTCTCCCTCACATACACACACACACACACACACACACACACACACACACACACACCACTCACACTATATCTTTCTCCGTTTCACACACACACACACACACACACACACACACACACCACTCACACTATATCTTTCTCTGTTTCACACACACACACACACACACACACACACACACACACACCACACATCACACACACATTCAACGCTCACACCTATATCTTTCTTCCACCCACCATCACCCCTGTGACTCGACCTCACTCGCACACACATCCATGAACACCCACCACAAAAATCCACCCCCGCCTTTTTCACTTCCACCACATTTCACCACCCACTTCCCACACACTGTCCTGATGTATGGAGTAGGCGTCATCGCAAGCGGACTTACCCATACACGGTACGCCACATCTGCCAGATGAGTATACAATGAACATCGTCAATCACGGACTTACCCATACACGGTACGCCACATCTCCCAGATGAGTATAGAATGAACATCGTCAATCACGGACTTACCCACACACGGTACGCCACATCTGCCAGATGAGTATAGAATGAACATCGTCAATCACGGACTTACCCATACACGGTACGCCACATCTGCCAGGTGAGTATAGAATGAACATCGTCAATCACGGACTTACCCATACACGGTACGCCGCATCTGCCAGATGAATATAGAATGAACATCGTCAATCACGGACTTACTAATACACGGTACGCCACATTTGCCAGGTGAGTATAGAATGAACATCGTCAATCACATATCAGATAATGAAAGAGTGGGTTTAAGAAAAATGCCGGGGTGGCCGACCTGTCATAGTTCCGGTGTATGGCACAGAGCGGGCGGTGTCCTCGTCCCAGAGGCCCATGCCCTGCCTGGTGAACCTGCGGTCCGACTTCACCTCCAGCCCATACCAGTGAGGCATGCTCCGGCCACTATCCACCATCAGGAAATCGCCAGCGATCAGTATATCCTATTGGAGCCACACAAAAAAAAGAAAAAAAGAATCAACTGTTTCATCAAGAAGGCGTCACTGCATGCACACTAGTCCATGTACACTACACCACATCCGCTAAGTTTTGAAATCACACTGCGCGTGAACTAAAGCTGATGGATAAATAAATTAATGACTAAGAGGAGAGAATTTAAAAAGAGGGTCTCGTGGCTACGACTTAGCAGATATCTGACCTACGCATTAGCCCATCGCTCCAAATTCAACGACAGTAAAAGCAGTATGAGCAGCTTAAGAATGATCATGTCCCAGAAAACGAATGTGGCAGTGTGCCTGTGTAAACTCAAAGGAAAGGGATGGTGTGTGGGGCGAGGAATGAAGTGGAGGAGAAGGCCGCCCACAGCCTGCTTTCAATTTCTTTTTGAGGTGAAAAGGGTATGCGCACTGCGGTAGGCCTAAGTCAAAGGAACCTAATTTCAGCCACAACAGTGAACAACGCCCTTTTCTTCACTGGTTTATCATTCGTTACTAACGTGTTTTAGCACAGAGTTGTTTCAATTTTTCGTCGTGTTTGGTGTAACACACGACGTTCATTTTATTCGATACATCCATTTCGGATTGTAGGAATTTATTAACACACTTCAGTTTATTTTTCACTTCAAAAAGGCAGATGGAGAATGAAATAAAACTGTCTGATTTTCAAGATTGGTGCGGCTTCATTTTTGGAATCACAGTAAGTCTTACTTTGCAATATATTTGTCGAAGAATGTTAACATGTCGTCAATGTGTTATCTACATTTAGTAAAATCTTTGTTCATATATGCTCATCGCATCATATGATCTGACTTTGATAGAAGGTAAAGTTAACATTCTTACGAGGTTTGCATAAAAAATCGATATCTATGAAATAGTATTTGTAACTGACCACAAAGTGTGGAAAACGTCTGGTTAGAAAAGCGCAATTAAAAAAAAAATCTTTTCAGCAAGCTTGGTTTTGCTAGCGCTTGTAAAACCAGGGAAAATGCCAGTATTTAGATTTGCCATGGACACACAAGCGCACACACACACACACACACACACACACACACACACACACACACTTATACACACACGCGCGCGCGCACGCACAGACTGACAGACAGACACACACACACACACACACACACACACACACACACACACACACACACACACACACACATACGCACACACACACACACACACACACACACACACACACTCACACCTGCAGATAATCAAAACACTCGGTTCGTTGCACACACGAGCCAACAAAGAAACATCACTGTTGATTTACACCGCCCACAAATCACTAACATCAACAGTAGCAGAAGTAGCAGCAGTGGTTGTACGATAGTGACCGTTAGTCACATTCTTATTTTGTATTCCTTTTGGCCTCATTGATCCTTTCCACCATCACTTCCCCTCGCCCCATCCCTTCCATCCCCTGCTCTCCGCGCGCGCGCGCGCGTGTATATGTGTGTGTGTGTGTGTGTGTGTGGTGTGTGTGTGTGTGTGTGTGTGTGTGTGTGTGTGCGTGCGTGTGTGTGTGTGTGTGTGTGTGTGTGTGTGTGTGTGTGTGTGTGCGTGCGTGTGTGTGTGCTTGTGTGTGTTCGTCCTTTCCTTAATATTTTCGCACTTTCTCCTTTTTCTGCCTCTCTTCTTTGACACCAGCTGCCCCCCTTCCTTCAAATCTCCCTCCCCTCCCCCCACCTAGACCCACTTTCAGCCCCCACCCACAATCGTTCTGAGCTTTTTCTTCATGCCTGTTTCCACACATATTCTGACCGCAAGACTTAACCGTCCTCAAAGACTTCGGCGCCGTTTCATTTCGAGGAGAACGCTGAACAATTTAGTAGTGGGGGTAAACAAGTGTAGGCTAACAGATCTTCCGTCATTACATGAATGACTTGGCAAAGATTTCAATAAAAGAAAAAACGGCGGAGGAGAACGGGAGAGAGAAGGAGAAAATGAGAACCTAAAATTAGGAAAATAAGTTACAAACGTTGAACCCTTCACTAACAGCATATGGGAACCATTTGGAGAGTGAGAAATCTGACCACGTCAAGCGTCAGTCTGAAGACGTCACCATTTACGGTGCGTGGAAACAAACAACAACAAAAAAACATGTGGCGGTCCATATACAGACAAAATGTCCTTTCTGAACTCTTGTTTACAGACAACATTTTGTCCTGTTTGTATTGAGGATGGAATGAACTGTTAATGAGGAGAGGAGGGGAGGGGGTAGGTGGAGTTATCTCAGAGAGTGGGTTCCTTAGACTTCGCATTTGTTTTTCAAGATAAGCCCCAAATCCCTGAAGTTAAGACATTTGAAACTTGCTTTAAAAATGGCGTTTTCTGTCGCAGATCTGAGCGTGGAGCGTGGCATTGCCCACCTTTTGGATCAACCACGAACAGACAGACCATTTGTGTGTGCCGCTTTCGTTGGTTCCTTTCACATTTGCATCGTCATGCTTACGCGCAATATAGGAGCACGTAATCGCAGAGAAAATGGCGACTTCTAAAAAGTTTACACTGCTGCTGTTGCCTCTCTCTTTCTCTATTAGTGCGTGAGCGAGCCAGTGAGTGAGTATGCCAGTGTGTGTGTGTGTGTGTGTGTGTGTGTGTGTGTGTGTGTGTGTGTGGTGTGTGTGTGTGTGTGTATGTGTGTGTGTGACAGTGTGTGTGTGTGTGGTGTGTGTGTGTGTGGTGTGTGTGTGTCATTTTGTCCCCCGCCTCACCCCACCCAACCCCGCACCGCCACCCCTCCTCTCACAAGTCTGACCTCGATGTGCCACTTGTTGGAAGTAACGTCATAGAGACGCTGTATGGCCAGCGCTTCCCTTTTGGCGTCACCGATGGGGTTTGTGTGGATGGCGATGACGGCAAATGACGTCACCTCTGTGGACAGACAAATCGCAACGCTGACACTGGGAGCTTTGGATCTGGTTCTGCTGACAATCGATAGCTGCACAACTACCACTGATCTGAATAAAACATTTGTCTCCTTCTGTCAAGAAGATACCATCACCATTAGCAGAGTGGAAGAGTGAGATGCAGCCAGAGAGAGACCGTATGGGGAGGGAAAGGGGATGGCAGAGAGAGAGACAGACAGACAGACAGATGGAAAGAGAGACAAAGAGAGAGAGAGAGAGAGAGGGGGGAGCCAGCCGGGGACAGCGAGAGAGAGAGAGAGAGAGAGGAGAGAGAGAGAGAGAGAGAGAGAGAGAGAAAAGAGATGGTTTTCATTTCCAGTTCGTTAATCGCACACCTTTTTTCTCATAGTATCAAACATACACACACACACGTGCACTTACACACACACACACACGCAAACACACACACACGCACGCACGCACACACACACACACACACACACACACACACACACACACACACAACACACACACTCTCTCTTTCTCTCTCTCTCTCTCTCTCTCTCTCTCTCTCACACACACACACACACACACACACACACACACACACACACACACACACACACACACACACACATACACACAGTTCTGCCATCCTGATGGATAAATGAACACACCAACGTATTCACATACGGACAGGTATGTGCAGACAGACAGTCTTGAAGGGCAGACCCCTCTTACCGGTGTGGGGGACAGAAAGAGGACAGCGAAAGGTTCACGGCAGAAGACCTGGGCCAGGGCGTCGTCACTCAGAGGGTCCTTTCTCCTGGCACCGGACCTCTTGTCCTTGACGTCCGCGTTGCTGTTGAAGTTCTCCCTCGGCCGTTCATACTCGCAACCGAACCTTTCGCTTTTCAAGGTTTTCACGTTCGTCCGCTGTCACGCACGACGGGGGCTTGACGACTGGCTCTTCTCCTTGTACACCTTTGTTGCCTTGATCAAGGAAGGCGTGGAGGGTGGAAATTCCTCCCCGCACGTCTGTTACGGTGTCGATGTTCGTCCTCTCTGATTCATCACCGTCTGTGGACTTCATTCTCGTCCGGTCACGTGGTTTTGTTTCTTCAAGACGTTCACGCTGGAGGTCGTCCTGACCGGTAGTTGATGGGTTTTCTGTCGGTTTGATGCTGTGGCGTGATTTCCAGAGTGTGGTTTTGGTGCGGGTGTTACGGGCCTTGGATCTCTCCTTGTGTGGGGATGTGTTCGCTGCAGTGTCTGAGCAGTCGCGAACGTGTTCGTCAGTCCTCGTCAGTTGTGGCGAACGGCTTACTGTGTTCGGTGGTGGTATGGTGGTGTGGGCTTTCAACCTATCATCGATCTCTCCGGAGGGTGGGCCTGGAGAAGGAACACGCTGCTCTGTTTCTGTGAATGCCAGAGGTTCTTTTATGGAAAAACTGTCAGTTTCTGTGACCTGCGAAGAATAATCCACAGAACACTGACCATGCGTTTCTGAATGTACATTCTCAACCGTCACGCATCCTTGATTTTCGATGGAACCAGTATATTCGTTTTTTGCACACATCTGTTCTACTCCAGAAGGTCCAAGGCCGATGAAAACACTGTCTTCATGTTTTTCCACGCTCTGTTTGTCCGTGTCGGGCGTGTTCCGTACAGACTCGGTGACGGAACATCGTACGTTCGCGTGACCGGCAGTCCCAACATCTGGCCTGTTCTCCCTGTATATTTCGTCAACACGCTCATCGTGACTGTGTTCAGCGATCTGGGCGGAGCGACCTGTCCCCTCCTGGCGTGAGTCGCGGTGCTTTGTCTGACTGTTCGGCGACATTCTCCCCGAGAGGTTTGCCTCAAGAATGACGACGTTCCTGCATTGTGGGCGTTGGCCGGCACACCTCATGGGCATTGCTTTCTTTCCGTCATGTGCAACGTGGACTTCCGGAAATCTTGAGCTCTGGGAATCCGGCGTACGATGAGTGAAGGGTTGGGAGAATTCCTGATTCAACCTGTACCAGCCAAGACGACCCACCTTTGGCTGGGATCTACGCAAGACCTGAATTTCGTATCGAGGCATTTTTGATCAGAATTATCCATAAACGCCTTCGCATCCGTATTACATGTAGAAATCACGTTAGACGTACGCATGTTTTCAAAGACCACATCAGTGTTATTTACGCGGCCTGCTGCATAAATTCTTTGATGCTCGTTTTGTCTTGTGATTCTGATGTTACTTATGTTGTGTCTCACCCGAACTGGGAAACTGTCATAGATGTAGGTGTGTCTTGAACAAGCATTTTGGTTCTTCTGGACTTCCGACTTCAATTGCATATCTTCAGAACTAAACTCTGAGTTGGGATCTCCCTTTATTTTCACTTTATATTCTTTCTGGAAGACGCCGGACGAAGTACTCGGGAACAACAACAGCACAGGAAGGGTCTCCTAGGAGCGCTCGTCTCAGCTATTGAAAGATGCTGAAAGCGATTCGGGGTATATTTCAAACTGGCTCTTTTGCTGAATCGAACCGACCCTCCGGCTTCGTCGCTGTCATTGGACGCCTTACTTTTGGAGGCCTCTGGGCTTTCATCTTCATCATCTTCGTCTGATTCATTTTTCGGGTCATCGACCTCATCCGACACATTAGTATCGGAAGCCTCGTCACTACTGTCGTTATCTGGATCAGGAGCAGGATTGTTTTGTTGATTCCGATCCCAAATCCCATGGCTGTAGTCACTGAGCACATTGCTATCTTTGATGCTGATGTAGGCGTTGTTGGCGGTGTCAATTTCCTCACTTTCATCTCCAGCACTTGTTATGCTTGTGTCATCTATGTTGGCCCAGGATATGTTCAGTCCACCTAATATGTTAGCAACATCTGGACTATTATATATTTCAGTTCCATCTTGACGCCGATCTTGCGGCTGAGCTTGGCTAAGCGGCTGCTGCTCTCGCAGCTGGGCAGGATCCCTGGGAGTGGTCGGACTCTGCACATTCCCCTCGTGGCACTCTCTTCCCGGGGAGTCACTGCCGGTGACGGGAACCCCGGAAAAGGAGAACACAATGGGGTCCAGAAACACTCTTTTGGGTGTATCACTAGCCAAGGAGAGGTCATCAGACGCAGGCACCGGACCGCTGAGAGTGGCCACAACCACTTCGCTGTTGCCTTCCTTCCCTTCCAAACTTCTGGTCGGCAAGGAGGAGCTTGCCATTTCCTGCCTCTTCGCAGGCTCTCTCCCACTCTGGTTTGTTGTAGCTTTCGGGTAAGAGACAAGCCTTGTGATCCGACAGCAACTCCTTATGTCTGACACGTCAGGCGTTTGTCCAAAGTTGTCGCAGGGCATGTTGGCTGGTGAAAGCTGGTCAGGACTGGCCAGGGGAAACACCTGCCCTCCAGTCTGCTGGCCTGTCACCTGCCCTTTGGCCTCCAGCAGAAGTACCGTGCTGCCCGAGCTATCGCTGCTCTCCTCTTCCAAATGCCACAGACATGACGACAGTCCAGAGGACACTTTCAGCTGATCTATTAAGTTCAAGCTGGGCGCGGACTTTCTCAAGGTGACTTCGTGTCCACCCAGTCGTCTTCCTCCTTGCCAGCTGTGCCACACGTGTGACCTTTGAAGGGCTGATCAGAAACAGTGGACTTTGGAGAAGGGCTGTAAGCAGTCGAGGTCTTTGGAGTGGCAAAAGGGCTGCACACAGGCGAGCTCTCTGGAGTGGCAGAAGGGCTGCAAACATGCGAGGTCTTTAGAATGGATGGTTTCCTCAGAGACGTCGAAGGATCATGCTGAGACGATTCTTGACGCCTGTTAGCGTCCTGGTCTTCCTGACAGACACCCTGGTCGACCTCCCTTGAGCCGGGCGTTGTGCTGCAGACACCATTGTCCTCAACACCCTGACAAACTATCCTGACGTCTGGACTTTCATTCAACGGCCTCGAGCATTTGCGACACCTCCCACCTGCCGTCCAGTCCTCAGGCGAGGGTGTGCCTGCTCCTTTGGCAGGCCAGGACGCTCCTCTTTCCCGCTGATGGACAGGCGGGACTGCCTGCCTGGTTTTCATTTGCACCTTCTCTGAAGCAGATCTATGAGGCGCGCCCTGACCTTTCCCGCCGGTTGCTGGCTCTGCTTGGCCCGTCCTCATGGAGGGGAGTGAGGGAGATCCGGCACAGTGGCCCCAGTCCGCTAGGGATTTTCTTCTGCTGGAGTCTGGTGAGGAGGTGCGGTCCACCTTTGAGGAGTTTCTGGAGGATTGCGAGTTCCTGGCCCAGCCTGTCCCCCGGAAGGGATCCTCTCCGTAACGGTGAACATCGATCACGCTCAGCTTGCTGAGTCTACACACACAGGTGAGGGCTGAAATGTGGCCTGGTAGATCTTGCGGTCAGCATGCGAGAAATAGTAGGGTCTGTCGTTCCAGTCCAACCCAGACCGGGTGTTGTTGTCTCTGTTGTTGTCACGGGTAAAGTGTCAGTTTGTTTGTCAGGATAGGCATAGCTGTCAGAAGAGAGGAGTTCGAAGGAAGAAAAAGATCCAACGGTTTTTTTCCCTTCAACTCTCGACTTTTACAAGCCAACACCTCCACCCCCTCCAATTTGCTTATAACCATTCATGCCGCTATTCTGGCCCTCCCTTTTCAATAGTACCCTCCACTTACACAATCAAGGCTCCTTCCTTTATATTCTTTAAACTGATTTCCCCTCTGCTTTCAACACACTAAGACATAATCTCTTAGCTAAGACTCTGTTTGATTTAGATGTTGATCTGAAGTTTACGCAGTAGGTTGTCAGTTTTCTGTTTAACAAAGCACAATTTCCCCGTTTTCAGCCTACCATCTCTTCTCAACTCCCTACCTCTGCCGGGACACTTGAAGATACAGAGCTGTCTCCTACTCTAGATACGTACAAATCTCCCATCCATAAATAATGTAACGATTCTGCCATTGGAGATCTTTTCAACTCTGACTCTATTTTGATGAAATCAAGAAGTTCTGTTCATGGTGTAAAACAAATTATCTTGATCTAAAATATTTTAAAAAACGAAAAGAAATGTCAGTTGATTTTTGTACGGGCCCTCCACTCGTAACAAATGTCATAATCGGTGGCCAAAGTATTGAGAAGGTGTGAGAATACAGTTGTAGACTACAATTAATATTTGGCTGGAATGTTGACAATAAACATAAACATGTCAATCATGAATCTTTTGTCCATACCGGCACAGACATATTGGGATCTGTTCAAAGATGTTAAAACTTATTATTGTTGTGGTATGAAATCATTGTTCACAGTTTCATTCAAATGCCGGTATGAGTGGGTGAAGCAAGCCCGTTTTGGGTGGTGTAATGAATGTGTGCAGTAAAGGTGTGGGTGAAAGGCAAGCTGGCGTGCAAGAGCTGCAGGAAAGGCAAGACAAGTTGTAAGCGATGACAGCCATGTTGTATCCCAGTGCTGTGATCATGTACCACCAGGACGCCGTTTTAGGATAATGAACATTAAATCTTGACACGAAAATCTTATATTTCCAGATCAATTTGTGTTTTAATTCTTAATACTTTTATGCCAGCGCTTGTGTGAACGAGTGGTCATAAATGTCGGTGTGCCACTTTAAGTGTGTGCGTGTGCGTGTACGCGTGTTGTAGTGCGTATATGTGGGATGGGTGTGGGTGTAGGTGAACGGATGATGTGATGTTCATGGTGGAAGTGTATGTATGTGTGTATGCGGGATGGGAGTGGGGTTCCTGTATCCATTTTTTTTTGTTTCTTTCTTTTTTCTTTTTTTTTGTGGTGGGGGGGGGGGGGGGGGGCATTTTTCTTTTTGTCTCCACTTTTTGTTTTTAAAGGTAGCGATTTATACTTTTTACGGTATTGTAATTACACGAGATGTGTAATAATGTTAAACAGTGAGAAATTGTTAATTATTAATTTCCTAAAAACGGTATTATAGTTACAAGAGATGTGTCTTAACGTTAAACATTGACAAATGTTTTCTACTGCTTCGCATATATATCCGCTGTTCTGCCCTTTTCTTCCTTTGTGATTGCTGTTGCACCTGACACGACTTCTTTGTGACTGCTGTTTTACCTACACGACTTCTTTGTGATTGCTGTTTTACCTGACACGACTTCTTTGTGATTGCTGTTGCACCTGACACGACTTCTTTGTGACTGCTGTTTTACCTACACGACTTCTTTGTGATTGCTGTTTTACCTGACACGACTTCTTTGTGATTGCTGTTGCACCTGACACGACTTCTTTGTGATTGCTGTTGCACCTGACACGACTTCTTTGTGATTGCTGTTGCACCTGACACGACTTCTTTGTGATTGCTGTTTTACCTACACGACTTCTTTGTGATTGCTGTTTTACCTGACACGACTTCTTTGTGATTGCTGTTGCACCTGACACGACTTCTTTGTGATTGCTGTTTTACCTGACACGACTTCTTTGTGATTGCTGTTGCACCTGACACGACTTCTTTGTGATTGCTGTTGCACCTGACACGACTTCTTTGTGACTGCTTGTGCATTTGACACGACTTCTTTGTGATTGATGTTGCACCTGACACGACTTCTTTGTGATTGCTGTTGCACCTGACACGACTTCTTTGTGATTGTTGTTGCACCTGACACGACTTCTTTGTGATTGCTGTTGCACCTGACACGACTTCTTTGTGATTGCTGTTGCACCTGACACGACTTCCCTTTTTAAAGAGACTGTGAAGTTTGTCTTAGCTATAGTTCTCTGGTTCAATATCATTCTGCAGGGTACAGTAAAAGGCGGGCTTTACACAGACACAGCAAAGTAAACGTCAAGGAATGGACTGGTGACGCCACCTCTACCTTGTCGCCCATGACTGAGCACAGTGGGGTTGTGTGAGATCCCTGACTGACCAAGTGTCCATCATCCCCCTCCCCTCCGCCTCCGTATCCCTTGAAGTATTTGGAGAAAGGAGTAACTAAATGATGTGACAAGCAATACCTGTAGAAGAAGCAGTAATGCTCCGTTACTCCGTGTACCTGGCACTGAGCTTCACTTTCCTCAAACTCGAAGGGATTTTGTCGGTCCACTCTGGAGAACAAAAACCATGAATAAATAAGCAAACAAATGAATAAATAAACACATGTGTGTGCGTAGAGAGAGAGAGAGAGAGAGAGAGAGAGAGAGAGAGAGAGAGAGAGAGAGAGAGAGAGAGAGAGAGAGAGAGAGAGAGAGAGACTTCAATAAGCAAGAGATAAGAATTGAATGAACGTAGAAAGGACCGAATAAGCGAAACTGGGAAAGAAAGAATGAACAGATGAAATCAACAGATGAAAAAGTCAAACAAATATGTGATGAATAGATTCTTTTAAACTAAAAAAGTGGTGCATGAAAAAATGAGAGAAAAAAATAAACGAAAAGAAGCAACAAAGAAATAGAATGACTGAATGAACAAATGAAAGAAAGAATTGAGAATGAATGAATGAACTGAACAAATAAAATGAATGAATTTAAAATAAACGAAGTGAATGAAGGGGTGGACGAACTGACCTACCAACAGACGAAGGAAGGAACGAAAGGAAGAGAGAAAACAAGCCAGAATGAACGAACTAATGAATGAAAAGGATGATAGGGTGAACGAAAGGAAGAGAGAAAACAAGCCAGAATGAACGAACTAATGAATGAAAAGGATGATAGGGTGAACCTAAAATTGAACATGAAAAAATGACAAACGACTACAATGCAGGACTCGATGCCCATACATTTATTTCACTGGCTCAATACAGAAGATCACCCACCACGGAAACAACAGTTTTTCACTGGGACACTGGGCAGCACAGACCTTTCCTAAGCTCCCGCCCCCCTCTCCTCATCCCCCTTAACCGGTGCATTCTCTCTCCCCCTGTTTTATCACCGCCCCCTCTCCTTCTATCCCCACAATACATGAAATAATAACTGTGTGTTTGATATTACCATAACATGGGAGAAAATGACAAGGTCGGTGGACAGGGTCATTTTCGTTTCCTTTCTGTCCTCCAACTTTGTTTTTTTTTTCTCTTTCCTTTTTTTCTTTTTTTTTTTGTACTCCCAGTTCTTAAAGAACAGGGAGTATTTTACAATGGGAACGAAGAAATGCTGTCTGTGTGTCTGTCTGTCCGTCCGTGGTCAAAATGTGTTCCACTCGCTCCAGACAAAACTACAGGGCCGATCTTTCTGAAAATTTGTAGGTATGTTCATTATGGGTCACGGATACGCCCGATGTTTTATCTTACCGTTATATCCGTTATTAATGGCTATAACAGCCCATAACGGTTTTTCTTCTTTATGGAATATCTCAGAAAGTACTTGGCCGATCTTTCTGAAAATTTGTAGGTACGTTCATTATGGGTCACGGATGATGCCCGATGTTTTATTTAATCGTTATATCCGTTACTGACGGCTATAACGGCCCATAACGGTTTTTCTTCGTTATGGAATATCTCAGAAAGTACTTGGCCGACCTTTCTGAAAATTTGCACGTATCTTTATTATGGGTCACGGATGATGCCCAATGTTTTGTTTTACCGTTATATATCCGTTACTAACGGCTATAACGGCACAAAACGGTTTTTTTCTCTTTACGGAATATCTCACGCGTATTCAAGATAAACTGGGAGTACGTTTATATGCTTTGCTTTTTTTTTTGTAGTGGGTCCTCCATCCTCGTATTTTCCCCCACTTTTTCTTTTTTCTTTCTTTCTTTTTTTTTTTTGGTAGAGGGTCCTCCATCCTCGTATTTTCACCAACTTATTCTTTTTTTTACTACTCCTGACTCACACTCACAGTCTCCCGGTGACAGACCCATCAACTTCTGTTGACTACTCTGCCGCCATTTCACCAAAAGCTGCCCTCGCTTTCTCAGGCCTGTCGTTGTTCACCGAGCGGCTTGATTATCAAGTCTTGTCGTGGGAACCTCCGGGCGTTCCCAAACCAGCGGAGTCGTTGTCTGCAGACGGCGGGTTGGCACGGTGAACGTGTTGGATCTTTCCATGATCTCTTCGTTCGTTACAACGTCATTTCACTGTATGTCCAGGATTTGACATAGGCGATGAAGACGCTCAGATTCTTCTCCTGGCTGATTCTTGATTTGCCAGGTTTCGCAGCTGTAGAGCAGCGAGCATGTAGCAATCGAATTGGAGGACTTCAGTCACATTCCAAGGGAAATTTCTTGCTGCTCTATATTTCGCTCAGCTTTTTAAGTGCTGCTATTGAAATATGATTCAGCATTTCAGATTTTGTTCAAGATCATTGGCGTTGCTGACGAAATTGCCAAAGCAAGTGAGGTTCATTACCTCCTCAAACCTTCTTCTAGTCAACGAAGACCTTGGCTGCTGTTGTTTCTTACCGCCCTGCATGTTCTTCATCATTCTGGCACCGATGAGAAACTCAAGAGTTGTCTGGAGTTGTGCTGAATAGATAATGTTCACAAGCAACTGTAGATCTTCAGAGTTATTTGCCACGGTACCTATGTCGCCAGCAAAGTCTAATTCAGAGAAGGAGAGATTCTTTATTTTAATAATAGAATATGTCAGTCTCAGTTACTTCCCATGTAATTGTTTAACATGATATGGAAAATGCAGTTAATTCCCATGCACGGTTTCAACAGGATATGTAAATTTACAGATTTCAGTTACAGGATATAAAGAGGACAAACTTAAACTTCCTCCCCTTGTCTTCCTTCTCATTCCTCTACCTCCACCCCCTCCTTTCCCCATTCCAGCCCCCACTTTTCTTTTCAAGGAGGACGAAAGGAGGGGAAGGTTAGTGGTAATGGATGGGCCTGGGGTGGAGATAGCATATTAATTGTGGTAGTTAAATCGAAAATCGAGCACAGGAAAAACTTGGAACGGTGTGCGAGCATTCAAAGCCAAACATTTTGACTGGCGACTCCCGACATGTTTGAACAAACGTCGATATTATCATTATTATTACTATTATCATTATCATTATTATTATCATTATTATTATCATTATTATCTTTTTGTCGATATCATTATCATTATTATATTTTTTATCAATTATCATTAACTTGCGTCACTTGAATCTCTTATGTGGCGTTACTCCAACACCATTCAGTCCGGCTCCCTCACATACACAGCCACACCCTGGTTCGTCCTGTCGCCACCCCAGCACCGGCAGTCCACAGGAAGCGACCACAGGCAGACCGTCATTTAGCTACCCACCATCGGAGACACTGCACTGCTATCGTGTCATTTCGATTTTGTACAGTGGTGCCTGTTCTGATTCAACATATGCAGAACATCAGCTACGAAGACCCCTACTGACAATTATACCTTAGTCGACGAGCCAGGGTGATTGAAGGCCCCCCCCCCCCCCCCCCCCCCCCCCCCCCCCCCCCCGTCCAAATGACGCCGCCACGTCTAGGCACTGACCCGCCGAAACCGAAGATTTTAACACGTGTTCACTACAGGAATGGAAATGGAAATCACCACCAGACTTCGGCACGAACGGCCGCAGAATCCGAGACTTGTTTGAAACAAGGACGAGGGCGATGGAGATGACGCTCTGGGGTTCCATTCTCGCCAGAGTCTACCAGGCCGGAGGGATACTGACCACCTGCAGTGCTGGTCAGGATATATTAAGAGCACTCACAGACACGCATCCATCAATTTGAAAAACTCGGTTTTGTGGTTCCCAGTCTTCGAGCATACTACTTTTGTGTAGGATTGGCCATGGTCTCGAAGGCCCACAAAGCCGCTTAGGCGATTCGAAAGCACGATCTCTTACCCAGCAACCACACTGGCTGGTAAATTGGCCCTAATTAATTTTGTGTGAGTGTTGCGTCTTCTTGTTTTTCTCCCTCTTCTTCTTCTTCTACTACTACTACTCCTGTCACTGCTGCAACGTCTACTACTGCTACTGCTACCGCTACTATCTCTTTATCTACTACTAGTGCTGATGCTACTACAACCATCACCACCACCACCACTACAACTACTTTTACTACTACTACTACTACACTATTAGTACTACCAGATGCAGTCAATGAACCAATGCCTAAACAGTGTAAGGACAATACCTACATGTTCAGACGCTTTATCAGTACCACTACGACATCACTGCAACTACTATAAGATGCAGCCAACAAACCAATACTTAAACAGTCTATTGACGATACCTACGTGTTCAGACGCTTTATCAGTCGGTCGATGTTGGTTTCTGCACCGGTTCGTGCCTCCATCAGTAACAGCAAATCATACCGTTTGAGGATCTGCCCAAACAGAGACAAACTCACTCAGAACTACATGGGGAGGAAATAGTGGTAAGTAGGCGAGGTTATGAATAAAAAAAAAAATTTCAAATACTATTAATTATTATAATAATTTAGAATGAGAGGGGGTTAGTTACTGCCAAGGACACAGACAAACATGTCTGTCTGTGTCCTTGGCGGTAAGTAACCCCCTCTCTTTCTAAATGTTGCTTCATTCTCCGCCCTCAGTCACTCCGTTTTGAAACTTATGATAATAATGATAACAACCACAACAATTACATCATCAACATCAACAACAACGACAACAAACATAAAGACGATAACAACACCACAAGTTATTATTGATGATAATAACAACTATACTTACTACTACTGTTATCATTATTATTATTACTACTGTTGTAGTAGTAGTAGTAGTAGTAGTAGTAGTAGTAGTCTAAAAATAAGTTTTACTAGCAGCAGTATTTAATGTTTACTGGGCAAGAAAAAGATCAATAGCAGGCTCTATGTGCTTTACAGTCAATGTTGCAAAACGTAGAGTCATTGGGAGCCGGAATAGCTCAGTTGGTAGAGCGCCGGACTCGTAATCTTGGTGATCCTGGGGTTGCGGGTTCGAACCTCCGCCGGGGCGTTTCGGTACAGGGGGATTTTTCCCTCGGAGTTAACATTGGTTCGGACTCCATTTCCCATACAGTCCTTCGAATGAGACTATAAACCGAGGTTCCGTGTGTGAACGCACGCATAACATCTTGCACACACGTAAAATCCCATCACCAACTTTCGGAAGAGTAGGCCAGTTTGGCCGTTGGTATGGATGACACGTTACACATAGCATGCACCCTGCGTGAGAAATGGAAAGAATGAAGGAAGTAAGGAAAATGAGTGATCGATATTGAACGATACTGACTGGATGACACGGGAAACGACTGAATGAAGCGCCATCTGGCAGCTCTTCAGTCGGCACTACCCAGGTAGGCAGCCCGTTGTGTAAACGAGTGTTGATTGTAAAGCGCTTAGAGCTTGGCCTCTAGCCGAGAATAGGCGCTATATAAGTATTCATTATTATTATTATTATTATTATTATTGAAGAAACCTATAAGAGAGAGAGAGAGAGAGAGAGAGAGAGAGAGAGAGAGAGAGAGAGAGAGAGAGAAACCCAGCAAGGAACTCACACTGGCTAAAATGCACGACACGTCCTTCTCCTTGTCCGGAAGGGAAGCGTCGACATCCTTCTCGAACCTCTGCAAGATGAACGACCCCACCCGCAGAGGCGCCTCGGCCATCTCCAGCAGTTCTGAACACACACAGTGGATTCCATCCCACTCTGGCCTCCTCGGCAAACACAATCAACGAACTTTTATGCCAGCAGTTCTGAACACACACAGTGGATTCCATCCCACTCTGGCCTCCTCGGCAAACACAACGAACTTTTATGCCAGCAGTTCTGAACACACACAGTGGATTCCATCCCACTCTGGCCTCCTCGGCAAACACAACGAACGAACTTTTATGCCCCCGTATGAAAATGCCTAGGGGGTGGGGGTGTATGTGTGTGTAGGTTAATACCTCCCCAATGCTCCATGCTCCCTATAAAAATAAACATATCGGGGATTTCAAGCGACATAAGTTTCGTTTTTCTCCTCAAGTACATGCCCATGGTGAGGTCCTGCGAGTCTTCGGTTCCGCAAGTTCATGGGGACTGACACTGGATATAAACGTGGCGGTGCTGCTGCTGCCCTCCGGAGGAGGGACGCTCGCTCACGCCGGCTGCGCGATTCAGAATGTATTGTCAGTCAGTAGAGGTTGTCCTGTGTATGTTGGATCAGACCACGCACCCTTGAACAACCGTTGAAGTAACTCAACGGCGATGCAGTGCCTCCTCTTTCAGGTTGCCTGGTGGCGGCCTGAAATGAAGAGCTCCCCAGGGACTGTCAGTGTTGAAGGCGAGACGGAACGAACCTGGGAGTGGCTGCGTATGAGAGAGCCGGAAGGAGCTCCGTGGGAGTAAAACTACTGACAGAGCGTGAAACACGTGATTAAATTAAATTGAGAGGTTGAAGGAAGACACGAAGAAAGAAAAAAGAGGCGAGAAAGAAGAAGGAATAAAAGGAACGAGGGAAGCAAGAAAGAAGAAAGGTAAGAACCAAAAAAGGACAGTAAGGAAACGAGTGAGGAATGACAGAAGCAAATAAGAAACAGCAGGAGATTTGAAAGAAAGAAGAGAAAAGACATGAAACTGACAAAATAAAAGGTAAAAAAAGAAGGAACATGGGAAGAAAAGAAAGAAGAAATCAAAGAAGAAGAAAAAAGGAAGAAGGAAGCAAAGGAGAAAGGAAGGCATGAAGAAAGGAAGACGAACATGAACAGGGATGGGAAGAGAGAAAGGAGTGAAAGAAAGAAGGGAAATAATGAGACTTGGAAGAAAAAGAAGGCAGGAGGAAAGAAAAAAAAAGGAAAAAGGTAAAGTTTAAGGGGAAAGAGAGGAAGAAAAGTGATGAAGGCATAAACCAACAACGGAATTAAGCGGAAACAGTAAGTAAATATGGAAGGAAAGGATGAAAGAAAGAAGAACGGGAACGAAAGAAGCGGGGAAAGAAAGAATACACGAGAATATCCATTTGCTAGAATGCGTGTTCCCTCTTCTACTCAAGACTTCACATCAGGTATTTGTGGGCATTGAAGTGAACACAGAATGACCACACTACTATGTGTAAGCATAGGGACACATGTGCAAGCGCGGATGCGTGCGCGCGCACACACACACGAACACACACACACACATACAGCACACATGCTCGTATATAGCGCGCGCACACACACACACACACACACACACACACACACACACACACACAGAGGCACACACACACACAGCCTAACACGCTGGTGCATAAACAATAAACAAAAACAATAAGAAACTATGTCACCTGCAGTTTTCAAAGACGTCTTGTTTGCGTAAAAGATCAAGTGGATTATAAATGAAAAGATGCTGAACCAGAACTGAAGCAATAAATTCTCTTTCTCTCTCCTCTGTGTGTGTGTGTGTGTGTGTGTGTGTGTGTGTGTGTGTGTGTGTGTGTGTGTGTGTGTGTGTGTGTGCGTGCGTGCGTGCATGTGTGCTATATATGTGCATGCGTGCGTGTGTGCATGCATGCGTGCGTGCGTGCGTGTTTGTATGTGTGTGTGTGTGTGTGTGTGTGTGTGTGTGTGTGAGAGAGAAGAGAGAGAGAGAGAGAGAGAGAGAGAGAGAGAGAGAGAGAGAGAGAAATCGTAACGAACAAGGGAAATAACTGCAGCTTATCCAGTTGCTTCCACTGAAAAGTTTATCTTCAGGCGCGGAATCGGCAATGGCTGCAAACCCAGCTCCAAAAGTGGGGAACAAAACCGCATATGTGGTGAATTACTTGCCGCCATAGAACGTAGCATAATTGTAGATAAAATAATCCCATATAAGACTGCTATGAAATAATTATTATTGCAACTCTTCACCTGACTTTATGTCTCACGACATCTTTTCGCCCTGATTGCTGAACGTTCCTGCGACTCAGATGCTGCCGGCAGAATTGCAGAATAACTCTAAAGAGCCGACAACGTCATGAAAATAACCTGCACCAATTGGCGTGCTGCGACTCCGGCGGCTGTAATCATAGGTGGTATGATTTTAAGTGGCACAAAGCAGGCCTCTGAGACCGGTCGGCAAACGCAGCGCTGACACAATTAGACACACATGTAGTACTAAAGGATGACAGGGACGTGAATGAAAAATACGTATCGCTAGATCTTAAAATGAGCACTACCACCAGAAAGAGAAAAACAATTGCAATTATATGGTGCACAAAGTATTTCAATCGGACATCTGTAAAGAAAGCCATGATTTTTTTTTTTTTTTTTTTTTGGAGTGATTAAATTTTGGCCTTTCTAATTACCAGTTGAAATGCACTTGAGGTTTGTGAGTCGTAAACGAGGTCTCTGAGCACACACCGGGTCATTTGATCCCAAAACTTTTAAGGTCGCGATAAGTTACGTGAACAGACAAAAGGTGACAAACAGATCGAGTGAACATGGTCACCGCTTCCCCTTGACCCGCCATCACATCGCTTCAAATTTTCCGAGTGAAATTAAGGTATGACGGAACATCGTAATTCACATCAAACGAGACAGACAGTCGCAAAAGTGAGAGCAATATATAATAACAAGATCTAAATCAGCACCCCCCCCCCCCCCCCCCTCTCTCTCTTCTCTCTCTCTTAATTTCGCGCTGCCGAAGTGAATGCGCACTTTGGGACTTCAGCTGAGCAAAGCAGCTTGCAGTGGCCTGACCTCTTTCCACTAGGCCTATGTTATGCTGCCTTTGTTTCTCTTCCTTCATGTATGATGCATATGCGATGGCTCTCTGTCAGGCCATGCTAGCGGCGGATAACCGGCATTTTAGTCACACGCCAGAAGTGTTCAATAAACTATGGAACATATCACAAACCACACAGGGGGTTCGTAAAAAAGACTCGAAGCCATCAACGGTCGTTAATAACTCGTTTATTTTCTATACTTCAACATGGGAGAGCTAGAAAAAGACTGGTCACTATACGTAGATGCAAAACATCCAAAACAAATAGCGTGATCTTCAACAAGAAGGTCGACGGGGAAGTGGTAGGCCTATCATAGTATCAACGCGGAATTTGCATGTCCCTAATAGCATCTATAGAGCAGGTTACACTGGGGTTATGTACAACCGAGTACATGAACCTCGATTGTGGACTTGATGCCTGATACAGTGACAGTTTTGTATGGGCAGACAGTGACACTAAAGGTGCATTCACCAACTGACCGTG
>CM031620.1:6492135-6494635 GCA_018398815.1 Conus ventricosus | reverse complement strand
AGAACACCGATACTGTCGTGTAAAAGCACTTGGAAAAGGCGCTGGAGGAAGACCCCAAACACCAGGTGACTGACAGCTGATGGACAACTGAAGGCCGTGAAACTGAAAGGGGGTGGGGGTGGAGGGAGAGGCGGGTCCAGAAGAACACGCAGAACGTACTGGTTTGGGGAGCTCTTTGTTACTGCCTCTCCAGCCTCAGGCATAACGGGCTGCGAGTAAGCATGTCCGTCGGTGAATAAGTAGGCCTATATAAACAAGTAACTACCTCCTTGTTTCCATTCCAGTTTTTCATCACTGAATTTCTCCACTTTTCCCATTTCTTTTCCATAAGTGTAAACTGATGGAGATAACAAAAATGGGTTGCTACCTTATTGGTAGAAGAAGATTGGGAGAGTTCTTTCTGTACTTACTATATCTTCAAGCGATGACGTTCACGATCGATATGTTTGATGTCTGTGTGCTATCGCTATGGGGTGGCATATGAATGTGTGGTTAACAGGCAGACACATGTCTACAACGTTCTGCATGTCTGTATTCTATCAGGGGAATTCCGACGCCTTTCCCGACCAACCACATGGAAGCTTACAAATTCGGCGAATCATGTTGCCCTCCTTTAATAAAAAATCGATACTAATAAGTAAAAGACACTGAGATGAAAAGCAAAGACGAAGTTTGAAACAATCTGGTTTCTAATTCGAGCTTTTTTCCGTTTAACACCAACGCCCTTGTCAATGAAGGTAAGATACACGCTGTCTTTAAGACCTAAAGGTCAAAAGGAAATCTTGCCCACTGACCTTCAGCCATAATTCTTTCCGCCTTTTTTTTCCACAATAAATAACGTTTTGGGATTGGTAGGAAGGGCCGTTATGCTCATTATCATTTTGTTTGATTTTGCAGTGTGGACGACATACACGGCTGTTTGCTGCGTATGTCAGCACTCACGAGTCCGAGCCAGGTAGATGCTGTGTGAGCTTTATGGGCCGCTGTATGCTGTGTACGTCAGTACCCTTTAAAGTGCAAATTGTGGCAGCGCTTTAGTTGGAGCACAGGTGTGCCAGGTATGTCTACTGTTCAAGTTGGCGTGACACGCGTTCGTTCAGGACGTCTGTATTGACCTCTCAGTAAGAATAAATAAAGCATTGATTTTGTTGTGTGGAATCGTGCAGTATCGTGTGGTGTGGTGTGGTGTGGTGTGGTGTGGTGTGGTGTGTGTGTGTGTGATGTGTGTGTGTGTGTGTGTGTGTGTGTGTGTGTGTGTGTGTGTGGTGTGTGAGTGCGTGAGAGAGAGAGAACTCTGAACTCTGATTTTTTTTAATTGTAAGGCCACCGACAATCGGTACACGTTTCCTGAGAATAAAATGAAAATGGGTAAGGGTGATCTGCAAAAGGAAGTAATTTCTTTCCAGAAACACAAAAGCAAATAATTACAAGATAAACAAAAATATTTTCACTTGCGTTTGAAACCAGTCACAATACATATTCATATATCTAGTTTCCGTTCATAAGTTCATGTCTAGTTTTCAGTGCATAAATGATATACATTGCCAAATTTCTAAGGATCATCATGTTTTCAGATTGCATCATATAAGCTAAACAATCGCCATTTGGATAGGAATAAAATCTTGATAAATATTTTTCTCGCAAACATGAGTACTTTAGACATTCAAACAAGAAATGAAATTCGTTTTCAATTTTATTACAAAATGGACAGGTTTTTTGGTTGTTCGTTATATCTGTTATCAATTTTTAAATCGGATAATGCCAAACGAAGTCTCGAAAGAGCATACCGAAATTTACTAGTTGTGATAACTGACAAATATTTTTATGTGTGGAATGTAGATTTGAACGATCTGTATGTTACAAAACGGTCGCTCTGAGAAATGTTTGCATTCCAATCTTGCATACAGCAATCCAACATTCGTTGGTTTAGTTCCTTCAAGAACATCACTTCATTTCCAACCCCTCCATTGATCCAAATCTCTGAAAAACCAAAAATATCAAAACATCTTTTAATATGACATGACCAGTTATGAAAACTGAAAGGACCACGGGTAAACTCGGGAATCGTATGCTGCTGAGCCTTGTGGCTTAACGAAATATCAGTCTATAGAAGCAGTGTATTTGTTCGCTTGCAAACGTTTACTGGGTGTGAGTCCCAAAAGTCCGAATACCATGATATATGGTGACACCGGTCGATAACCTTTGCGTATTGACAGTACTTTGAAATCCATTAAATACTGGTTTAAACTCCAAAATATGGCAATTGACAGATTTCCAAAGCAAGCCCGCTTGATGATTCTGAATAAGATTCCAGAGAGAGAGACAGAGACAGAGACAGAAGACAGACAGACAGACAGACAGACAGACAGACAGACAGAAGACAGACAAACACAAACACACAGATTGACAGACAGGTATACAGACGGACAGAGAGAGAGAGAGAGAGAGAGAGAGAGAGAGAGAGAGAGAGAGAGAGAGAGAGAGAGAGAGAGAGACAGAC
>CM031620.1:6477135-6484635 GCA_018398815.1 Conus ventricosus | reverse complement strand
TGAACAAGGCTGGAGACAACTTGCAGAAGATTGGTATCAGAGGTGGAACTTTCCACACACCGTTGGAGCCATAGATGGGAAGCACGTGGCCTGCAAAGCTCCAGCCAGCTCAGGGTCCACATATTACAACTACCAGGGCTTCTTCAGTATCATTCTCTTTGCCATGGTTGATAGTGACTACAAGTTCATCTACATCGATGCTTCAGGCAACGGGTCAGCTTCAGATGCCCAGATATACAACGCAAGTGACCTCAAGGATGGGCTGGAACGCAACCTCATCATGGGTTTTCCAGGTCCAGACCCCCTTCCCAATGACACACAAGACGTGCCCTACTTCATCGTTGGTGATGACGCGTTCTCCCTCAGAACCTACCTCATGAAGCCGTACAGTTCAAGATACCTCACCCGTGAAGAGAGGATCTTCAACTACAGGCTGTCCAGGGCAAGACGGGTGGTGGAGAACGTCTTCGGCATCCTGGCCAACAGGTTCCAGATACTTCTCACCACTATGCAGCATGACCCAGAGACTGTGAGGAGCATCGTGGAAGCTTGCTGCATCCTGCACAATCTCATGCGCACCCGCTACCCAGTGTTGCAGAACAGACTTGTCGACCGTCAACAAGGGAATGGGGACATGGAGCCTGGTGAATGGAGGCAAGGACGTAACCTGATGGACACTGTGGATGTACAAGGCCCCAACAGAGCTTCACGTGAAGGGAAGAAGCAGCGCAACCTCCTGAGACACTGGTGCAACTCCCCAGCTGGATCAGTGCAGTGGCAAGACAGGGTGATAGATGATTGGAATGGATGCTTCCTTGAGACTGTTGCATAAGACTGATGAGATTGTGCCATATGAACACTGCATTACTATGTTGTTGTATACTTGTAGCTGTTTGCTGTCATTAAATGTATGTTGTGGGGTCCTTCAATGGATAGGTCATTAATAAACAGCTTTGTTTAATTTAAAATGTGTTGACTTCCTTTTCTTGCCTAACTGACGCATGGTTTTGACACAAGATGTAGTAGACATGTATCAATGCAGCCTTCTTCAATAACGAGATGTGGTACAGATGTGTCGATGTAGCTGCCAACACGTCTTTCCGCTTTATGCTGACTGCGTGCGTGCTTCATCCCTTTATATCCGCGGAGCACACGCAATTCATACCCCCGCATGCGCAGTGAACGGTTTGCATCCTATATACATCCGCGCGGCATCCCCTTTGTTTCCGTTAGGCGTACGTGATGCACCCGCTTCATCCGTTATGCATCCGCTCTTTCCGCTATGCGTCCGCTTTGCAGATATCCCCGGTTACCCTTCGGAGCTGTGATCCACTTCCATCCGCTTTCATCTGCTAGGCTACCGATGAACATCCGTTTAACATCCCCGCTACATACTACCCACGTCCGTTCTTTTCCGTTCTGTTTTCGCAAATTTTCACTAGTTTTGTCCATTTCTGGAGCGGATGAAAACGGATGGAGCCAACCCGAAAATGTGCTCGTCCGCTGTGTCCTTTTTGCATACGTTTTGTGTCCATTGGCCAGTGGGACCGGGCCTAAGACAGGCGCCACTGAACACCATCGAACTGACTCGGCAGCAGTGCAGTGTTTCCTCCGGTGGGTTGCCTCTTGACGACTTGACATTGACTGCTCCCTGTGGATTGCCGGTGCCGAGGCTGCGGCGGGGTCGACCGGGCTGTGGCTGTGGACGGGGTGTCGGAATGAGCGGCGTGGGTGCATTGCCTCTGAGGTGGCGCAGAGGTTGGGACAGAAAAAAAAGTTAATGCACATGCTCTGTTTTAGGAAAAGGGTTACTCCGCGATTACACACAATGTCTGACTGAATATATAACCGACGCAAAATTTTATCTATCGAATGGTGGTTCCATCGCCAGAATTCCACAAGTCTCCTGTCACAGAGCTACCACAGTTAATTTGCTCCTTCTCTCTGTGAAACACCCGTGAACTGCACGTTGTCAGTTGACGATGAGAGTCCAAGATGATAATATCATCTTTTAATTAAGATAATAACATTCACCAAGAAAACTGAAAAAAGCTGTGGAAAGTGAAAGTGATGATAAAATAACAAAGTATCAATATGAAAATTGCTGACGGGGTAGTTTTTCCAAGTGTCTTAATGGCATTTGATACTGAATGCGATAAACATGAAGATATCAGTATGTTCCATTCTCACCTTGTTGAGGAAGATATCAGTATGTTCCATTCTCACCTTGTTGAGGTTAATTCTATCGCACCTCCCATTCCCCTCCAGGTAGGTACATCGGTCACACAACAAAGACATGGCGGAAATCTGTTGCAGCCAAAGGGTTGTGAACAAGCTGGGGCTCTGAAAATAGAAACACGAACACTATGACTCAAAAACAACACATAAAAGCATTTTCAGAATGCTCAAACAAAAGTTCATTGTAACTGAATTATTGCACGCGCCTATGAGAACAGCTGGACTGATGTTCTGTGACAAAGCGTCGGAATCAAAGTATTTACAGAAAGAACGGAGAAATGAAAACTGGCCAAACACTACCACTATATTCAGTAGATATACGAAGCAATTTCCCAACCACTATATTCAGTAAATATACGAAGCAAACAATTTCCCAACCACTATATTCAGTAAATATACGAAGCAAACAATTTCCCACGTTAAATGAACGAGCTAAAGTTTTTTCTGTGGAAACATTTACCAGCAAAAGCTTATCACAAAAGTTAAATGCCAACTGCATTCAATGCAGAAAAGAAAAGGAACGACAACTCACTTATCTTGATCTCACGCCGGACGATACTCATTTTTAATGACCAGATCAATTAGGAGAATTATTGAACCTTCGGAGTCCTCTTCTTCGATTAAATCTTCGTGAAGGTTTGTATTGTATTTCTTATAAACTGTTGTCTGACTTGCAAGTGGTTTGGAAAGAATTACTTTTAATGTTATTAGACAGTGCTTTTTTGAAACTCTGGAAGCAGTTGATTGTGACTCCATTCCAAAGAATGGTAACCGCAGTCAACAGTTGATAACTGTACGCCAATAGCCTTAAGTTTTTATGCAGATAAATCATAGAGAAAACCATTAAAAAAAAGACTACCACTGCGCGCAAAACAACATCCTACTTGCACATTAAGGGGGAAAACTGCAGCTTCTATACTTTAGTGAATCTTACCTCGTGGATGAAGAAAATAGTTTTCAAGAAGAAAAAACCGTGCTAGCTTTGTTGTTGATGGAAGGAAGGGCTATGATGGTAGTATCTGGCATGGTAGATTGTTATATGACTGAAGAAGTTTGGAATAACCGGTGTTGCAAATCATGATACTAAAAACTTGTTATCGTATAGTTAAATACATAAACGCTTGGGGAACGTTTACCCTTCCTTCTTTTGGATTGGCGTAGTGAGAACACAATTTCTGTTGAGCGTTTTAGTTCATGATCTATCAAAGTGCAAATAATATTAAAAAAAACTACAAATGCTGCACAGCATTCCGGTGATGTTGCTGTTTGGATTACGCCTCTCTACAAAAACATGCAAACGAAAGATCTGTTCGCTAGTTTCAAAGCATTTCCTTTGGAACTTGATAGCTTAACTAAGTACATGAGAGGAAAAAAACCGGGTTAGGAGCCATTAAATGAAATTTCGAAAGAAAAAAAGGAAAAAAGTGTCGTGTTTTCAACAATGATGAAAATCCTAACACTTTACGATAGTCTTTTTTGTTTGTTTGTTTTCCCCTCCAGCCTCCAATTTTTCCCCAACTTTTTTTGCATTTTTTTTTTCTTTTCTTTTCTTTATTTCTGATTTTTTAACAGTGAGTCCTCCATCCTAGTTTTTCCCACTGTCATTTTTTTTTCTCTGAAACTGACTCACCATGCATTGTGTTTGTGTTTTTTAACAGATGGACATCTACTTGCTGATCTTAGAGTTTTGACGTTTGATACGAAGATAGGAAGAGTATGTTACGAGAGCCAGTACTGGGTGATAGCCCTATAGTTTCTAAACGTACTGTCCTAGGAATGTACTTGACGACAAAGATAAGTTGGAGGACTCACATTGAATGTCTGGTCACAAAAGCCGGGAAAGGACTTAACTTTCTGAAAAGAACAAACAGCCATGAAGCCAGGCCCAATAAACTTTATTTCACTTCTCTGTTTCCCTGGCCAGATCAGCGCTAACTTATTGGCAAGAAGCTTAATGCAGTTCACCCAATGTACTGTTAAACAAGTTACAAAGTAAGGATATCAAAGCTACTCAATTGGCACTTGGGGTTTCTGTCCACACACTACTAAGACATGTATGAATGAGAACAACATACTGCCTGTCGCAGACCACCGAAAATCAGCAGTCTCAAAGATGTGGTGAGAAGTTTATCAGCAGACCACTCGGTCAAGGACAAAGCATGAATACATTCTTACATTGATTTTCCCAGAAGGCGCAAAAAAAGACATTTCTTTAGCCAGTCAACTTTTACACAATTAAGCCTCTGTACCAAAGTCGATGATAACATCCAAAACTTTCCAGCGATGCACAATATACCACTAATGCTAGAAACGGCGCACAGAAAAGACAACTTGCAAATCGATTTCACCGATTTCCATAAAACTAAAGAAACAAACGTTTTTGTTTTCTGAAGTGAGACATCCTCGTCATCGTCGTCGTCATCGGCATCCTTCCGTCTTCGGGAGACGACGGTGTGACATCACCCACATTCAAAATCTTCCAACCACTTACAGATCATTACAGATCATTACAGATCATTACAGGCGGCTCAGTTTCATTCAAAATCTTCCAACCAATTACAGATCATTACAGGCGGCTCATTTTCATTCAAAATCTTCCAACCACTTACAGATCATTACAGATCATTACAGGCGGCTCAGTTTCATTCAAAATCTTCCAACCACTTACAGATCATTACAGGCGGCTCAGTTTCATTCAAAATCTTCTAACCACTTACAGATCATTACAGGCGGCTCAGTTTCATTCAAAATCTTCCAACCACTTACAGATCATTACAGGCGACTCAGTTTTAGAAACGGTACACAGTTGAGCTGGCTTCGCAATTCCTTCTCAAAACAAAACAAACAAACAAAAAAACTGTATATATTAGGAAAGAATTTTCAGTGGCTACAGGTGAACTTTGAATAATAATGGTAGTTTTAGAATGCATAGTTAACCTGCCAGCTTCATGCAATAATTTCAACATGTGTACATTTCGAATCACTTTTGCAAAGCCTGAAACACATTAACAGCAAAATCCAAAATGATGTGGTATTATATTTCAAACATATTATACGTCGCATAATCTACATGAAATATTGGCATTGGCTTTTGCTAGGTTCCATAACATTGTAAACTTTACTTAAAAGGAGCGAAACGAGAGAATTGTTTTGAACGTGATTCATAAATTGTCGGTTTGTGAAATTCTTTGTTGTAAATATACTTTCTCTCCAGTCTCCAACAGTGAAATGATGTCTGACGGTAGGCAGTTAGCGTGTTTAATGTAAAGGTTACGGCTCCATTCACGGAAAAAGTAAGTACATTCAGAATGTGTGCATGTGTTCCAATAAAATATCTATTCATCACTTCTTTTTTTTTTACTGTCCGGCCTTTCTGCCAAAATATCACATGTCATGACGTCAAATATCACATGTCGTGACGTCAAATATCACATGTCATGACGTCAAAGATATTTTGCACAACCCAGACATCCATCTTGGTCATATGTTAGTTATTTATGTCTTCACCTGTTAAGAAGTTATTCTGACCTGCAGCTGAATTTATTTACCTATTTACTCATTTTACTCCTTCCATGACCTCAGCTGCCTCCCCCACTGTTGACTTCCCACCTAATCCCCATTATTTACTCTTTTCTCCTTCCCCCGTCCCCCTTCATCAGCCTCCTCCCTCTCCCCAATTCAAAGTTGTAAAGAGACATTAAATGAACGATTCTTTCATTCAGGAATAGAAATAACTACAAAAATACCTATTCGGGTCACACACACACACACACACACACACACACACACACACACACACACACACACACACACTCGCACACGCACACGCACACACACATTCACACACGCACACCATCACACACGCACATACCCACACACACACACACCACACGCACGCACTCACAAACGCACGCACGCACGCACACACGCACGCACGCACGCACGCACACACACACACACACACACACACACACACACACACACACACACACACACACACACACCTCCATGGATGCGTCAATCCCTTTTCTCGTGTTGTTTCTATTTCAGATATTATTTAATTTTGTTAGTGGCGGCAGTGCCTTTTCTTAAAACTTTATGTGCGCACCTGATCCCCGTCTAGCCCTGGTTTGTTTCTGCTTGCGTTTACGTTTCAGAGTATTATTTATGCCGCCTAAACTTCTGTATTGAATTACACGTTCAGCTTGTTTACCACCGGAAAAGACTGCGACGTAATGTGTGTGTGTGTGTGTGTGTGTGTGTGTGTGTGTGTGTGTGTGTGTTTGGGGGAGGGGGGGGGGGCGTGTGCGCGCGTTCATGCGAATGTGTCTGCGTCACGCGAGCGCGCGCGCACAAGAGAGAGAGAGAGAGAGAGAGAGAGAGAGAGAGAGAGAGAGAGAGAGAGAGAGAGAGAGAGAGAGAGAGAGAGAGAGAGAGGAGAGGAGAAGAAGAAGAAGAAGAAGAAGAAGAAGAAGAAGAAGAAGACACATACATATACAAAGACAGAGAGAGACAGTCAAAGACGGACACAGAGAAGTGAAAAGGGAAGGACAGACAGACAGACACACTGACAGACAGTTGGATAAATAGACAGACAGACAGACGGATGGACAGAACGACCGACAGTCAGACAGACGGACGGACCGACAGACAGACGGATGGACGGACAGACAGACAGACAAACAGGCATACAGAGAAAACGAGGGTGGAGAATGGGGTTATGTTCTGACACAAAAAGAGAACGGGGTTATGTTCTGACACAAAAAGACTATCTTGTCTACTTACGCATGGCAACATGTAAGAAATCTCCCAAACTGTTTCCTAGATCCTTACCAATGAACTCCTTCACAGGCGAGATATCTGTCGGCCCTTGCTAAAACTCTTCCGACCTGTAGGTCAGGAGTGGGCGTGGTCGTCTTGGAGTAGGACACAACAAGTGCCCCCATTCTCTAAATCAAAGTTTATGTCCACATTCTGTCGAACTACTAGTGGAAGGAGCAACTTTTCGGTACTGATACATTGAAAATAATTCTATTCGGGGGGTGAAGGGGGTGGTTGTGTGTGTGTGGGAGAGGGGGGGGGGGTGGAGTCGTCAAAGATGCTCAGGGAGGCTCGTAATGGAGTTTTTCCTGAGACTGACGTTCCTGATAGTGCTTCTGCTCTCATCAAACGACAGAACAGGGGCCTAACCTGGAACCGCTGAGTTGGCAGAATGCCGAATTTGTGATCCTGGTTCGAATCTCTGCCGTGATGTTGAGCACG
>CM031620.1:6444578-6477035 GCA_018398815.1 Conus ventricosus | reverse complement strand
GGAGAAGGGGAGGCGGGTGGGGGGGGGGGGGGGATTTTTCTTTTCTTGGAGTTAAGATCGGTTCTGACTTCTTTTCCCCAAAGTCCTCCGAATGAGACTATAAACGGAGGTTCCGTGCATGGATGCTCGCATAACATCTTGCACACACGTAAAAATCCCATCACCAACTTTCGGGGGAAAGGCTCTTTGCCGTTGGAATGGATGACACGTTTTCACATAGCATGCATCCTCAGTGAAAAGCGCAGAGAATGAATTAAAAACCGAGTGATTGATATTTGGCTGAATTGCGATGCACATGACTGAATGTAGCACCAGCAGGCAGCTCTTCGGATGGCTCTACCCAGGTAGGTAGCTCGTTGTGTTAACAAGAGCATTAATTCTCAATTGTTTAGAGCTCAGTGTCTAAGATAGCCGCTTTGTAAATATATTTAACAACAACAACATGAACAACAATAACAACAACAACAGCGCATTTCTTTTCTTTTTTTGTTTGTTTTGTTTTTGCTTCTGGCTTAGCTTGCCATAAACCAGTCTGGCAGCGACACTTCATTCGGTTGAAGAGTTTACCTCGACTTTGACCAAAACCCC
Organism: Conus ventricosus; assembly: GCA_018398815.1. Lineage (NCBI taxonomy): Eukaryota > Metazoa > Mollusca > Gastropoda > Neogastropoda > Conidae > Conus > Conus ventricosus. The sequence continues at coordinate 6,476,447 of CM031620.1, read as the reverse complement.
GCCCTCTGACATTGGGATCAAACAGGAACAGCCCTGATCCAGGCAGCATGACTGACCTCATGCCTGCCTGAAGGCCACTCCCGTGGATGAGCATGGGTAAAGCTACCTGGCTGGGCTGGCGCAGTACTTTTGCCTGTGAAGCGCCAGGCGTATGTGGCAGACTAATATTGGAAATGCCCGCTGCCATCAATGCCGTCATGTCCGTCCACAGGTGTCCTGTGGCAGTCACTGTGTCACAACCGTCCCCTATCGGCTGGACGCCATTGGACTGGTCCGTCTCTGGCTCTGTCAGCGAGGCAAGACTCACATTCCAACTTTTAGTTGGAAGAACTTTTCCTCAAAGTGTACCAGCCGTACTGCATGTTTACGTCAGCTTGCCCGTTAGAGGGGCAGTGGGCTCTCTTGGGTATGCTGAAAAGACGGAATCCCCCGAATCATCGAAAAAGGTCTGATGTGACTTCGGCCCAGCTCGCCTCTATGCACTGAGCGTGTTCCACTACCAGCCTGAAAACCGTGGAGGGACGAAAGTCCCCTGAATGGAACCCACAGCAGCACAAACGCAAGGATGGCACACCAGGGTCCGGACTGCCTTGATTACAGTGAGAGTTATTTGGAGTCTTTGTTCTTGTTGGCTTGTTTGCTCCCCCCCCCCCCCCCCCCCCCCCCCCCTTTGTGTTTGTGCTCTTATTAACAAACGGAAAAATTAATATTAAAGTAGATAAGGGACATTGTTAGGGTCGTTGGGTCCCGTTCATTTCCTTGAGGGAAGGGAAAGACGTACGATTGCAGCGGGGGATCCCTCGTTCTACACTGTATGGACTTTACGGCATCAACACTGTCCACAGAGGTGATGATTTCCACCTATATGGCTTCTGCAACACCACACACACACACACACACACACACACACACACAGACACACACACACACACACACACACACACACACACACACACACACACACACACACACGATGACCAGTCGACCCGGCTTAAGACTGCGATTCCCTACTTTTGTTTTAACAGAATTCATTGGGAAACGTTTCCGCACTGGCTTCAGTCTTCCAATCTGTGACAACGTGCAGTCATCTAACGTGCAGTCATCTATGACCCTTACACGGCCAGCCATGCGTGCCGTGGAGGAAAAAAAAGTGACGGCAGAAGTGTAAACGGGAGTGACGAAAAGAATAGCAAAACAATAGGACTGGTGAAAAGAAAAACAAAACAACATTATCTATGAAAAGAAAAGCAAAACAGTCTACAAAAAAAGTTTAAGTCTACAAACCAAACGTAAGATAACTAAACGGGTAAGGAAGTACTTGCTCATGTTCAGATCTCCGGTTATACCGATCCGTTTATTGTCGCTTTCAACCATCCCACTTGAGTAAGTGACCCCAGTACAAACTAAAGGGGGGGGGGGGGGGGGAAGGAGAGAGAGCCACCTCTTGAAGAGCGCCAGGCTGGGAGCCTCAGCCATAGAAGCTGGGAGGGAGTTCCTAGATAACACAATACTGAAGTATTTGAAAACATTTGTTCTTGCCCAATGTGTCCACATGGTCTGAGCGACTTTTACCGGAGTGTAGAGTGACGCACTGCAAAGGCTGAACAGGCTGCTGGTCAGTTTTTAATATTTCATGAAGGGAGAGGTACTATGCAAGTCCCTTGGATTTAGTTCATCCTAAAATCGCCCCGTTTGGTTTAGTTTAAGATGCCTCCTCCTGGGAGAGGGAGTAAAGGGCGTCGTGTGAGCGTGAGGTACTCTTCAACATGCCGAGAGTGTGCACCTGAAGGAAGAAAATCGTCGGGTCATGTTTTGGACATGGGGTATTTTCCCTGAGGAGAGCCTTTGACAGCACTGCCCCGTTTGATCTAAATCTGTCCGGGGGTGTTTTTGGAACCCCTTTGAATTGTGGAGAGTTTGTGTGTTTTAAGGTTGAAGAGTATTAAGGTTTACTCACTTGCACTGCTGGGGAGTTGTTCTTGGCGGTTTTTTTTTTCTTCTTCTCTTCTTTCTTTGTTTGGAGGACCACGATGATCGTGGTCTGAATGTAGCTGGGATTTCATCGTGACCCTCTCCGGAATTCTGTAGTCCAAAAGTCCCCGGACGGTGATGGAACATTCTGAGGCCATTTCTGGAATCATAGTGTTCTGTCAATGGTACATTTCTTGCCAGTTGGTTGTGTAAGAGCGTGTGAGTGCCCGGGGAATAATTTGAATCAAGAATTTATTAGTGATCTGTCCCTCTAATTCCATGTCTCTGTGTTCCTTTGTCTGTCTGTGCGTGAAACTGGAAGCCTCTTTTGTAAACTTTCTTTCTTTTCCTATTGTCTGATTCATACACGCGTATAGGCACCCAGGCAGACACACTGCGAACGCGTTTATGTATCTATCTCAGTGTGTGTGTGTGTGTGTGTGTGTGTGTGTGTGTGTGTGTGTGTGTGTGTGTGTGTGTGTGTGTGTGTGTGCGCGCGTGTTCTGTGCGTGCATGCGCGCGCGCGCGCGCGTGCGTGCGTGCATGCGTGCGTGTGTGTGTGTGTGTGTGTGTGTGTGTGTGTGTGTGTGTGTGTGTGTGTGTGTGTGTATGTGTGCGCATTCTGTGCGTGCATGCGTGTGTGTGTGTGTGTGTGTGTGTGTGTGTGTGTGTGTGTGTGTGTGTGTGTGTGTGTGTGTGTGTCTGCGTGCGTGTGTGTGTGTGTGTGTGTGTGTGTGTGTGTGTGTGTGTGTGTGTGTGTGTGTGTGTGTGTGTGTGTTGCAGGAGCCCTACAGGTGGAACCCATCACCTGTGCGGACAGTGTAGAGGCCGTGAAGTCCATAAAGTGTAGAGTAACGTCAACATCACACTTTGCGGGCCGTTTCGGTAACAAGCCGCTCCGTCTCCTTTAATCCCGGCGCTATATATGAAAGTGCATTGTCCTCACGTGTGTATCGAGTTTAGCCTGCTTCTTCTTCTCCTTCGTCTTCTTCTTCTTCTTCTTTTTCTCTCCCTCCTCCTCCTCCTCCTCTTCCTTCTCCATCTCCCCCTCTTCCCTTTCGACATACAAATGTGTGTGTGTGTGTGTGTGTGTGTGTGTGCGTGCGTGCGTGCGTGCGTGCGTGTGTGTGTGTGTGTGTGTCCGTGCGTGCGTGCGTGCGTGCGTGCGTGCGTGCGTGCGTGCGTGTGTGTGTGTGTGTAGGTATGTTCATTATGGGTCACGGATGATGCCCGATGTATAAGTGTACCGAGAGAACAGAAAAATGTTCATTCTAGCTCAACCGCCCGAAACTGGTTGAGGGCGGTTGAGCTAGAATGAACATTTTTCTGTTCTCTGACAAGTAAGACTTCAACAATGAATTAAAAATGATAATCCATCACACATTCTCTTTCAATAACCAAAAAAATAACGATTATCTACAAACAAACATACTGTGTAGGGTTATCCATTTTCAATACTAATTTACTAAACTTTTCAGATTTTAGTTTTTGCTTAATCCTGTGTTTTTCCTGATCATTTTCAATAACATCATTTTCGCGCATACATTCATCAAATGCGTCTCTGTCTTTAATTGTTCTCTAAAGTCTTTTAAAATCCACACATTTATCCTAGCATGATAAATCTTATAAAACGAAGTAGACAGACAGACAAACAAACACTAGGTAATGGTGGGGTAGGTAAGGCTGGCCGGATCACACCATGTCTTTAATCACTCGCTGTCGGCCTGCCTAAGGAAGAAAATTTTCCACACTGTCAGAATACTGCAGAGACCCGTCATTAGGCTGACACCTGATTACTTAATTTGTGTTGTTGGGTCTTATGACTTGGCAAGGTGCAATACTGCGTGACCGGACATGACGATCTAGACCCAACGCCCCCCAACCAGCGCCTCTCAGTTTAGCCATGGCTTCCAATGCAGACGGACGTGTTTTGTTTACAGAGGAACAGCTTCTTGCTATAGATGAACATGTGTTTTATTACAACTGTATGGCGGAGTATCTAAACAAAAGAAAATCAGGCGAGCCCAGTTCTTTACCTCCTAAGCCAAAGAGAAGTATTGCTTTTTTGGAAGGTGAGGAGAAAGAAAAACGAGAACCTACTATTGATGAACTGCACAAGCACCTTGAAAGCTTGTTGATTCAAGACAGAGATTTAGCTGGTATATTTGAAAGAGATGTTGATAACTTTGAAAAGCTTTTGCCTTTTGAAGAAAATGATTCAATTTTTAAAAAATGGCGCTGTTTTATTCAAAAAGCTCTAAATGTTCAGTGACAGGTTTACTACCTGGCAATCAAGAGCCGCCAATAAACACTAACTCCGCCAATGCCGGTCCTAAGCCCGGATGAAAAAAGAGGAGAGTTAAACTCTTTGTGAAACTCTTTGTGAAACTCTTTGTGAAATAGGTAGAGGCTTTGTCGGACTGTTACTATAAATAGCTGTTCCGCATAGTTTCCATCCCAGTGTTGTTACTGGTTAATTATAGTGGGAGCACTTTCGCTAATTACCAAGTCACAGTGCTTATTTGCTTAGGCCATAGAACTAGGACGGTTTTCATCTCCCTTTGACATGTTTTGAAACCCCTTAACTGTTCAACGTGCATGCCTCCCCTTTTTACATAGTTTTGCAAGCCCTTAACTGTGTCAAACTCCCGGGCAGCTGTTTGGTATTAAGGGGGGTGAAACTAGCAAGCCTCCTAACTTCCCTCTATCACAGTTAATTTCCCCATTCAAACATAAAAAAGTTTGCACCCACCCCCCCCCCCATCCTTAGAGCCCCCACGCATGCACATACACCCCCCAAACAACCAACGAGAAATTTTTACTCAAGTCTTACTAAGGTTTAATAAATAACCTTTAAAAGTTCTTACTCAAGTCTTACAAGTTTAACAAGGCCTTTCGTTCTTACTCAAGAACCCTTTAATTTCTACTTAATCTTTTTAAAAGTTCTTAAAAATCACCTTTTAAGTTTACTTAAGTCATTTAAGTTTTACTCAAGTCATTTTAATTTTAATCAGTCACCTTTAAGTTCTTGATCAAGTCCCGAAATTTCTAAAAAAAATTAATAAAGTTCTTAATAGTCACCTAAAATTTTTTGATAATCACCCAAATTTTTAAAATTAAAATTTTACTCAAGACGAACAAGTCATCGCTAAGTACCCCCAAGTTCTTATTCAAGTCAATTTATAATTATTTTTTTTTTTTTAAGTTTTTAAAGTATTTTGCTCTGAAATGGATCAAAATGGTTTTTGTTTTTTTGGCGTTTGGCATGCTTTTTTTTTCGGCTTCTGTTTTTTGGGGTTGAATTTTTTTGACGCTTGGTTTTTTTGCGTCTTTGTTTATATTTTTAATAACCAAAAACCCCCCCCCACACAATGGCCAAAAAAAGAAAACTGTTTTAAGTTCAATTTTCCCCATGAAGACTTTTGGTGTTTAGCCTAAATCAATTGTTTTGTTCTGGTTTTTTTATACTGGCATTGAAACAACTGTTGGCGTGTTAGTTTTTTTTTAATATTTTTTCGGGATTGTAACTTAAATTTTCTTTGTCTGTTAACTCTGCTACTCTTTTTTCCTGCTGAAACGCGCCCAGTGCTTTTAGGGTCACTTTCTCCCCCTGATTCAGTGTTTTCGATTCTGCTGTTTTTCGGCTGGGTCTTTTTGAAGGGAAAAAAAAATCTAATTTTAAAAAGTAATTAATCCCTGATTGTGGCGACAATATGTTCCAAATCTGTAATACAGCACAGCTAAGACCTAAGACTTTTTTAAAAAAACGGGATCCTGTTTTTAAATCAAATAAAATGTTTTTCAAATCGATGGGGAAAATCACAAAACTTTAGTGAAAACTAAGAACCTTTGCCCACATTTTTTTCCCATTTTTGACCCCCATTCCCTCAACGTGTGTTTTTAAAAATGTCTTGTGGCGACATTTGTTAATTTTTCTATGCTGAATTCTTTTCCAGTACTGTTTGTTTTTCCCATGGGCCAAAGAAACACATTCCCTTTTTTGGGGCATAATCGGGTCATACTTGATATTCAAAAGTTCGGGAAGGTTTAGTAGATCATCGCGTTCATGTTTTTTTTTTTAATTATAATTATTTTTTTTTTTTAAAATTAGCACCGAAAAAACTGTTCCCAACCCTTTGATACCTTTTGCTTTTTTGGGGGGCCCCTAAGGTAGGATAACAATGTTTGGTAAAACCCTGTTAAAAAAAAACAGCAATCTTGGAACAAAACTTTGAAACTCGCAAAGTGATTGCTATTTTTCAGCTTCTTTTGTACGAAAATTTTTTAGTTAAGCAAGGAATAATTCCAGACAGTATTAATATGTAAAAAAATACATGTAAAAAAAAATGGCTTCACTCGTAATGTTTTTTTGGGGCGCTGGGGTTTAAATTGCGCTTGCTTTTACGGAAGTAATTTACGCGTTTGTAAACGGGGGTGAGGGCGAGAGAAAAAGACATAACAAAGCTAGGGAGCAAACCGCACCCAAAAGTTTACTATGAAAAGCAGCAAGAGCAGTTAGTTTTATTAACGACACACTGAAAAAACAGGAATGCAGCTTAAAAATTTAAAAGATGAATCAAGAAATAAAGAATTTTTATTTGTAACGGGAAAACCAATCGAGACATTGCCCCCACCAAAATTCAGCGATTTTTATCAACCATCAGAAAAAAAAAAGATGCAAAAAAATATTGTTTATTGTCTTTGTAGACCTTTTTGGGTTTTTTTGCACAAATTTTGGCTAATTAAAATAAACAAAATCTATTATTCGCCCAAAGGATATTGAAGGGAACACGGCAATCAAAAGCAAGCAAGCAGCGGAGTTAGTGAACAAACGCAAAAGAAGGGTTTTATCTAAACAAGCGTTTGGGGAAAATTTTATTTACCAGCGCCTAAACGAATAAAAAAACCCGCACTTTGTCAACAAAAACGCCAAAAACCGCCACCCTCAAAGGATCTTCTAATTTCCCCATGATACGAAAAAATTTAAGTACGCACTTACAGTCTTTGAATAGTTCAAATACAAAGATGCAAAACCATTAACACAAAAGGTGCTTCTGCTGTTGCGTTGCCATAAATGATATCCCAAGAGGGCCTTAATTATCCTCGCTGATTAATCGATGATGGAAAAAAATTTTTAACCCAAATGAACAATTAATTTTTAAAAAACATAGAGTTACTTTAAAAGAGGCATTCCAGGAGTTCACAATAAAGGGTTTTGGTTGAAACTTTAACAAACGTTATCTGAAAGGTTTTCCCCTCCCTATATAGAGAGTGTTTGAAAATTTTCTCGAAACAAAATGGGTTAGAAGACCCCCTCGTTCACGTGAAAATAATAATGAAAAATTTAAATTAACAGTCAAAACCAGAAAAAGAATCAAAAAACAAACAATAAATCTTTAAAGGAACCCAGCAGAAAACTTTTTCCCATTTGTTTGAAAGTAAGGCCCCTTATTTGGGGGGAGAAGCAGAAGGGGGACTCGTTCGGGGCCTGACCTTTTGGATGTTGCCCCATATGAAATAAAAGAATTGTAAAGGAATCCGCCTGTGTATTTTTTACGAAAACTGACACAAAAAACAACCCCCCCCCAAAATTTTTGTAAAGGAAAACTGCAAAAAATCCCGCCAAACAGCCCCCTTTAACTGATTAGTAAATTTTTAAGTTAAAATGGAAGTAAAAAAAAAAACAGGGAACTAAAAGGGAAGAAGAATGATAAAGAAGAGATTTGGGAAATTAATACGAGAATCATTGATACGTTTCTGCTTTTAAGGAATTAATAGAGAACAATGATACGTATTCTGCTGTTAAAAAACAGTTCGAGAATTATTGCACAGGGTAATGCATCCAGATCCCCTAAAACCCCAAAAATCCCAAATTTGACTATCAATATGGGATAAAGAATACTTGAAATAATAAAAAAAAAATTTGAGCACATCAAGCAAACATGAGAAAAATTTGGATGAATTGATGATGAAAAGATTGGTTCTAGATAATTTTAAAAGGAAAAATTTTAAAACCCAGGGGGAAGAAGGTATGTAATTTTTGCCGTTCTCCCGTGCCCCTTTATATGGAACTCTGGATTAAAAAATACTCGTTTTTTGTTTTTTTCTATCTAATGTTCTTGTTACAACATTGTTGATCTCATTAATAGATTTGTAAGTTTTACGTTGTCATATGAAAATTTTTTTCGGGAAACAATGCTTCTTTGTGTTTAGCGAAGTTTGACTGCACAAAAAGCGAGATATTTTTCCCTTTTCTTTTTTGAGGTTTTCTCCTGGTCGAAATACTGTACATTTTTTACCTTTTAACCCCAAAAAAACCCCCGTCACCCCCCCGATAATTCACTCCTTTCCCCAAAAACCTTTTTGTTAACATTAATGCAAAGGGAATCTTTGGGTAATCAGATTTCGTACCCCTCCCGCTGCCCTTTAGCTTCAAAAATTCCTGTCTTTAAGATAACTTTAGTAGAATATCTATAACAAAACTGTCTGTATCGTGTAAAGTACTCTGGGCTCAGGATACAAAAGGGGTTAAAGTGTCATAAAGAAATTTTAAATCAAAAGCTTTGATAATTTAAAACAGTAACCAAAAAACGGCTTATCCAAATTTTACTTTCTTTTTTTTCATCATTATACCAAAAACTGATCATGAACTTCTGAAAATCCCGATAATTAGGGGTTTAGAAGTTAGCTTTAATTTCTTCGTTCTTCTGGTGCCAATCTGACATCTTTGCTTGTGGGATTCCCTAGCCCTTTCCCAAACGCGTTGTTCATCACTTTAAAAAGTCTTTTTCTGAAACACGTGGATTTAGTTTGGATCATGTTCTTCGATGTATGGTTTTATGAACTGTTCTTTGGACAAAAAAATTATCGATGAAAAGTGCAAATTTAAAACCCGGGTTTAAATAAAAAATTTAAAGCCGTAGACGACTAATTTTTTTGCCCCAAGATTAGGGACAAGTTTAGGTGGGTTTGTTTTTTTCCCCTTTAGGCTTTCTGCTGCTAATGGTATATTAGCAGGTCATGGATTCCAAAGGTATTCTAAGTCAAATTCTAGAATTATCCATGTGGGTTTATCTGCGTCAAACTGACAAACCCCTTTTTAAAGCTTTTGAATATTTTTTTTTATCTTTGGGTGTGACATTTAAAATTGCTTAATGGAAGCGTTTCGCCTTGCCCCCCCATACAGATTGTTTTCATTAAATACATAGATATTTGACCTTTTTCTTTGGTCAAAATCACTAGTATTTGTTGTTTGCTTTACAGTAATGTGCAGCCCTACTAATTCCCCCCTGCAAACCCTTTTCAAACATCGAACTTTTTAAATAAAAATAAATCAAATTTTACTCCCGTAAAATTTTTTAAAACGTCCAAATATCCGGGCGCAGAAATTAAAAGCGCAGGATCTAGATTAATGTTTTTATGCAGGTTTTTGAATTTTTAAAGACGCCCCCAACAAACATAACTGCCCCCAATTGTCATGATAGTTCCCATTGTTTTTCACTCTAATCTGCCAGCATCTTTACAGTGGGAATTTGGAAAAGCTGATTTTTTTTTCCTCTGAGATAGACAAACGAAATTTTGGAGGAAGTTTTCTTCTTTAAACCTTTTCCCCAATTTAGTATTCATAAGGGTAAAACCCCTTTTAACAAGTGTTTTGGGTTTAAAAATTCTTCTGTTTTGGGCAGGACTTTTAAGGGCATGCATGACTCAAACCCCTCATGGCTGATAGAGTAAAAAAGACCTGTTTTAAATGAAACAATGTACTTTTCTGAGCTGTGCAATACAGACCAAAAGTGGCCCTTACTGCTTGCATAAAGGGGGGAGTCAAAAACCCCAAGTTTGAAGAATAAGGCACTTCCTGTTTTAGGGTTTAAAATTTAGTTAAGATTGCATTTTCTTTTGGGTGCTCTTGAATTTCCCCTGATTGATCATGGGGCTCTTACTGTCGGATTCGCTTCCTCACTGTTAGAATTGTTTAAACCGCAAATCCCAACAATGTGGGCTGTTTATACTGCGTTGGGCTTTAAGCGCATTTTATTTCAGATAATTTAGATTTTTAGAAAGCCCCTTACGCCTTGCTGCATCGTTTTTAAAAATGTTTTTGCAGCATTTGGTCCCTAAACAATTTGGTTCTGAAGGCACCATCCACCTAAAAATGATGAAGCTAGGAAAAAAATCTGAGATTTTTTTTCAAAAGACTGTTTTTTTTGAAGTTTTTTGGGGCTGGTCCCCCCATAAGGAACAATGGTGATTCGAAGTCTGCGTAAAACAACATATAGTAATTGCATCATTCTCAAAAAACTTTAGATCCAGGTGGGGGGGTAAATTTGTTCTGTATTCAGTCAAAGGGCCTACAGGTTTTTTTATATTCCTTCGGGTTTAACGGACGAATTCTTGTTAAAATTTTTTACAGAAATTTTTTGTTTGCCAATTTTTTGAAGTATCTGCATTAGTTACCCTTGGCTATCAATGGTAATGTGGTAGCCCTGCCCGGGAAAAAATCGTTTAGTAACATGATTTTTTTTGGTTGCCAACGGACTGTTTTTTGGGCACTTTTAAACGGCTGTAGATTTTTTTCCTTCCCCGTGTAATATTTAAAAGTTATTGGTTTTTTTTGTTCTTTAAATGACAATTGATCTACACTAACAGAAAAGGTATTCCCTTAAGTTAGATCTGATTAAAACCCCAAAAGTTAGGCACTCTGCGCGTTTTTTTTTGGGACGTGAAAACCTTCAAGAACCCCCCACATGAAATTTGTTTCGAATTATTTTTTTTAGAAATCTCTTTTCCTCCAAAGTGGGGGGAGCGGGAAAGTAAGCCTTGCCCCAATCGGGCATATTACCGTTTTAATTGATCTCTAGGGCTTTTGCCCTCTGACCAACCGAGCCTTCTTTTTTGGTTCTTCACGGCCCAAAATCAAACTGTTAAGCAGTTGGGGCTGCCAACCCGGTGTTAAATCATTAGGGAAAAAATATTGCGTTTATTAGACCCCGACTTCTAGATTTTTTCATTTATTTGTTAATAATCGATTAAAACAGCTAAAATATTTTAACTGGGTCTATTGTTAGTTTTTCCTGGGAATGAAAATGATAACAAAACTTGCCGTACTTTGCTGAATCATGATCTAGTTAATATCATTTTTAAACTTTTGACAAACGCCCCCCTTAAAATTCCCTTTAAAAATTCGTCGGGCTTTATATATCTTAGCCATGTTGATTTTTAAAAAAACACATTTTTTTTAAATTAAAAAAAAAATACATCGACCCAAAGTTTGTCTTTAAACAGAATCAAATTAACGGCCTTTTTTTGTGGACTCATAAACAAAAGTATTAAACGGGGCCCCTTTGGGGGTTTTTAATTTGAGCTGTTTTAAACGAGTTTAATGTCTCGTTTCTTTTTTAAACATTTTTTTTTTTTGATCAGTGCAAAAAAAGTTCAGTGACAGGTTTACTACCTGGCAATCAAAAGCCGCCAATAAACCCTAACTCCGCCAATGCGGTCCCTAAGCCCGATGAAAAAGGGAGAGTTAAACTCTTTGTGAAATTTTTTTGGGTGAAACTCTTTGTGAAATAGGGGAGAGGCTGTCGACTGTTCTTAAATAGCTTTTCCGAAGGGTTTCCATGCCGTTTTGTTACGGGTTTAATTATAGGGGGTTAGCACTTTCGAAAAATTACCAAGTCACAGTGCTTATTTCTTGGGCCATAGAATGGGACGGTTTTCATTACCCTTTGAATAGATTGCAAGCCCCTAACTTTTTCAAACGTGCTGCCTGCCCGTTTGCATAGTTTTGCAAGCCCTTAACTGTGTAAAACGGCCGGAACCCTTTTTTGGGCCCTTTTGTTAGAGGGGTGAAACAGCAACCCTCCAAACGTGCCCTCTTATCACAGTTAATTCCCATTAAAAACTAAAAAAATTTTGCACCCCCCCCACCCCCATCCTTATGAGCCCCACGCATGACATACCCCCCCACACACCAAAACGACGCAAGTTTTTACTAAGTCTTACTAAGTGTTTTAATCAAAACCTTTAAGTTTTTACTAAAGTCTTCAATTTTAAAATCAAGTGACCTTACGTTCTTACTCAATAACCTTTAAGTTTACTTAATCATTTTAAGTTTTTAAATAAATCACCTTTAAGTTCTTATTTAAGTCATTTAAGTTCTTATCAATCTTTTTTAATTCTTAATAAAGTCACCTTTAAGTTTTGATCAATCACCGCAATTTCTAAAAAAAATTAATCAATTTTTAAATAAAGTCACCTAAATTTTTTGATCAATCACCCAAAGTTTTTAAAATTAAGTTACTCCAAACTAACAAGTCATCGTTAAGACAACCAATTCTTTTTCAAGTAACTTATAATTTATTTTTTAATTCTTAAAGTATTATTGCTCGAAATGGATCAAAATGGTTTTTTTTGTTGGCTTTTTGGGCATGCTTTTTTTTTCGGCTTTGTTTTTATGGTTGATTTTTTTTGAGTTTTGGTTTTTTTGGTGTTGTTTATATATTTTTAAACCGTAATAACCACCCCCCAGCAGCATGGCCAAAAAAAAGGAAAATGTTTTTAAGTTAAATATTCCATAAAGATTTTGGTGTTTGGGCCCTTAAATCAACTTGTTTTGTTCGGGGTGTTTTTTTAGCTGGATTAAAACAATGTTGGGGGTGTTATGTTTTCATTATGATTAAAATTCGTATTGTAACTTTAAATTTTCTTTGTCTGTTCAATTTGCTATTTTTTTTTCCTGCTGCAAGGGCCCCCCGGATGCTTTTTACGGGTCCTTTCTCCCCCGTTCGTGTTTTCGATTCTGCTTTTTTTCGCTGGGTCATTTTGAAGGGGAAAAAAAATCTAATGATTAAAAAAGTAATTAACCCCCATGATTGCTGGCGAAAAAAATTTTAAAATTCTGTAATAAGATCACACCAGGACTCTAAGACTTTGTTAAAACTGGCCTGTTTTAAAAACTTCAAAAAATTTTTTCAAATCGATGGGCGAAAAACACAAAACAGTTTAGTGTACAAATAAGAACCGTTTGCCCACATTTTTTACCATTTTTTGACCCAGTTGCCCTCATCCCTGTTGTGAAATTTTTAAAAATTTCGTGGCGACATTTTTTTAATTGTTCTATGCGAATTTTTTCCGGGGAGTTTGTTTTTCCCATCGCCAAAAAACAGCATTTCCTTTTTGGGGGCATAATAGCTTGGTCATCACTGATTTCATAAGTTCGGGAAGGTTTAGTAGTAAACGGTTCATGTTTTTTTTTATTAATTATAATTTTTTTAAATTTTTTAAAAAGGGCACCGAAAAAAACGTTCCCAACCTTTTTAACCTTTGCTTTTTTGGGGGGCCCCAAAGTGTAGGAAACAAGTTTGGGAAAAGCCTTTTTAAAAAATAAAACCAGAATTTTGGAAAACTGACTTTGAAATCAGAAAAAGTGATTGCTATTAATTCAGCTTCATTTGTACGAAAAAATTTTTTATTTAACAAGGAATAATTCCAGACAGTTTAATATGAAAAAAAATACAGTATAAAAATGGCTTCCTCGTAATGATGTTTGGGGCGCTGTGGTTAATGCGCTTGCTTTTAGGGAAGTAATTACGCGTTTAGTAACTGCGGATGACGGCGAGAAAAAAGACATAACAAAGCATGGAGAAACTGCCGCAGCCAAATTACTAGAAAAGCGGGAAATTGACATTAGTTTTTTTAACGACCACTAAAAAACAGGACATGCGCTTAAAATTTAAAAGATTTTAATCAAGCAAAAAAAGAATATTATCTTGAAACGGGGCAAACCAATCGAGACATTGCCCCCAAAATTCAGCGATTTTTTTTCAACCATCAAAAAAAAAGATGCAAAAATATTTTTATTTTCTTTTGGTATGACCGTTGGTATTTTGTTGCACATAATTTGGGCTAAAAAAAATGAAAAAAAACTATTTTTCCCGCCAAAGGATATTGGGAGGGAACACGGCTAAAAAAAGAAACCCAAGCAGGGAGTTAGTGAACAAACGCAAAAGAAGGTATCTAAAAAAGCGATTTGGCAAATTATTTACCAGCGCCTAAACGAATAAAAAACGCACTTTGTCAAACAAAACCCCAAAACGACACCCAAAAAAGGATCTTCTATTTTTCCCCCATATACGAAAAAGATTTAAGTACGAAATTACAGTCTGACATAGTTCAAGTACAAAGTGCAAAAACCTTTAAACAAAAGGGGGTTTGCTGTTGTTTTTTTGCCATACAACTGATATACCAACGAGGGCCCTTAACTTATCCTCGCATGATTCAAGTCGATGATGGAAAAAAATTTTAAAGGCCTTAAATAAATTTTATTGAAAAACATAGAGTTACATTTAAAAGAGGCATTCCAGGAGTTCACAGATCACAGGCTTTGGTTGAAAATTTTAAAAAAACAGTTATTGAAAGGCTTTTTCCTACCTTTTCATAGAGAGTGATTGACAATTCTCGAAAACACAGAAGGGGTTAGAAGACCCCCTCTTTAAACGTGCAATGAAAAAATGAAGAATTTTAAATTAAAGTCAAAACCCAGAAAAACAATCAAAAAACAAACAATAAATGGTTGAAGGAGACCCCCAGCAGCAAACTATTACTTTGGGGTTTGAAAGTAAGGATTTATTTGGGGAGAAGAGAAGGGGACTGCTTCAGGGCAACTGATCCATTTTTGGAGTGTTGCCATATGAAAAAAAAAAGAATTGTAAAAAAACCGCCTGTGTATTTTTTACGAAAACTGAACACAAAACAACCACCCCCCAAAATCTTTTGTAAAGGGAAAATGCAAAAAAACCCGCCAGAAACGCCCCCCCTTTAAAAACTGTTTTACGTAAAATTTTAATTAAAAATGGAAGCTAAAAGAAAAAACAGGGAACAAAAGGGAAGAAAAATGATAAATGAAAGATTGGGAAAATTAATACGAAAATCATATATCGTGTTTGCTTTAAGGAATTAATCGAAAATCATATGATACGTTTTGCTTTAAAAGAAACATTACGAGAATTCATTGCACAGTAATGCATCCAGATCGCCTACAACCCAAAATCCCAAATTTTGATATCAATAGGGGATAAGAATATTTAAAAATAAAAAAAAAAAATTCGAGCACATAAAGCAAACATGAGAAAAAATTTGGATGAATTGATGAGAAATGTTTGAGTTCTAGATAATTTAAGGAAAAATAAAACCCGAGGGTAAAGGGGGAGTAATACCCTTTCTCCTCCCCCAATTGCATAGAGAACTCTGGATTAACAAATATCTTTTGTTTTGTTCTATCAAAAGATCTTTGTTCAACTTGGTGATCTCTGTAATTAGTTTCGTATTTTTTACGTTGTAATGAAAATCTTTGGGAAAACAATGCTTCTTTGTAGTTTCATGCGATATTTTTTGACTCAAACACTGCGAGATATTCCCTTTGCTTTTTTGAGGTTTTCCCCTGGCTCGAAATCTGTACATTTTTTCCCTTTAACCCCAACAAACCCCTTTGATCACCCCCCCCAGAAAATTCACCTTTCCTTTTTTTCCAAAAACCTCTTGTTAACGTTGAATGCAAAGGGAATCTTTAGGATAATCAGAGGGTTTCGTACCATCCCGCATCCCCTTTTAGCTTTTCAATTTCCCTGTCTTTATAAATCTTCAGTAGAAAATTCTATAACAAAACTGTCTGTATCGTGTAAAGTACTCTGGACTCAGGTAAAAAGGGTTTAAAGTGTCATAAAGAAATTCTAAAATAAAAAGCTTTGATAATTCAAAACAGTAAACCCAAAAAAAAGGGCTTTCCAATTTGATTTTCTTTTTTTTCTATTATACCAAAAAGCTGATCATAAAAAACCCTTTAAATCCTGATAATTGGTTTAGAAGTTAGCTTAATTGCTTCGTTCTCTCTGGTGACCAATTGACCTTTACGTTTGTGGGATTCTCCTAGCCTTTCCGAAACAGCTTTTGCATCACTTAAAAAAAGTCTTTTTCTGAAGCATCGGGGATTTAGTTCTGGATCATGTTTTTCAGTGTATGGTTTCATAAACTTTCTTGATCAAAGCAATTATACGATGAACAGCTGAAAAATTCAAACCAGTTTTAAATAAAATTGTAGAAGCCGTTTAAAAGACTAATTTTTTTTGCCCAAGATTGGCACAAGTTTAGGGGGTTCTGTTTTGCCATCTTTAGGCTTTCTGCTGCAATGGATAGTCATTATGCAGGTCATGGATTTCCATATTCAAGTCACTTCTAAAATGTATCCATGGGTTTGATCTGCGTCAAACGAAAACCCTTTAATGCCTTTGAATATTTTTTTGATTTTTGGCTGTGATTTTTTAAAAGTTGCTTTAATGGAAGCGTTGCGCCTTTCCCCAAACCATACAGTGTTTGCTTAAATCATAGATATTTAGACCTTTTACTTGGATCAAAATCATTGGTTTTGTTGTTTGCTTTACAGTAATGATGCGACGCCATACAAATTTCCCCCCATGCAATCCTTTTTTAACCCTTGAACTTTGGAAAATAAACAAAAAATCAATCTGTACTCCAGTAAATTTTAAGAAAGCGCCCCCAACTATGGGGCGCAGAAATATAATGCGCAGGATCTAGACTGTAATGTTTTCTGCAGGTCTTTTTTTAATTTTCAAAGACGCCGCCAAAAAACATCATCTGCCCTCAAAAACGAATCATGATAGTCTCCCATTGTTTTACACTCTAACTTCTGCCACGCATTTGACTGCGGGTAATGAACGCTGTTTTTCCTTTCCTCTGAGACTAAACAAACGAAATTTTAGGAGGAAGTTTTTCTTCTTAAAACCCTTTCCCCACTTTCATGTATTCTAGGAAAACCCTTTTAACAAGTTTTTGGTTTTTAAAATTTCTTCTGTTTTGGGGCAGGACTTAAGGGCTGCCATGATTTAACCCCCCATCTGTGCTGCATAATCAAAAAAGACTGTTTTTAAAAATGAAAACATGTACTTTTCTGTGACTGTGCAATAATGACACTTAAAGTCGCCGGTTACTGCTTGCATTAAAAAGGGAGAGTCGAACCCTGCAAGTTTTAAAAGAAAAAGGACTTCCATTTTTAGGTTCAAACTTTAGTTAAATTGCATTACTTTGCTGCCCTCTGAATTTTCCCGCTGATTGATCATGTCCTTACTGCGGATTCGCTTCCTAAATGTTAGCATTATTTTCTAAACCGCAAAATCCAACAATGTGTGGCTGTTTATACTGCTTTTGGGGTCTTCAAGCGCTTTAAAAAAAAAATGATTTCAGATAATTTAGTTATTAAAACTCATTACCACTTGCTGCATCGTTTTAAGAATGTTTTTGCAGCATTAGGCCCTTAAAAATTTGGTTTGAAGGACACCATCCGACCTAACAAGATGAAAGCATGGGGAAAACAAATCTGATGTTACTCAAAAAGATTTTTTTTTGAAGTTTTTGTGGTGCTGGTCCTCAAAAGGAACAAGATGATTCGAAGTCTGGTAAACAACATATAGTAATTTGCATCATTCTCAAAACTAACTTTAGATCCAGGTGGGGGCGAATTAGTTCTGTATTACAGTCAACTGGGCCCATGGTTTTTTTAATTCGCTTGGGGCTTTAAGGGAGAATTTTTTTAAAACTTTTCACAAAATTCTTGTTTGCCAGTTTTTTGAAGTACTGCATTTCTCCCATTGTGCGATCAATGTGAATGTGGTAGCCCTGCCGGTGAAAAATCATATTTTGTCACATGATTTTTGTCTGGTTCCCAATCGTTGACTTTTCTTGGACACTTTAATCGGCTGTAATTTGTTTCCTCTCCCATGGTAGATTTTAACAGTTATTGGTTTGTTTTGTTCTTCAAATGACTTTTTGATCTACACTAACGGGAAAGGATTTTCCATTAAGTTAGATCTTTGATGTAATCCCAAATAGTTAGACATCGTTGCGTTTTTGGGGGGACGTGATGCAATTTTTCAAGAACACACCACATAAACATTTTTTGTCGAATTATTTATTTTTTGAATGCTTTTTTCCCTACCAAGCGGGGGCAGGGGGAATGTAGCCTTGCCTACAATCGGTGCTACTTATGTTTTTAATTGATCTCTGGACTCCCCCTTGACCAACCAGAGCCTCTCATTTTGGCTTCTTCAGGGGCCCAATCAAACTGTTAAGCAGTTGGTCTCCCCCACCGGGTGTTAAGTCATTAGGGAAAAATTTCTGTGTTTATTTAGCCCCAGACTTCTGATTTTCTTCATTTATGTTTTTAAATATCGATTAAAACAGCTAAAAATTTTTTAAACTGGGGTCTATTGTTATTTTTACCGGAACTTGAGAAATGCAGAACAACACTTGCCTGCGTTTGCTAAATCATGATTTTCTAGTTTAAATTCTTTTTAAAGTTTTTGACAAACGCCTCCCTTAACTTTCTTAAAAAATTCTTGGGGCCCTTCAATATCTTAGCCATGTTGATTTTAACAAACACATTTTTTTAAATTAAAAAAAAAATACATCGACCCAAAAGTGTTTTAATCAGAATCAATATCACGGGCTTTTTTTGTGGACTCATAAAAAAAGTATAAACCCCTTTGGGGGTTTTTATGTGAGCTGTTTAGAAAAGATTTAAGGGTTCCCTTTACTTTTTTAACATTCCTTTTTTATTGTCATGTCTGGTGTTGAGAAAAAATTGCCTTGCTTTCTTTGAAATCAAACTTTGTCTTTTTTTAGTCCTCAAAAACATTGTTTAAACGACTAAATTTTTCATCCGTGATGTTTTAGTATATGCTTTATTATTGTCATTTTAAGGGGGCTAAATTTTGCTGTTATTTGTTAACCATGGGTTGTGCTTTTGGATTTAGTTTTTTTTTTTTTGTGGCAGTCTTCAACTAAAAGCACAGCCAAGAGCTAAAGACAAACCGCCTAGGGGTAAACTGTGGGGCACCAACACCTGTTTAAGAGGGCCACACTTTTCCCGCTGATAGAGCACTTTTTTAGTTGTTTCCGTATTAACATATGTAACAGCTTAAAGGCAGAAAACCTTCGTTTGGGTTTTTCTGTATTTTGAAGGCCCGCTCTAGTACTTGCTGCTTTGTGTAATGTTTTTTAATCTAAAGTTTTTTGTTAGGGGTTTCACTACCCTTCTTCTGGCGACTTGGCGCTGTGGAATTTGGATAAATTTAAAAGACATGCTTTTTTTAAAAAAAAAAAAATTTAGTATTGTAATTTTCTAACTGTTATCTTGAAAATTCCTGCGCATCATATATTTTAAAAAAAAATAACATTAAGTGGTTTTTCGACACTTTTTCTTTACAATTTTAATGTTTTATTATGTCTTAACGCTCTGCTTCCATGTAACTGTTATCCTCCGTTGACCTTGGGAAACCTAAACCGATTTTTTGTTAAATAATATCAAGTTAACACTGTGAAGATCAGATCTTTAAACAAGGTCAACTGTTGGATTTCTAACCTCCCGCCTCCCAAAAGTTTTCTTATTTCCAAAAAAAGCTGATAAGTTTTAAGCCCCTAGCGTAGATTTGGTTAGGACTCCTCAATTTCTTGCACTTTTTTTATTTTAGGGTTAAAAAAACTTTATTTGTCTTTTGAATGGTTCTTCATCTTCACACGCAATAAAATCCCCTTTAAACGATCTTTCTGGGACAAAAATAAAAATCCATATAGTGTCTGCCCCGCTTTTTGGATATTTAGAATGATGAATCACTCTTTCGAAAATTTTTGCAATTTTGTCTTATAATGTTGTCGATCACCTCGCTAATTAGGGGTTTCTAACAACGTCAAACCTAACAAAGTCAGAAAAGTGTACTTTTCTTCGGTGTCGTAGAATAAAAAAATTTTGTGTCATTAAAAGTTGTTAATGCAATTTCTTTAATGCCCCCTTTAAATATGGGGGATGCGTTTTAACAACTCAAATCTAGGGGAAAAGAAAAAACGATTTCCCCCATAACTTACAGCACATACTTTTTTTTTGTCTTTGCATCTTCAGCGCCTTTCTATGTTTTAGTGCTTCTTCATTTTCGTTCCTTGAAAGCAAGATCAGACCTTTCATTCCCCGGGTTTGCCATAAACAGAATGTTAAAAATAAGTCTGCATTATGTAAAGAAAATATTTTTGCCCCCCAAGTTTTTTAGAAAATTTTCTTACGATTGCCCACCCCAATTCGTACAAATGTCCTGTTTGGTTGTTGTTGAAGTGAGTTCATATTTAAAGTAAACCGCAAGCCTGGACAATCACTTTATCCGCTCCCCCGTCGGAAATTTTTAAAAGTAAGAAATTTTATCCAATCAATAGTAGAGGATTATTTGGAACAGTTTTCCCCTTTTTTTCCCCCACCCAAAGGGCCTTTTTAGTCTTCTTTCGGGGTCAAGAATCGAGCCAATGCTTTTGACATTTTTTTATAAAACAAAATAAAAAGTTAATTTTTAAAAACCCTGGCAGGGATTTAAATGAAAATTAAAATTTTTTGATCCCCGGGGACGAAAAGAGGAAATGACTCCTTTGACACAGAATCGACGCCGCTCGATATGCGCGCGAATTAAAAAGAAAGTACGGCCGGAATTTTTCCAAAAAGGTTTGGCCCAGAACCTCCCCAATTTTTTAACCCAAGATTTTGAAGTAAAAGATAAGGGGCCCTTTGATGTGAAAACGGCCCCGACCCAAAACAAACGTTCAGCTTACCTATAAACTGACCCCTCAAAGTTTTTAGCATGGATAAATTAGACGAAGAATTGGGGCGGAAGATCGGAATCGCCTTGGCATTTCTAAACCAAAATTAGATAAGGAGGCGTTTCTAAAATTCAAAATAACTCAAAAAATCCCAACAGATAACCAAATACAAAACATGGAACTTTAAGATTTAAGTCAAACGCAGGAAGTAAGCAAGGAAAAAAAGTTTTTCCGAAGAAAAAACACATTGAAAAATATAAAAGCATCCCCCCCTATGAGAGAGAAAAAGAGGCCCCTTTATCGTACTTTAAGAACCTTCAGGTGAATTTTTAACAATTTTGCAAAAATAAAAATGAAAAAGATGAGCATATAAAAAAAGAAAAAGAAAAACCTTTTGGCTGACGACTCCCAACTTAGGGCCTGGGTTAAAGAAAGAATAAAGCAAAGACTAAAAATCTTAAGAACTGAGATTTAAAAAGACTAGAAGTTTTGGGCTAAAACGAGAACAAAACGAACTCAATGAGCGAATAAAAAACTATCAAAGAATTTTATATGAAGACACACACTAGCAACGAATCCCAACATGTTTAAGACAAGGAGTCACATTAGCGAGCGTTATAACAGCCCTTTTGGATTTGCAATGCACACTGGTGATGGCTATTACAGCGGCGGTGGTCAAAGTTATTACCTCCACCCCACGCCTCACCCGATAAATCATGGGTAAAAAACAATTGACCCTTGGGGTTTATTAAAAAAATTAGCCAAAAGCTTTAATCTTTACCTGGGATACAGGGGGTGTCGTTGCTGGCTTTTGTCTACTGCAAGCAAAGTAGTTGGCTTTTTGGCCCAGCACTTTTGGGCATTAGTTCCTTATAGTGGGTTACTTTTTAGTAAAATAAAGAAGGGTAATCCTGGCCGTTAATCCCATAACAAGTGCCGCTTTTTTATATTCAGGTCATTTTTTTTTTCGTCCGCCCCAATGGCCCTTTGGGGTTTGGGCCTTGGGATTGGGGATTATTCTTGGGGGGTCGGCTTTTTTGTTTTATTGTTTGTAATTTACTGGCTCAGAATTTATGTCGTTTTTTTCCCAAACCCTTTTTTCATTTCCGCAACAAGAAATTTTTTTGTTGTAGTTTATTATTGTTCCTCCCCGGGGCGAGGTCAAATACAGTATAAACCAGTGCCCAACAAATTACTTTCGATTTGCAATTGAAAAAAATTTTGGACCTTTTAATACTTGAAGGCAAAACAACTGTAAAATTTTAATGCTCCTTAAATTTTCCAAGTACTGTTTTTTTGGGGATCAAAACCCGTAGAAGGATCGTTTTGCTCGATCTTGCCCCTTCTTGGAACCAGCAAACACCAAAAGTAAGAACGAATAGAGTCTTTAATCTTTATTTCCCCCCTAGTTACCCTTTAAAAGGGTTAAAAAAAAGTTGTCCCCGCTTTTTAGCCTTTTCTCTATGACCCAAGATGAACCGTGCCTGAAAAAAGGGTTTTTAAGGAGGTTTCCCGCAAGTTTTTACTTTCTGCCACGCCCCCAAAAAAAGGGGGGCCTAACCAGATTGCGGTCCAACTTTTTTCTAAAGTCTGCTTAACATTAATATTGAATTCGTTACAACCTTTCAAAAGCCTTTATGCATTCGTTGCTGAAGGATTAAAACGTTTTTTCATTTGGTAATGGGCTTTTAGTTTAGTCAAAATAGTTGAAAGGGGGAAAAAAATGAAATCTATACATGACCTCACCAAAGGGATTAGATGTTTAAATGATCAGATACGTACCCCCACCAGTTGATGCACAAAACACACAAATTTAACTGGTCTGATAAAAATGTCGGATGACTGAACCACACTTTTGGAGTAGCTTTTTTAATAGGGGGGGTTTAAGAATCTTTTAATGGCGGGAAATCACCTTTACTTGAAAGGTGTCAGTCTGGCACAGAAATGACAAAGGGGGGTAGTTTTTATATTTTTTTAAAATTGTAGTGCGGCCCAAAAGAATATTTTGCATCATTTTTTGAATGCCTCATTTTTAATTTTTTTTAAAAAAAAATTTGTAACAATAACAACTCAAGCAGTCCTTCGTTTTTTGATACTATTTTAAATGAAAAGCGAACCCCGAGGGTTGACTCCGAATATTCACAAAGTCATGGTTTTAAAATAAAAGATCCAAAACAAAATAAATTATAAAAGTTTAAAAAATCAGGAACCAAGTTAGCCCTTAACAATACCTGTGGGTTTAGGGTTTTTCTCACAAAAAAAGCAAAGAGTAACTTCAAAATTTCTCTCAAACTAACAATGCAAATCGAAAAAAAGTTAAAATTCAAGCCTGAAAAGAAGTAGGTTACATTTTTTATAAAAAGCTAGCTAAAATGTTAGGCCTTGCAGCGACAATCAAGATTTAGAGTTACACCAGACAAAACACTTTAGAGGGGGAAAAACCGCTCGATCTTTTCATTACTTTTTTTACTCTAGTTTATTTTGGGTGGCTGGACTGATGAAAACTAATGATGGAAGGCCCTCAATGTCTTAAGAACTTTCCTCAGGGAAAAGCTCAATTTCGATTTTTTAAATTTTACAATTTCCCAATTTTCATTTAAAAAATTGCTTTCAAAAGGTCGGATATTTCATATAAAAACACAGGGACAAAACAGGGAAAAACAAAAATGGATAACCTACACATTGTTTTTTGGGAAAAAAAAATACGTTACAAAAAAAAATGTCGCGTGGGCCAGAAAATCGGAGTTACATTAGGCCTGTGAGGTGTTAACTTTAGAATTAAAAGACCTTTCAGACGTTTCGGACTTTGCGAACGGTGAGATAGGGGCCTTTTTTGGTTTTGAGTAACAAAGATGGGGTTATAAACGCAAAAGAGGTTGCGACAACAAAAAGTTTCCTAAACTAAACAACTACGCAATCTAAACAAATAATGTTGGGCCCGATAATATAAAATAGTTCGAAAAACCCACCTCAAATGGCCTTAGAACCATATTTAAATGGGCATAAAATTTAATTCATAACCCCTTTACATTTTTTAGCCGTCAAAAAAATTTCAGAAAAGCATTCAACTCTGGCCCTTTACATTAAACTTATGCCGGAGGACAATATCGGGAAAAGATTGAAAAACGCCGTATGGGGTAAACATACTCCCCCCAAGAAGAGAAACGTTTTTTAAAGAAGCTTCTACAAAAAACTTCTTTACCAGGAAAAGGGGACACGTTCAAATATATTTTAAATTTCTGTCTTAAAAGATGTGGAAGGAATGGACTTTGGGGGGTCAGTGACTATTTTAAAGGAATTAAATTAGCGGCAAAACTTAGACGTTAACCGTCTTTAAAATTCCTCGTCGTTCTTCACAATGGTGGGATATTTAAAGGGCTAAAAAACAAGCCAAAAAAATCAATATTTCTTAAAAAGAAACATCTTCAGAACTAAATTGGGTTTTAAACTTACACATTTTGGCCTCAAGGTTTTTTATACTGAACAAGTTTTGACGGGGGGAAATATGAAAAATAAAAACTGGAAAGTTAAATTTTGTTATAAACTATGGGGCAGAAGCTTTGGTGTCAATCCCAAAGTTAAACTTTTGATAAAATCCCCCCATTGTTCCTTATTTGTGGACAATGGTTTTGGAAAAAAAAATATTTGTCCCCGACCCATTACAAAGTTTATCGTTATAATTTTTATAAAAAGTAATTTTCGCCCAAAACTTAAATGGAACAAAGCATATAATATAGAAAGGTTTATATGGGCCCATGAGACATATATTTGATTTATCCCAACAAAAAAGTGAGTGAGGTTTAGAACGCTTTTTTTAAATTGTTTTTTGGGAAGCAGACACTATTTTTAAGATGACGTTCGGCAGAAAGAGCAAGTTTTAAAAAAAGAAACACTTTGCAAAATGGGTTTTTATGGGAAAACATGCGGAAATGTGTGGGTTTTTTTGTCAGAAATAAACTCCCTTTTTTAAAAAACTTTAGAGAACAGTTAAAAACGTAGTTTTATTTTACAGAAAGACAGAGACGCATTTTATGAATGTATGCGCGAAAAGAGTTATTTTAAAATGACAGGAAAAACAGGGTTTAAGCAAAAACTAAAATCGAAAAGTTTAGTAAATTAGTTTAAAAAGGTAAACCCCACAAAAAGGGTTGTTTTTAGATAAACGTTATTTTTTTTGGGTTTTTGAAAAAGGAAAGTTAGGATTTCATTTTTAATTCATTGTTTAAGTCTTACTTGTCGAGAACAGTAAATGTTTTTTCTAGTCAACCGCCCGAAAAATGGGTTTAGGCGGTTTAGCTAGAATGAACATTTTTTGTTCCTTAAAGTTAAAACCCCTTTCTAAGGCCCATATGGTTTTCTTCTTTATGGAAAAAAAATTTGAAAGTTCCGGGATTTTCTGAAAATTTGTAAGTATGTTCACTAAGTTATTTATACAGACGATCCTGCTGCCCCCTCTGCCATGAAAAGCAAAAATGGAGCAGTTTCAAGCCATGTAAAGTGCCCCGGGTCAAGGAAGGGACACAGGGGGCACAACCCCTGCTAAAGAGTTGAAAAAGTATCTGGGTAGAACCCAAAACCAAAAAGGGGGCACGGGCCCCAAAAACACCCCCAACATTCTTACGGCAGGAGGGAGCAAAACATGGCCCAAAAACAACAGGCCCTCGAAAAATGCGGCGAGTCGCTGGCGGGGCAGATGACGGGGGGGCACGCAGACCTCCCCAAGGAAATACCCCGAATCATCGCAAGAGTGGGATAGACCAACAAGAGCCCCTCTAAGTCACCAAGCAGCTGAATTTACGAGCCACGGTGCCATAGGAACAAATGGAGGCAGCTCAAATCTACAAGCTGAAAGTAGCTGATTGGCAAACAACCAGAGAGAAAAGGGTGCAGGTCAAAGTCCTCACTGCAGAAATTGGGGCTGGGGGGTTTGTAGGAAAGTCTGCATACAGCCTCATGAAACAGCTCTCAGTTGCAGGGAAGGAAAAAACCAGAGCCCTGAAAGCAATGGCAGAAGCGGCAGAGAGGTGTTCAAGCTGGATCTGGTCAAGCGGAACAAAAGTGAACTTCATAAGGCTTAATTTCCCTACAAATATCAGGTGTCCCTGTGGCTCAGTGGTTAAAGCGCGAGTCATTAAGTAGAAAATGAGCATGTCCAGAGGGTCATGGGTTCGAATCCCAGCATGGCTCGTCCCAAGATGGGGGAAAAAAAAGGGGGCAGCAGAGGGACATCCGGAGTCATGAACCGGGTGTGGCCCAACCCCCCTAGAGTGTCAGGAGATAAGGGCCGAAACACTTGCTTGAAGGGGCTTCTCTTCTGAGGACTCTCTGCTGCCACGCTCTCCACGAGTTTCTTTCTACTAGGTCACAGACGATGGCCGATGTTTACCAAAATAGCCATTACTAACGGTTACACCAGTCCAAGACGGTTTTTCTTCTTTATGGAATATCTCATGCGTATTCAGGATAAACTGGGAGTACGTTTATATGCTTTGCATCTTGTTTATCTTGTAATTTATCTCTTTTGTTCGGCGGAACGGTAATTCTTCTTGTGAGTTTGTTTCAATTTCCCCCTGCAGTCATCTCACTTTGAGACTATTTATCACGCTCATGACACACCCCTTAAAACCATGAAAAGACACTGACATTAAACCCAATGATACCGCTGAATGGTTTCCTATATCTCCCATTGCAAACTGGGAACAACGGTCAGTAACCTTTTTTCTGTCAGTATGTTTTTGTTTGTTTGTTTTTTTACTTTTTTTTTATCACAAAAGACCATTAACAACATTCCATTGTCTCTTTCCTAGTCTCATGTCAGCAGTAAGTGGTTTCATCATCTGAAAGTTTTCGCTGAGGGAGTGCTCTTAAATGACAAGAGTTATATGTGGCTTTGTTACTCCTTTTCTTTAAAGTTGAGACTTTTTTTTCTTAATCTCAGAAAGGGGTTTTCATCTTCACAGCTGAGCTGGCGGCAATGCTAATGGCGCTTCATTTCCTTGCCTTAGCCCACTAACATTCACAGAACACTTGTCTGTGCAGGTTCTAAATGTGTAACTGCAAGTGTTAGAATCGGCTGCTGTAGATGACTGATCTGAATTCATCTTAGATACAAAATGTCTTGTCCATCTCCCTATATCAAGAGGTATAAGAGTTAATTTCTGTAGGGTCTCAGAAAACGAATTGGCTCACTAGGTTACCCGAAAAGGAGCAACAACAAACAAAGGCCTGATGAATTGACTAGCATGCATACTCCTCGGGGCTCCTACGAAGGATGGGCTTTCAAACAAGTCTTTTGGAAGAGTGTATAAAGTCTACAAAAGTCGCTTCTTTATTTAAAAAAAGAAATTCGTTCACCTCATGGTTCATGGCACAGTTGTTCGAAGTCCCGGACAGACATTTTTTTCCCATCCATTTATACTAAAGAAAAATGTATGTATCTTTACTGAATTACACGCTAACACAATCGTACATGCATAAAAAGTAATGTGTGTTTGTGTGTGTGTGTGTGTGTGTGTGTGTGTGTGTGTGTGTGTGTGTGTGTGTGTATTGGTATCTAGGTTCATGCACGTGTGTGTGTAAACCTGATCAGGTATAAACCGCCAATGTGTCCATTCAGCTAGGAGACGTTTCTCCATTTTTACACCGCAGAGGGACGGGGATGAGGGTGACAAGGACAGGAGGAGGATTGGCCCCCATTGTCACAACTGAAATAATAAACAGGCGTCGTGTTTTGAGTGTATTCACAGAAGAGAGAACAAAGAGACAGAGAGAGAGAGAGAGAGAGAGAAGAGAGAGAGAGAGAGAGAGAGAAGAGAGTGTGTGTGTGTGTGTGGTGTATGTGTGTGTGTGTGTGTGTGTGTGTGTGTGTGTGTGTGTGTGTGTGTGTGTGTGTGCGTGCGTGTGCGTGTGTGTGTGTGCGCGCGCGCGCGTGCGTAAATCTGCGTGTACACGTGTATGTGCGCGCACAGGTACTTGAGTGCATGCATGTGTATGCGTGCATGTGTACGTGTGTGTGTGTGTGTGTGTGTGTGTGTGTGTGTGTGTGTGGTGTGTGTGTGTGTGTGTGTGATATGTTGGAAGTGGTGTGTAGGCGAGAACTGTCACCTTTATGGACAGAGTTGAACTCGTGAAATCCATAAACTCTAGAATGGTGTCAACATACACTGAACACGCCGTTTTGGTAACAAGCGGATCTTTCTCTTGTAATCCCGGCGATACACGAGAGTGCGCTGACTACACATATCTGTCAAGTTTCTTCTTCGTTATCTTCTTTTTCTTTGACTTTTCTTTGTCTTCTTCTTCTTCTTCTTTTCTTCTTCTTCTTCTTCTTCTTCTTCTTCTCTTCTTTTCCTTCTTCTTCTTCTAGTTCTCCTCTCTCCTCCTCCTCCTCCCCCTCCTCCTCCTCCCCCTTTCCTTAATTCCTCATCTTCTTCTCGTTCCTGTTGTTGTTGTTGTTGTTGTTCTTCTTCTTCTTCTTCTCTTCTTCTTCTTCTTCTTCTTCTTCTTCTTCTTCTTCTTCCATTCCCCTTCTTCATTATCTTTATCATTATCATCAGCAGCAGCATATGCTTCTTCTTCTTTTTTTCTCTTCTTCATAGTCGTCGTCGTCGTCGCTCTCTCTCTCTCTCTCTCTCTCCTCCCCTCTCTCTCTCTCCTCTCTCTCTCTCTCTCTCTCTCTCTCTCTCTCTGCATATGTGTTAATTCGAAATAAGTATAGTTTGTTTTCTTTACCTGTTTCCAGAAGACATGATTTAGTAGCTATTCTTATATCTGGAGACGAAGAAATGATAACATCGCTTTCAAAATTTATTACAGAAGCAAATAATACGAGGAACAAGATACTGTCATCTGAACAACACTGATACAAAAAAAAAAAATGACAATGGTAACATAACGAAAGTAATTACAAAGAAAAAGACAGAACAAAAAGGTACTGGGCCGGAAAAATGTACAGTGAAGAAGAAAAAAAAAAAAAGCGAGAGAAACTGAAAGACAAATAACTACTCGAACGCTTAGTACTTGAGTAGCTATAGATGGGTGGTCGAGTCTGGCATTTATTATGATGATGATGATGTGTGTGTGTGTGTGTGTGTGTGTGTGTGTGTGTGTGTGTGTGTGTGTGTGTGTGTGTGTGTGCTTGTGCGCGCGCCGCGCGCGCGCGTGTGTGTATGGAGTGTTACCCTAAATTGCAAATTGCTCGCGCTTGAAGTATACATGTAAGTGGATGTGCATGAGTATTTTCCCTTTTCTCGTTGCTATTAGTATACTGCTATTTCATGAATTGTTCCCCTTGGCACTAAGGCTGTGAAAAGCTAATGCCAATAAACATGTGTCAGTGTCAGTGTCTCTGCATGTGTGTGTGTGTGTGTGTGTGTGTGTGTGTGTGTGTGTGTGTGTGTGTGTGTGCGTGCGTGCGTGCGTGTGTGTTTGTGCGTGCGTGCGTGCGTGCGTGCGTGCGTGCGTGCGTGCGTGCGTGCGTGCGTGCGTGTGTGTGTACGTGTGTTGTTATGTGTGTGTGTATGTGTGTGCGTGTGTGTGTGTGTGTGTGTGTGTGTGTGTGTGTGTGTGTGGTCTAAATGATGCGTATCTTTTGTGTGCGTTTGTTGCTTAGATCGTCATTTTCGTGCAGTGATACAACAAAATTGTTACAATGCAGCAGTCCGGACCAAAACCAAGCAAACAAACAGAAAAAAAGAAAGGAACCATTGTAACGTTTTTCGTCCAATCTGCCGCACTGTTACATTTTCAGTTGTACCTCTCTGCAGTGCGGTCGGCCTCGTGCCTTGATTAACAAGTGTCCGCCCCCCTGTTTAAACCGTGTCGTCAACGTTTTCTGTTTAGTGTCCCCCTCCCCCTCCCCCTCTCCGCCTCACCACCCCCACTGTTCCCTCTTCTCCCCTCTCCCTCCCTCCCTCCCTCCCTCCTTCATTCTTCTTATTCCCTCGCCACCCTCCACCCACCGCCCCGACCTTCCACTTTCCATCCCTACGTCCCCTCCCCCCTTCTCTACCTTTATTCCCCTAACTACCTATCCCCACCCTGTCATCGACGTTTTTGACAGTGCATTTCGGTAATAACTGTGATTTAGAAACTTCAGATTTCTTTGGGACACAACTTCCTTTCCCCAGAAGATGACATTGCATGTTGGTTGGCCTCTATCCACCAATCGGAAGGCACTTTACAGAAATCGACGAATCATGTGGCTCGAACTACATTGATATCTGCAATTTACACAGAGAGGAAAAACAAAGACGAGGTTTCAAATTCAGCTTCTTTCTGTTTAAAACCCGCTTCATCATCAATACAAACAAGAGACATGCTGTCTTTAAGAATTTGAGGTCAGAAAAGACATGTGTTGTCGTGATGTTCATCCTTCACTTTCAATTCTTGCTCCAGCAAAAGTAACGTTCTCTGCCTTCTACATCAGAAGTATCGCTGCTTTGAAGACATGTCTTCTGCCTTCTACATCAGAAGTATCTCTGCTTTGAAGACATGTCTTCTACCTTCTATATCAGAAGTATCATTGCTTTGAAGACATGTCTTCTGCCTTCTATATCAGAAGTGTTATCGCCTTGAAGACATGTCGTCTGCCTTCTATATCAGAAGTATCACTGTTTTGAAGACATGTCTTCTGCCTTCTAATCAGAAGTATCACTGCTTTGAAGACATGTCTTCCGCCTTCTATATCAGAAGTATCACTGCTTTGAAGACATGTCTTCTGCCTTCTACATCAGAAGTATCACTGCCTTGAAGACATGTCTTCTGCCTTCTATATCAGAAGTGTCACTGTTTTGAAGACATGTCTTCTGCCTTCTATATCAGAAGTGTCACTGCTTTGAAGACATGTCTTCTGCCTTCTATATCAAAGTATCACTGCTTTGAAGACATGTCTTCTGCCTTCTATATCAGAAGTGTCACTGCTTTGAAGACATGTCTTCTGCCTTCTATATCAGAAGTATTATTGCCTTGAAGACATGTCTTCTGCCTTCTACATCAGAAGTATTATTGCCTTGAAGACATGTCTTTGCCTTCTATATCAGAAGTGTCACTGCTTTGAAGACATGTCTTCTGCCTTCTATATCAGAAGTATCACTGTTTTGAAGACATGTCGTCTGCCTTCTACATCAGAAGTATTATTGCCTTGAAGACATGTCTTCTGCCTTCTATATCAGAAGTATTATTGCCTTGAAGACATGTCTTCTGCCTTCTACATCAGAAGTATCACTGCTTTGAAGACATGTCTTCTGCCTTCTACATCAGAAGTATCACTGCCTTGAAGACATGTCTTCTGCCCTTCTATATCAGAAGTATCACTGCTTTGAAGACATGTCTTCTGCCTTCTATATCAGAAGTATTATTGCCTTGAAGACATGTCTTCTGCCTTCTATATCAGAAGTATTCACTGCTTTGAAGACATGTCTTCTGTCTTCTATATCAGAAGTGTTATTGCCTTGAAGACATGTCTTCTGCCTTCTATATCAGAAGTACACTGCTTTGAAGACATGTCTTCTGCCTTCTATATCAGAAGTAGTTATTGCCTTGAAGACATGTCTTTTGCTTCTATATCAGAAGTATCACTGCTTTGAAGACATGTCTTCTGCCTTCTATTTAGAAGTACACTGTTTTGAAGACATGTCTTCTGCCTTCTACATCAGAAGTGTTATTGCCTTGAAGAACATGTCTTCTGCCTTCTATATCAGAAGTGTTATTGCCTTGAAGACATGTCTTCTGCCTTCTACATTAAAAGATCACTGATTCAGAGACGTGACCTTGTTTTCTGTATCAGACATAATATTGCATCGATGACGTGACTTCTGTCTTCTCGATCAGAAGCACTATGGCTTTATAGACATTACCTTTTTTCCTGCACTCACAGTATCACTGCATTGTAAATGTTACTTCTGTATCAGAAATATAATTGCTTTAAAGGCGTAACCCTTGTCTTATATCAGAAGAATCATTGCTTTGAAGATATGACTGTTGATTGGTATCATAAGTGTTACGGCGTTGAAGATGTGACTTTTTACTTCTATCAGAATTATCATTGTTCAGAAGACTTGACTTTTGACTTACATGAGAATTGTCATCGCCCTGAGACAAGGGACTGTTGGTCTAAGTAACTGACGTCTCGTCATTTGTATGGAAAAAAACAACAACTGTTGTTTTGAAAACGTTTATATAAGCCTGAAACTGTCCTGGAGTAGAAATCGTGTGGGGAGTTCTCGAATGAAAAAAAAACCGAACTGTAGT
>CM031620.1:6407939-6443578 GCA_018398815.1 Conus ventricosus | reverse complement strand
CGTGCTTTTTTAAACTTTTTGGAACAGTTGATTGTGACTCATTCCAAAGAATGGTACCGCAGTCAACAGTTGATAACTGTACGCCAATAGCCTTAAGTTTTTATGCAGATAAATCATAGAGAAAACCATTAAAAAAAAGACTACCACTGCGCGCAAAACAACATCCTACTTGCACATTAAGGGGGAAAACTGCAGCTTCTATAACTTTAGTGAATCTTACCTCGTGGATGAAGAAAATAGTTTTCAAGAAGAAAAAAACCGTGCTAGCTTGTTGTTGATGGAAGGAAGGGCTATGATGGTAGTATCTGGCATGGTAGATTGTTATATGACTGAAGAAGTTTGGAATAACGTGTTGCAAATCATGATACTAAAAAACTTGTTATCGTATAGTTAAATACATAAACGCTTGGGAACGTTTACCCTCCTTCTTTTGGATTGGCGTAGTGAGAACACAATTTCTGTTGAGCGTTTTAGTTTCATGATCTATCAAAGTGCAAATAATATTAAAAAAAACTACAAATGCTGCACAGCATTCCGGTGATGTTGCTGTTTGGATTACCTCTCTACAAAAACATGCAAACGAAAGATCTGTTCGCTAGTTTCAAAGCATTTCCTTTGGAACTTGATAGCTTAACTAAGTACATGAGAGGAAAAAAACCGGTTAGGAGCCATTAAATGAAATTTCGAAAGAAAAAAAGGAAAAAAGTGTCGTGTTTTCAACAATGATGAAAATCCTAACACTTTACGATAGTCTTTTTTGTTTGTTTGTTTTCCCCTCCACCTCCAATTTTTCCCCAACTTTTTTTGCATTTTTTTTTTTTTTTCTTTTCTTTATTCTGATTTTTTAACAGTGAGTCCTCCATCCTAGTTTTTTTCCCACTGTCATTTTTTTTTCTCTGAAACTGACTCACCATGCATTGTGTTTGTGTTTTTTAACAGATGGACATCTACTTGCTGATCTTAGAGTTTTGACGTTTGATACGAAGATAGGAAGAGTATGTTACGAGAGCCAGTACTGGGTGAAGCCCTATAGTTTTCTAAACGTACTGTCCTAGGAATGTACTTGACGACAAAGATAAGTTGGAGGACTCACATTGAATGTCTGGTCACAAAAGCCGGGAAAGGACTTAACTTTCTGAAAGAACAAACAGCCATGAAGCCAGGCCCAATAACTTTATTTCACTTCTCTGTTTCCCTGGCCAGATCAGCGCTAACTTATTGGCAAGAAGCTTAATGCAGTTCACCCAATGTACTGTTAAACAAGTTACAAAGTAAGGATATCAAAGCTACTCAATTGGCACTTGGGGTTTCTGTCCACACACTACTAAGACAGTATGAATGAGAACAACATACTGCCTGTCGCAGACCACCGAAAATCAGCAGTCTCAAAGATGTGGTGAGAAGTTTATCAGCAGACCACTCGGTCAAGGACAAAGCATGAATACATTCTTACATTGATTTTCCAGAAGGCGCAAAAAAAGACATTTCTTTAGCCAGTCAACTTTTACACAATTAAGCCTCTGTACCAAAGTCGATGAAACATCCAAACTTTCCAGCGATGCACAATATACCACTAATGCTAGAAACGGCGCACAGAAAAAGACAACTTGCAAATCGATTTTCACCGATTTCCTAAAACTAAAGAAACAAACGTTTTTGTTTTTCTGAAGTGAGACATCCTCGTCATCGTCGTCGTCATCGGCACCTCCGTCTTCGGAGACGACGGTGTGACATCACCCACATTCAAATCTTCCAACCACTACAGATCATTACAGATCATTACAGATCATTACAGGCGGCTCAGTTTTCATTCAAAATCTTCCAACCATTACAGATCATTACAGCGGCTCATTTTCATTCAAATCTTCCAACCACTTACAGATCATACAGATCATTACAGGCGGCTCAGTTTCATTCAAATCTTCCAACCACTTACAAATCATTACAGGCGGCTCAGTTTCATTCAAAATCTTCTAACCACTTACAGATCATTACAGGCGGCTCAGTTTTCATCAAAATCTTCCAACCATTACGATCATTACAGGCGACTCAGTTTTAGAAAACGGTACACAGTTGAGCTGGCTTCGCAATTCCTTCTCAAAAAAACAAAAAAACAAAAAAACTGTATATATTAGGAAAGAAATTTCAGTGGCTACAGGTGAACTTTGAATAATAAAGGTAGTTTTAGAATGCATAGTTAACCTGCCAGCTTCATGCAATAATTTCAACATGTGTACATTTCGAATAACTTTGCAAAGGGCCCGAAACACATTAACAGCAAAAATCCAAAATGATGTGGTATTATATTTCAAACATATTATACGTCGCATAATCTACATGAAATATTGGCATTGGCTTTTGCTAGGTTCCATAACATTGTAAACTTTACTTAAAAGGAGCGAAACGAGAGAATTGTTTTGAACGTGATTCATAAATTGTCGGTTGTGAAATTCTTTGTTGTAAATATACTTTCATCTCCAGTCTCCAACAGTGAAATGATGTCTGACGGTAGGCAGTTAGCGTGTTTAATGTAAAGGTTACGGCTCCATTCACGGAAAAAGTAAGTACATTCAGAATGTGTGCATGTGTTCCAATAAAATATCTATTCATCACTTCTTTTTTTTTTACTGTCCGGCCTTTCTGCCAAAATATCACATGTCATGACGTCAAATATCACATGTCGTGACGTCAAATATCACATGTCATGACGTCAAAGATATTTTGCACAACCCAGACATCCATCTTGGTCATATGTTAGTTATTTATGTCTTCACCTGTTAAGAAGTTATTCTGACCTGCAGCTGAATTTATTTACCTATTTACTCATTTTACTCCTTCCATGACCTCAGCTGCCTCCCCCACTGTTGACTTCCACCTAATCCCCATTATTTACTCTTTTCTCCTTCCCCGTCCCCCTTCATCAGCCTCCTCCCTCTCCCAATTCAAGTTGTAAAGAGACATTAAATGAACGATTCTTTCATTCAGGAATAGAAATAACACAAAAATACCTATTCGGGTCACACACAACACACACACACACACACACACACACACACACACACACACACACACACACTCGCACACGCACACGCACACACACATTCCACACACGCACACCATCACACACGCACATACCCACACACACACACCCACACGCACGCACTCACAAACGCACGCACGCACGCACACACGCACGCACGCACGCACGCACACACCACACACACACACACACACACCACACACACACACACACACAACACACACCTCCATGGATGCGTCAATCCCTTTTCTCGTGTTGTTTCTATTTCAGATATTATTTATTTTGTTAGTGGCGGCAGTGCCTTTTCTTAAAACTTTATGTGCGCACCTGATCCCCGTCTAGCCCTGGTTTTTTCTGCTTGCGTTTACGTTTCAGAGTATTATTTATGCCGCCTAAACTTCTGTATTGAATTACACGTTCAGCTGTTTACCACCGGAAAAGACTGCGACGTAATGTGTGTGGTGTGTGTGTGTGTGTGTGTGTGTGTGTGTGTGTGTGTTTGGGGGAGGGGGGGGGGGCGTGTGCGCGCGTTCATGCGAATGTGTCTGCGTCACGCGAGCGCGCGCGCACAAGAGAGAGAGAGAGAGAGAGAGAGAGAGAGGAGAAGAGAGAGAGAGAGAAGAGAGAGAGAGAGAGAGAGAGAGAGAGAGAGAGGAGAAGAAGAAGAAGAAGAAGAAGAAGAAGAAGAAGAAGAAGACACATACATATACAAAGACAGAGAGAGACAGTCAAAGACGGACACAGAGAAGTGAAAAGGAAGGACTAGACAGACAGACACACTGACAGACAGTTGGATAAATAGACAGACAGACAGACGGATGGACAGAACGACCGACAGTCAGACAGACGGACGGACCGACAGACAGACGGATGGACGGACAGACAGACAGACAAACAGGCATACAGAGAAAACGAGGGTGGAGAATGGGGTTATGTTCTGACACAAAAAGAGAACGGGGTTATGTTCTGACACAAAAAGACTATCTTGTCTACTTACGCATGGCAACATGTAAGAAATCTCCCAAACTGTTTCCTAGATCCTTACAATGAACTCCTTCACAGGCGAGATATCTGTCGGCCCTTGCTAAAACTCTTCCGACCTGTAGGTCAGGAGTGGCGTGGTCGTCTTGGAGTAGGACACAACAAGTGCCCCCATTCTCTAAATCAAAGTTTATGTCCACATTCTGTCGAACTACTAGTGGAAGGAGCAACTTTTCGGTACTGATACATTGAAAATAATTCTATTCGGGGGGTGAAGGGGGTGTTGTGTGTGTGTGGGAGGGGGGGGGGGTGGAGTCGTCAAAGATGCTCAGGGAGGCTCGTAATGGAGTTTTTCCTGAGACTGACGTTCCTGATAGTGCTTCTGCTCTCATCAAACGACAGAACAGGGCCTAACCTGGAACCGCTGAGTTGGCAGAATGCCGAATTTGTGATCCTGGTTCGAATCTCTGCCGTGATGTTGAGCACGGGATGAAGGGAGGCGGTGGGGGGGGGGGGGATTTTTCTTTTCTTGGAGTTAAGATCGGTTCTGACTTCTTTTCCCCAAAGTCCTCCGAATGAGACTATAAACGGAGGTTCCGTGCATGGATGCTCGCATAACATCTTGCCACACGTAAAAATCCATCACCAACTTTCGGGGGAAAGGCTCTTTGCCGTTGGAATGGATGACACGTTTTCACATAGCATGCATCCTCAGTGAAAAGCGCAGAGATGAATTAAAAACCGAGTGATTGATATTTGGCTGAATTGCGATGCACATGACTGAATGTAGCACCAGCAGGCAGCTCTTCGGATGGCTCTACCCAGGTAGTAGCTCGTTGTGTTAACAAGAGCATTAATTCTACAATTGTTTAGAGCTCAGTGTCTAAGATAGCCGCTTTGTAAAATAATTTAACAACAACAAACATGAACAACAATAACAACAACAACAGCGCATTCTTTTCTTTTTTGTTTGTTTTGTTTTTGCTTCTGGCTTAGCTTGCCATAAACCAGTCTGGCAGCGACACTTCATTCGGTTGAAGAGTTTACCTCGACTTTGACCAAAACCCCGCCCTCTGACATTGGGATCAAACAGGAACAGCCCGATCCAGGCAGCATGACTGACCTCATGCCTGCCTGAAGGCCACTCCCGATGATGAGCATGGGTAAAGCTACCTGGCTGGGCTGGCGCAGTACTTTTGCCTGTGAAGCGCCAGGCGTATGTGGCAGACTAATATTGGAAATGCCCGCTCCATCAATGCCGTCATGTCCGTCCACAGGTGTCCTGTGGCAGTCACTGTGTCACAACCGTCCCCTATCGGCTGGACGCCATTGGACTGGTCCGTCTCTGGCTCTGTCAGCGAGGCAAGACTCACATTCCAACTTTTAGTTGGAAGAACTTTTCCTCAAAGTGTACCAGCCGTACTGCATGTTACGTCAGCTTGCCCGTTAGAGGGGCAGTGGGCTCTCTTGGGTATGCTGAAAAGACGGAATCCCCCGAATCATCGAAAAAGGTCTGATGTGACTTCGGCCCAGCTCGCCTCTATGCACTGAGCGTGTTCCACTACCAGCCTGAAAACCGTGGAGGGACGAAGTCCCCTGAATGGAACCCACAGCAGCACAAACGCAAGGATGGCAACACCAGGGTCCGGACTGCCTTGATTACAGTGAGAGTTATTTGGAGTCTTTGTTCTTGTTGGCTTGTTTGCTCCCGCCCCCCCCCCCCCCCCCCCTTTGTGTTTGTGCTCTTATTAACAAACGGAAAAATTAATATTAAAGTAGATAAGGGACATTGTTAGGGTCGTTGGGTCCCGTTCATTTCCTTGAGGGAAGGGAAAGACGTACGATTGCAGCGGGGATCCCTCGTTCTACACTGTATGGACTTTACGGCATCAACACTGTCCACAGAGGTGATGATTTCCACCTATATGGTCTTCTGCAACACCACACACACACACACACACACACACACACACACACACAGACACACACACACACACACACACACACACACACACACACACACACACACACACGATGACCAGTCGACCCGGCTTAAAGACTGCGATTCCCTTACTTTTGTTTTAAAAGAAATTTCATTGGGAAACGTTTCCGCACTGGCTTCAGTCTTCCAATCTGTGACAACGTGCAGTCATCTAACGTGCAGTCATCTATGAACCCTTACACGGCCAGCCATGCGTGCCGTGGAGGAAAAAAAAGTGACGGCAGAAGTGTAAACGGGAGTGACGAAAAGAATAGCAAAACAATAGGACTGGTGAAAAGAAAAACAAAACAACATTATCTATGAAAGAAAAGCAAAACAGTCTACAAAAAAAGTTTAAGTCTACAAACCAAACGTAAAGATAACTAAACGGGTAAGGAAGTACTTGCTCATGTTCAGATCTCCGGTTATACGATCCGTTTATTGTCGCTTTCAACCATCCCACTTGAGTAATGACCCCAGTACAAACTAAAGGGGGGGGGGGGGGGGAGGAGAGAGAGCCACCTCTTGAAGAGCGCCAGGCTGGGAGCCTCAGCCATAGAAGCTGGGAGGGAGTTCCTAGATAACACAATACTGAAGTATTTGAAAACATTTGTTCTTGCCCAATGTGTCCACATGGTCTGAGCGACTTTTACCGGAGTGTAGAGTGACGCACATGCAAAGGCTGAACAGGCTGCTGGTCAGTTTTTAATATTTCATGAGGGAGAGGTACTATGCAAGTCCCTTGGATTTAGTTCATCCTAAAATCGCCCCGTT
Source organism: Conus ventricosus (assembly GCA_018398815.1). NCBI lineage: Eukaryota > Metazoa > Mollusca > Gastropoda > Neogastropoda > Conidae > Conus > Conus ventricosus. The sequence goes on along the minus strand of CM031620.1, from coordinate 6,436,802 downwards.
TGGTTTAGTTTTAGATGCCTCCTCCTGGGAGAGGGAGTAAAGGGCGTCGTGTGAGCGTGAGGTACTCTTCAACATGCCGAGAGTGTGCAACCTGAAGGAAGAAAATCGTCGGGTCATGTTTTGGACATGGGGTATTTTCCCTGAGGAGAGCCTTGACAGCACTGCCCCGTTTGATCTAAATCTGGTCCGGGGGTGTTTTTGGAACCCCTTTGAATTGTGGAGAGTTTGTGTGTTTTAAAGGTTGAAGAGTATTAAGGTTACTCACTTGCACTGCTGGGGAGTTGTTCTTGGCGGTTTTTTTTTTCTTCTTCTCTTCTTTCTTTGTTTGGAGGACACGATGATCGTGGTCTGAATGTAGCTGGGATTTCATCGTGACCCTCTCCGGAATTCTGTAGTCCAAAAGTCCCCGGACGGTGATGGAACATTCTGAGGCCATTTCTGGAATATAGTGTTCTGTCAATGGTAACATTTCTTGCCAGTTGGTTGTGTAAGAGCGTGTGAGTGCCCGGGGAATAATTGAATCAGAATTTATTAGTGATCTGTCCCTCTAATTCCATGTCTCTGTGTTCCTTTGTCTGTCTGTGCGTGAAACTGGAAGCCTCTTTTGTAAACTTTCTTTCTTTTCCTATTGTCTGATTCATACACGCGTATAGGCACCCAGGCAGACACACTGCGAACGCGTTTATGTATCTATCTCAGTGTGTGTGTGTGTGTGTGTGTGTGTGTGTGTGTGTGTGTGTGTGTGTGTGTGTGTGTGTGTGTGTGTGTGTGCGCGCGTGTTCTGTGCGTGCATGCGCGCGCGCGCGCGTGCGTGCGTGCATGCGTGCGTGTGTGTGTGTGTGTGTGTGTGTGGGGGTGTGTGTGTGTGGGGTGTTGTGTGTGTGTATTGTGCGCTTCTGTGCTGCAGGCGTGTGTGTGTGTGTGTTGTGGTGGGGGGGGTGTGTGTTGTGTGTGTGTGTGTGTGTGTTGTTTTTCTGCGGCGTTGTGTGTGTGGGGTGTGTGGTGTGTGTGTGTGTGTGTGTGTGTGTGTGTGTGTGTGTGGGGTGTTGCAGGACCCCCAACAGGGGGAACCCATAACCTGTGGGGACGGGTGAGGCCGTAAAGGGTCCAAAAGTGTAGAGAAAAGTAAACATCACACTTTTGCGGGCCGTTTCGGTAACAACCGCTCCGTCCCCTTTTTAACCCCCGGCGTATATTTTAAAGTCCCCATTGCCCCTCACGTGTGTACCCGGGGTTTAGCCTCCCTTCTTTCTTTCCTTCGTCTTCTTCTTCTTCTTCTTTTTTTTCCCCCCTCCCCTCCTCCTCCCTTCCTTCTCCATCTCCCCCTTTTTCCCCTTTCGACAAAAAAATTTTGTGTGTGTGGTGTGTGGTGTGTGTCCCTGCGTGCGGCGTGCGTGCGTGTGGTGTGTGTGTGTGTCCGTGCGTGCGTGCGTGCGTGCGGGCTCCCTGCGTGGTGCGTGTTGGGGTGTGTGAAAGGTATGTTCTTTAGGGGTTTAGGGAGATCCCCGATGTAAAAGTGTACCGAGGAACAGAAAAATTTTCCCTTTTAAAAGGCTCAAACCCCCCAAACTGGTTGGGGGCGGTTAAAGCTAGAATGAACATTTTTCTGTTCTCTGACAAGAAAGATTCAAAAATTGAAAAAAAAAAGTTAATCCATCCACTTTCTTTCAATAAAAAAAAAATAAGTTTTTTCAAAACAAACATACGGTTTTGGGTTACCCCTTTTAAATTTACTAATTTACTAAAACTTTTCAGTTTTTATTTTTGCTTAACCCTGTTTTTTTTCCCCTTGATCTTTTTCAAAAACATCATTTTCGCGCAAACATTCATCAAATGCGTCTCTGTCTTTAATTTTTTCCAAAAGGGTCTTTTAAAAAATTTCCACACTTTTTACCCTTGCATAAAAAATTTTTTTTAAAAACGAAGTAGAAGCCAGCAAACAAACACTAGGTAATGGGGGGGTTAGGAAAAGGCGGGGGCCCGGGAATCACCCATGTCTTTAATCACTCGTGTGGGCCGGGCCTAAGGAAGAAAATTTTCCCCCTGTCAAAAAACTGCAGAGACCCGCCCTTTAAAGGCGACCCCTGTTTCCCTTAATTTTTTGTTGTTGGGTCTTATGATTTGGGAAAGGTGCAATACTGCGTGACCGGACATGACGATTTTGCCCCAAAACCCCCCCCAACCACGCCCTCTTTTAAACCCCAAGGTTCCTTTGCAGACGGACGTTTTTTTTTTACGGGGAACACTTTTGCTATAGAAACTTTGTGTTTTTATTAAAACCCTGTAGGCGGGTATTAAACAAAAGAAAATCAGGCGAGCCCATTCTTTCCCCCTCCTAAGCCAAAGGATTTTTTGTTTTTGGGGGGGAAAGGTGAGGAGAACGGAAAAACGAAACCTACTTTTTGATGAATGCAAAGCACCTTAAAGCTTTTTATTCAAGACAGAGTTTTTACGGGTTTATATTTGAAAAAGTTTTTGATAATTTTAAAAAAGCTTTTGCCTTTTGAAAAAAAAATTTTAAATTTTTAAAAAATGGCGCTGTTTATTCAAAAGCTCTAAATGTTCAGTGCAGGTTTTCCCCGGAAATCAAGGGGCCGCCAATAAACCCCTAACTCCCCCCAAATTTGCCGGCCCCAAAAAGCCCGGTGAAAAAAAAGGAGATTTAAACTCTTTGTAAAACTCTTTTTGAAACTCTTTGTAAAATGGGTGAGGGGCGTGGGGCTGACTGTTACTAAAATTAGCTGTTCACCCCATAGTTTCCGGGCCGGGGTTTTGTTACGGGTTTTAAAAAAAGGGGTGTGGGCACTGTTCGTTTAATTAAAAAGTAAACAGTGTTTTATTTGCTTAGGCCATAAAAACTAGGACGGGTTTTCTTGCCTCCCCCGTTTGACATATTTTTGGCAAGCCCTCTAACTGTTTAAAAACGTGCATGCCTCCCGTTTTGACATAGATTTGCAAGCCCTCTAACGTGTCAAAAGTCCCGGCATCCCTTTTTGGCCTGTTAAGAGGGGTTTGAAAACTCCCAACCCTCCTAACTGTGCCCTTTTAAACACATTTTAAATTCCCCATTAAAACAAAAATTTAAGTTTTTGAAACCCAAACCCCCACCCCCATCCATGTATCCCCCACGCATGCAAATAACCCCCCAAACAAAACAAACCGAAAGAAAGTTTTTAAATCAAGTTTTACAAAGGGTTTTTAAAAATCAATTTAACCCTTTTAAAGGGTTTTTAAACTCAATTCTTAAAAAAGTGTTTAATCAAGTGCCCCTTTACGTTCTTACTAAAGTAACCTTTAAGTTTTTTACTTAAGTCTTTTTAAAGTTCTTAAACAAGTCACCTTTAAGTTCTTATTTAAAAGTCATTTAAAGTTCTTACCCCAGTCATTTTAAGTTTTTTAATAAAGTCCCCTTTTAAGTTCTTGATCGGGGTTTTCCCCCCGCAATTTTCTAAAAAAATTAATAAAGTTTTTAAATCAAGTCACCTAAAGTTTTTGGACAATTTCACCCTAAGTTTTTAAACTTAAGTTACCCCGATCGTAATAAAGGTATCGTCTAAGTACAACCAATTTTTTTTTTAAAAGTCAACAAAAAATTTATTTATTAAGTTTTTAAAAGTTTTAAATTTTTTTAAAAAATGGATCAAAATTTTTTTTTGTTGTTGGCGGTTTTTTGGCATGTTTTTTTTTGTTCGGCTTCTGTTTTAAAGGGGGTTGAGTTTTTTTTGGACTGTTTGGGGTTTTTGCTGTTTTTGTTTATATTTTTAAAAACCCGAAATAACCCCCCCGCAGCAATGGTCCCAAAAAAAAGACAACTTTTTTTAAGTTCAATATTCCATGAAGACTTTGGTGTTTTTGGCCCTTTTAAATAAAATTGTTCTTTTTTCGGGTGTTTTTATAGCGGGTTTTTGGGAAACAACTGTTGGGGGTGTTATGTTTTTCTTTATGATTTAATTTTCTTTAAATTGAAATTTTTAAATTTTTTTTGGGCTGTTCAACTTTGTACTTTTTTTCCCCTGCTGCAACCCCCCCCAGGATTTTTTTTATGGTCCTTTCCCCACCCCCTAAATTTCCAGTGTTTTCTGTTTTGTTTAATTTTGGGGGCCCTGGGTTTCTTTTTGAAGGGAAAAAAAAATTTTTGATTAAAAGTAATTAACCCCTTTGATGGGGGCGAAAAATAATGTTCCAAATCTGTAATACAACCCCCCACGCAAAGAGACCCCTAATACTTTTTTTAAAAAGGGACCCTGTTTTAAAATCAAACAAAAATGTTTTTTCAAAAATCGTTGGGCGCAAATCTATTTAACTGGGTTTAGTGTACAAACTAAGAACCTTTTTCCCCACATTTTTTTCCTTTCTTGCCCCCAGTTGCGCCTAAACCCTTTTGTAAATCCCTTTTACAATGTCTTTTTGCGACATTTTTTTTAAATTCTTTTTTAAATGTGAATTAAATTTCCGGGAAACTGTTTTTTTTTTTCCACATGTTTAAAAAGTTTACAGCATTTTTTTTTTGGGGAAAAAATAGTTTGGTCATAAACCCTTGATCATTATAATTCGGAAGGGTTTTAGTAGACATCGTTTTTCATGTTTTTTTTTTAAATTAAAAATTTTTTTTTTTAAAATTTTTAAAATTTAGACCAAAAAAAAACTGTTACCAACCTTGTAAAACCATTCTCTGTTTTTGGGGGCCCAAATTTTGTAGGATACACAATGCTTGGTAAAAGCCTTTTAAAAAATAAAACCAGCAAAATCTTGGCAAATATATTTTAAAAGGGACTCAAAAGAGTTTGCTATTTTTTCAGTTCATTTGCTACGAAATTTTTTGGGAAAGAAAGGAATAATTCCAGCCCGTTTTAAATTATGTAAAAAAATACGGGTAAAAAATGGTTTTAAATCGAAATGATGATTGGTGGCGCGGGGTTTAAATCCCGCTTGTTTTAGCGGAAGAAAATTACGCGTTTAGTAAACTGGGGGATGACGGCGAGGGGAAAAAAGACAAAACAAAGCAAAGGAGCAACTACCGCGCACAAGTTTCTATAAAAGCGCGAATTGAGCGTTAGATTTTTTTAAAAACGACACACGAAAAAACAGGGACAGCAGTTAACACTTTTAAAAGATGTTTAACCCAAGAAAATTAAAAGAATTTTAATCTTGTAACGGGGCCAAAAAAAACCGGACTTTGCCCCCCCAAAATTCAGCGTTTTTATCAACCACGGGAAAAAAAAAAATATGCAAAAAAATATAGTTTATTGTCTTTGGTTTGCCCGTTGTTTATTTTGTTGAAAAAAAATTTTGGGCTAAATTTAAAAAATGAACAAAATCTATTTTTCCCCCCAAAGGGAAAATTTGGAAGGGAATCCGGAACCCAAAAAGTTTAACCCAAAAGAGCTGGAGTTAGTAAAACCAAACAGCAAAAGAATGGTTATCTAACAAGCGTTTTGGGAAAAATTTATTTACCACGCCTAAACTTTTTAAAAGGACGCCCTTTTGGCCCAACACAACCCCAAAACGAAACCCCAAACCAAAGGATCTTCTATTTTTACCCCCATGATACGAAAAAGTTTAAGTACGCACTTACAGCATTGACATAGCTTAAAGTTTACAAAGATAAAACCCAAATTAACACAAAAGAGTGCTTTGGGGTTGTGTTGCCTTACAACTATATCCCCAAAACAGGGCCCTTAACTTATCCTCGCGATTCAAGTCGATGTTGGAAAAGAATTTAAAGGCCATTAAATCAATTATTGTTTAAAACATAGATTCCCTTTAAAAAGAGGCATTCCAGGAGTTCACAGATCACAGGCTTTGGTTAAAAATTTTTTTAACAAACATTTTTATCTAAAAGGGCTTTTTCCCCTTTCCCAAAGTATCATAGAGGTTTTTTTGACAATTCTCGAAACCTTTTGGGTTAAAAAGACGGGCCTCATTCACGTGCAATGAATAATGAAGTTTTTAAAAATTAAAAGGGTCTAAAACCAGTACAAGCAATAAAAAAACAAACAAAAAAAGGCTGTTAAAGGAACCCCCAGCAGCAAATTTTAAACCCTTTTGGGTTAAAAAGGGAAAGGTCCCTTTTTTCCCGGGGGAGAAGCAAAAGGGGGGGTTTCGCTTCAGGGCAACTGATCCATTTTGGGAGTTTGGGCCCCATTTGAAAAAAAAAGAATTGTAAAGATGAATCCCCCCCCCCCCCCCCTGTGTATTTTTTTACAAAAAACGACACAACAAAACAACCAGCCCCCCAAAGATTTTTTGGGGAAGGGAAGAACGCAAATAATCCCGCCAGACAAAAATCCCTTTTAATTTTTTTTACGTAAATATATTTAATTTAAAAAAGGAAGTTTTAAAAAGAAAGAACAGGGAACTAAAAGGGAAGCAAAAAGGATAAAGAAGAGAACTTGGAATTAATACGAGAATCATAAAAAATGTTCGCTTTTAAAAGGAAAATTAATGGGAAACATTTTAATACGTATTTGTTTTAAAAAGAAACATTTACGAAAAATTCATTGGCACATGGAAATGCCCCAATCGCCTAAAACCCCAAAACCCAAATTTTGATTTCCAAATATGGGTTAAAAAAATATTTTTGAAAAAATAAAAAAAAAATTCGAGCACTTCAAGCAAACATAAAAAAATTTTGGGATAAATTTGGGAGGATGAAATGATTGATTCTAGTTTTAAATTTAAGGAAAATTTAAAAACCCGAGGGTGAAGAAGGTATTAATTTTTGCCGTTCTCCAGTCCCCAATTGCAAATGAAACCGGGTTTAAACAAATACTCGTTTGTTTTTTTTTCTATCAAATGACTTCTTTGTTACAACAGTTGTGTTGTTTTTTGTGATTAGATCGTAGTTTTTCTTGTCATGATGGGAAAAATCTTATCGGGGAAACAATTTCTTCTTTGTAGTTTGTCATGCGAAATTTTTTTGATGACAACCTCCCAGATATTCCTTTGTTTTTTGATGGTTTTCCCCCTGGGTGGGAAAAACTGAAAATTTTTTAAACCTTTAAACCCCAAAAAACTCCTTTGGGTAAACCCCCCCAATAATTCTTTTTCATTTCCTAAAACCTTCTTGTTAAAAGTTGAATTTCAAAAGGGGAATCTTTTTTATAAAACAGATGTGTGTACCATCCCCCCATTTTGGGGGCCCCTTTGCTACTTTTTAATTCCCCTTCTTTATAGATTTCTTCATTGGAATAATTTTAAAAAAAACTGTTTGTATCTTTTGGGAAAGTACTTGGATCAGGATACAAGGGGTTAAAGTAGGCATAAAGAAATTCTAAAAATTCCCAAAACTTTGGGTAATTCTAAAAAGTAAACCCCAAAAAAAAGGGGTTATCCAAATTTTACTTTTTTTTTTTTTTCATCATTTACCAAAAAAACTGATCTTAAATTTCTGAAGTCCCGATAATTAGGTTTTGAAATTAGTTAAATTTTCGTTCTCCTGGGGACCCCCAAACTGAAAATTTTTTTACGCTTGTGCGGATTCTCCATAATTTTTCCCAAAAGGTTGTTCATCAGCTTGAAAAAGTTTTTTCTGAAGCATCTGTGGATTTTATTTTGAGGTTTGTGGGTTTTTCATTTTATTTGGGATGGTTTTTATGAATGTTCTTGATCAAAAACAATTTTTTACATGAACAGCTTTCAACTTCAAAAACCCTGTCTTAAAAAAAAATTTTAAAACCTGTAGTGACTACAAAATTTTTTTTTCCGCGAAGGAAATTTGGCCAAGTTTTGGTGGTTTTTGTTTTTGCCAAACTTTAGGCTTTCCCGCTGCTAATGGAAGTCATTATGCAGGTCATGGAGTTCCTGAGGAAATTTTTAAGTCAAATTTAGAAAGTATCCCTTTTGGTTGATCTGGCGTCAAACTGATCAACCAATTTAATCTTCTTTTTAATATTTTTTTTTATTTTTTGGCTGTGAGCATTTTAAAAATTGCGTAATGGAAGCGTTTGCGGGCCCTTGCCCATCCAAACAGATTGTTTGCATCTAAATTCATGAGTAGTTAGACCCTTTTCTTGGATCAAAATCATCTAGGTAAATTTTTGTTTGTTTACGTAATTTATGCGAGCCTACTAAATTTTTCCCCCGGGAAAACCATTTTCAAACATCTGAATCAATTTGGGAAATCAGAAAATAAATCAATCTGTACTCCAGTAAACTTAAGAAAGCGTCCCAAATCATCCCGGGCGCAGAAAAAATAATGCCAGGGTCAAAACTGTAAGGGTTTTATGGGAGGTTTTTTTTGTAATTTTTAAAGACTCCCCCAACAAAAATACATCTTTCCCTCAAGTACGAATCTTTATAGTTCCCCCTTTTTTTACACTCTAAACTGCCCCCACGCTTTTTGAGCATGCGGTTTAAACGGAATCGGATTTTTCCCTTTCCCCTAGACTAAACAGAACCAAAAATTTAGGAGGGAAATGTATCCTTTTTCAAACCTTTCCCCCAAATGTTTTTTATTCAAAGGGGGAAAAAACCCTTTCTAACAAATGTTGGGTTTAAAATAAATTTTTCTGTTTTGGGGGAGGCTTTTAAGGGCATAGCCAGTGACTCTAACGAAAACCCTTTATTTTGCTGCAAAAGAAACATAAAAAAACATGTTTTTTTTTAAAATGAAACACATGTACTTTTCTGATGGGCTGTCAAAACAGGGCACTTTAAAATCCCCCGGGAAATGCTTGCATTATTAAGGGGAGAGTCGTAAACCCCGCAAGTTTTGAAAGAAAAAAAAGGGGAGCTTTCCCTGTTTAGGGGTTTAAAATTTAGTTGAAAATTTGGGATTTACTGTGGGGCTGCTCCCCCTTTAACTTTCCGCTGATGTTTATCAAAGGTCTCTTTCTGTTTTTGGGTTTGCTTCCCCACGTTTGACAAATTTGTTTCTAACCGCAAAACCAACAATGTGTGGCTGAAATTTTTAAATGCTGTTGGTCTTCAAACTCATTTGATTTCAGATAATTTAGGGTTAAATTTGAACAGTCATTACCACTTTAGCATTTCGTTTTTAAAAATGTTTTTGGCATTTGGGGCCTCTATAAAATTTTGGGTTTTGAAAGGGCAAAATTTCCCACCTAACAATTTATGAAAGTTTGGGAAAAAATCTGATGATTACTTTAAAAGATGTTTTTTTGAAGTTTTTGTGGTGCGGGGCCCCATAAAGGGAAAATAGTGATTCGGTCTGCGTAAACAAAAATATGGAGTAAATTTTCCTCAGTTTTCAAAACAAAATTTAGATCCCGGGGGGGGTAAAATTAAATTTGTATTACAGTCAACTGGGCGTTTCAGTGTTTCCCTTTTATTCGCTTGCGGCTTTAACGGGAAAGGTTTTTTTTTTAAACATTTTTACAGAATTCCCTTTTTTGCCAGGTTTTTTTGGAAATAGGGGGCATTATTTATCAATTTTGCGTATTTTGGGGTAATGGGGTAGCCCTGCCGGGGGAAAAAAACCCGTAAATTAGGGCAACTGATTTTTGTCTGGCTTGCCCCAATTTTTGGAATTTTTCATTGGACAATTTAATCGGTGTTGATTTTTTTCCTCATCCCTTTTTTGATATTTTAAAAGTTATTGGTTTTTTTTGTTCTTTTTCCCGTTTTTTTGGTTTTACCTTTCCGGAAAGGATTTTCCTTGAAGTTGAGGGTCTTTATGTTATCCAGAGTTTGACCCCCTCTGTCTGCGTTTTGCGGACGTGATGCAACCTTGCAAAAACACACCACAGAAAAAATTTGTTGTTTTGAATTATTTATGTTTAAGGGAAAAGTCTTTTTGCTACCAATGTGGGGGCAGCGGAAGTTAAACCTTGCCTACAATCGGTGCATTCTTAAACCTGGTTTTTTAAACTGATTCTAGGACTTCGCCCTTGACCAACCAGAGCCCCTCATTTTTTGGGTTTTCAGCGGCCCCATCAAACTTTTGTAAGCGTTGGTCTGCCCAACCCCAGGGTTAAGGCATTAGAGGAAAGAAAAATCTGCTGTTTAGTTGGGGACCCAGGGCTTCTAATTTTTTTCATTTATTGGGGTTAAAAAGGCATTAAAACAGCTAACATTATTTTTCTGGGGGTCTTTTGGGTTTGTTTACCCGGAACTTGAAAAAATTGCCCGAAAAACACTTGCCTTACGTTTGCTGAAAACATGACTTCTAGATTAAAATTTTTTTAAAAACTTTTGACAAAAAGCTCTTTCCCCTTAAAATTTCCCTTTAAAACAAAAAAGTCTGGGCCTTCATTTTATCTTAGGGCCCTGTTGAGTTTTTTAACCAAAAACACATTTTTTTAAATTAAAAAAAAAAAATACATCGACTCCAAAAATCGTCCCTTTAAACAAATCAATATCAACGGGCTTTTGTCTTTGGGCCATAAAAAAAGTATAAAAAACCCCTTTGGGGGGGGGTTAAAGTAGCTGTTTAGAACGAGTTTAATGTTCGTTTTCTTTTTAAACATTCCCTTTTTTAAACTGATCAGTTTTCTGGCTTTTGGAAAAAAAAGTTGCCCCGTGCCTTTTTTTGAAATCAAACTTTTTTTTCTTTTGTAGTCCCAAAATCACCTGTAAAAAGCTAAATTCTTTATCCGGTGTTTGAGTCAGGGTAGTGCTTTATTTATTGTCGTTTTAAGGAACTAAGTTTAAACTGTTATTTTGTTGGGAAACCCTGGCCCGTGTCTTTGGAGTTTGTTTTTTTTTTTTTGCTGGCAGTACTTACAACTAATGAGCAAGGGCCAAAAGCCCAAAGACAAACCGCCCCTGGGGGAAAGCTGTGGGTGCAAAAACCCCCCTGTTTCAAGAGGCCAAAAATTGTTTTCCCGCTGATAAGCAATTTTTAGTTGAGGGTTTTTAGTATTAAAAATAGTAACAGCATTTAAAAGGGAGAGAATTTCCCTTGTTTGGTTTTTTTTGTTTTGAAAGGTTTCCCGGTCGTACTTCTGCATTTTGAAAAGTTTGTTAATCTAAAGGTTTTTATTTTAGGGGTTTTTTACTCCCCCTTCTTCTGGCGACTCTGGCGCTGTAAGGGACATTTTGGGTAAATCAGAACAGACTTTCTTTTTTTAAAAAAAAAAAATAATTTTTATTGTTTATTTTTCTAATCTGTTATCTTGAAATTTTTTCAGCTGCGCTTCTTTTATTTAAAAAAAAATATTCATTAAGTGGGTTTTTCGAAAAATCTTTTTCTTTATCAATTTGAATGTTTATTATGGGCTCTAACAGCTCTCCCGCTTCCAAGGGAACTGATTATCCTCCGTTGACCTTTTGGCAATCCTTAAAACCCTATTTCGTTGTTTAAAAAATCATCAAGGCTAACACTGTGAAAATTTCAATTTTTAGACACAAAAAGGGCAACTGTTGGGTTTTTTACACCTTTCCCGCCTCCCAAAAAGTTTTCTTAAATTTTATCAAAATTTTCTGATAAGGTTTTAAAACCCCCTAAAACGAGTTTTTGGGTTTGGACTACCCCCCAATTGTACATTGCACTTTTTTTATTTAGGATTAATTAAAATTTTTAGTTTCTTTTTAATGGTTCTTTATCTTCACACAGCAAAAAAAATACCTTTTAAAAAGATCCCTTTTGTGGCACTAAAACTAAAATTCCCTATAGTGTTGCCCCGCTTTTTAGGATTTTTTTAGAATGAGAATCAAACTTTCGTAATATATTGCTTTTTTTGCTTATAAAGGGTTTCTGGGTCAGCCTCGCTAAGTTAGGGTTGGGTAACAACTTCCAAAAATCTAACGAGATGTCAAAAAGCCCAACTTTTGCTTCGGTTTTTGTAGAAAAAATAAAAAAATATTTGTAGTCATTAAAAGTTAGTTTTTTTATGAAAATCTGTTTTTTTTAAGGGCCCCCTTTAAAAAATATGGGGCAAGCCTTTTTTAAAACTCCCAAAATTTTAGGGGTATGAAAAAAGATTACCAAACCATTTAATTACAGCTACATTTTTTTTTGTTTTAGCATTTCAGCGCCTATTCTATGTTTTAAAAGGGTTTCCTTTATTTTCGATTCCTTGAAACGCAAAAACAACCCTTTTATTCCCGGTTTGCCATAAATCGAATAGGGTTTAAAAAATTTTTTCTGCATTATGTAAAGAAAATTTTCTTTCCCCCCAAGTTTTTATAGAAATTTTTTTAACGATTGCCCCCCCAGATTCTGTAAAATGTCCTGTTTAGGTCTGTTTTTAAGTGAGTTCTATATTTAAAATAAGACGCGCAGAAACCTGGCACAATTTACCCTTTATCCGCTCCTAGGCTGGAAAAATTTAAAAGTAAGAAATTTTATTTCCCAATCAATAGTAGATGGATTATTTTGGGAAAAGTAATATTTCCGGTTTTTTCCCCCTTTACCCCAAAGGGGTCTTTCAGTCTTTTTGTGCGGGTCAAGAATTTGGCCATATGTTGTGGGCATTTTTTTTAAAAAAAATAAAAAGTTAATTATTTTAAAAAAAGGCAGGCATTGAAAAATGAAGATTTTTAAGTTTTTATCCCGGAGACGACATTGGGAAAAGACTCCCTTTTTCAAAAGAATCGCAAAGCCGCTCGTTAAAGCGGGCGAAATTTAAAAGAAAGTACGGCCGGAGGGGAAATTTTTCAAAAGGTTTTGGGGCCCAGAACCCTCCCCAAATTATTTGACCCCAATGATTTTGAAGTAAAAATAAGGGCCCTTTGCATGTGAAAATCGGCCCCCACCGAAAAAAAAAAGCGTTCAGCTTTCCTATAACAAGCCCCCAAAAATTTGTTTGGCAAGGGGTGAAAATTTGACGAAGAAATTGGGGGGGGGGAAGATCGGGAAACGGGCCCTTTGGGATTAAAAACCAAAATTTAGATTTAAAGGGGGCTGTTTTTTAAACTTCAAAAAACACTAAAAAACCCCCCAAAGTAACCAAATCAAAAAAATGGAACTTCAAGATTTAAGTCAAAAAAAGCAGACGGGAAATAATGCAAGCGAAACCAGTTTTTCCCAAAAGGGAAAAAGCCCTTTTAAAAAATATACGCGATCCACCGCTACCTGAGAAGAAAAAGAGGCCCCTTTTCGTACTTTAAGAACCTTTAGGGGAATTAATAAACAATTTAGCAAAAACTGAGTGAACTAGATGAGCAATATAAAAGAGAAAAGAAAAACTCGTTGAGGCTGACGACTCCAACTTAGGCCTGGTGTTAAAGAAAGAATAACGCAAAGACTAAATAATCTTGAAGAACTGAGATTAACAAGACTAGAAGTTTTGTCTAATAACCGAGAACAATTACGAACTCAAGTGAGCAGAATAAGAGAAACTATCCAAAGAATTTTATATGAAGACACGACACTAGCAGAACGAATCCGAACACTGTTTAGAGAGCAAGGGTCACATTAGCGAGCGTTATAACAGCCTTAGGATTTGCAATAAGCACACTGGTGATGGCTATTACAGGCGGCGGTGGTCAAAGTTCATTACCTCCACCGCCATCGCCTCCACCTGATAAATCATGGGTAAAAAAACAACTTGACCATCTTGCGGGTTTATTAAAAAAATTAGCCAGTAAAGCTAAGACTCTTTACCTGGTATACTAGGAGTGTCGTTAGCTGGCTTTTGTCTACTGCAAGCAAAGTAGTTGGCTTTATGGCCGAGCACTTATGGACATTAGTTCTCTTAATAGTTGGGTTACTTTTTAGTAAATAAAGAAGGAGTAATCCTAGGCCAGTTAAATCCCATAACAAGTGCCGTCTTTTCATATTCATGGTCATTATTTTTTTTCGTCCGCCTCAATGGCCTTTGGGCTTTGGACCTTGGGATTGGATGACTTATTCTTGGGGGGGTCGGCTTGTTTGTTTATTGTTTGTAATATTACTGGCTCAGAATTTATGTCGTTTTGTCCAACCTTCTGTTCATTTCCTGCAACAAGAATTTCATTGTTTGTAGTTTATTATTGTTCCTACCTGGAGTCTGAGGTCAGAAGGTAGCATGTATAAACCAGTGCCAACAGCAAAGTCTACTTTCGATCTTGCGAATTGTAAAACATTTTGGTACCTTTTATACTTGAAGGCAAATCAACTGTAGAATTAATGGCGTCCTCTAAATTTGCCAAGTACTGTTTTTGTGCACAAAGCCAGTAGAAGGATCAGTTATGCTCGATCTTGCCTGTGCTTGTGAACCTAGCAAACACCAACGTAAGAACGAATAGAGTCGTTTATTCGTTCTATTCCCGCTCTAGTTAGGCCCTTAGAAGTGTCTAAAATAAATGTTGTCCACGCTGTTTTATGCTCTTGCTCTATGGACCCAAGATGAACAGCTGTGCCTGAAGAGAAAGATGTATAAGGAGGTTCCAGTCATAGTTATACTTTCTGCGCACGCCCCCAAAAAAAGGGGTGCCTAAGCCATGATTGCGGTCCAACTTTTGTCTAAAGTCTGTCTTAACATTAATATTGAATTCGTTACAGATCCTTCAAAAGCCTTCATGTCTATTCTGTTGCTGAATGGATTAAACGGTTTGTCATTGGTATGGTGCTTGCAGTTCAGTCAAAATACGTCTGAAGGTGTAATAAAAATGAAATCTATACACTGACCTCACCAAAGGATTAGGATGATTTAAATGATCAGCATACGATACTCCACACCCAGTTGATGCACAAAACACAGCAAAGTTTAACTGGTTCTGATAAAACTGCATCGGAGACTGAACCACACTTTCGCGATGTAGTCTTTTTTAATAGGGGGGTTAAGATATCTGTTTAATGGCGTACTCACCTTTACTTGAAAGGTGTCAGTCTGGGTCACAGAAATGACAAGGGCGTCAGTTGTTATATTTTTAAGATTGTAGTGCGGCCCCAACAGAATATTTTGCATTCAGTATATTTGAATGCACTCATTTTTAATTTGTTTAAAAAATGTTTGTAACATAACAACTCAAGACAGTCCTTCGTTTTTAGAGTATGCTATTGATAATGAATGCGGAACCCAAGGGTTGCACTCCATGAAATATTCTACAAAGTCGTATGGTTTAATTTAACTGAATCCAAGAACAATAATAAGATTAAAAGTTAACAAATCAGGAACCAAAGTTAGCCAGTTAACAATACCTGATGGTTATTACGGGTTTTGCTCACTAAAAGAAGCAATGAGTAACTTCAACATTACTCTCAAACTTAACAATGCAAATCTGAAAACAATGTTAACATTCAAGCCTGAAGAAGAAGTAGGTTACTATTTTGATAAAGAGCTAGCTAAAATGTTAGGCCTTGCAGCTGACAATCATAGATTTAGAGTTACACCAGACAAAACTACTTATGAGGGGGAAAGTCCGCTCGATCTTGCATTACATTCATTACTCTATGTTCAATTGGATGAGCTGAGCACTGATGAAAACTTATATGATGGAAGGCCCTCAACTGTCTTAAGAACTCTTCCATCAGGGAAAGCTGCATATTGCGATTATGAAATTATACAATTCCCTAATTTACAGTTTAAAAAATTAGCTTGCAGAAAGGTCGGATCATTTCATATAAAAATCACAGACAAAACAGGAAAAGTCGTAAAATGTGATAACCTACACATTGTTTTGGAAATAAAATAATACGTTACTAAAATAATGTCCGCGTGGGCCAGAAGAATCAGGAGTTACATTAGCGCCTGTGAGGTGTATAACTTTAGAATTAAAAGACCTTGCAGACGTTGCGGACTTTGAACAGAACGGTGAGATAGGCGCTTTGTATGGTTTGAGTACACTAAAGATGGTGATTATAAACGCAAAGAGGTTAGCGACAACAAAAAGTTTTCCTAAACTAGAACAACTACGCAATCTAGAAGCAAATAATGTTGGCCAGTATGAATATAAAATAGTTCGAAAACCTGACCTCAAATGGCACTTAGAACCATATTTAGAATGGGACATAAAATTTGAATTCATAAGCCCATTTTACATTTTTTAGCCGTCAAAAAAGTTTCAGAAAAGCATTCAACTCTGGCCCTTTACATGTAAGTCTTATGCCGGAGGACAATAGTCGGAAAGAGATTGAAAATAACGCCGTATGGGAATAAACAGTACATCCTCCACAGAAGAGAAACGGTTTTAAAAGGAAGCTTCTACAAAATTACAGTTCTTTCCACACAGGAAATTAGGAGACACGTTCACAATGATATTTGAAATTTCTGTCTTAAAAGATGTGGAGAGAATGGAGCTGTGGGCGTCATGACATACTTATGAAAGGAATTAATATTAGCTGGCAAAACTTAGACGTTAACCGTCTTAAAGTTACCATCGTCGTTCTTCACAATGGTGAGGATATTAAGGTCATACAACAAGCAACAAAATCAATATTAGCTTAAATAGAAACAATCTTACAGAACTGAATTGGATTAATCTTACACATTTAGGCCTCATAGGGTTTTATTATACTGAACAAGTTTTGACGGAGAGTATGATAAAAATAATAACTGGATTAGATTAAATTATGTTATAAAACTATGGAGCAGACGACTTTGGTGTCAATGCCAATGTTAAACTATTATGATAAAATCCCCTCATTGTTCATTGATTTGTGGACAGACTGGTTGTGGAAAAACAATATTGTCCTCGACCTATTACAAACAGTTTATCGTTATAATTTTGATCAATAGTAATTTTCTGCCCAACACTTAAATGGAACAAAGCATATAAGATAGAAGGTTTATATGGGCCGATGATGACATATATTGATTGATCCCAACAATAAGCTGAGTGAGTGTTTAGAACGCTTATAAAATTGTTTGAGGGAACGCAGACACTATTTATTATAGATGACTGTTCGGCAGAAAGAGACATAGTTAAAAAGAGAAACACTTTGTCAAAACTGGCTTTCAGTGGAAGACATGCTGGATAAGTGTGTGGATTTATGTCAGAAATAACTCCGTTTTAAAAGACTTTAGAGAACAGTTAAAGACTGTAGTTTTATTTCACAGAAAGACAGAGACGCATTTGATGAATGTATGCGCGAAAATGATGTTATGAAAAATGATCAGGAAAAACACAGGATTAAGCAAAAACTAAAATCTGAAAAGTTTAGTAAATTAGTATTGAAACGGATAACCCTACACAGTATTTTGTTTGTAGATAATCGTTATTTTTTTGGTTATTGAAAAGAATGTGGATGGATTATCATTTTTAATTCATTGTTGAAGTCTTACTTGTCAGAGAACAGTAAAATGTTTATTCTAGCTCAACCGCCCGAAACTGGTTTGAGGCGGTTGAGCTAGAATGAACATTTACTGTTCTCTTACCGTTACAGCATTACTACGGCCCATAATGGTTTTCTTCTTTATGGAAAATCTTAGAAAGTTCCTGGCCGATCTTTCTGAAAATTTGTAAGTATGTTCACTATAGTATATTCACTACAGACGATCCTGCATGCCCCCTCTGCCATGAAAAGCAAACAGTGGAGCATGTTCTAAGCTCATGTAAAGTAGCCCTGGCTCAAGGAAGGTACACATGGAGGCACAACCAAGTGCTCAAAGAGATTGTACAAGTAGTCTGGGCTAGTACCAACACCACAAAAGGGAGCATCAGGACTCCAAAAGCACCCGCAACATTCTTCACGGCAGGAGGCAGCAAATCATGGCCAAGAACAACAGTGCCACTCGAAACATGCAGGCAGAGTCTGCTGGACGGGGCAGATGACTGGGAGTGCACTGCAGACCTCCCAGAATGGAAGAGTCACCCAGAGATCATCAGCAAGAGTGGCATGAGACCAGACATAGTAGTCCACTCTAAGTCAACCAAGCAGCTGATCATGATCGAGCTCACGGTGCCATATGAGAACAGAATGGAGGCAGCTCAAATCTACAAGACTGAAAGTATGCTGATCTGGCAAACAACCTGAGGAGAGAAGGCTGTCAGGTCAAAGTCCTCACTGCAGAAATTGGAGCTAGGGGATTTGTAGGAACGTCTGCATACAGCCTCATGAAACAGCTCTCAGTTGCAGGGAAGGAAAAAACCAGAGCCCTGAAAGCAATGGCAGAAGCGGCAGAGAGGTGTTCAAGCTGGATCTGGTCAAGGCGGAACAAAAGTGAACTTCATAAGGCTTAATTTCCCTACAAATATCAGGTGTCCCTGTGGCTCAGTGGTTAAAGCGCGAGTCATTAAGTAGAAAATGAGCATGTCCAGAGGGTCATGGGTTCGAATCCCAGCCATGGCTCGTCCCAAGATGGGGGAAAAAAAAGGGGGCAGCAGAGGGACATCCGGAGTCATGAACCGGGTGTGGCCCAACCCCCCTAGAGTGTCAGGATAAGGGCCGAAACACTTGCTTGAAGGGGGCTTCTCTTCTGAGGACTCTCTGCTGCCACGCTCTCCACGAGTTTCTTTCTACTAGGTCACAGACGATGGCCGATGTTTACCAAAATAGCCATTACTAACGGTTACACCAGTCCAAGACGGTTTTTTCTTCTTATGGAATATCTCATGCGTATTCAGGATAAACTGGGAGTACGTTTATATGCTTTGCATCTTGTTTATCTTGTAATTTATCTCTTTTGTTCGGCGGAACGGTAATTCTTCTTGTGAGTTTGTTTCAATTTCCCCCTGCAGTCATCTCACTTTGAGACTATTTATCACGCTCATGACACACCCCTTAAAACCATGAAAAGACACTGACATTAAACCCAATGATAACCGCTGAATGGTTTCCTATATCTCCCATTGCAAACTGGGAACAACGGTCAGTAACCTTTTTTCTGTCAGTATGTTTTTGTTTGTTTGTTTTTTACTTTTTTTTTATCACAAAAGACCATTAACAACATTCCATTGTCTCTTTCCTAGTCTCATGTCAGCAGTAAGTGGTTTCATCATCTGAAAGTTTTCGCTGAGGGAGTGCTCTTAAATGACAAGAGTTATATGTGGCTTTGTTACTCCTTTTCTTTAAAGTTGAGACTTTTTTTTCTTAATCTCAGAAAGGGGTTTTCATCTTCACAGCTGAGCTGGCGGCAATGCTAATGGCGCTTCATTTCCTTGCCTTAGCCCACTAACATTCACAGAACACTTGTCTGTGCAGGTTCAAATGTGTACTGCAAGTGTTAGAATCGGCTGCTGTAGATGACTGATCTGAATTCATCTTAGATACAAAATGTCTTGTCCATCTCCCTATATCAAGAGGTATAAGAGTTAATTTCTGTAGGGTCTCAGAAAACGAATTGGCTCACTAGGTTACCCGAAAAGGAGCAACAACAAACAAAGGCCTGATGAATTGACTAGCATGCATACTCCTCGGGGCTCCTACGAAGGATGGGCTTTCAAACAAGTCTTTTGGAAGAGTGTATAAAGTCTACAAAAGTCGCTTCTTTATTTAAAAAAAGAAATTCGTTCACCTCATGTTCATGGCACAGTTGTTCGAAGTCCCGACAGACATTTTTTTCCCATCCATTTATACTAAAGAAAAATGTATGTATCTTTACTGAATTACACGCTAACACAATCGTACATGCATAAAAAGTAATGTGTGTTTGTGTGTGTGTGTGTGTGTGTGTGTGTGTGTGTGTGTGTGTGTGTGTGTGTATTGGTATCTAGGTTCATGCACGTGTGTGTGTAAACCTGATCAAGGTAATAAACCGCCAATGTGTCCATTCAGCTAGGGAGAACGTTTCTCCATTTTTACACCGCAGAGGGACGGGATGAGGGTGACAAGGACAGGAGGAGGATTGCCCCCATTGTCACAACTGAAATAATAAACAGGCGTCGTGTTTTTGAGTGTATTCACAGAAGAGAGAACAAAGAGACAGAGAGAGAGAGAGAGAGAGAGAGAGAGAGAGAGAGAGAGAGAGAGAAGAGTGTGTGTGTGTGTGTGTGTGTATGTGTGGTGTGTGTGTGTGTGTGTGTGTGTGTGTGTGTGTGTGTGTGTGTGTGTGCGTGCGTGTGCGTGTGTGTGTGTGCGCGCGCGCGCGTGCGTAAATCTGCGTGTACACGTGTATGTGCGCGCACAGGTACTTGAGTGCATGCATGTGTATGCGTGCATGTGTACGTGTGTGTGTGTGTGTGTGTGTGTGTGTTGTGTGTGTGTGTGTGTGTGGTGTGTGTGTGTGTGATATGTTGGAAGTGGTGTGTAGGCGAGAACTGTCACCTTTATGGACAGAGTTGAACTCGTGAAATCCATAAACTCTAGAATGTGTCAACATACACTGAACACGCCGTTTTGGTAACAAGCGATCTTTCTCTTGTAATCCCGGCGATACACGAGAGTGCGCTGACTACACATATCTGTCAATTTTCTTCTTCGTTATCTTCTTTTTCTTTGACTTTTTCTTTGTCTTCTTCTTCTTCTTCTTCTTCTTCTTCTCTCTTCTTCTTCTTCTTCTTCTTCTTCTTTTCCTCTTCTTCTTCTAGTTCTCCTCCTCCTCCTCCTCCTCCTCCCCCTCCTCCTCCTCCCCCTTTCCTTAATTCCTCATCTTCTTCTCGTTCCTGTTGTTGTTGTTGTTGTTGTTCTTCTTCTTCTTCTTCTCTTCTTCTTCTTCTTCTTCTTCTTCTTCTTCTTCTTCTTCCATTCCCCTTCTTCATTATCTTTATCATTATCA
Organism: Conus ventricosus; assembly: GCA_018398815.1. Classification (NCBI taxonomy): domain Eukaryota; kingdom Metazoa; phylum Mollusca; class Gastropoda; order Neogastropoda; family Conidae; genus Conus; species Conus ventricosus. The sequence continues at coordinate 6,416,319 of CM031620.1, read as the reverse complement.
TCAGCAGCAGCATATGCTTCTTCTTCTTTTTTCTCTTCTTCATAGTCGTCGTCGTCGTCGCTCTCTCTCCTCTCTCTCTCTCTCTCTCTCCTCTCCCTCTCTCTCTCTCTCTCTCTCTCTCTCTCTCCTCTCTCTCCTCTCTCTGCATATGTGTTAATTCGAAATAAGTATAGTTTGTTTTCTTTACCTGTTTCCAGAAGACATGATTTAGTAGCTATTCTTATATCTGGAGACGAAGAAAATGATAACATCGCTTTCAAAATTTATTACAGAAGCAAATAATACGAGGAACAAGATACTGTCATCTGAACAACACTGATACAAAAAAAAAAATGACAATGGTAACATAACGAAAGTAATTACAAAGAAAAAGACAGAACAAAAAGGTACTGGGCCGGAAAAATGTACAGTGAAGAAGAAAAAAAAAAAAAGCGAGAGAAACTGAAAGACAAAATAACTACTCGAAACGCTTAGTACTTGAGTAGCTATAGATGGGTGGTCGAGTCTGGCATTTATTATGATGATGATGATGTGTGTGTGTGTGTGTGTGTGTGTGTGTGTGTGTGTGTGTGTGTGTGTGTGTGTGTGTGTGCTTGTGCGCGCGCGCGCGCGCGCGCGTGTTGTGTATGGAGTGTTACCCTAAATTGCAAATTGCTCGCGCTTGAAGTATACATGTAAGTGGATGTGCATGAGTATTTTCCCTTTTCTCGTTGCTATTAGTATACTGCTATTTCATGAATTGTTCCCCTTGGCACTAAGGCTGTGAAAAGCTAATGCCAATAAACATGTGTCAGTGTCAGTGTCTCTGCATGTGTGTGTGTGTGTGTGTGTGTGTGTGTGTGTGTGTGTGTGTGTGTGTGTGTGCGTGCGTGCGTGCGTGTGTGTTTGTGCGTGCGTGCGTGCGTGCGTGCGTGCGGCGTGCGTGCGTGCGTGCGTGCGTGTGCGTGTGTGTGTACGTGTGTGTGTATGTGTGTGTGTATGTGTGTGCGTGTGTGTGTGTGTGTTGTGTGGTGTGTGTGTGTGTGTGTGGTCTAAATGATGCGTATCTTTTGTGTGCGTTTGTTGCTTAGATCGTCATTTTCGTGCAGTGATACAACAAAATTGTTACAATGCAGCAGTCCGGACCAAAACCAAGCAAACAAACAGAAAAAAAGAAAGGAACCATTGTAACGTTTTTTCGTCCAATCTGCCGCACTGTTACATTTTCAGTTGTACCTCTCTGCAGTGCGGTCGGCCTCGTGCCTTGATTAACAAGTGTCCGCCCCCCTGTTTAAACCGTGTCGTCAACGTTTTCTGTTTAGTGTCCCCCTCCCCCTCCCCCTCTCCGCCTCACCACCACCCCACTGTTCCCTCTTCTCCCCTCTCCCTCCCTCCCTCCCTCCCTCCTTCATTCTTCTTATTCCCTCGCCACCCTCCACCCACCGCCCCGACCTTCCACTTTCCATCCCTACGTCCCCTCCCCCCTTCTCTACCTTTATTCCCCTAACTACCTATCCCCACCCTGTCATCGACGTTTTTGACAGTGCATTTCGGTAATAACTGTGATTTAGAAACTTCAGATTTCTTTGGGACACAACTTCCTCTTCCCCAGAAGATGACATTGCATGTTGGTTGGCCTCTATTCCACCAATCGGAAGGCACTTTACAGAAATCGACGAATCATGTGGCTCGAACTACATTGATATCTGCAATTTACACAGAGAGGAAAAACAAAGACGAGGTTTCAAATTCAGCTTCTTTCTGTTTAAAAACCCGCTTCATCATCAATACAAACAAGAGACATGCTGTCTTTAAGAATTTGAGGTCAGAAAAGACATGTGTTGTCGTGATGTTCATCCTTCACTTTCAATTCTTGCTCCAGCAAAAGTAACGTTCTCTGCCTTCTACATCAGAAGTATCGCTGCTTTGAAGACATGTCTTCTGCCTTCTACATCAGAAGTATCTCTGCTTTGAAGACATGTCTTCTACCTTCTATATCAGAAGTATCATTGCTTTGAAGACATGTCTTCTGCCTTCTATATCAGAAGTGTTATCGCCTTGAAGACATGTCGTCTGCCTTCTATAATCAGAAGTATCACTGTTTTGAAGACATGTCTTCTGCCTTCTACATCAGAAGTATCACTGCTTTGAAGACATGTCTTCCGCCTTCTATATCAGAAGTATCACTGCTTTGAAGACATGTCTTCTGCCTTCTACATCAGAAGTATCACTGCCTTGAAGACATGTCTTCTGCCTTCTATATCAGAAGTGTCACTGTTTTTGAAGACATGTCTTCTGCCTTCTATATCAGAAGTGTCACTGCTTTGAAGACATGTCTTCTGCCTTCTATATCAGAAGTATCACTGCTTTGAAGACATGTCTTCTGCCTTCTATATCAGAAGTGTCACTGCTTTGAAGACATGTCTTCTGCCTTCTATATCAGAAGTATTATTGCCTTGAAGACATGTCTTCTGCCTTCTACATCAGAAGTATTATTGCCTTGAAGACATGTCTTCTGCCTTCTATATCAGAAGTGTCACTGCTTTGAAGACATGTCTTCTGCCTTCTATATCAGAAGTATCACTGTTTTGAAGACATGTCGTCTGCCTTCTACATCAGAAGTATTATTGCCTTGAAGACATGTCTTCTCTGCCTTCTATATCAAAGTAATATTGCCTTGAAGACATGTCTTCTGCCTTCTACATCAGAAGTATCACTGCTTTGAAGACATGTCTTCTGCCTTCTTACATCAGAAGTATCACTGCCTTGAAGACATGTCTTCTGCCTTCTATATCAGAAGTATCACTGCTTTGAAGACATGTCTTCTGCCTTCTATATCAGAAGTATTATTGCCTTGAAGACATGTCTTCTGCCTTCTATACAGAAGTATCACTGCTTTGAAGACATGTCTTCGTCTTCTATATCAGAAGTGTTATTGCCTTGAAGACATGTCTTCTGCCTTCTATATCAGAAGTATCACTGCTTTGAAGACATGTCTTCTGCCTTCTATATCAGAAGTGTTATTGCCTTGAAGACATGTCTTTTGCCTTCTATATCAGAAGTATCACTGCTTTGAAGACATGTCTTCTGCCTTCTATATTAGAAGTATCACTGTTTTGAAGACATGTCTTCTGCCTTCTACATCAGAAGTGTTATTGCCTTGAAGACATGTCTTCTGCCTTCTATATCAGAAGTGTTAATTGCCTTGAAGACATGTCTTCTGCCTTCTACATTAAAAGATCACTGATTCAGAGACGTGACCTTGTTTTCTGTATCAGACATAATATTGCATCGATGACGTGACTTCTGTCTTCTCGATCAGAAGCACTATGGCTTTATAGACATTACCTTTTTTCCTGCACTCACAGTATCACTGCATTGTAAATGTTACTTCTGTATCAGAAATATAATTGCTTTAAAGGCGTAAACCCTTGTCTTATATCAGAAGAATCATTGCTTTGAAGATATGACTGTTGATTGGTATCATAAGTGTTACGGCGTTGAAGATGTGACTTTTTACTTCTATCAGAATTATCATTGTTCAGAAGACTTGACTTTTGACTTACATGAAATGTCATCGCCCTGAAGACAAGGGACTGTTGGTCTAAGTAACTGACGTCTCGTCATTTGTATGGAAAAAACAACAACGTTGTTTTGAAAACGTTTATATAAGCGCTGAAACTGTCCTGGAGTAGAAAATCGTGTGTGGGAGTTTCTCGAAATGAAAAAAAAAAAACCGATACTTTTCAAAGTACGTATCCTGAAATAGACCATCTAAACAATCTGGGATCCAAGAGATGTTGAAAAGCACGTGGGACCCGTTTTGGGAAGATGTATTTATAATATTTACAACATTTCACTGTCGCATGGACTTAGATAACAACGACGAGGTGGTACCCTATGTTTATAAATATAAAACATAGGTACCACCTCGTCGTTGTTATCTTTTTATATAACAATATTATTGTTGAGTTTTAAAACCAGTCAGATTATTTTAGCTGTATCGACTGAATACTGGAGAACATGTAGGCTTATTAACTGTGTGTTGTTTAATAACGCGTTGGTAATATTTAGATTTGATTACATTAACTTCCCCTGCCACTACTCCTACTACTGCTGTTGCTACTACTATTACTTCCACATTGCCGCCACTGCTGCTGTACTACTAATGTTTCTACCGTGCCGTTGCTGCCACTACAGCTATTGCTGCTTCTGCTGCTGCTGCTGCTGCTGCTACAAACTGCGATTTTATATGAAGCGGCTGCTGCTATTGCGACTACAACTTCGACTACTACTACTACTTTTACTACTACTACTGCTGCTGCCGCTACTGCTACTCTTAATACACAGTTACTTCGTTGTTTTTCCTGCCACCAGTACATTGCTACTGAATGCATTTGTTTCTGTGTATGTTCATCTCTCGCTCTCTCGTGTCTGTCAGTATGTCTTTGCCTGTCTGTCTGTCTGTCTCTCTGTTCTAATAGTTTTATATTGTGTATTCGATTAATATTCTTGGACTACGGCTAGACAGAAAAAAGCTTATTCTTGCTTATCTTTTACCCTTGGGAATAAAGATTATCAATCCATCAATCTCTCTGTCCCTACCTTCCTTCCCCCCCCCCCCCCCCCCCGCCTCCTTCCCTATCTTCCTCCCCCTCTCTCTGGTTTCATTGAATGTGAAACTATGCCCTTACCCGTGCATGCATACATGTGTTTTATGTGCTTTCAGGCAATTGATTACGCGTGTTTTGCGAATGCTCCCATGTTATCTACATCTATGAAATGGCGATGATATCATTTGTACGTTTTATTTTCTGTACTAAGGTACACAAATGTTGTATTAAATATAAACTGGGTTTACTTGCTTCTCTGTACAGCTGAAATAGTGTGTTGAGTTTGCATTAAGGTTGCCATTTGCACATTCATGACTTTTGTCTGTCTGTTGAGTTTGTTTTTGGCTGCCATTTGTTTAATTACAACTTCTGTCTGTCTGTCCTTTTCCAGCATCCTATTTACTCATTAGCTGTAGCAGCTGAATGTCTCTTTTGATCCCTAAGTTTTATTTGCACATTTTGTTACCTCGGTGTTATTTTCTCACCTGCCTTGGGTTATGAACTAAAAAGTATGAATGACTTTGGAAAGCTGGTAATCTGAACATGGTCCGAGACCCAGATTCCTGAAGGTCAGCCGGCAGATTCCTGAAGGTCAGCCGGCAGATTCCTGAAGGTCAGCCGGCAGAGTGACAAACTACATGACATTTCACATCTGTTGACAAATGGTGGTAAACGTTTTCCTGTTTTTGGTGCGGCCGAAGCACGTTCTACTGAATATATTCTAGACCCAGAACTTTCCAGTCCCTGGATTTTTTTTTTTAATCTGCGGACATGAAGGCGTCAAGACGAGACTATCTTGGTAGTTCAAATTCAACAAAGTAAGAATCTGAACGAGCCAAACCTCGTGACGTTCAGTCTATTTGAACACCAGTTATTTTCCAGAGGTGCAAACCAGTTCTCTTCGGTTTTGCGTATTGAAATAATGCAGAATATAGCAGCAGGGCTGACATTTTCACCTCAATGACAACAAGCAATTCTTTTGGACGTAGAATCTTGGTGATTTTTAAAACGACTCGCAGAAATGTAACTTGATGTGGGTTCGTTTGTTATTAATCATTTCAATCTCCCCAACGAATCGACAAAGCTACGAGTGTAACAACCATTTTCAAACACTCATATGCATCGTATATAGCCTACACCATAAAGGAAAGTAATTTGAAAGAAGTGTATAAGGGGATGCAGTAATCATTTTCCAGCGTGCTTCACGTGGTTTTAAGAAGGAGTTAAATTCGTCCATAGGTTGTGGGCGGTGGTCGGGAGGCCGGAATGTGGGTAGCACCGTTTAAGTAGCACAGATGATCACGCACGCACGCACACACCACACACGCACGCACCACATACTTATTAAACAAACAAACAAACAAAAGAAAAACACTTCTTCCACTACCATTGTCGTAAAATATGTGCTTATAACATCCACGATTTGGGATTCGGTAAGTAATCATACTCTCAAACCAGTCCCTAGTCTTCGTAGGAGTCCTCGAAACATATTTTTGTTAAAATTTTCCACGTTTTCATATCATAACGGTGAAAACCCGGGCATTCTATCATCGAAACTTGAATACAAAATACAACAAAGAAGAGTATATATTAAAACTCTCTCAGGCTCTGCTCCCTCTTCGGTGACAGGGAAATTTAGATTTAAAAAGAATCGTATGTTCATAGAACCATGCTACCTCTTCCTAGACTAGATACTTTTAAAACAAGTTTTCCTCTTCCGGTGGTTACTTACAGGTCATTGTTTCATCTTTATAACAGCATATTATTAATCATTGAAGAATTTTCAGTTTACATGCTTCCCCCTCTCTCTCTCTCTCTCTCTCTCTCTCTCTCTCATCTCCTCTCTCTCTCTCTCTCATCCTCTCTCTCTCTCTTCTCTCCTCTCATCTCTCTCTCCTCTCTCTCTCTCTCTCTCTCTCTCTCTCCTGCCGCTTTCTCTCCCCATTCTCTTCATGTTATTACTCCAAAGGTACTGCTGTTCTATTAAAAAAAAAAAAAAAAAAAAAAAAAAAAAAAAACAAGATGCAAAGCAATATAAAACTACTCCCAGTATATCTTGAATACGCGTGAGATATCCATAAATAGGAAAAACCTTTTGGGCCGTTCGTGACCCATAATGAACACACCTACAAATTTTCAGAAAGATCGGCCAAGTACTTTCTGAGATATTCCATAAAGAAGAAAAACCGTTATGGCCGTTATACCATTAGTAACGGCTATATCAGTTGAAATAACACATCGGCTTAATCTGAGACCCATAGTGAACATACCTACACATTTTCAGAAAGATCAGCCATGTAACCTTCTGAGATATTCTACAAAGAACAAAAACCTTTATGAGCCGTTATAGCCGTTAGTAACGGATATAACGGTGAAATAACACATCGGGCATGATTCGTGACCCATAATGAACATGCCTACAAATTTTCAGAAAGATCGACCACGTACATTCTGAGATATTCCATATAGAAGGAAAACCGTTATGGGCTGTTATGGCCATTAGTAACGGCTATAACGGTAAAATAAAACATCGGGCATGATTCGTGACCCATAATGAACATGCTTACACATTTTCAGAAAGATCGGCCATGTATTTTCTGAGATATTATATAAAGAAGGAAAACCATTATGGCCGTTCGTAACGGATATAACGGGAAAATAACACATCGGGCATGATTCATGGCCCATAATGAACGAAACCTACACATTTTCAGAAAGATCGTCCAAGCACTTTCCGAGATATTCCATAAAAAAAGAAAAACCGTCATGGGCCGTTATAGCCGTTAGTAACAGCTATAACGGTGAATAAAGCATCAGCCATGATCCGTGACCCATAATGAACATACTTTCAAATTTTTTCAGAAAGATCGACCTAGTACTTTCTAAGATATTCCATAAAGAAGAAAAACCGTTATGGGCCGTTATAGCCGTTAGTAACGGATATAACGGTAAAATAACACATCGGGCATCATCCATTACCCATAATGACCTTCAAATTTTCAGAAAGATCGGCCAAGTACTTTCTAAGATATTCCATAAAGAAGAAAAACCGTTATGGCCGTTAGCAACGGCTATAACAGTTGAAATAACACCTCGGGCATAATCCGTGACCCATAATGAACATACCTACAAATTTTCAGAAAGATCGGTCATGTACTTTCTGAGATATACCATAAAAAAGAATAACCATTATGGGCCGTTATAGCCGTTAGGAACGGCTATAGCGGTTCAAATAACACATCGGGCATAACCCATGACCCATAGTGAACATGCACATTTTCAGAAAGATCGGCCTTGTACTTTCTGAGATATTCTATAAGGAACAAAAACCGTTATATGGGCCGTTATAGTCATTAGTAACGGATATAGCGGTTAAAATAATACATCGGGCATGATCCGTGACCCATAATGAACATGCCTGCAAATTTTCAGAGAGATCGGCCCAGTACTTTCTAAGATATTCAATAAAGAAGGAAAACCGTTATGGGCCGTTATGGCCGTTAGTAACGGCGATAACGGTAAAATGACACCTCGGGCATCATCCATGACCCATAATGAACAGGCCTACAAATTTTCAGAGATCGACCCAGTACTTTCTAAGATATTCCATAAAGTAGGAAAACCGTTATTGGCAGTAACGGCCATATCGGTAAAATAACACAACGGGCAGCAAAGAAGGAAAACCCTTATGGGCCGTTATGGCCGTTAGTAACGGCTATGACGGTAAAATAACACCTCGGGCATCATCCATGACCCATAATGAACATGCCTACAAATTTTCAGAGATC
>CM031620.1:6396381-6407839 GCA_018398815.1 Conus ventricosus | reverse complement strand
GACCCTGTACTTTCTAAGATATTCCATAAAGAAGGAAAACCGTTATGGCAGTAACGGCCATATCGGTAAAATAACACAACGGGCATCATCTGTGACCCATAATAAACACACCTACAAATTTTCAGAAAGATCGGCCCAGTAGTTTTGTCTGGAGCGAGTGGAACACATTTTGACAACGGACGGACACACACACACACACACACACACACACACACACACACACACACACACACAGCATTTTTTCTTTCCCCTTTCTAAAGTACCCCTTCTTATAGAACGGGAGTAAAAAAAACTTTCTATGAAAGCCTCCATAAAAATTTTTTTTTTGAACTCCCATTTTTATAGAACAGGGAGAAACTTTTAGAATGGAAACGAAAAAATGCTGTTTTTGTGTGTGGTGTGTGTGTGTTTTGTGGTGTGTGTGTGTGTGTGTGGGGGTTGTGGGGGGTTTTTTTCCGCCGGGGTCAAAAGGGTTTTCCCACTCGCTCTAACAAAACAAACGGGCCGATTTTTCCCTTAAAAATTTGTAGGTATTTTAAATTAGGGGCCAAAGATGAACCCGAGTGTTTTTAAAAACCGTTATACCGTTACTAACGGCCCTGTAACGGCCTGTAAGGGCCTTTTTCCTTTTTTATGGAATATCCCCAGAAAGTACTTGGCCGTTTTTGTAAAAAATTAGCAGGTTTTTTCACTAGGGGTTACGGATGATCCCGATGTTTCATTTTACCGTTAATCCGTTACAAAAGGGGTTTTTAATGCCCCGTAGAGTTTTTCCCTTCTTTATGGAATACTCAAAAGCACTTTGTCGATCTTTGTAAAAAATTAAAGGGGCATTTCTTATGGGTCACTGTGATTCCCAAATTTTTATTTTAACCTTTAAAGCCTTATTTAAGGGCTATAACTGCCTATAACTTTTTTGTCTTCTTTATGGAATGTCCCCAAAAGTACTTGCCATTTTTCTGAAAATTTTTTAGGTATTTCATTGTGGGTCAGGGAGGGAGCCCAAACTTTTTATTTTACCTTTTAAAACCCGGGTTAACTAACAGCTTAACGACCCATAAAAAATTTTTTTCTTTTTTGTGGAAAAACTCAGAAGTACTGGCCGATTTTTCTGCAAATTGTATGAAATTTTTCCTTTATGAGAAAACGGATGATGCTCAAACTTTTTTAATTTTAAACCTTTAAATAGCCTTTACAACGGCCCATAAGGGTTTTTAATCTTTTATAAAAAATCTCAGAAAGAAATTGGCCGATCTTTCTAAAAATTTGTAAGTATTTTCATTATAGGTAAAAAGAAAGGGCCCGATGTTTACCAGAAAAAGCCATTACAAGGGTTACACCCAGCCCAAGACTTTTTTTTTCCTTTTTAGGGAAACCACCGTATTCGGGATTTTAAATTCAGGCCCGAAAAAAGGTCTGCTATTTGGTAAAGCTGTAGCCCAGTACTACCTGCACAGTAGGAACTTGGAAAAAGGGGATTGGCCCCCCAAAGGGAAAAAACCTAAGCCCCAAAAAAGTCATGAGAGATAAAACCCATAGCCAGCAACATACCGGATGGGCCGGGGGCCCCGGGGGTTCCCAAACGACCGCGTTTCCCCACTGAAAACACCAGGGGAAGTGAAAAGTCACTACGGGGGGCAAAGAAAATCAACAAGCCCCAAACCCTAGAAAATTCCCTTTGGAACCGGGAAAATGTTCGTACACCCCATCAGTGCGGAAAAGGGAAAAGAACTAGAGCACGACTGAGACTTTTACCAAGGGAAAATTTGAGGGTATGTGGGAAGTAAGTGACGGGTTTTTGGGAGAACAATCACAGAGGAAGACCCCAAGTTTGGTACGTGGCGAAAGTCACAAACCATGAAAAAGGCGTAGCTTTCATCGACGAAAAGAAATCATGAGGCATTTTGAGCTGCACACCTTTTAAACAGCAAAATCATAAAAAAATTCGGTGCCCACCAAAAACCAAAAGGGAACATCAACATCAACAGGTTATGCCCCCAACTACCACCCCACAAAGATCGAGGGGGTGGAAGAATTCTACAGAAAGAAGAAAAAACAAAAAATCAAAAAAAGGGGCCCCCAAAGAAGACATCATCATATTTTCGGGGGGATTTCAACCCCAAAAGCCCCGGCCCAAAGCCACAAAGATTTGGGCAAACAGTGGTCAAAAACGGAAACGGGGGAAAAACTAACACGGGGGACTTCCCCTCTGGTTTTTGCCTGCCCCAAGGGCCACCATTCCCAAACCCACCCTTTTCCCCCCCAAAAACCCGTCAAAAAGAACAACCTGGCATGCGCCAAACCCGGAATGCCCAAAAAACCAATCGATTTTGGGTCCTCACTCCGCGGGGGGTTTTCAAATCAACCCTCAAAAAAGCAAAGACAAGGACATCCCCCGGGAAAGCTGATATAGGAAAGCACCACGATCTCGTGCTGCTCACAAAAAATAAAATTTGAAAAAAAAGGTTCCAACTGCGCAGCCACCCAATCAATTTTTAAACCCTGGAAAAAGTTAAAAGCCCAGAGATAAAAGAGGCATTCCAGGCACACCGGGGGGGGCCCGGTTCGCGGCCCCAAAACCTCCGGGCCCTTTACATCAACGACCTCAAAAACAGCTTAAATGAGGCAGCTCCCGAAACAGAAGAGGAGTACTTGGGCGACAGAGGAAGAAACACCAACAGGGACCAAACGACATCCTTGACCTCTGCGACAAAAGAAGTTTATTGAAAAATAAAAAATTTCCAGCCCTGAACAAGCCCCCACAGAAACAAAAACCCAAACCAACCTTGTAAGAAGGAAATGATTGAAGCCAAAGAACAATATCAAAAAATCGGTGGAGAACATCGAGAAAGGTTTTAAAAGGGGGAAAAAACCAGCAAAAAATGCTTTCACCACACTAAAAAACCTCACCAAAAACGCAGCAAAACAGATCGTCAGTCTCGAGGAAACCTCGGGCCCGAGCTGCGACAAAAAAGGCCCCGGGCGGTTTTGAACAGAGGGCCCACAGTACTCCCAAAAACCTTTACAACTACCCTATCCCGCCAGACGAAAAGTCTGTTGGGGGGGACTCAACCCCATAAAGGGAACCCCCAAAACCATTTCCATGATAGAGAAAAAAGGGAAGAACCCATGGGCAGCCTCCGGCGGGGAAAATCACCTAGACAACAATATTCCACCCCCCCAGAGCTCCCAAAAACATGGAGGGAAGAAATTTGGCACTCTATAACATCATTTGTCAAAGATTTTGGGAAAAAAAAACAGGGGCCCCCACAGAAGGGACTCAATCACTCACACCCCCCTTTCCCAAAAAAAGGGAAAACAACTACCCCAAAATCCCAAAGAACTACAAAACAAAAAGTCTCATTAGCCAAAACAAAAAAATTTCTTTCCAAGAAAACTTAAATCGACTGAAAAAGAGGGGGAAAGAACACCGGGCGGAAGAACAAGCTGGATTCGGGGCGGGGCAAACCCCGTAGAACAGATCTTCACCTGCTGATACTGATGGAGAAACATCGCAACATAAAGAGAACCTTTTCCCCACAACTTCATTGACTTTAGAAAGCGTTTACGGGGTGGGGCACAAAGGGTCTGTGCGGGTGCTCAAAAATTTGGCAAGAGGAGGGTCCGCCAAAACCATCCACCTGTAAAAACACCGCCAGCAGCGCAGTCCCCCTCAACAACCAGAGGGGACTACTTAAAGACCACATTGGGACCCGTAAAGGCCCCCTTTTCTCCCCGACGTTCAATTTTTTTCCTGGAAAAAAACATGCGTAAAAACCCTCCATAAAAATTCCACTCCAGGTTTTCCCCAGGGAGGAAGAACCATAAATAACCCTGAGGTTCGCAGATACATCGACCTGAGGGGGCAGCCGAAAACTACAAGACCTGACAAAAGACTGGAAGAAAGGGCGGGTGCATAGGGAAAAGGAAGTGAGCCAGAAAAAAAGCAAAGTCCGGGTCAACACACAACCAACACCCTTAAAAAAACTAAAATAAACCCGGACAACATTTAAAAAAGGGGGCCCGTTTTTCAAAAAACCTTGGGGGCCACTCCCCCACCCAAAGAGGGGTCGCTCTACAACAAAAACAAAAACCAGACTAGCTCGAAACCAGCACAATGGAAAAAGCTAAAAAAATTCTGGAAGAGCGGGGAGATCACTTTCCTAAAAAGATAAAGCTGTACAATCCCGGGTCTTCCCATCCTGCTGAAAATGGCTGCGAAAGCGGGACCATGACAGCAAAAACCACCAAAGAACCCCAGACTTTTAAAAACTAAAGGGCTTCGGGGCGCTTGCTCGGGATTTTTCCTTGGCAAGCCCGGAAAAACAAACGACCTTGGAGGACCAAAATAACAAATTTGCGGGCCCCCCAAAACCCCCCCCCCTTGAAAACAGTCAAAAAAGGGGAAAAGTTTGTCGGGTTCGGGAAATTCAAACGCCACAATTCACTGCCCAAAACGTCACCCCGGGCACGCGGGAAGCGCAGACGAAGGGACGACAACCCAAATGGTTTGGACAACATCAAAAAAAGGCCCGGGATGGATGGCCCTACCCTGGATCCCGACAGGCAGAGGGGGGGGGCCGGGAAAGGCGGTGCCTCTTCGAAGTGTCCCCACCCCTTCCCTATCCCATCAGGGGCCAAGAAAAATATGATAAAGTTTTCAGATAACCCGGGGAGTCCCGTTATTTTATGCTTTCATTTTGTTAAAATTTGGGGTTTTTTGAAAACCAATCCGATTTTCTCCTGTAGCTGTTTTTTGTCATGCTTCTTTTGTATTGGGGTTATGTTCTTTTTCTTATTTTTTTCCTTTTTTTATTAAGCAAAGCTCTTTTTATGCTCCTCTGTCCCCTGTCTGTTGTCTGTCTGTCTGTCGGGGGGGCCCCCTGTCTGTCTGTCTCTCTCTCCTCCCCTCTCTCTATCTACAAACTATCTATCAAATCAAAATCTTGTAAAAATATTTTAAATAATATTATATATAAAATATAATATATATATATATATTAAATTTAATATAAAGATAATATAAAAAATAAAATATTTCCATTGCCCATTGTTCCCCGCCCCTTTCCCAAAAGGGGACTTTTGCCTTTTTTAAGAAATTCTGTTTTTTTTGTCAGTTGGCCAAAATGATTTTAAAAAAGGTTGAAAAAAACCCCAAGATATTGCCATTATCTTAGGTGTTATTTTGGCTTCTTTTTATCATCTTCCTGAAATTCTTTTTCTGTTCTGTTCTGTTTCTCTCCTCTCTCCTCTCCCCCTCTCTCCCTCCCCTCTCTCTGTCTCTCCTCTCTCTCCTCTCTCCCCTTTTCCCCCCTCTCTCTGTTTTCCTGTCGGGCTGTCTGTCTGTCTTCTGTCTCCCTGTCTGTCTGGTCTGTCGCCCCTCTCTCTCCCTCTTTTCCCCTCTCCTCGCCACTCTCTCCCCTGTCGGGCCCGTCTGTCTGTCTGTCTGTCTGCCCTCTCCTCCTCTCACTTTTCTCTCTCCTCTGGCAATGCATTTTTTGCGTACTGCCTGCGTGGGCAGGGTTTCTCTGATGAATTGATTTTTTTTAATGCTTTTCTACGATCCCCCGGGGGGAAAATGTTACCGTGCTTTTTTTATAATTCATTTTATTAAAGCCAAAAAGCACAAAACCTGGTGCTCGCCCGCTTCTTCCCAAAATTTAAAAAAAATTTGTTCCCCCCCTCTTTCTCCCCTCTCCCTCTCTCGCTTTTTTTCTCTCCTCTCTCCTTCCCCTCCCTCCTTTTCCCCTCTCTCTCTCCCCCCTCTCCCCTCCCTCTCACTCTGTCTCTCTCCCCTCCCCCCCCTCTCTCTCTTTTTTCTCGGGTCTCCTCTATTTCTTCTCTCTTTTAGCTCTCTCCCTCCCCCCCCCCCCCTCTCCCCCCTCTCTCCCCCCCCCCCATCCCCCTCCTCTCTCCTCCTCTCTCTCCTCTCTCTCTCTCCCCACCTCTCTCCCCCAACATTCGTCTGTCTTCACCCTGTGTATGCCCCCTTTCCACCCTACTTATGGGGGGGTATCCCATAAAACCTTTCCCTTTTTAAAAAAGGAAAAAAAAAAGGAAAAACTAAAGAGAGAGAGAGAGAGGGGAGAGAGAGAGAGAAGAGAGAGAGAGAGAGAGAGAGAGAGAAAGGGGAGAGAGAGAGAGAGAGACTCAACCAAACCCCAAAAAAACTTTTACTCAAGGATGGGGGATTTTAGGCATGCCTATTTTTTCCCAAATCTGTCCTTGCTATTCTACAAAAAATTCAACTAAACAAATTTCAAAATATTAAAAAAGAGAGAGGGAGAGAGAGAGAGAAGAGAGAGGAGCAAACGACAAAAGACCCCCCGACTTTTTCATGCTTAAGATTTAGTTTTTGTAAAAGGCCACCGTGCAGGGCGATTTTCCTTCGTTCGTCTCGCCCAATAAGGGGGCCCCTTTCTACCTGGAAAGCAATACTTGTTTTTGATTAAAAACAAAGGGTCAGGGCCCTTGTGTTTTTGGCTTTGCTTTTATACTAATTTTCAAGGGCCCGGGAAAAGTCTTTTTGATTGAACTTTTGTTATTATCACCCGCAATTGAAAAAAAGGAAAGTTTCTTTTCACCCCCCCCCTCTCTTTCTCGTATAAAATATATATATATATATATAAATATATATATATATATATATTAATAAATAATAAAAATATATAAAAATTTATAATTAGAAAAGAAAATCCATACATGTGGGTTTGTGTACGCGCGCGTGAATGCGCGTGCGTCGTGGTGCGTGATGTTTTTTCCCATGCGGGGTGCCCTGTATGTATGTGGGGTCTGTCATTTCAGTCGTCGTTTTGTCTGTCTGTGAATTTTTAGTCTGTGCGTGTTGCATGTGCAGGGAAAATCCCTTTAAATTCTCTCTCCTCTCTCTCTCTTTCTCCTTTTCTCTCTCTCTTTTCTCTCCCCTCTCTCTCTCTCCGACACACAAAACACAAAAAAGATATTTTTAAATATATAAATATATATATATTAAAAATATATAAATAATATATAATATATACACGCGCGGGCGCCCCTCACACAAAATCCCACCACCACACACCCGCACACACAAAACATAAAACCCCACACACTCACTCATTTCCCTCACACACACACAAAACACACACACACACACACACACACACCACTAAAACGCGGGGCACACCACACAACACCCCACACACACACACACACACACACCCCAAACGCGCGCGCACACACCCCACCACACACACACACACACACCCCACAAAACACACAAAACCACACACCCTCTTCGCCCCCTTTCCCCGACCGTTCTCCACCCCCCCCCCTCCCCCGTTTTCCCCGCCCCCTTTTCCCCCCAGTTTTTCCCCACCCTTCCAACCCCCCCTTTCCCCCCGGCCCCACTTTTCATTTTCCCTTCCTTCCCCCCCCTCCCTTACCACGCTTTTTAAAAATGGGGGAAGGGTTTTCCCCACGACAACTTTTCCCCCTTCCCCCCGCCCCATCGCCCACCACCACTACCCGTCTCCCCCTAACTCCCCCTTCCCTTCCTGCAAAACCCCTTTTTCCCCCATTTGCCTTTCGCGTTTCTCTTTCAGGCGACCATCGGGAAAATCCTTAGAGCCCACCCTTGGGGGGACGCGACTCCCCTTGTGGGGTGGGGTTTTGTGGGGGTGGAAAATGGTGTCCCCCCGTTTAGGGAGGCTCCTTTGTTTCCCCACAACCCAGGGCCAACACATAAGTAAAGTAAAAATGCTGCCTTTTTTTTTTCCCCCTCTCTCTCCCCTCTCTCTCCCCTCCCCCTCCCCTCTCTCAGTCTTCTCTCTCTCTCTCTCTTCTCTCTTTCTCTCCCCTCCCTCTCCCTTTTCTGCCATTCCTTTTTCTCTCTCTCTCTCTCCTTTTCTCCTCTTTTTTCTTTTCTCTCTCTCTCTCTCTCCCCTTTCCCTTTTCTCTCTCTGCCAGTCTTTTTTCTCCTTTTCCCCCTCTCTCTCTCTCTCTCCTCCTCTCTCTCTGCCATCTTCTCTCTCCCCCTCTGCCAGTCCCCTTTTCTCTTCTCCCCTCTCCCCTCTCCGCCTCTCTCTCTCTCCCCCTCCTTTTCTGGCCCGTATTTTTCCCCTCTTTTCTCTCTCTCTCTCTCCCCTCTTTTCTCTCTCCTCTCTTTTGTGCCAGTCTTCCCCTCTCGGCCCGTATTCTCTCCCCTCCCCCTCCCCTCCTCCCCTCTCACCAGGCCTTTTCCTCTCTCTCTCTCTCCTTTCTCGGGGGGGGACGTGCAAAATGGCGGCAATTTTGAACAGGGTTTTGTAATAGGCTCCGCTTCATTGTCGATGTTTTTCACACCGGTTTATAAATGGGCCTTCCCTTTAGCATTTGTTTTTTAAACAGTCTGCTATTTACAAAAAAATAAGTAAAATTTTTTTAAGAAAAAATGTGGGGATTTAAAAGTTTTGGAGACAAAATTGGACATTTTACCGACGGGGTCATGGGAAAATTTTTACGCGGAACAGAAAGCTGTCTAGTGATGTGTGCAGCGAGGCGTGTTTTTCGACCCGTGACATTTTAAAATGGCATTTTGTTAGCTGGTGCTGTTTTGGGCTTTTTGGTTGTGTGGAGAGAAAGTGAGGTTTTCTGGGGGGGTCCCGAAAGTGAAAAAGGGGGACGACGATGAAGTTTTTAAGTGAAACTATGCTGTGGGGGGGGAAATGTCCCAAATGGGGGGGTAGTTTACAGGGGAGTCCGTGAATTTTTCACGTGACAGTTTTGGGACTTGTCATGGTGAACCACTCTGTGTATTTCCCCATGGGGTGTTTCGAACCCCGGGGGTGTAGAAAGAATCCTGGGCCTAATTTACAAACCGGGCCAATCGACGGAAAAGGAAAAAACGGGCGGGGAGTTGTGGGAGATCCAAACCCTTTCACTGACGACATTGTTCGAAAATTACGGAGTCATTACAACAAAAAAATTTCATGAACAGACAAGTGGAAGAGGGGGACTTCGAACATTTAATCTGAACTTGGTCAAAAATGAAAGGAAAAAATGTAATGAAATAAAATTCCAAAAAATGTGCAGGGGTAAAAAAAAAACAGAGAGAAAAACGGAGAAAATAGACTCTTTTTTCATCTGACCGTCTATCTACATGAAGAGATATGGACAGAAAAAAGAAAGACCAATAAACTTACAGCAACAGTGAGGAACTTTTGGATGAAAACTTTTAAAGAAAACAGAAATAACATCCTGGGGGAACCCAAAATCCCAAAAAGAGACAATCTTTGATTATTTGGTATCCCTAAATCAAAATAAACGTGAAGAATTTCGAAACGTGTGTAATGGGAGTGGTTGAGGGACTCAACCGGGTTATGGTCAGAAAATCTGGGCCCCCCGGGCGAAAATCGTGGGGAGCCCAAACGGTGGTTGGCAAAGAATCCCAAACCCAGGGCCCATGATTGTCGCTTCAAATCGAGGAGGATAAGAAAACTCTTTCTTTACGGATAAGCGGGTGGGGGGAAAACCTAAAGAAAACAACATTAGATTGGCCGGGGACCTGACACCCAAACCCCCGGGACACAAAGGGCAGAAGCACGAAGGAAAGGGAAAAGGGCGTACTTTTAAAAAGGGGGGAAAATGGGATCGACCCCCCCCTCCCGACCCCGCACATATGCCCCAAGTCGCAGCGACGGGATTTTACCAAAAACATCCAAAAAAACACACGTGGTTTACAGGGCCCAAAACGGGAAAAAACACCGTGTGCCCGCACCCCAGCCCGGGGGGCGGCCAAGGTCCCGGGGCAGGGCCCCCCGATTTCCCGTGCGGGGGTTCCCCCCCCTTTCCCAAATACCGAAACGGGCCCAAAAGCTGGGGGGTGGGCGACCGGTGGAGGTGGGGGGTTTTTTCACCGGGCCCACTTCACGGGGCCAGCAAAACCGGGGGAACGGCGGCGGGGGTGGAGGTGGGGGGGGGACCCGTTACTTTAATCACGGGGTGTTTTAACGGGCCCTGTCTGTCAGCGGCGGGGGCTGAAGGGTCCCAGCGAGAAACAAGGGCAGAAAAAGGGGGGTGCGGCCCGATGACTCACGGGGAACCCCGGGGTCCTCCCGTGTTTTCGGGGGGTCTACGGCGAACCCGGGGGGCGCAGGCCCCCCAGTGTAGGAGTTCCCCCTCGCCCCTGACGTAGAGGGGCTCCCTCAGGGGGGACACGTGGTGCACGGGGGAGGGCGGGGGCAGACAGAAAAGAGGGTTCGTGCTCACTGGGCAAACCGTGGCAGTGGGCACTTACAGAAACTTAAGAGACAGAAATAAATAGGACAGGTTTTTACCATCCAAAAGAATGGAAAATTTCTTAATTACAACGTTGAAAATCTGTACAATAAATTACTGATGTTATGTTTTATTAATTATGTTTTTGTTTTTCCTTTTTTTTTGCTTAACTGAAACTTTTTTTGGGTTTTCTCTTATATTATGAAAAAAGTTTTTCCCCGAGTATTTGAAAAATTTTTTCCCCTGCACAAAAGTTGTCTAAACATGGGAAAAATTCAGGGGTGTTCTAGTATTGGTCAGGATTTTTTAAAACAGTTTTGAAAAAAAAATCCCCGGGTTTATTGTGAAAAAAACTGTCGCACTGGGGGGAATTTTAAAACTTTTTTAACACAGAAAAGGAGTGTTCTAGTTGCATCTTATTTTGTAAACCCAAAGGGGGGCCCCCTTTCAATAGTACGGATTTTTTAAAAAAATGTATTTTAATCTTAGAAGAAAGTATTCAAAAATCGTGCAGGGGGAGGAAAGGGTATATGATAGTGTGGGGGGGAATTTTTAAAGGGAAAACAGGGTGTGAACAACCAGTTCGAGGGCATGGGGATTTGGGGGTTTGGAGGGGAAAAAGCAAGGAAACGGCGACCTGCCCGGGGTTCCAAGGATGTTACTATAAATATTTTTTTTAAATCCCTATTTTGGGCTTTTGCTTTATATTTGAAACTTTTTATTCTAAAAGGATTTTGCAAAAGGGGAAACGGGGAAGGGGAATTTTCTTTTTTGGGCCCCACCAAGGATGTAGTGTATTGATTTTTTTTTCTTAAAATTTTAATTGGGTTTTGGGCGATAAATGCACTATGTGGTTGTGACAGGGGTTTTTTTCCTGGGATTTGCCGATCCCAACTGAAATGGGAAACACTCTGGCAATAAGGAAATTACTTCCCCCGTCAAAAAAGGGGAAAAAACGAATTTGTGGTCGGAAGAGAATTGGGGAAAGCTATAAAAAAGAACTTGATATGATTAAATTTTGAATTTTTTACAAAATGCCTTGGAAAATGGGTGTCTTTTGATGTAAATGCCTGTGTGAAAATTTTTTTTTCCCCGTGCGATTAAAGGAGCTGCCCAAACCCGTAAAGTTTTTAAAAGATTGGAAAACGGGAAAGGGAAAAAATTTCAATGAATGGTTTGGAAAAATGAGGTTAAAAAAAGAAAAGAAAAATCAAAGGTCTTT
>CM031620.1:6382240-6390381 GCA_018398815.1 Conus ventricosus | reverse complement strand
GAAGACACCGAAAGTAACTGATCACATAACGAAAAAGAAAGAACTGAATCAGATAAATCATGGAGTTGCAAAACGAAAGAAGAAACACCAGAAGCGCTGCAGGGCATGTAACGTCCGGAGCGGCAGCATGTCTTAACATTCTTCTGGAAACAGCCAGGAGACTTTGCAGTCTGGGTTCTCTGTAGGACAGTTATCAATGACACGAAGAGAAGGTGTGATAATATGGTTACCAAAAGCAGTTTCACCGCACGAGAACCATTCTGGATTCGTAACAAGAAAAAATATTGGGGTAATCTGAAAACTTGTGCTGTGAACACATTAGAATATGCACAACACAACACACACACACACACAACACACCACAACACACACACACACACACTGTCAACCTCGGGTATGTCAGTGGAGGAAGGACTAGCGCACAGCCAAACACATCACAGTGCTTACAATCTCATCAATATCATGCATTCGTCAAATCAAACCACTAGTAAGTCTTAACTTTACTACACATAATCATCAAGAAAACATCAATGCGCATGAGTCAAACAACATAAAACTTCTCTTCCTTGAACTTCACAAACCATTTATCTAAATCATCTTAACTAACCCGGTAAAATAGATTTTACTTTACCTGGCCAGGTGATTTAAACTATTTACGAATCACTGTCTTCCTTTTCCTTTTTTTTTTCTTTTCTTTTCACTGCACTTCACAAACACAGTCACGACACAACTGCTGGCACTGTCAGTTGACCGCGGCGCTGGTCTGTTGGACTGCTGCATGGTCAGGTTAGACCGCTGGCGTGGTCAGGTTACTGGCGTTGGCCTGTGGTTCTGCTGATGAAAGTGGCGCTGCAGTATGAGTTGAACCCCGGTTCAGATTGAACAGTGACTACCAGACATTGATCTGTTCTCCTTCCTTCACTCCTGCACTAAACCATTGCACTCTCTCTCTCTCTTCTAGTCTGCTCTATCAAATGGA
This sequence comes from Conus ventricosus, assembly GCA_018398815.1. Classification (NCBI taxonomy): domain Eukaryota; kingdom Metazoa; phylum Mollusca; class Gastropoda; order Neogastropoda; family Conidae; genus Conus; species Conus ventricosus. The sequence goes on along the minus strand of CM031620.1, from coordinate 6,389,402 downwards.
CATGGTGCTTCTTTTTTCTTTTTTCTTCATCGATTAGCAACTCTCTCTCTCTCTCACATCTCTCCTTATCTTCTCATGCAGACCTAATGGTGCTAATGCTTATACAACTCGGTTCTCTTCACTCGTCCTCTCATTCTCTGCTTTTCTCTCGTGCAGAGCTTACCCCAGAACCTCTCCCTCTGTCTCTTCTCCTGTGTTTTTTTTCTCTTCTCCACTCCCCTAGCTTTCTTATCCTGTCCTATCTGTCAAAAGGTTGAGTACCATTGGTCAGTTATTTTTCCGCCTTTTACGAGGTTACTCCCTCTAATACCATTGGCATGCAAATCGGCAATGTCACATCTACCGGCCTTGCTCTCTGTGGTGGTCATGGGTCATTTAATTATTAGCTTGATTTCTCCCTCACACCACACAATACCTTCCCCTTCCTACTTCAACCGGCGACGTTGGCTTATCTGTGGGCTCGGTCTTGCAATTAGCTGTCAGTCTGACCCAGGCGCTGTAGACCCGTCTGGCAGACCTATTGAGACGTCGGTCAAGCCCTCTGTCTGTCTGCGGACGTGCCGTCTCCGTGAGGAACTAAAAATGCCTCTTCGCCGTGCCTAATTGGCTGACGCGACTCATATGAAGTTGTCTGCTGGATAACCGGATGTTTGAGTTTGGACTTCTGTCCCAATTGAACTGGCTGGCGACTGACACGATTCGGTTTTTCTTTTCTTTGTCCTGACAATTTCCCCCTTGCAAAGACTATGCTCAGCATTGTCTCTAAACAACGGTACAAAAAAAAACAACAACAACCGAATTTTGCTGACAACACAGCTACACGTGCAAGGTTTTGCAAAATTAAATTACAACAACCTTTTACATAATTATAAGCATGTAATCACTAGTATAATCATCACCCCAATGGGTTATCATTGACGTGCGCTTTTGCATTATTTCAACTCATTTCTGATAACCTCTGAGTGCGCACCTATCAATTCGCTTACCTGCGGAATTTGCCACTTCTGCTCTTCACAACTACATGAAATGCCAAACTTATTTGACAACGATCCATGACCCTCACTGAAGAATCTCATCCTCACTTATCGCAACAGTGCGTTACTACACAAGCGACTGTATGCTCCAACATAACTACAGTTTACATGAACAAGTCTACACACGAAATATTGAACATAGCCAAATGGAATGAACCCATATCCACTCAACATAACGTAATACAAATATATATTTACAAAGTAGCTATGCACCCCGGATATGACTGACTTCCTCTGAGTTGCAGCTTGCTAGATCTACAGGCTTAAATTAGTCAGCTCCTACATTCTGCGACCTGGGATGTTACGAACTCGATACTGTAGGGCTGCAGTGCATTGCCAATGCAGCACCTGCTGTTTTCAGCTGCGCCTCCTGGGACTTTTGATGGTTGATGATCAGTCTCTATCACAAACTCTTTCCCATACAGTATTTGTGAAATTTCTGCAGGCCACACGACAGCCAAACACTCCTTCTCTACCATTGCGTACCCTTCTTCACACTTCGTCAACTTCCTGTAGCAAACTATCACGGAAACTCGACCCTTCGTGACCTGCAAACAATACTGCTACCTACTCAGCCACCTGATGCATCTGTACGCAACAAAAATGGTTTAGAACATATCTGGTAGCTTCAGATGGGACGGTAACCTGTCGTTCTCAGCACATCGTCTCAGTTGCTTGCTTCTGCAGCGATCACTGACCACTCGACCACTGACCGGTTTCCACTGCCTTGAAGCCAAATCACTGAGGGGACTCGTGATTGCTGCGAAATTTGGTACAAATTCCCTGTAGAAACCAATAAAGCCTAGCAGCCTCCTGACTTCTGTTTTGGTCTTTGGTCTCTCTGAATTCATCATCTTCTCCACCTTTCCCTTTTCTGGCTGCTTTGTGTTGCCTCCAACAACAAAACCTAGGAACTCCAGGCTTGGAAAACCAATCTGGCACTTTGTTGGTCTGGCTGTGAGATTGGCTCGTCTCAACCTCTCTAAAACTGCTACTAGCTGCCTTATATGCTCCTCCCATGTCTCAGATGCTATCAGAATGTCATCCATGAAATTCACTACGCCTTCCAAACCCGCCAATAACTTCCTCATCATCCGAGAGAAAACTGCAGGTGCATTGACCATACCAAAAGGAAGTACTCGCCATGGTATAGCCCCCTAGGAGTGGAGAATGCTGTGACTTCCTTTGAGTCCTCACTCAAGGCTATTTGCCAATAACCCTTGCTCAGGTCTATCCTGGTGAAATACTTGCTCTTGCTTGTGGCGACCTGAGCGAACAGGTCTTCCACGTTCGGTATGACTTCTGCATCGACCTTGGTGACACTGTTCAGACGCCTATAGTCAACACAGAATCGATGCTCACCTGACTTTTTCCTCACTAGGACGACGGGTGCACTATACGATGATTTGGACGGTTCAATCACCCCAAGGTCCAACATCTTTCCACCTCCTCCTCGACCGCTTGTTTGGTGGCATACGGGACCGGGTAGGCTTTCACATGTACGGGTTTTTGCGATGTTAACTCCACCGTACAGGTCTCTAGAGTTGTCCTGCCTGGTTTATCAGTCGGGACGCTCTATACTGTTTTAGGAGCCCCCTAACTTCCTCCTGTCTCCTACTGTCTAGCCCTTCATACAGTGACACATCCCTGTATGACTCTTCTCCTGGAAACTCAGGCAACAAAATCTCCCCTTCTTCTGCTGGGTCTCCTTCACCTCCATCAATGATTGCTGCTGCGCCTATGTGCTGAGTCTCACGCTGAATATATTTGCGGAGCAAATTCGCATGGAAAAGTTTTGGTTTCCCATTCACATCAATTCGGTAATCCTGATCTACCTTTTCAATGATGGTAAATGGTCCTTTCCAATGCATCAGCAGCTTGTTGTGATCCATGGGAAGCAGTAACAGGACTTGATCTCCCACCTTGAGGGATTGCTTCCTCACCTTCCTGTCATATTGCTTCTTCTGCACGACCCTAGCCTCCTGCAAACTTTCCCTTGCAACCTTACATGTCTCCTCTAGCCTATTGCGTAGGTCCACCACATACTGATAAGTGGTTTTAACCTCTTCTGACTCCTGTTCTCCGGACCATAACTCTTTGAGAATACACACTGGTCCCCGAACTGTCCGCCCATACAGCAGCTCAAATGGTGAAAAGCCTGTGCTCTCCTGAGGGGCTTCCCTGTAGGCGAACAATGCCGCTGGAATGTAACGATCCCAATCTGCCGGTCTTTCCTCACAGAGCTTCTTTAAGATGCCCTTCAGCACACCATTGAATCTTTCCACCAAGCCATTACATTGTGGGTGGTATGGGGTAGTGAGAAGCTGTGTGATCCCTAGCAGCCTGTTGACCTCCCTCATCACGCCTGAGGTGAACTGTGACCCCTGTCACTGAGAATTTGTGATGGCACACCCACGCGAGAAAAGATGTCCACTAGCCCTTCAGCAACCTGTTGCGTATCTACGCCTTTCAATGCGACTGCTTCTGGATATCTGGTCGCGTAGTCCACGAGCGTCAACACATACCTGTGCCCACCTTTGGAACAGGGCGAGATTGGGCCAATCAGATCAACAGCCACTCTCCTGAATGGTGTGTCAATTAAAGGGGGCTGTTTAAGAGGCGCCTTCCTCTTCACCCCTCTTGTGGCTGACCTTTGACACACATGACATGACATGCAGAACCGCTTTATGTCTGCCATTGCCCCTGGCCAGTGAAAATCATCAAAGATTCGGTCAGCTGTTTTGCCGGTGCCGAGATGACCCGCCATGAGCGACTCGTGACCCACTGACATGACAGTGTCACGATAACATGCTGGTACCTCTAACTGAGTTGTCACCTTACCTGTCTTCCCCTTGGTGAACACTCGGTACAACAACCCGCCTTTCACAAGAAATTCTGTCTCACCTCCTCTAACCACCTGTTTCTCTCCACCTCTTGCCAACTCCCAAGACTTCACGAGCGAAGGGTCTTGTTCCTGCGCTGCCCTAAACTCATCAGGCGATACATCTATGCCTGACTTCCTTGCTGGAACGACTAACGGTTTATCAACCTTTTCCTCCTTCTTGCTCCATGTTTGAACTGCTGCCCCTGTAGCAGTCAACAACTCAGGATCCCCTGGATCCCTTACACCTGGAATATTTCCAATGATCAAATCATAAAGGGGTTTCTCCATCACCAGCGCAGACAACTCGCCTGAGAAGTAAGGGGTACGTACTTCTATCTTAGCAACTGGGAACTTCCTCACAGTGCCATCGATTAGAGTACAGGTCTGGATTTGCCCTGTCAAATCCCCTTCCTCGACCAGCGTTGTTCTTACTACACCACATGAACAACCAGTGTCCCGTAACACCTTCACCCTCTGCTGGCCAATCCACCCTTCTTCCACTGGTAATGAACCACTCAGCCTAGTGCCCTCCATCCCTGACACTGACTGCTGTCCAGCACTAGCCATAGGCCGCACTCCACCCTCTTCAGATTGGATCCCTTTTGGTTCCACTGCAGGTCGTTTCCCCTGGCGACCCTTATCAACCTCTTGCAAGGCTGCTGCCTTCTGGAACCTCATGCGACAATCCCTCGCCACATGTCCCTTCTTGTGACAAATGAAACACCCGTTCCTATTGTCCCTTTGTCCTCCTTTCTGCTCCACCACTGGGTTTGTAGACTTTGCAGAAAACTCCCCTAGTCTCCTTGCACTCTTCTCACCTGTGCCTGGCACCTGTTTCTCCTGCACCTTAGTGCCCAAACGTGCCTCCCTGTACACCTCTGCTAACTTCAGCAACTCCCCTGCTGTCTCTGGCTGTCTCTCTTTCAGATGTATAACTAACTCTGGACTGCAACCTGACAAAATCTGTTCTTTCATAACCAGCTCTTTCAATTCAGCGAACTCCTTTCTCGTACCACTCAACTCTAACCACTTCTCAAAATAGTGATCTAAACGTGCACCAAACTGAGTGTACGTTTCACCTGCTTGTAATCTAGCTGATCGAAATTTCTTTCTAAACCCCTCCTCTGTGAGGTCAGATCCCTTCATCAAAGACTCCTTCACAGCACTAAAATCAGATTGTTGGTCTGCTGGTAATGCAGTGAAAATCTGTAATGCCTTACCCGTCAATAGCGCTGACAAAATGACTACCCACTCTTCTGAAGGCCAACCCTGACTAGTAGTAAACGTTTCAAAACGACTGATGTACGCATCAATCGAATCTGTTCCTTCAGAGAATTTTGGTAACTTTGGTCGGGGGGCATAACTGCGTACAGGGTCACTGGAAACTGGACTACCATCATCAGTGGTCTCCCTCTGTATTCTCACCCTCTCTAATTCTAATTGAATCCTTAATCTTTCTGTTTCCTGCGTTTCGCTAGCCTGAATCCTTAATCTTTCTGTTTCCTGCTCTGCTATTTCTACTGCGACACGGCGTCTTTCCACTCGCTCATCTCTTTCCATCTTTTGTTGGGTTTCAACGAATGCTCGCAACTCTTCTCCCGAGTAGCCTAAATCACGAGCGACGCTCACAAGTTGTTCAATAGGGGTGTTCTTTTCGTCCGCCATTATATCTTCTTTTTTTTTTTTTTGAACAAGATTTTATTACTACGACAGCCAAACTGGTGGTTACCGACACGAGTGACGTAATAGCACAATCCTATGAATGATAATATTAGCTTGGGACAACGTAATTAGTTTTTATAAGACGCCTAGCGCCTGACCCAACTATGAGAGCAAATTATAGGCAATCTGTGCGAAATAAGTACTCTGGGGCTGAAATGCCAAGCCTAGTGTTGACTATCTTGGAAGCAATGCCAAGCCTAGTATTTAACTATCTTGGAAACATACAGTAAGACACTACCTTGCCTTAGGATTACAATACTTGAATCCCACCCAGCTTCCTCTCTGAGAAGTTGAACAATTATAATAAATGGGCCAGAATATCCTGGCAGGCTCGCCAATAAATTGTCAACCTCGGGGTATGTCAGTGGAGGAAGGACTAGCGCACAGCCCAAACACACTCACAGCTTGCTTACAATCTCATTCATATATCATGCATTCATCAAATCAAACCACTAGTAAAGTCTATAACTTTACTACACATAATCATCGAAGAAAACATCAATGCGCATGGAGTCAAACAACATAAAACATTCTCTCTTTCCTTGAACTTCACAAAACCATTTATCTAAATCATCTTAACTAACCCGGGTATAAATAGATTTTCTACTTTACCTGGCCAGGTGATCTTAAACTATTTACGAATCACTGTCTTTCCTTTTCTCCTTTTTTTTTCTTTTCTTTTCACTGTCACTTTCACAAACACCAGTCATGACACAACTGCTGGCACTGATCAGGTTGGACCGCCGGCACTGGTCAGGTTGGACTGCTGGCACTGGTCAGGTTAGACCGCTGGCGCTGGTCAGGTTACTGGCGTTGGCCTGTGGTTCTGCCTGATGAAAGTGGCGCTGCCAGGTATGAGGTCGAACCCCGGTTCAGATTTAACAGTGACTACCAGACGTTGATCTGTTCTCCTTCCTTCCTTCCTGCACTAACGCATTGCACTCTCTCTCTCTCTCTTTTCTAGTCTGCTCTATCAAATGGACATGGTTGCTTTCTTTTTTTCTTTTTTTTTCTTCATCGATTAGCAACTCTCTCTCTCTCTCTCAACATCTTTCCTTAGTCCTTCCTCTGCAGACTCTATATGGTGCTAATGCTTCAACTCGGTTCTCTTCACTCCTCCTCTCATCTCTCTGCTTTTCTCTCGTGCAGAGCCTACTCCCAGGACCTCTCCCTCTGTCTCTTCTCTTTGTTTTTTTTCTCTTCTCTCACTCCCCTAGCTTTCTTATCCTGTTCCTATCTGTCAAAAGGGTGAGTACCATTGGTCAGTATTTTTCCCGCCTTGTACCGAGGTTACCTCCCCTCTAATTCCATTGGACATGCAAATCGTCAAAGTCACATCTACCGGCCTTGCTCTCTGTGGTGGTCAATGGGTCATTTAATTAATTAGCTTGATTTCACCCCCACCACACAATACCTTCCCCCTTAATTAATTCCTACTTCAACCAGCGACGTCTGGCTTAACTGTGGGCGTGGTCTTGCAAATTAGCTGTATCAGTCTGACCCAGGCGCTGAGACCCGTCTG
>CM031620.1:6352240-6377240 GCA_018398815.1 Conus ventricosus | reverse complement strand
CATTTTTCTTGGTGGTGTTGTGCCGGACAGACGTGCGTGCGTTTTCTGTGAGAGGTGATTTTACCAGAAATATTTATGTCTCAAAATCATCCCCTTACTACCGCCAACACCAACGGAATTGTGGACAGAGGAAGAAATGTTTATTTTGCAAGAGAATCAAGACTACTTTAAAAAATGACAGAAATAATTGAAAAGATTAAAAGGGAAGGACCGCAGGATTTGCCAAAGAAGCCGAAAAGAAAGCTTGAGCAATTGTTAAAAGAAAAGAAAGGAGACAAAAAAGGAGAACAGATCTTTTAACACGGCAAGAATTACATGACTATCTTATGGCAAATCAGGCTGACATTCAATCAGCTATTTCCAGAGAAGCTTTTACTGATCAGATATTTCCGAAACAGCAAATGAAGCTGAAATTGTAGAAAGACTACAAAAGGGATGAGAAATTTGAGGAGGCAAGATGCACAGTCCTTGTTAATTTACATTCAGTTCGGCAACTCTTGATTTGTGTAAACAATGGCAGGAAAATGAAAGGAAAGAAGGGAGAAATGAAGGAAACATGGGCTGTTTGGTTGAAAAGAAAAAACCGGGTATTCTGATGTTCACGCACGAAAATTACGTGCCGTTGCAAGTGTTCTTTTTGGATACGCAGGGTTTTATGCTGTAGGCCTTCCCTTTCGTTTTATTTTTGGCAAGCTGAATGAAATTAAAGCCATGCTGCAAGTGCCAGAATTTGCACACTGCTTTGTAGGCCAAACGTTCCTACAAGAACGTTTGCCCTAGTTTACAGGACTGCTTTGTAGGCCAAACGTTCCTGTAAGAACGTTTGACCCAGTTTACTTCCCAAGCACTTGTGCACTGGAGACAAGATCCGCACATAGCAAGTACAAGCGAGCTTCAGCAATCCCTGTAACCGCTTACGCGCAAACGGCGACCGCCGAAGCACAGCCTAAAAATAGAACCGTTCACGCGTGAACGGTGGAAGGGTGAAGGGGTGCACGGTTTGGAGACTATCCATTTCCGTAATATGGGGTTCTAGCGGTTCATGTGGTCTTGCCGAAGCACAACCCTAAAAATAGAACCGTTCACGCATGAACGGTAGCCTACCTGCTGACATTCTCACTCCTTCCCAGGACTTTGTGTATAAATGAAATGACTTTTGCTGTTGTGGTTGGCTGTTTCAAACGTTTCACCTATTCGCCTGCTTCACCGTTTCAATTCACCTGCTTAAAGGCTGTCTCAGACGGCCGCCGGGTGTACTTTATACAATTGTCTTGTTTTTTCAATCAGGCTTTTTGTTAAATGCACTGGGGCTGCTTTGAACTTGCAACAAAAGAGCCAATGAATCACAAAACGCAAGCACTGTCTTGCACCAAGTGGTGTTACACATGACAAATAATAAAGCTCTGTGTACACCCACACACACTCCCACCCCAAGTCACCCCAAGTTCTTAATTAAGTTCTTAATTTCAAGTCACCCAAGTTTTTAATAAAGTTCTTAATTAAGTTCTTAATTAAGTTCTTAATCAAGTTCCTCTAAGTTTCTACTCAAGTCACCTCAAGTTCTTAATAAGTTCTTGATTAAGTCACTTCAAGTTCTTAACTTAAGTCAGCTCAAGTTCTTACTCAAGTCATCCTTTAAGTACAACCAAGTTCTTATTCAAGTTATCTTATAATTATCAGAAAAAACAATACAATCTATGTTTTTTTTCTAAATAGTAGATGTCTAATATAGTACACACACGCCTCAAAAACCGCGTCATCGTTGAGAATGTCTTGCTCAGCGTTCGTGGCACGAGATCGATCAGCATAGATCTTAATGAAGTTTTTACATCGTAAGCAACCACATTGATTACAATTCGGGTCTATGGAAATGTCTTTTTATAGACTCCATGTCTTTATTTATTGACTTCATCATATTTAAACAAATAATAATCTGTCATGATCTATTTTTATCAAAAAAACAAAAAATTTTTAAAATTAAGTTCTTAAAATATTATTGCATTTGAAATGGATCAAAATGATCTTTTGTTGTTGGCGGTTTTGGCATGCTTTTGTGTTCTGCTTCTGTATTTAGTGGCGGAGATTGTTTGGACTGCTTTGGTTTTCGCCAGCGTTGTTTATATATTTTATAACCGTAATAACCGCCCCCAGCAGCAGCAAGGGCGCCAAAAATGACAACAGTTTTAAGTTCAATATTCCATGAAGACTTTGGTGCTGTAGGCCTGAATCAACTTGTTCTTGTTCTGGAGTTTTATAGCTGGCATTGAATCAACTTGTTCTGGCGTTGGCAGCGTTATGTTTTCATGATGAGTTATTATTCTGTTGATTGTAACATTAATTTTCTTTGTCTGTTCCACTCTGCTAATTTTTTTCCTGCTTCAACACGCCCAGGATGAGGATGCTTTTACTGGTCGCTTTCTCCACCCTAATCAGTGTTTTCTGATTCTGCTGATTTTCTGGCTCGGTCATTTTGAAGGGTAACAAAATCTATATGATTAAAAGTAATTAACCCCGGGCGATCACTGGCGACAATAATGTTCCAAATCTGTAATACAGATCACATCCTAGAGACTCTAATGACTTTGTTAAAACTGGATCCTGTGTTAAATCTACATAAAATCTTGTTCAGAATCAATGGGCGCAAATCTACTAAACTAGTTTAGTGTACAAACTAAGAACCGTTTGTCCTACACTTTTTACCATTCTTGACCCCAGTTGCGCTTCATACCTGTTGTGATACTTTACAATGTCTTGTGGCGACATTTGTTGAATCTGTTCTATGCTGAATTCATTTCCGAGGTACTGTTTTGTTTTTCCACATGCTGCCAAAGAATACAGCTGTTCTTTTTTGCGCATAATAGCTTGGTCATCAACTTGGTCACTCATAAGTTCAGGAAGGTTAGGCTGCCCTGTAGCTGTAGTAGATCATCGCCGTTCATGTTTTTTTATTAATTATAATTATTTTATTTTTTAAAAAATGAGCACCGAAAAAACTGTTACTAACCTTGTAAAACCATTCTGCTGTTATTGGAGGTCTAAGTGTAGGATACACAATGCTTGGTAAAAGCCTGTTAAAAATAAAACCAGCAGATCTTGGCAAGCTAGGCTTTGAAGACTCAGCAAAGCTAATCGCTATTATTGCAGCTTCATTTGCTACGAAAGAATTTTCTGGTTAAGCAAGGAATAATTCCCGACAGTATCAATATGTAAAAATTAAAAAAACACATTTATAAAAATGGCTTCACTCGCTATGATGATTGGTGGCGCTGTGGTTAATGCGCTTGCTTTTAGCGGAAGTAATTACGCGTTTAGTAAACTGCAGGATGACGACGAGAGAAAAAGACATAACAAAGCTGTGGAGCAACTAGCCGCGCACAAGATCACTATGAAAAGCAGAGAATTGAGCAGTTAGATTTTATTAATAACAAACTGAAAAAAACAGGGACATGCAGCTTACACATTTAAAGATGTTGATCAAGCGATAAAAGAATATTATCTTGTAACAGGCAAACCAATTGAGACATTGCCCCACCAAAATTCAGCGATTTTTATCATCCATCAGAAAAACAAAAGATGCAAGAAATCGCGTTTTTTTGTCTTTGGCATGACCGTTGTGTATTTTGTTGCGCATAATATTGGCTGAATAAAAAAAGAACAAAATCTATTATTCGCCAAAAGGATATTGGAAGGGAATCACGGCAATCAAAAAGCTAAGCCAAGCAGCTGGAGTCAGTGAACAAACAGCAAAGGAATGGTTATCTAAACAAGCGATTTGGCAAATTATTTACCTGCACCTAGACGAATACAGAGACCTCACTTTGTGAATACAATACCAAACGACACCCATCAAATGGATCTTCTATATTTACCCCATGATACGATTAGACGAAAAAAGATTTAAGTACGCACTTACAGTCATTGACGTAGCTTCAAAATACAAAGATGCAGAACCATTAACACAAAAGAGTGCTTCTGCTGTTGCTGTTGCTATACAACTAATATATCAACGAGGCCCGTTAACTTATCCTCGCATGATTCAAGTCGATGATGGAAAAGAATTTAAAGGCCGAGTGAATCAATTATTGTTAAAACATAGAGTTACCATTAAAAGAAGGCATTCCAGGAGTTCACAGATCACAGGCTTTAGTTGAAAACTTTAACAAACAGTTAGCTGAAAGACTTTTTTCCTACCAGTATCACAGAGAGCTTATTGACAATTCTCGCAACACAGAATGGGTTAGAAGACTGAGCTTAGTTTTGCGCGCAATGAATAATGAAGAATTTAAATTAACAGGTCTAAAACCAGTACAAGCAATCAAAAAAAAAACAATAAATGTTGTTGAAGACTCCAGTAACACCCAGCAAACTATTACCATTTGGCTTGAAAGTAAGGTACCTTTATTTGCCGGGAGAAGCAGAAGGGGACACTCGCATCAGGGCAACCGATCCAGTTTGGAGTGTTGACCCGTATGAAATAAAAGAATTGTAAAAATGAATCCGCCTGTGTATTATTTACGAGAAACTGACACAACAAAACAACCAGAGCTCCTCAAAGATCTTTTTTGAAGGAGGAACTGCAGATAATTCCGCCAGACACAGTTCCGCTTTAATTAATTTAAAGTAAATATATTTGAGTTAAAATGGAAGCTCAAAAGGAAGAACCTGGAACCGAAATGGAATCAAAAGAGGTAGCAAGAATGATAAATAAAGAGACCTTGGAATTAATACGAGAATCACATGGTACGTATTCTGCTGTTAAAGAAACAATTACAAGGATTCATTGGCACAAAGGCACTGCATCCAGATCGCCTACAGCCTAAAATCCCAAATTTTGACTATCAAAAATGGATAAAGAATATCTTGAAATAATAAAAAAAATTCGAGCGCATCAAGCAAACATGAGAAAAAATTTGTCTGAATTGGAGGATGATATGATTGATTTTCTAGATAAAGTTGAGAAAAATATGGGCCCGAATATAAACCCGAAGAAGATATATAATTATGGGTGTTCTCCAGTGCCCAATTGCATATGAAAACTCTGGATCAACAAATACTCGTTTTGTGTTTGTTCTATCTAATGACTTCTTTGTTACAACAGTTGTGTTGATCTCATGTAGATTAGATCGTAATTTTACGTTGTCATGATGAAAAGTATGTTTATTGAACAATGCTTCTTTGTAGTTGTCATGCGATATGCTCGACTGCACAACACTGCGAGATATTCCCTTTGCTTTTTTGATAGTTTTCCTCCTGGCTCGAAATACTGTACATTTTTTACCTTAAACCCAACAAACTCCTGATCACCTTTCCAGATAATTCATCCTTCATCTTTCCTCAAACCTTCTTGTTAGTAATTGAATGCAAAGGCGAATCTTTAGGATAATCGGATGTGTCGTACCATCCCGCATGCCCTTTAGCTACTTCTAATTCCAAAGTCTTTATAGATATCTTCAGTAGGGATATCTATAACAAAACTGTCTGTATCTGTGTAAAGTACTCTGGACTCAGGATACAAGGGCTTAAAGTAGTCATAAAGAAATTCTAACATCAAAAGCTTTGAAATTCTTAAAACAGTAAACCCAATAAAAACGGGCTTATTCCAATTTGACTTTCTTTTTTTTCATTATTATACCAAAAAGCTGATCATGAATCTTCTGAAGTCCTGATAATTGGGTTTAGAAGTCAGCTTAATTGCTTTTGTTTTCTCTGGTGACCAATCTAACATCTTTACGCTTGTGCGGATTCTCCATAGTCTTTCCGAAACAGCTGTTGTTCATCAGCTTGAAAAAAATCTTTTCTGAAGCATCAGTGGATTTAGTTCTGAGATCAGTGTTCTTCATGATGTATGGTTTCATGAACTGTTCTTGATCAAAAGCAATTATACGATGAACAGCTGTCAACTTCAAACCATGTCTTAAATAAAATTGTAGAAGTCTGTAATGACAGACATAATTTTTTTGCCTCGAAGATTAGGCACAAGTTTAGGCGGTTCTGTTTTTGCCATCTTAGGCTTTCTGCTGCTAACGATAGTCATTATGCAGGTCATGGAGTTCGTGAGGATATTCTAAGTCAACTTCTAGAATGTATCCACGCTGTTGACCCGGCGTCAAACTGCTCAACCACTTTAATGCTTTTTGAATATTATTTGTACCACCACCTGTGTACGTTTTAAAGTTGCGTAATGGAAGCGGTTGCGCCATTGCCCATCCATACAGATTGTTTGCATCTAAATACATGAGATAGTTAGGCCTTTTACTTGGATCATAATCATCTAGGTATTTGTTGTTTGCTTTACAGTAATGGTGCGACGCCATACTAATTCCCCCACGCAATCCGTTTTCAATCATCTGAATCATTGGTAGGTCAGACAATAAATCAATCTGTACTCCAGTAAACTTTAAGAAAGCGTCCCAACTCATCCCGGGCGCAGAAATATAATGCGCAGGATCCAGGCTATAATGTTTCATGCAGGTCTTTCTGTAATTTTTCAAAGACGTCCGCCAACAAACATACATCTGCCATCAAGTATGAATCATGATAGTTCTCCCATTGTTTTACACTCTAACTTCTGCCACGCATCTTGAGCATGCTGGTAATCGGAATCACTGATTTCCTTTCCTCTGAGACTAGAACAGAACGCAACTTTAGGAGGAAGTGGGTCTTCGTCAACCTTTCCCAACTGTTCATGTATTCAAAGGGTAAACGCCCCTTTTTAACAAGAGTTGGGGTCAAAATATTCTTCCGTTATTGGGCAGGATTTTAAGGACATAGCTAGTGACTCTAATGATCCCATCATGTGCTGCATAGAGTCATAAAAAGACATGTATTTAAAGTGAAACACATGTACTTTTCTGTGACTGTGCAATGCATGACACCCTAAAGGCGTCGGTTACTGCTTGCATTATAAGGTGAAGTCGTAACCTCGCAAGTTGTGAAAGAAGATGGCAGCTACTATGTCTTTGGTTCAAACTTTAGTTGAAGATTGCATTTACTGTGTGCTGCTCCTCTGAACTTTCCACTAATGTGACATGGTCTCTTACTGTCGGATGGTTTCCTCACTGTTAGACATTAGTTCTAAACCGCAAATCCAACAATGTGTGGCTGATTTATACTGTTCTTGGTCTTCGGGCCGTCATTATGATTTCAGATAAGTTTAGATTATTAGAACAGTCATTACGCACTTTTTGCATGCGTTCTAAGAAGTATTCTGCAGCATCTGGGCCTCTATACAATTCTGGTGCTGAATGGGCGCCATCCGACCTGACAACAATGAAGGCAAATGAACAAATCTGATGATTACTCATTAAGACTGTTTTTCGAAGTTTTTGTGGCGCTGGCCCTTCATAAGGAACAATAAGCGACTCGAAGTCTGCGTAAACAGCATATGGAGAATTTGCATCCGTTTCCAGTTCTTAAAACTAACTTTAGATCCGGTTGGGGGCGTAATTAGTTTTTGTATTACAGTCAACTGGCTGATACAATGTTTCTTATGTTCGCTTGCGGCTTGAACAGATGGAATTCTTGTTAAACATTTTCTGCAGAAAATTTTTGTTTGCCATAATTTTTTGTAGTATGCGCCAATAATCTACTCATTGTTCGTATCAATGTGTAATGCGATAGCCCGCGTGGAGAAAGCATTAGCAGTAAGTCAACATGGCTTTTTGTCTGGCTCGCCAATCGTTGGACTGTTCTTGGACACTTTAATGGGTTGTAGATTTTTTTTCCTCATCCCATGTGTAGATATTAAAAAGTTATTGGTTTGTTTTGTTCTTCAAACTGATCAATTTTGTCCACGCTAACGGAAAGGATATTCCACTAAAGTTAAGATCATTGCTGTAAGGGTGATAGTTAGACACTCTCTCTGCGTTTTTGCGGGCGTAATGCAGCCTTGCGAGAACACACCACATGAAACATTTGTTGTCTGTATTCTTTATGTTTAGAACTGCTTTTTTTGCAACTAATGCTGGGGCAGCGGAATGTAAGCCTTGCCTACAATCGGTGCATACTTACCCTGTTTTAATCTGATCTCTAAGACTTCGCCCTCTGACCAACCAGAGCCTCTCATTTTGGCTTCTTCAGCGGCCACATCAAACTGTGTAAGCAGTTCGTCTGCCCAACCGGGTGTTAAGTCGTTATGAGAAAGAATAGTCTGTTGTTTAGTTGAGACCCAGACTTCTAGATTTTCTTCATTTATTGTTATATAGTCGATTAAAACAGCTAACATTACTTTAACTGGCGGGTCTATTGTTAGTTTACCTGGAACTTGAGAAATAGCATGACCAACACTTGCCCGTACGCTTGTTGAATCAATAACATCTAGACTGATATCATTTAAAGCTTTTGATAAATATTCTTCCTTACGCATTGCTTCAAACAATTCGTCTGGACCTTCATATATCTTATCCATGCTGAGTTTCTTTTCTAACTCAAAATATTTATTTAAATTAAAAAAAAAATACTTAATCAGAATCAATATCGACGGTCTTTTTGTGCTTGGACTCATAAACTAAAGTATAAACACCATTTGGCGTTGTTAATGTGAGCTGTTTAGAACAGAGTTTAATGTTTCGTCTACTTTTTTTAAACATTCCTTTTTTATCTGATCGGTTTTCTGGCTGTTGAGAAAAAGTTGTCCTCGCCTTTCTTTGAAGATCAAACTTTTGTCTTTTGTAGTCATCAAAATCGGCCTGTAAACGATTAAATTCTTCATCCGTGATGTTTGAGTCAACTAGTGCTTTATTTATTGTCAGTTTGAACGAACTAAGTTTAGCCGTTATTAGTTGAACCATAGCTGTGTGCTTTTGGAGTTTAGTTTTTATTTTTTTGCTAGCAGCACCTACAGCTAATGAACACAGGCCAAGAGCTAAAGACAAACCGCCTAGAGGTAAAGCTGCGGGGGCACCTACGCCCGTTGCTAAGAGACCAACACTCGTTCCTGCTGAATGCAGCGCTTATAGTCGATGCTCCAGTATTAACATAGGTAACAGCATTAAAGGCAGCAGAATACCTTCGTTTGGTTTTGCTGTATTTTGAAAGGTCCTGCTCTAGTTTTTTTTAGCATTTGTGTAATGTTGGGTTTAAACTGAAAGTTTTATGTCGGGGGTTTCTATAGCAGCAGAATTGCCTACATCTCTTCTTTGGTAAAAGTGAACAGCATGCTTTTTTTAAAAATAAAAAATAATTAGTATTGGATATTTTCTACTTTCTGTATTCTGGATATATTAATAATTACAGTATGCCTCTTTTTTTTATAAATAATTTTTTAAACAACATATTTAATGATTTCCTATGACGCAATCCATAACTATTTCTAATATGATAATTCTTGAAATGTAATTTAAAAGTCACTGCTGATGATGAATCGATCGATGATCAGATTGATAACTGATGATTGTGATGATGAAGTAATGATGATGAGATAATAGAGGACGACGCGTGATGAATACTTCGCACAATCTTACGAGCTCCAAGCGTTTACGAGTAAACAAACATTTGACAGTTCTGCTGCATACAAGTAGAAAGGGAGTAGGCTACACACCACTATTCATAGACGCACAAGGACAAAGAGCTGGCTAATGAATGACAGTAGTGTGAAACAGACTGTAATGTCTTTATAGTGATGGAACATGTTCGCTGTGAGAACGAATTCTGAATGATTGGAGACAACCAGAACAACAGTGAAAGCATTGATACACTGTTAGACTAGGCGCTGCCTTAAGTTTTATCAAGTAAAATCCAATTTGAGCCTTGAGTCTCTCCTCCCCTCTTTTTCCCTCTCTCTCTCTCTCTCTCTCGCTCTTCTCCTCTCTCTCTCTCTCTCTCTCCGTGTTCTATCTCTGCTTGACATCGTCTATCTGTGTGTGTGTGCGACATGCGTGCGTGCGTGCGTGCGTGCGTGCGCGCGCGCGTGCGTGTGTGTGTGTGTGAGTGTGTGGTGTGTGAGTGTGTGTTGGTGTGTGTGTGTGTGGTTGTGTGTGCATGTGTGTGTGTGTGTGTGTGTGTGTGTGTGTGTGTGTGTGGTGTGTGTGTGGAGTGTGTGTGTGTGGGGGGTGTGTGTGCGTGCGCGCGCGCAACTCGCGCGGCTTACGCATGCGTGAGTGTTGCTGTATACCTGTGTGCCTAATGGTTGGGTGTCTGTGTATGTGTCTGACCGCGCGCATCAAGTGTTTGTCTGACCGCGCGCTTAAGTGTGTGAGAGAACGGAGAAATGTGTGTTTCTGGCTCAACCGCTCTCAACCAGTTCGAGGGGTTGACCCCAGAACACACATTTCTCCGTTCTCTAACAAGTAAGACTTCAACAACGAATTAAAAATGATAATCTATCACACATTCTCTTTCAATAACCAAAAAAATAACGATTTTTTTACAAACAAACATACTGTGAGGGTTATCCGTTTTCAATACTAATTACTAAACTTTTCAGATTTTAGTTTTTGCTTAATCCTGTGTTTTTCCTAATTATTTTCAATAACATCATTTTCGAATGCGTCCTGTCTTTAATTGGTCTCTAAAGTCTTTTAAATCCACACACTTATCCTAGCATGATAAATCTTATAAAACGAAGTAGATAGACAGACAGACAGACAGACAAACACTAATGCAATGGTGGGGTGGGTTAAGGCAGGTCGGATCATACTATGTCTTTAATCACTTATCGTCGGCCTGCCACAACCGCCAGAATACAGAGACCCGTCATTAGGCTGACATCCCATCACTTAATTTATGCTCTTCTATGCTAAGGGTCTTAGGGCTTGACAGACAAGAGGTGTTCGTTTACACAGAACACAGCACACAGTCAATTAGTTTGTCAATAGCAACAACCAAACAATGCTACATACCTTCAACTGAGCACCCCTATCCTGTCATTTTTCTTGTGGTGTTGTGCCGGACAGACGTGCGTGCGTTTTCTGTGAGAGGTGATTTTACCAGAAATATTTATGTCTCAAAATCTCCCCTTACTACCGCCAACACCAACGGAATTGTGGACAGAGGAAGAAATGTTTATTTTGCAAGAGAATCAAGACTACATTAAAAAAATGACAGAAATAATTGAAAAGATTAAAAGGGAAGGACCGCAGGATTTGCCAAAGAGCCGAAAAGAAAGCTTGAGCAATTGTTAAAAGAAAAGAAAGGAGACAAAAAAAGGAGAACAGATCTTTTAACACGCAAGAATTACATGACTATCTTATGGCAAATCAGGCTGACATTCAATCAGCTATTTCCAGAGAAGCTTTTACTGATCAGATATTTTCCGAAACAGCAAATGAAGCTGAAATTGTAGAAAGACTACAAAAGGGATGAGAAATTTGAGGAGGCAAGATGCACAGTCCTTGTTAATTTACATTCAGTTCGGCAACTTCTTGATTTGTGTAAACAATGGCAGGAAAATGAAAGGAAAGAAGGGAAATGAAGGAAACATGGGCTGTTTGGTTGAAAGAAAAAACGGGTATTCTGATGTTCACGCACGAAAATTACGTGCCGTTGCAAGTGTTCTTTTTGGATACGCAGGGTTTATGCTGTAGGCCTTCCCTTTCGTTTATTTTTGGCAAGCGAATGAAATTAAAGCCATGCTGCAAGTGCCAGAATTTGCACACTGCTTTGTAGGCCAAACGTTCCTACAAGAACGTTTGCCCTAGTTTACAGGACTGCTTTAGGCCAAACGTTCCTGTAAGAACGTTTGACCCAGTTTACTTCCCAAAGCACTTGTGCACTGGAGACAAGATCCGCACATAGCAAGTACAAGCGAGCTTCAGCAATCCCTGTAAACCGCTTACCGCGCAAACGGCGACCGCCGAAGCACAGCCTAAAAATAGAACCGTTCACGCGTGAACGGTGGAAGGGTGAACGGGGCACGTTTGGAGACTATCCATTTTCCGTAATATGGGTGTCTAGCGGTTCATGTGGTCTTGCCGAAGCACAACCTAAAAATAGAACCGTTCACGCATGAACGGTAGCCTACCTGCTGACATTCTCACTCCTGTCCCAGGACTTTGTGTATAATGAAATGAACTTTTGCTGTTGTGGTTGGCTGTTTCAACGTTTCACCTATTCGCCTGCTATCAACCGTTTCAATTCACCTGCTTAAAGGCTGTCTCAGACGGCCGCCGGGTGTACTTTATACAATGTCTTGTTTTATTCAATCAGGCTTTTGTTAAATGCACCTGGTGGCTGCTTTGAACTTGCAACAAAAGAGCCAATGAATCACAAAAACGCAAGCACTGTCTTGCACCAAGTGGTGTTACACATGACAAATAATAAAGCTCTGTGTACACCACACACACTCCCACCCCAAGTCACCCCAAGTTCTAATTAATTCTTAATCAAGTCACCCCAAGTTTTTAATAAAGTTCTTAATTAAGTTCTTAATTAAGTCTTAATCAAGTTCCTCTAAGTTTCTACTCAAGTCACCTCAAGTTCTTAATAAGTTCTTGATTAAGTCACTTCAAGTTCTTAACTTAAGTCAGCTCAAGTTCTTACTCAAGTCATCCTTTAAGTACAACCAAGTTCTTATTCAAGTTATCTTATAATTATCAGAAAAAACAATACAATCTATGTTTTTGTCTTAAATAGTAGATGTCTAATATAGTACACACACGCCTCAAAAACCGCGTCATCGTTGAGAATGTCTTGCTCAGCGTTCGTGGCACGAGATCGATCAGCATAGATCTTAATGAAGTTTTTTACATCGTAAGCAACCACATTGATTACAATTCTGGTCTATGGAAATGTCTTTTATAGACTCCATGTCTTTATTTATTGACTTCATCATTTAACAAATAATAATCTGTCATGATCTATTTTTATCAAAAAACAAAAAATTTTAAAATTAAGTTCTTAAAATATTATTGCATTTGAAATGGATCAAAATGATCTTTTGTTGTTGGCGGTTTTGGCATGCTTTTGTGTTCTGCTTCTGTATTTAGTGGCGGAGATTGTTTGGACTGCTTTGGTTTCGCCAGCGTTGTTTATATATTTTATAACCGTAATAACCGCCCCCCAGCAGCAGCAAGGGCGCCAAAAATGACAACAGTTTTTAAGTTCAATATTCCATGAAGACTTTGGTGCTGTAGGCCATGAATCAACTTGTTCTTGTCTGGAGTTTTATAGCTGCATTGAATCAACTTGTTCTGGCGTTGGCAGCGTTATGTTTTCATGATGAGTTATATTCTGTGATTGTAACATTAATTTTCTTTGTCTGTTCCACTCTGCTAATTTTTTTTCCTGCTTCAACACGCCCAGGATGAGGATGCTTTTTACTGGTCGCTTTCCCTCCACCCTTTCAGTGTTTTCCTGATTCTGCTGATTTTCTGGCTCGGTCATTTTGAAGGGTAACAAAATCTATATGATATAAAAGTAATTAATCCCGCGATCACTGGCGACAATAATGTTCCAAATCTGTAATACAGATCACATCCTAGAGACTCTAATGACTTGTTAAAACTGGATCCTGTGTTAAATCATACATAAAATCTTGTTCAGAATCAATGGCGCAAATCTACTAACTAGTTTAGTGTACAAACTAAGAACCGTTTGTCCTACACTTTTTAACCATTCTTGACCCCAGTTGCGCTTCATACCTGTTGTGATACTTTACAATGTCTTGTGGCGACATTTGTTGAATCTGTTCTATGCTGAATTCATTTCCGAGGTACTGTTTTGTTTTTCCACATGCTGCCAAAGAATACAGCTGTTCTTTTTTGCGCATAATAGCTTGTCATCAACTTGGTCACTCATAAGTTCAGGAAGGTTTAGGCTGCCCTGTAGCTGTAGTAGATCATCGCCGTTCATGTTTTTTATTAATTATAATTATTTATTTTTTAAAAATGAGCACCGAAAAAACTGTTACTAAACCTTGTATATACCATTCTGCTGTTATTGGAGGTCTAAGTGTAGGATACACAATGCTTGGTAAAAGCCTGTTAAAAATAAAACCAGCAGATCTTGGCAAGCTAGGCTTTGAAGACTCAGCAAAGCTAATCGCTATTATTGCAGCTTCATTTGCTACGAAAGATTTCTGGTTAAGCAAGGAATAAATTCCCGACAGTATCAATATGTAAAAATTAAAAAAACACATTTATATAAAAATGGCTTCACTCGTAATGATGATTGGTGGCGCTGTGGTTAATGCGCTTGCTTTTAGCGGAAGTAATTACGCGTTTAGTAAACTGCAGGATGACGACGAGAGAAAAAGACATAACAAAGCTGTGGAGCAACTAGCCGCAGCACAAGACACTATGAAAAGCAGAGAATTGAGCAGTTAGATTTATTAATAACAAACTGAAAAAACAGGGACATGCAGCTACACATTTAAAGATGTTGATCAAGCGATAAAAGAATATTATCTTGTAACAGGCAAACCAATTGAGAACATTGCCCCCACCAAAATTCAGCGATTTTTATCATCCATCAAAAAACAAAAGATGCAAGAAATCGCGTTTATTGTCTTTGGCATGACCGTTGTGTATTTTGTTGCGCATAATATTGCTGAATAAAAATGAACAAAATCTATTATTCGCCAAAAGGAATTGAAGGGAATCACGGCAATCAAAAAGCTAAGCCAAGCAGCTGGAGTCAGTGAACAAACAGCAAAGGAATGGTTATCTAAACAAGCGATTTGGCAAATTATTTACCTGCACCTAGACGAATACAGAGACCTCACTTTGTGAATACAATACCAAACGACACCCATCAAATGGATCTTCTATATTTATACCCCATGATACGATTAGACGAAAAAGATTTAAGTACGCACTTACAGTCATTGACGTAGCTTCAAGATACAAAGATGCAGAACCATTAACACAAAAGAGTGTCTTCTGCTGTTGCTGTTGCTATACAACAATATATCAACGAGGCCCTTTAACTTATCCTCGCATGATTCAAGTCGATGATGGAAAAGAATTTAAAGGCCGAGTGAATCAATTATTGTTAAAACATAGAGTTACCATTAAAAGAGGCATTCCAGGAGTTCACAGATCACAGGCTTTAGTTGAAAACTTTAACAAACAGTTTAGCTGAAAGACTTTTTTCCTACCAGTATCACAGAGAGCTTATTGACAATTCTCGCAACACAGAATGGGTTAGAAGACTGAGCTTAGTTTTGCGCGCAATGAATAATGAAGAATTAAATTAACAGGTCTAAAACCAGTACAAGCAATCAAAAAACAAACAATAAATGTTGTTGAAGACTCCAGTACACCCAGCAAACTATTACCATTTGGCTTGAAAGTAAGGTACCTTTATTTGCCGGGAGAAGCAGAAGGGACACTCGCATCAGGGCAACCGATCCAGTTTGGAGTGTTGACCCGTATGAAATAAAAAGAATTGTAAAAATGAATCCGCCTGTGTATTATTACGAGAAACTGACACAACAAAACAACCAGCTCCTCAAGATCTTTGTGAAGGAGGAACTGCAGATAATTCCGCCAGACACAGTTCCGCTTTAATTAATTTACGTAAATATATTTGAGTTAAAATGGAAGCTCAAAAGGAAGAACCTGAACCGAAATGGAATCAAAAGAGGTAGCAAGAATGATAAATAAAGAGACCTTGGAATTAATACGAGAATCACATGGTACGTATTCTGCTGTTAAAGAAACAATTACAAGGATTCATTGGCACATGGCACTGCATCCAGATCGCCTACAGCCTAAAATCCCAAATTTTGACTATCAAAAATGGATAAAGAATATCTGAAATAATAAAAAAAATTCGAGCGCATCAAGCAAACATGAGAAAAAATTTGTCTGAATTGGAGGATGATATATTGATTTCTAGATAAAGTTGAGAAAAATATGGGCCCGAATATAAACCCGAAGAAGATATATAATTATGCTGTTCTCGCCAGTGCCCAATTGCATATGAAAACTCTGGATCAACAAATACTCGTTTTGTGTTTGTTCTATCTAAATGACTTCTTTGTTACAACAGTTGTGTTGAATCTCATGTAGATTAGATCGTAATTTTACGTTGTCATGATGAAAAGTATGTTTATTGAACAATGCTTCTTTGTAGTTGTCATGCGATATGCTCGACTGCACAACACTGCGAGATATATCCCTTTGCTTTTTTTGATAGTTTTCTCCTGGCTCGAAATACTGTACATTTTTACCTTAACCCAACAACTCCTTGATCACCTTTCCAGATAATCATCCTCATCTTTTCCTCAAACCTTCTTGTTAGTAATTGAATGCAAAGGCGAATCTTAGGATAATCGGATGTGTCGTACCATCCCGCATGCCCTTTAGCTACTTCTAATTCCATGTCTTTATAGATATCTTCAGTAGGGATATCTATAACAAACTGTCTGTATCTGTGTAAAGTACTCTGGACTCAGGATACAAGGGCTTAAAGTAGTCATAAAGAAATTCTAACATCAAAAGCTTTGATAATTCTAAAACAGTAAACCCAATAAAAACGGGCTTTCCAATTTGACTTTCTTTTTTTTCATTAATATACCAAAAAGCTGATCATGAAATCTTCTGAAGTCCTGATAATTGGGTTAGAAGTCAGCTTAAATTGCTTCGTTTTCTCTGGTGACCATCTAACATCTTTACGCTTGTGCGGATTCTCCATAGTCTTTCCGAAACAGCTGTTGTTCATCAGCTTGAAAAAGTCTTTTTCTGAAGCATCAAGTGGATTTAGTTCTGAGATCAGTGTTCTTCATGATGTATGGTTTCATGAACTGTCTTGATCAAAAGCAATTATACGATGAACAGCTGTCAACTTCAAACCATGTCTTAAATAAAATTGTAGAAGTCCTGTAATGACAGACATAATTTTTTTGCCTCGAAGATTAGGCACAAGTTTAGGCGGTTTCTGTTTTTTGCCATCTTAGGCTTTCTGCTGCTAACGGATAGTCATTATGCAGGTCATGGAGTTCGTGAGGATATTCTAAAGTCAACTTCTAGAATGTATCCACGCTGTTGACCCGGCGTCAAACTGCTCAACCACTTTAATGCTTTTTGAATATTATTGTACCACCACCTGTGTACGGTTTAAAGTTGCGTAATGGAAGCGGTTGCGCCATTGCCCATCCATACAGATTGTTTGCATCTAAATACATGAGATAGTTAGGCCCTTTTACTTGGATCATAATCATCTAGGTATTTGTTGTTTGCTTTACAGTAATGGTGCGACGCCATACTAATTCCCCCACGCAATCCGTTTCAATCATCTGAATCATTGGTAGGTCAGACAATAAATCAATCTGTACTCCAGTAAACTTTAAGAAAGCGTCCCAACTCATCCCGGGCGCAGAAATATAATGCGCAGGATCCAGGCTATAATGTTTCATGCAGGTCTTTCTGTAATTTTCAAAGACGTCCGCCAACAAACATACATCTGCCATCAAGTATGAATCATGATAGTCTCCTCCCATTGTTTTACACTCTAACTTCTGCCACGCATCTTGAGCATGCTGGTAATCGAATCACTGATTTCCTTTCCTCTGAGACTAAACAGAACGCAACTTTAGGAGGAAGTGGGTCTTCGTCAAACCTTTCCCAACTGTTCATGTATTCATAAGGGTAAACGCCCTTTCTAACAAGAGTTGGGGTCAAAATATTCTTCCGTTATTGGGCAGGATTTTAAGGACATAGCTAGTGACTCTAATGATCCCATCATGTGCTGCATAGAGTCATAAAAAGACATGTTATTTAAAGTGAAACACATGTACTTTTCTGATGACTGTGCAATGCATGACACCCTAAAGGCGTCGGTTACTGCTTGCATTATAAGGTGAGAGTCGTAACCTCGCAAAGTTGTGAAAGAAGATGGCAGCTTCTATGTCTTTGGTTCAAACTTTAGTTGAAGATTGCATTTACTGTGTGCTGCTCCTCTGAACTTTCCACTAATGTGATCATGGTCTCTTACTGTCGGATTGGTTTCCTCACTGTTAGACATTAGTTCTAAACCGCAAATCCAACAATGTGTGGCTGATTTATACTGTTCTTGGTCTTCGGGGCGTCATTATGATTTCAGATAAGTTTAGATTATTAAACAGTCATTACGCACTTTTTGCATGCGTTCTAAAAGTATTCTGCAGCATCTGGGCCTCTATACAATTCTGGTGCTGAATGGGCGCCATCCGACCTGACAACAATGAAGGCAAATGAACAAATCTGATGATTACTCATTAAGACTGTTTTTTTTCGAAGTTTTTTGTGGCGCTGGCCCTTCATAAGGAACAATAAGCGACTCGAAGTCTGCGTAAACAGCATATGGAGAATTTGCATCCGTTTTCCAGTTCTTAAAACTAACTTAGATCCGTTGGGGGCGTAATTAGTTCTGTATTACAGTCAACTGGGCTGATACAATGTTTCTTATGTTCGCTTGCGGCTTGAACAGATGGAATTCTTGTTAAACATTTTCTGCAGAATTCTTGTTTGCCATAATTTTTTGTAGTATGCGCCAATAATCTACTCATTGTTCGTATCAATGTGTAATGCGATAGCCCCGCTGGAGAAAGCATTAGCAGTAAGTCAACATGGCTTTTGTCTGGCTCGCCAATCGTTGGACTGTTCTTGGACACTTTAATGGGTTGTAGATTTGTTTCCTCATCCCATGTGTAGATATTAACAGTTTATTGGTTTTGTTTGTTCTTCAAACTGATCAATTTTGTCCACGCTAACGGGAAAGGATATTCCACTAAAGTTAAGATCATTGCTGTAAGGGTGATAGTTAGACACTCTCTCTGCGTTTTTGCGGGCGTAATGCAGCCTGCGAGAACACACCACATGAAACATTTGTTGTCTGTATTCTTTATGTTTAGAACTGCTTTTTTTGCAACTAATGCTGGGGCAGCGGAATGTAAGCCTTGCCTACAATCGGTGCATACTTACCCTGTTTTAATCTGATCTCTAAGACTTTCGCCCTCTGACCAACCAGAGCCTCTCATTTGGCTTCTTCAGCGGCCACATCAAACTGTGTAAGCAGTTCGTCTGCCCAACCGGGTGTTAAGTCGTTATGAGAAAGAATAGTCTGTTGTTTAGTTGAGACCCAGACTTCTAGATTTTCTTCATTTATTGTTATATAGTCGATTAAAACAGCTAACATTTACTTTAACTGGCGGGTCTATTGTTAGTTTACCTGAACTTGAGAAATAGCATGACCAACACTTGCCCGTACGCTTGTTGAATCAATAACATCTAGACTGAATCATTTAAAGCTTTTGATAAATATTCTTCTTACGCAATTGCTTCAAACAATTCGTCTGGACCTTCATATATCTTATCCATGCTGAGTTTCTTTTCTAACTCAAAATATTTATTTAAATTAAAAAAAAAATACTTAATCAAATCAATATCGACGGTCCTTTTTGTGCTTGGACTCATAACTAAAGTATAAAACACCATTTGGCGTTGTTAATGTGAGCTGTTAAGAACAGAGTTTAATGTTTCGTCTACTTTTTTTAAACATTCCTTTTTTATCTGATCGGTGTCTGGCTGTTGAAAAAAGTTGTCCTCGCCTTCTTGAAGATCAAACTTTGTCTTTTGTAGTCATCAAAATCGGCCTGTAAACGATTAAATTCTTCATCCGTGATGTTTGAGTCAACTAGTGCTTTATTTATTGTCAGTTTGAAACGAACTAAGTTTAGCCGTTATTAGTTGAACCATAGCTGTGTGCTTTTGGAGTTTAGTTTTTATTTTTTTGCTAGCAAGCACCTACAGCTAATGAACACAGGCCAAGAGCTAAAGACAAACCGCCTAGAGGTAAAGCTGCGGGGGCACCTACGCCCGTTGCTAAGAGACCAACACTCGTTTCCTGCTGATGCAGCGCTTATAGTCGATGCTCCAGTATTAACATAGGTAACAGCATTAAAGGCAGCAGAATACCTTCGTTTGGTTTTGCTGTATTTGAAAGGTCCTGCTCTAGTTTTGTAGCATTTGTGTAATGTTGGTTAATCTGAAAGTTTTATGTCGGGGGTTTTCTATAGCAGCAGAATTGCCTACTATCTCTTCTTTGGATAAATGTGAACAGACTGCTTTTTTTAAAAATAAAAAAAATAATTTAGTATTGGATATTTTTCTAATCTGTTATCTTGAATATTCAGCTGCGCATCATATATTAAAACAAATACACATAAGCAGTTTATCGGCCTCTTTTTCTTTATCAATTTGAATGTTATTAAGTCTCTAACAGTTTCCTCCCGCTTCCATGTAACTGATTATCCTCCGTTGACCTTAGGTCAATCCATAAACCGTATTTCGTTGTTAAATAATGATCAAGTCTAACGCTGTGAAGATGTAGATCTTTAGACACAAGGTCAACTGTTGGATTTCTACACCTCCCGCCTCCAAACAGTTTTCCTTATTTATCATCAAAATGCTGATAAGGTTTAAGCCCGCTAGCGTAGATTTGGTTAGGACTACCCTCAATTGTACATTGCACTTTCGTTATTTTAGGATTAACAAAATTTTCAGTTTGTCTTTCGAATGGTCCTTCATCTTCGCACAGCAATAAAATACCTTTAAGCGATCTTGCTGTGGCACTAAAACTAAAATTCCATATAGTGTCTGCCCTGCTTTTAGGATATTTAGAATGATTAATCACTCTTTCGTAATATATTGCTAATTTTTGTCTTATATTGTTGCTCGATCAGCCCCGCAAAGTAGGGGTTGCTAACAATGTCAAACTCTAACGAGATGTCAGAAATGCTGTACTTTGCTTCGGTGTCTGTAGATATAATAACATGTTTGTAGTCTTAAAAGTTAGTTCATATGACAATCTGTCTTTTAATGCTCCTTGAAAGTATGGAGCATGCGCTTTTAACAACTCAAAATCTAGGGGTATGAAAAAGCGATTTCCATACGCATAACTTACGGCTACAAACCTTTTGCCGTCTTTAGCGTCTGCGGCGCCTAATTCTATGTTTTAGAGCTTCTTCATTTTCGATTCCTTGAAACGCAAGATCAGCCCTTTCATTCCCGGTTAGCCATAGATCAGAATAGATTAAAAATATGTCTGCATTATGTAAAGAAAATATTTCTTGCCCCTCAAGTTTTATAAAATTTTCTTAACGATTGCCCGTCCCAGATTCTGTACAACTGTCCTGTTTAGGTCTGCTGTTGAAGCGAGTTCTATTTTGAAAGTAAGGACGCGCAGAGCCTGGCACAATCACTTCACTGCTCCTAGGTCTGGAAATCTGACAGTAAGAATTTGATCTGCATCAATAGTAGACGGATTATTTGGAACAGTAATATTCCGCTTATTTCCCTTCACGCCAAAGGGCTCTTTCAGTCTTCTATGCGGTCAAGAATCAAGCCATATCCTTGCGACATTTTTTTTATAAAACAAAATAAAAAAGTTAATTATTTAAAAACATGGCAGGCATTGAAGGTGAAGAAGATATGATGTTTTTGATCCTGGAGACGACATGAGTGAAACGGCTCCTTTAATACAGCATCGCTCAACGCTCTCATTGCATCGTGAATTAACAGAAAGTAAGGTTAGATCATTGTACCAAAGTTTAGGCCTTAAACCTCCAGAATTATAGCCCCTGATGATTTTGTAAAAGATGATGATGGCCATTTGTATTTTAAAGACAATCAAGGAAACGTTTTCAGCTACAGATAAACGAGACTCATCAAAGTTGTAGGCATGAATACAATTAGACAAAGACTTAGGGTAGAAGATCGAAATCGCCTTGGCAATTACTAAACCAAAATTAGATAAGGAGGCAGTTGCTAAACTTCAAAACACACTACAAGAACTCCCACAGATAACCAAATACAAAACATGGAACTTCAAGATTTAAGTCAAACAGCGGGTGAAGTAATGCAAGCAGAAACCAGGTTGTCAGAAAGAAACAAACCAAAAACTATACAACGACTCCCCAACACCCCCGCAAGAATCAGAGGACTTTGGTCGTGCTTTGAGAACTGTTAGAAGAGAATTAATAAAGGGTAGAGCAATGCTGCGTGAACTAGATGAGGATATAGAAAGAGAAAAAAAGAAAACTCGCTGAGGCTGATGACGCCAACTTAGGACCTGGCGTTAAAGAAAGAATAACCCGAAGACTAATGGTCTGGAAGAACGGAAACTAGAAGTTTTGTCTACTAACCCGAGAACAATTACGAACTCAAGTGACCAGAATAAGAGAAACTATCCGAAGAATTTTATATGAAGACACGACACTAGCAGAACGAATAAAAACACTGTTTAGAGAGCAAGGTGTCACATTAGCGAGCGTTTATAACAGCCTTAGGATTTGCAATAAGTACACGGCGTTGGCTATTACAGGCGGCGGTGGAGGTCAAATCCCAGTACCTCCACCGCCATCGCCTCCATCGCCACCTGATAAATCATGGGTAAAAAAACAGCTTGATCATCTTGCGGGTTTATTAAAAAAATTAGCCAGTAAAGCTATAGAGGCTTTACCAGTATATTAGGGGTATTGTTAGCTGGCTTTTGTCTACTGCAAGCAAAGCAGTTGGCTTTAATGGCCGAGCACTTATGGGCATTAGTTCTCTTAATAGTCGGGTTAATTTTTAGTAAAATAAAGACCAAGTAATCCTAAGCAAGTTAATCCAAAAACAAGTGCTGTCTTTCATATTCATGGTCATTATTTTTTTGGACTTCTTCAACGGCCTTCGGGCTTGGGTCGCGGGGATTGGATGACTTATTCTTCGGGGTCATCTTGTTTGTTTACAGCTTGCAATATTACCGGCTCAGAATTTATGTCGTTTTGTCCAACCATTCTGTTCATTGCCTGCCACAAGGATTTCATTGTTGTAGTTCATTATTGTTCCTACCTGGAGTGTGAGGTCAGAAGGTAGCATGTATAAACCAGTGCCAACAGCAAAGTCAACTTTTGATCTTGCAAATTGCAAAACATGTTGGTACCTTTTAATACTTGAAGGCAAATCAACAGTAGAATTAATGGCGTCCTCTAAATTTGCCAAGTACTGTTTTTGTGCATCAAAGCCAGTAGAAAGGATCAGTTATGCTCGATCTTGCCTGTGCTTGCGAACCTAGCAAACACCAAACGTAAGTACGAATAGAGGTCGTTTATTCGTTCTAATTCCTGCTTTAGTTAGGCCCTTAGAAGTGTCTAAGATAAATGTTGTCCATGCTGTTTATGCTCTTGCTCTATGGACCCGAGATGAACGCCTGTGCCTGAAGAGAAAGATGTATAAGGAGGATCCCAGTCATAGTTATACTTTCTGTGCACGCCCCAAAAATAAGGGGTGCCTAAGCCATGATTGAGGTCCAACTTTTGTCTAAAGTCTGTCTTAACATTAATATTGAATTCGTTACAGATCCTTTCAAAACCTTCATGTCTATTCTGTTTGCTGAATGGATTAAACGGTTTGTCATTTGGTAATGGTGCTTGCAGTTCAGTCAAAATACGTCTAAAGGTGTAATAAAAATGAAATCTATACACTGACCTCAACCAAAGGATCAGGATGATTTAAGTGATCAGCATACGATACTCCACTCCCAGTTGTTGCACAAAACACAGCAAAGTTTAACTGTTTCTGATAAAAACTGCATCGGATGGCTGAACCACACTTTCGCGATGTAGTCTTTTTTAATAGGGGGGTTAAGATATCTGTTTAAAATGGCGTACTCACCTTTACTTGAAAGGTGTCAGTCCTGGGTCACAGAAATGATAAGGGTGTCAGTTTTGTTATATTTTTAAGATTGTAGCGCGGCCCAACAGAAATTTTGCATTAGTATAATTTAAAATGCGCTCATTTTTATTTCGTTTAAAAAAATGTTTGTAACAATAACAACTCAAGACCGTCCTTCGTTTTTAGAACATGCTATTGATAACAATTGCGGAACCCA
This sequence comes from Conus ventricosus, assembly GCA_018398815.1. Classification (NCBI taxonomy): domain Eukaryota; kingdom Metazoa; phylum Mollusca; class Gastropoda; order Neogastropoda; family Conidae; genus Conus; species Conus ventricosus. Next base: position 6,353,447 of record CM031620.1, on the reverse strand, counting down.
AAGGGTTCACTTCATGAAATATTTTACAAAGTTGTATGGTTTAATATAATGAATCGAAGAAGAATAAAAGATTCAAAAAATTAACAAAACCGGGGCCAAGTTAGCCAGTTAACAATACCTGATGGTTATTACGGGTTTTGCTCACTAAAAGAAGCAATGATAACTTTGACATTACTCTCAAACTTAACAATGCGAATCTGAAAACAATGTTAACATCAAGCCTGAAGAAGAAGTAGGTTACTATTTTGATGGAGAGCTAGCTAAAATGTTAGGCTTTACAACTGCCAATCGGCCCATTCATAGTTTTAGAGTTACACCAAACAAAACTAACATATGAGGGAGAAAATCCGCTCGATCTTGCATTACATTCATTACTCTATGTTCATTTGGATGAGCTAAGCACTGATGAAAACTTATATGATGGAAGGCCCTCAACTGTTTTAAGAGCTCTTCCATCTGGAAAGCTGCATATTGCGATTATGAAATTATACAATTCCCTAATTTACAGTTTAAAAGATTAGTTTGTGGGAGGGTCGGATCATTTAATATAAAAATCGCAGACAAAACAGGAAAAGTCGTAAAATGTGATAACCTACGCATTGTTTTAGAAATAAAATAATTAGTTTGTTCTAAAAAATAATGTCGCGGGGGCCAGAAGAACCGGGAGTTACATTAGCGCCTGTAAGGTGTATAACCTTAGAATTAAAAGACCTTGCAGACGTTGCGGACTTTGAACAGAACGGTGAGATAGGCGCTTTGTATGGTTTTGAGTACACTAAAGATGGTGATTATAAATGCAAAGAGTTAGCGACAACAAAAAGTTTCCTAAACTAGAACAACTACGCAATGTAGAAGCAAATAATGCTGCCAGTATGAATATAAAATAGTTCGAAAACCTGACAGCAAATGGCACTTTGAACCATATTTAGAATGGGAAATAAAATTTGAATTCATAAGCCCATTACATTTTTTAGGCCGTCAAAAAAGTTTCAGAAAAGCATTCAACTCTGGCCCTTTACATGTAAGTCTTATGCCGGACGACAATAGTCGGAAAGAGATTGAAATAACGCCGTATGGGAAAAAACAGTACATCCTCCACAGAAGAGAAACGGTTTTTAAAAGAAAGCTTCTACAAAATTACAGTTCTTTCCAAGCAGAAAATTAGGAGACACGTTCACAATGATATTTGAAATTTCTGTCTTTAAAG
>CM031620.1:6339740-6344740 GCA_018398815.1 Conus ventricosus | reverse complement strand
AGCGCTTTACAATCAACACTCGTTTACACAACGGGCTGCCTACCTGGGTAGTGCCGACTGAAGAGCTGCCAGCTGGCGCTTCATTCAGTCGTTTCCCGTGTCATCCATTCAGTATCGTTCAATATCGATCACTCATTTTCCTTACTTCCTTCATTCTTTCCATTTCTCACGCAGGGTGCATGCTATGTGTAACGTGTCATCCATACCAACGGCCAAACTGGCCAACTCTTCCGAAAGTTGGTGATGGGATTTTACGTGTGTGCAAGATGTTATGCATGCGTTCACACACGGAACCTCGGTTTATAGTCTCATTCGAAAGACTGTATGGGAAATAGAGTCAGAACCAATGTTAACACCGAGGGAAAAATCCCCCTGTACCGAAACGCCCCGGTGGAGGTTCGAACCCGCAACCCCAGGATCACCAAGATTACGAGTCAGGCGCTCTACCAACTGAGCTATTCCGGCTCCGCATTGTCCTGTTGGAATGTCCAGTTTGGGTGTTGCGCAAAAAAAGGAACGACATGGGGTCTGAGCACCTGGTGGATGTAGCGCTGTGCATTGACACCCTGTCTGCGACCAGAACCAATGTTCTGAAAGATGACTGGTCCTATGGCGTTGTTAATGCCAATTGCACCCCATATCATAACGTTCGGGCCTCCCCAGGGGTTCCGCTCTACCACACAGGAGTCAGCATAGCGTTCACCAGGTCGACGCCATATTCTGACATGACCGTCAGCCATGTCAATACAAAAACGGCTCTCATCTGAGAACAGTATGCGTCCCCACTGCTGCCTGCGCCAGTTGATTCAGGCTTGTGCCCACTGCAGCCTGTCCTGCCGGTGTCTTGGTGTCAGTACCGGACCTCTGTGAGGACGCCTACATGCCAGCCCGTTCTCCTGAAGACGCCGCCGCACAGTGTTGAGGCCCATTCGTTGCTGGAGATTCCCAGGCACCTGTCGAGCAGTGTTAGCGTCTGTTTGCCACCTGTCCCGCAGATGGGTTCGAACAAAATGGCGATCCTCTCTTGGTGTAGTGACCCGAGGATGGCCTGGCTGGGGACGATCATCAGTGGTACCAGTGACTCACATGCGGTGCTGCAGACGATAGATGGTTGAGATGTGGACGTTAAAGATGTTGGCGACATGCCTGGCATCCACACCAGCCTCCAGATGGCCTAGGGCACGATTGCGTTCCTCTGCTCGTAGTCTTGGCATCTCTGTAGCGCTCAGACGGCAAGTCGTTATCTGAACCTTGTAGCGCGGCTTTATAAAGTCTGCATGCCTGCGTACTTGTCGCTGGTTAACTTTGCTCTGCATGGTGTGCACGTGCCTCACATGCAGCAACCAGTTTGCCATTTTTGTTGACCCTCCAATGCCGGAAATGATGTGTTGCTCACACAATTTTTTCACTGCACATGAGTCTTGGACCCAAACAACTTGCCACAATGGTTCAATATTGTATATTCACCCCTTTTCACCCGAAAAATAGCCTTTCAATTTTTCGCGTTTTTTATGGAAGTCAGTATAGTAAGCATAAAAACTATTAGGTTGGTTTTATCTGCCTTGGTGTCTTCTTCAACGCAAGGTCGGGCTACACCACTCAGCTAAGTGGGTTGACACACTTATGGGGACGACTGTGGTACACAAACAGTACCCGTGGCTTTCAAACATTATTGGCCTCTCGAACCACATGTTGGGTCTGTCATAGTCATCTGGGGTCTTCTTCAGCACAAGGTCAGACTGTACCACTCGACTACGGGTGTTGACACAATTATGGGCGATCGAGGAACACGGAGTGTGTCTGCCGCTATCAAACATTATTGGTCTCTCAGCATGATACTTCAAACCAGGCCGAACCCTTAAACTTCATCCTTGTTTATACTGTTCCCCGGGTACGGAACTGACATCAAACCCGGCAGTTTTTTTTCTTTCTTTCATTCTTTCTTTCTTTCTTTCTTCTCTCTTCTTTCTTTCTTTCTTCTTTTCTTTCTTTTTGGATGCAGCATGAGAAAAACGATTATCCAGACGAGAGCAGGATTTTTATGTTTTGGCTAATGACTAGATGAAAAAGAAAGAAAGAAGGAATGAAGGAAAGGAATAAAGAATGAAAAGAAAGAAGGGAAGAAATGAAGGAAGAAAGAAAGAAAAGAAGGAAGGAATGAAGAATGAAAGAAAGAAAAAAGGAAGGAAAGAAAGAAAGGAAGAAGGAAAGAAAGAAACAAAGAAAAAAAGGAAAGAAAGAAGGAAGAAAGAAAGAAAGAAAGGAAGAAAGAAAGAAGGAAAGAAAGAAAGAAAGAAGGAGAGAAAGGAAGGAAGGAAGAAAGGAAAAAGAAAAGAAAAGAAAACAATCATGATCTTGAATAAACTCGATCCACCCCAGTAGGAAGTAAAATAAAGAAATAACCAATACGTCGTTGAACAAAAGTGAAACATGTAAGCACACGTGGGCGTGGCATTTGCCGGAAGATTTGACTGCTTTGTTCAAACTGCTCAAAGTAAATTTAACAACTCCACAGGACGTGTTCCTAGAAATATACGATAAAAATACGGAATTTCGAAGTTGTTGAAACGCCAGCCAAACGGATTACTTTCACTAAAATGTGTGTGTGTGTGTGTGTGTGTGTGTGTGTGTGTGTGGTGTGTGTGTGTGTGTGTGTGTGCATGTGTGCGTGTGGTGTGTGTGTGTGTGTGTGTGTGTGGTGTGTGTGTGTGTGTGCGCGCGCGCGCATGTGTATGTGTGCGTATGTGTGTGTGTGCGTATGTATGTGTGTCTATGTCTGTGTCTGTGTGTGTGCATGTGCGCATGTGTGTGTATGTGCGTTCGCGCGCGCGTGTGTGTGTGTGTGTGTGAAGGGATAAAAGGGTGAACGGGGAGGAGAGGGTGTGGGGAGGTTGGGAGACATCGGAATTATGGTCAGACATCGAGTTGTAGTTGAACGTCTTCACAACAAAAAGCAGGTGACAAAACGTCAGTGACTGAAATTTACAATACAAAACATGCGTTAAAGCTACACTCCCCCCCCCCCCCCTTTGAGCCCCCCCCCCCCCCCCCCCCCCCCCCACGTACATATCCCTCCCAAGCTCTCCCCCACGCCTCCGTTCCCATCCCCTCGCTTCTAACCGGCCCCACCCCCTAATCCCTCAGGACGCTCCGCCAAATACGTAGACAACCAGGTGTAATCCCTAATCGCCTGTTCCTTTATCTACGATACTTATTCGCCTGTTCCCAGATCGCAAATGTAGTCAAGATAATAGGGCATCAGTTGCGCTTTCATAAAAAAAAAAAGATGGCAAATAGCGATAAAAGGAAACGCTAAACAACACACTCTGCACGTCTGCGCACACTGATACATACACAGGCTACACGTATACGCACACATACACAAACACTACACACACACACTCTCTCGCGCGCAGACACTTCCACGCACGCACGCGCGCGCGCGCACACACACATACACATACATACACACACACGCATTAAGACTATTTTGCCGTAAGACTGGCTGAAGAATTAATTACAAGTGCTAACACAACTCTATAGAAAGTGGTATTTGTTCTCATATACATTGTCACGATACAGGGTTAGATTTGTTCTTCCAACTGTTTACTTTAGGAACGTGTGTGATAGCTAGGCTGAAAAGAAAACATTGTGTTTGGAAGTTGTGTGCCTGTGCGTGTTATTTTTAGTTGCATGCAAGCGTGCGTGTGTGTTTCCCTTAGATACTCCGTTCCCAGAGTCCACCAAACCGGTTGAATTTGGACGTGGCCTGAACTGAGTTCAGGTAGACAGGGGAGGTCACTTGTGTGTGACGAGTCAGTCGAGAGACTAGAAGTTTCCCTCACACGACGAAGCTGTGTTTGGCTTGGAACTCCTGTTCCCCCACAGTGGTGGAGTTGTGGCGTGGACATTATTGTCCCCCAATTTCGTGGGCGTTTCATCAGTTTTTCTGGGCGCCTGGTCGTGGGTCCGTCTCGGGTTTCAGAACCTGATTAGTTGCTGTGCCGTGGTCCCCTTCCGTACCTGAGCTGGTGAGAGTGGCCGTTGTCTCGCTGGTGGCCGACTGACGGTTGGGTGACGTCTGTTGTCTGAAGGACAGGAGCGGCGTGGAAGGAGTGACTCCATTGACTCCTTGTTTTGGCAACGGACTTCTGGTCTCGGGCTTCCTGACTAGGGAGCGGGTGAATGGACCAATGTAAGTAGTGGAGAGTGGATGAATGCGGAGAATAGAATGTGTCATCGAGTGGAAAGCGGAGAGACTGTAGAGAATGAGGAATCAACGTTGACAAGGAATGTGAATGAATTTCTTTGTTGAAGGCTCGACTAATATTCGTCTCCGCCAACATACCTGTGGACACTCATGTTAGTTTTTTGTTCATCTGCTTAGTTTTAGATGTGCTCTATCGTCTTGGCGGTGTGAGCTCCATGAACTTTTGAACAGAAGAACACGTCGGAAAGCTTTCATCGCTTTGGACTTTTGGTTTCACCTTCGTTGAAGGCACTACTTTAGTAATGAACTATAGTTAGTGATAGTTTTGCTTATCTGAAATTCCGAGTTATGGTGATTCGTGCTTTGCTGCATGTTGGAATGATTTGAATACTCTGTTGTTGTGGGGTGCATACATTTTGAAATCATTTGGCTGATATTGATTGTTGTGTGCATTCACAGGTTTTTGGTACACAGAAGGAAGCAGAGCGGTCGGCAGTGTGTGTGTGTGTCTATAGCGTACGCATGACCTTGTTAATGTAATTTTGTGTGCTGTTTAGTTTTAGCAAATTATTGGTTGTTGTTCTTCTTGTGGAGCGCATGTTGTGATGTGATTAATAAATTTAGTTAGTTTGTGTTACATTTGGTGTGAGTGTGGTTAGGGGTGAATCATAGCTGAGTGTTTGGGCTTGTGGATGAAGGTTGAATGTGGGCCTGATCGTTGGAGTGTGAACGCGGAGTGAAGCCCCTGACTTGGTGTTTGCCATCTCCCTCGGCGACGTGACAAATTATT
>CM031620.1:6332240-6334740 GCA_018398815.1 Conus ventricosus | reverse complement strand
TACGTAAACTGGCTCTTTACAAAATCGCTGACCCTGGTCTTTCTCTCATTAAGTCATTCCTCACTAATCGACAACAATCAGTTCTCATTAACAACACTCAGTCCAGTTGTTTACCCCTAAACTTTGGTGTACCACAAGGGTCAGTACTTGGTCCCCTTCTTTTTTTAGTCTATATAAACGATCTCCCTCTGCATATTAAAGACTCATCTCAACTTTTTGCAGATGACACATCAATTAATTCAAAACATACTGATTTGAAACACTTATCAGATAACCTGCAAGAAAATGTAACTCGACTAATTAACTGGACAGAATTGAATCACATGTCCTTAAATGATCAGAAAACAAAGTACATGGTTATTACGTCTCGTCAAAAAAGACAAAATTTAAGTACTCCAATGCCCCCTATATTTATTAATAACAACAAGCTAGAAGAAGTTAGTACTCATAAAGTGTTAGGAATCACTATTGACAATAATCTTTCCTGGTCACCACATGTTTCCAACTTAAGCAAACGAGTTTCTCAGAAAATTTTTCAGCTTTCTAAGTTAAAAAAATTCCTAGATATAAACTCTCGTAAACATTTCTATCATGCATATATCCAGTCCTACATTGACTATTCTTCTACTCTCTATGATTCTTGCAGTGCAATTACGTTAAAACCGTTGTGCAGGCCCATAAGCGGCTATCAAAACAGTACTTCAAAAAGCATCAACATTAACTACTCAAGATTACCTCGAATTAGATATATTGCCCCTTTCTTATAAATTTGAATATAATAAAGCAATAATGATGTACAGAATTATGAACCAATTAGCACCCTCAAATATATCTGCAAGATTTCCAATCAATCAATCAAGATATACTAACAACATAATCATACCGAAACCAAGAATCGATCTTTTTAAAAGTAGCTTAGTTTACTCTGGTGGAACACTTTGGAATTCTATGCCAAAATATGTTAAACAGAAGAAAAGCATTAATTCGTTTAAAGTTGCGTATAAACGCCTTCTATTTGAAAAAATGAAAAACATTTTAACAGTTCCCTAGTATTCAGTCTGAGCAAGTATAAATGTCAGCAACTGTTGTTATTCAGAAATTGAACCCTGCATATTTTATCTTTTTACTTATTATTTCATATGTATGTACTATTTTCCATTATCATTGGATCAATGTATATTTTAAAAATTCATGGTTAAACTAGCATATGCTCTGTCTTATTCTTTTCTTTAATTGATCACCGAATTACCCCCTGTGGCCTTTGTCAGTCGTGTAAATAGTTGGCGTACACTATATTGCGTATTTATGTTTCTCATACTTTCTTCTTTTTCCTTCTTCTTCTTCTTCTTCTTCTTCTTCTTCTTCTTTTTCTTCTTCTTCTTCTTCTTCTTCTTCTTCTTTTTCTTCTTCTTCTTCTTCCTCTTCTTTGGTATACATATATAGACAATTTACTTTCTGCACTGTTGTTGTGGATTTTTGTTTAGCCTCAGGGCTGAGTGTAAAAAAGCACACTTGTATGCTTATCTCATATCCCTGAATAAACAAAATTTCGTTCGTTCGTTCGTTCGTTCTCTCTCTCTCTCTCTCCACGTACGTTCCCGGTGTGATGACTAACAGTTCTTTATGTACGGTAGATCGGATACGCCACGGCGCGTCCTCTTTGACAGCAAGTCATCTGTAGAAAGTGAACCATGAAATAAAAACCATGTTCACCATTTAATGCGCTTCCTCCCTCCCCACCCCCTCCCCGAGTCATACCCGTGATATGTGGCGAGCTAAGCCGACCGATGCGTAGACCGTATTCTTTCGGATGTGTTGACCCGTCGTCGTAGAACATAAAATGAAACTGAGGGAGACACACAAGGTACTCCACAAGGCCAGGGTTGTAAACATGAGCCCTTCAAGAACTTGCTACGTTGTTATTATTCTACTACTACTACGACTACTACCACTACTACAACCACTACTACTAACTTCTAGACGAGTGTTGTGAAAGTCCTGTTGTTGAGAGACAGACAGAAAGACAACTCCCTAGGTAACAGACAGACAGACATACAACCCCCTTAGGTAACAGACAGACATACAACCCCATTGGTAACGGAACAAGAACTACATAATTATTTACATCTCTCTCTCTCTCTCTCTCTCTCTCTCTCTCTCTCTCTCTCTCTCTTTTCCTCCCCCCCCCCCCCCCCCCCCCGGGGAAGGGGGTGTGTATGTGCGTGCGTGCGTGCGTTCGCGCGTGCCTCTGTGTGTGTGTGTGTGTGTGTGTGTGTGTGTGTGTGTGTGTGTGTGTGTGTGTGTGTGTGGTGCGTGCGTGCGCGCGCGCGGGTGTGTACGCGCGTGCGTGTGTGAGTGCGTGTTGATAAAAACACGAGCTTGTTTATATCATAGGCCTGCACGCAAACGGCAGTTGATGAACCACGCCCAAACCGTGCGTAGACACAGTTAGTACGCTTGCTTGCTTGGTTATGGTGTTTGCTTGACTTGCACGATTTAA
>CM031620.1:6257240-6327240 GCA_018398815.1 Conus ventricosus | reverse complement strand
GTTTTCCCACTTCGTCCTGCTCGGTTCGTCAACCTTTGTTCACAATACCTGTATAGTTTGTACTTTGTTCATTATACTTCTCTACAGCAGTCTGCTGTGACTGCTGTTTCCTCTATAAGAATGAGAGCAATACTTGATTTTCTCTCCTCTTTCGGGAGTGAGCCTTCGTCAGATAATTTACCAGTTCATCGTAAAAGTAACTGTTAGCCTACCGGTTAATCGCATAAAGTAGTTGATCAGTGGCCCAGTGACATACAGGCAAATGGAAGACAAGAACGGCATTGAAACGTTAGAAGACCGTGTATCTGAAGCTGTATGTGATAAAGAATCATACATTAAAATTTATGGGGATCCTACTGAAACAGCTGTCTGCAAGCGGCAGTGTCAAAAATCAAATGTTTTTTCAATCACCGTTTCGCAGGCTTCTGACAAACGAACCCAATTACTGAACCAAATCATTAACGTAGACTGTGGCTGTCGATGCTGTTGTATATTCTAATGACGTGTCAGGGCCTACATCCTTTTTAATTACTTCACAGGGAAATGTGTGTCCGTGTCACTTGTGTTGTTGTTTCCCCCTTTCAACTGATGAGCTGGCAGCCCTGTAGCTTTTGTCACAAGGAGTACTTTGTCCTCTGTCTGTCTGTCTGTCTGTCTGTCTGTATCTCTCTCTCTCTCTCTCCTCTCTCTCTCTCATCTCTCTCTCTCTCTTCTCTGTCTGTCTGTCTCTCTCTCTGTCTCTCTGTCTCTGTCTGTCTGTCTGTCTGTCTCTGTCTGTCTCTCTCTCTCTGTCTCTCTCTCTCTCTCTCTCTGTCTGTCTGTCTCTCTCTCTGTCTCTCTGTCTCTGTCTGTCCTCTCTCTCTCTCTCTCTCTCTCTCTTCTCTCTCTCTCTCTCTCTCTCTCTCTCTCTCTCTCTCTCTCTCTCTCGCTCTCTTTCTCTCTCTTGCGCGCCTAAACTTTGTTGGGTTTTAATTTAAAAGATTACGTTTTCCGTTCATCAAACTCCTCAGCAACGGAGGACTGCTCCTCTTTTGCAGATCACACTGGGCAATTTCGTGCCCAGTGCCAGATCAGGAACATGATAAGGTAAGGAATTCCAAGGGGGGTGGGTTGGGGTGAGTCTGAAGGTGCTGCCCCAGTCAGGGTATGGTAAAAGACGTGACAAAATTCTACCTTCAAGGAAAGGAAGGAGGGAAGGGAGGGGCAGAAACCTCGTAACCCCCCCCCCCCCCCCCCCCCCCTCACCCTTCCCCTCCCGTTCGTCTGGCCCTGTTGTTTGACAAAACTTGTCTTGAAATCTGGGGGAATGTGACTAATCACAGCAAACAAGTTGCTGTAAAAAAGAGAAATCATCGTTACTACTTCCTTACCCCCCCACCCCACCCCTCCCCACGCTCAAGTGTCCTTCGCCTTGCTCCTTTGACCTACAGTCATGGGCAACGGTTATATAAACAAGATGGGGATGGGGGGAGGAGAGGGGAGGAAGAAAAAAACGAAGAAGAAGAAAGGTTGGCACACAATATAAAAGATTCTAGTACCGCGTAGAGTGAGACTGACATCTGTCACTGACTTAATGTGAACAACCCGGATATGAACGGTACGATAATTGACCGGCACCTAAGGCCACACACCTGTTTTAGGACCTGGCCGTTAAAACACTTAGAACGTCCACGCCAGTTTTCTGAGGCAGGCTGACTGCAAAAACAACCCCACCCCCACTTCACCCCATCTCCGCGCCATCACCATCCTGTCCCCGCCCCCTCCTCTTTCCTCCCCCCAACATTTTTTTTTTTTTTTTTTGTGTGTGTGGAGCAAAATGCAGATTGTTAAACGAAAAGCGGAGCGTAATTACTTGGATTGGACCCTCAGCAAAGTTAATGAAAAGTATGACCAGACGGACTATGACTAACGATGACCTACCCTCCCTCTTCCAGACACTGTCCGCCCCACCCCACCCCTCTCTCTCTCTCTCTCTCTCTCTCTCTCTCTCTCTCTCTCTCTCTCTCTCTCTCTCTCTCTCTCTCTACTCCTCCTTCTCTCTCCCCCCTCCTTCTCTCTCTCTCTTCTGTCTGTCTCTGTCTCTCTTTCTCTCTCGCACGCGCGCCTCACACACACGCACACACACACACACACACACACACACACACACACACACACACACACACACACACACACCCACACAGAGGCACACACACACACACACAACACACACACACACACACACACACACACACACACACACACACACACACACACACACACGCACGCACGCGCGCGCGCGCACACGCACACACACATACACACACACACACACACACACACACCTCGTCATGCAGGAAACGATGTGTAAGGCCTCGAACGAATCAGAAAAAACGTAAGGATGCTGGGGCAGCGAGTTCGCAGTCAGGTGGTATGCGTTCGAATCTGCTTGGCGCCCAAGATCACTTTGCCATGGTCGCTGCCTAGCTTAGCATATTGTTGTCGTTTCTGGCGGTCCCGTCCCCACCCCCCCCCCCCCCCCCCCCCCCCCCTCCCCTCGCTCCTACAAAGATCACGCACCCCATGAGGAAATGCGCAAAAGAATCGAGGCAGCCACTTGTCCCATTGAAGGCATTGCTGGAAAACAACAACAACAACAACAAACAACAACAACAACAACAACAACAACGAAAACTTAAATGGAATGGAAAAATCACAATACCATCATCATCAGAAGTCTGCTTCAGAAGTCGGCTTGTTGTATTGTGATTTTTCTGTACTGTTTTCTTCCCTTTGGAGGACTATTGCTTTTGTGTTAAATGGAATGGTTTTACCATCGAGGAATGGGCATGCCTGACCTTTGTGATTCCCAGGGAATGGCAGAGGACAGACGAAGATGGGGGAGGATTGTCAGATTTAGTGGAGCTTCAACGACCGTTCCTTAAGGTTAAGGGACTGACGATGACACATTCTCTAACACTCTTGTTTTGTGCTCTGCTGTAGCGTTCTGACTTGTGTCGAGCCTGTCTTCTACATCGTTGTATGGACTCTGTTGCGGCTTGTTGTATCGTGATATGACATTGCAGTGGATGTAAACGTGCTATCCTGTCTGGTATTATATGGCTTTATAATCACTGCGTTGTGCTGTATGATATTGTACTATACTACATTTTGCTATGCTGCGTTGCATGGTCTTGCACTGTACGGTTTGGTTTTGTATTGCAATATTTGTATACGCTTAATTGTACTGTAATATATTTGTTTACGCTTAATGGTACCGTAATATATTTGTTACGCTTAATTGTACCGTAATATATTTGTTTACGCTTGATTGCACCGTAATGTTCTGTATTTAATTGGTATTGCATATCTTTCTCATTGCGACATCATCAGAAGTCTGCTTCAGATTTTTAAAAAGAGAGAGAGAGGGAGGGAGGAAGATCAGCGAAGAGACAGACAGAGATAGAGACAGAGACAGCTGGTAGACAGACAACCAGGTGCGCGCCCGTTTGTGTGTTGTGTGTGTGTGTGTGTGTGTGTGTGTGTGTGTGTGTGTGTGTGTGTGTGTGTGTGTGTGTGTGTGTGTGTGAGAGAGAGAGAGAGAGACAGAGAGAGAGAGGGGGGGGGGGGGGGCTGACAGACGCTAACAGGAGGGGAAAGAGACGGACGGATAGACACACAGATAGCAAAGGAAATGGGAAAATCAATTTAAGGCCACAGAGAGAGAGAGAGAGAGAGAGAGAGAGAGAGAGAGAGAGAGAGAGAGAGACAGAAGAGAGAGAGAGAGACAGAGACAGAGAGAGAGAGATAGGTGGGGTGGCTGACAGAGGCTAACAGAGAGAAGGAGAGAGACGGACGGATAGACAGACAGATAGCAAAGGAAATGGGAAAATCAATTTAAGGCCACAGAGAGAGAGAGAGAGAGAGAGAGAGAGAGAGAGAGAGAGGGCGGGGCTGACAGATGCTAACAGAGAGAGGGAGAGAGACGGACAAATAGAAGACAGATGAAAAGGGAAAGGGGGAAAAAATAAATTTAAAGGCACAGAGAGAGAGAGAGGAGGAGAAGAGGGAGGGGAGAAGAGAGGGGAAAGAGAGGAGAGAGAGAGAGAGACAGACAGACAGACGGACGACAGACAGACGATGACATAGAAAAAGAGACAGACGGACAGACGACGCAGACACAGGAAGAGAGAGAGGAGGAGAGGAGGAGAGAGAGAGAAAAGAGAGAGAGGGGGGGGGTGGGGGGGGGGGGAGGGGCTAATTTGTGTGTTTATCACCCCCACCCCCCCGCCACCTCACCCCCCACCCCCCCAACCCCAGCTGTTTCCCCGCCCCCCCCCAAAACACAATCCCAATGGATACCCCCATCACCACCACCCCACCACCACCCCCACCTCCAACCACCCCACCCCACCCCCACCCCCGCCACCAATGTATAAAAAACCACGCCACTCACCCCCCGCGCCCCGCCTTAAAACACATCCACACCATTCAAAAAACGGCTTGGAAAACTCGTCGCTAAAAGGGGTCGTTTCCCGGAGCCCGGAAGCTGTCAAGAACAGGAGTTCTGTGCTATGCTCCACTTCCTCAGGGGGGAAAGGCCAGTTATTTTTGAAGCTCGACGGTCACGAGGACGAAATTTGGCAGCACGCCCTCGTCAAGGCCTGAGACCAATGTCCGGAGGCGGGGGGCGTCGCGGGTCGTTGGACGTGACGCATGCATCGCCGATCGTTTTGTAGAGAAAATTTCCCCAGCCAAAGAAGCGCGATATCCCGGTTTGTTCCTATGCAAAGGCGTATATACGTACAGATAGATAGATAGATAGTAATACATACAACATAATACTAATACATACATAGACAACAGACGATAGATGATGTAGATGATAGATAGATGATAGAAGATAGATCAAGAAAAGAAAATTAGATACAAAGATAGATCGAGAGTAGATACATATTCAGAAAGGTAGACAGGAGGGGTAGAAGTAAAGGAAAGTAGATAGAGTGTGTATGTTTTGTCCACACCAAAACCCCAAACAGAGAGAGAGAGAGGAGAGAGAGAGGAGAAAAGGGAGAGAGAGAGAGGAAGAGGAGAGAGAGGAGAGAGTTGCATGTGTGTGTATGTATTTGTATGTATGTGGTATGCATGATGCATGCATGCATGTAGTGTGTATGTTGCAGTTTGTAGTGTGTATGCATGTATGTATGCATGATGCATGTATGTATGTATGTTTATTTTATGTTGTATTATGTTGTTGTATGTATGTTGTTGTATGTGTCATGCGTGCTTGCATGATACATGTATGTATGTGGTATGTATGTATGTATGTATGTATGTAGTTTTTATGTATGTATGTATGTTGTAAAAAAAATCGCATATCTTGGAGTCGTCATGACTGGTTAGGGTGTTTGGTCAAGGCGGAATACCTCATAAACCCAGCCTTGAAATGACAGATGTTGACTTTCAAACTGTGCTTTAAATAGTTTAGATAATAAAGGGGCCTAAAGCGCGACAGAACAACAAAAATTGGAGCCCACCCGGAGGGAGGGAGAGAGAGAGGGAGGAGAGGGAGGAAGGGAGAGGGGAAAAGGTTGAGAGAGAGGGAGAGGGAGAGGAGAGAGAGAAGTAAAAGATAAATTTCGATGCGCCGAATCGGACACATGCAGTATGTTGTATGTATTATGTATGATGTATGTATGTATGTATATTCACCACCACCCACACCACACACACACACACACACACACACACACACACACCACACATATATTTTATATATATATATATAATATTTTATATATTTATTTTTTAAATATATATAATATGTGTGTGTGTTGTGGTGTGTGTGGTGTGTGTGTGTTGTGGTTGTGGTGTGTAAGGAAAACTGCCCCCCCCCCCCCCCCCCCTGCCCTTCCCTTACTCTTCAGTCGTCAATTAGGAGCAGCCTCTCTTCCCTCTGCCCTTTTTAAACCCGCCCCCTCCCATTTTCCCTCCCCCTCCCCCATCTCGTTCCCGGTTTTTCTTCCCCAGGGGAGAGAGAGAGTTTGATGATTGATTGACTTTAATCCCAAGGATGAAATTTTTGGGCCCAAGCCTAGTTTTCAATTGCCCTTGCGGGCATAATTATTTCAGCAATATTTATAAGCAATTGAACTCCCCAACTGATAATTAATTCTACAATGAAAAGAAAAGTCATAAAGCACTAATGAGAGGGGGGAGGGAAAAACAAAAGGAAACTTAAAGAAAACCCCCCCAAAAAAAAACTAAGGAGAGAGAGAGGTCAGAGGAGGGGGGGGGAAGAGGGGAATGGTAGGTAGGGGGAGGAAAAGAAAGGGATGGTGCAGGGGGAGTGGGGTGAGCGTTTTTAACGGGTAGGTTTTTGTTGAGACGTTTATTCAAAGTAGGTTCACAAAAGGATTAGCGAATGGACGCTAATCATTGTAACGAAAATTTTTAACTACTGAGACAAAAAATGTTTTTGCAAATGTTCCTTAAAAAGGTTTTAAAGTTTTCATGTTTTGTAGATTCGGGGGGAAGTGATTTCCCAGACATATGGTCCGAAAAACTAGGTTGTTTTGTATGATAAATGGTGGGTAGGGAAGAAGGAATTTGTGACCCGGGGAAAAACTGTTCGTCTTGTAAAAGGGCATTGATATAAATGATGTATCTGTCAGATGTAAAATAAATGTGCCTTGTTGAATTCCAATTCCCTTTTTAGAGGAAGTTTTGGTTTTTAGTTTTTGTTTTTGTTAGAGATACAGCTGGAGGGAGTAGCTTTGGCGCGTTAGGAGAGAATTCAGCCTTTGTTGTGGACGTCACTACTGCCCCCCACACTGTTGAGGGTAATTTATACGTGACATTTGTGTGCTTTGAAAAAAAGTTTAGCATTTTACTGTTGACGTAGCGCTTTAATTGAGAAAAACGGAAAAGGTTTTTTTGGATACCTTGCTTTTTATTTAGATGAGATTGCCATTCATTCTTTATTTCTTTAAACCCCCTAAAACAGATTTTTCTTTCTACCTGCTCGTAGAAGGCCATTAAACTGAAGTTTTAGGCAAAGAGGAGTAAACTGGTGTTTTTGGCGGTGCTATAATTTTGATTTGGTTTTGGTGGGGTAGCCCATTGGTTTGAATGACCCGTTGACCGTGTTTGACTTTCCTGGGGGAAAAGTTTCTATTGTCTGTGTCACTACCTTTTTTTGGTGCGACGAGTCATCAGCAAATAAATCTGTGGCCTTTTATCTGTAGGCAATGGTAATCTTTGATGAAGATGCAGAATAGTAGGGGGCCCTAGTACAGAGCCTGGGGGACCCCTGTCTGACAAAGTCTGAAGTGGGTTTCCCATTAAAGGGCCCCCACAACTGGTCCTTCTTTCAAGTTGATTGAATAATGGATTGTGGGGTTGGTTAAAGTAGAAGATGTTTCTTTAAAAGAAGGAAATGATCAAAAAGATCAAACCCTTTTTGAAGTAAAGAAAGACAACCCTGTCATTTGTGATTGGTTCATATTTAAAAACCCAGGAGTACACATTTCGTATATGCTGTTGGCGGAAGATTAGATCGGAATCCGTTGGAGTGGGTAAAATTAGTTTGTTTTTCTCCTGAACTGAGAAAACGTTGTTTTGCATGTGTCTTTCAGGGGTTTGGGGGACAGAATCGATAGTAAGGATATAGGTCGAAATTTTTGGACCCGACAAACATTTGTTTTGGAAGGGGGTTATTTGGCATTTTGAACCCCTGAGGGAAAAAAATTAGTTTAATGGATAATTTATTGTAGTAAGAGACTAAAAAATGAAAGGTGGGAGTTTGAGAAGAAATGTAGGTATGTTTCGGCCCCTGGATTTTTTATTTTTAAATTGCGTTGTGCTCCCATTCTGTCACAAAAAAGGGGGAATTTTAATTGAGTTACGGATCCAAGTTTTTGTTTGAAAATGATATTGGGAAGTCGGGTGTATATTCTTTGGTTTTTTTATAGTCTGAAAAGTTGGGGGTAAGGGTTTTGTAATGACAAAAGTGGGTTTTAAATTTGTCGGGGTGGTTGGTGCTTGAAGTTTGGAATTTGTACGTTTGTTGGTAAAATAGTGTTTATCCCCTCCAATTGGCGCTGTGGATTTTCCCCGTTATCATTTGATGAGAGTTCTTTTGGGCTTTTTAACTTGGTTTGAAAAAAAGTTTCCTGCTCTTTGTATTCGCAAAAAAATTTGCTGCCTTGAGTTGGGTCACTTTGTCCATTTTTTGCAGAAATTTTTGGATTTAAACCCAGGGGGTTAATTGGGATGCCTAACTTTTTTTGAGGTAAACGGCCCCGGGTTTATTTTGATGGGGGATGTTTGGTACCAAAAGGGGACATGCTCACAACTTTGGGGAAATTAAAATTTAAAGTGAAAGGGGGAAAATTTTTAAGTCATAGGGTTGTGCTTTTTAAAATTTTTTGAAGAGGGTTTTGGATGGTCGTGTGCCCTTTTGGGGTGGTGGTTTTGGGACCCTAAGGACCACGTGCGAAGATGGACGTGTCACTAACCCCAGATGTACACGAAAATCTGTATTGCGGATTTGTTGTTGGTTTTACTGTAAATAAGTTTTCGCATTTGTTTTAGTTTTTTCTTTGGGGTTTGTACTAACGATGGAGGCATGAAGTGATAGTTTACTCGTCTTGTAAAAGTGGTTTTTTTTAACATTCAATTTTAAAGCCCCCTAACGAGTATATTTGAATTGTTGTGAAGTCCAACCCATATTTGTAAAAAGTTTCATCCCATTCGTTGGGGGAAGAGGGGTTTGTCTTAAAAAATGCCCGTTATTAATGGGGGTTTGATTTGGAGTTTTTTTATTTAAACCCCGATACATTCGCGTATTTTTTTCAAGATCAGTTCTGCTGGGGGTAATGTTGGCAATTGATTGATGAATGTTACGGAAAGGGCCCCGTATGTTGGCGTTGAAACTGTCGCGTCGTTCTATTTTGTATCGGATGCTAATAAGGTTATCTGTTATGCGGAGTCTAACCTTGTTTACTTATGCCAAATTTTGTACTGGATGGGGTGACTTTTTTAAAGAGTGATGAGATTTCATGGCCTTTTTTAATAAGATAGACATTGAGTGTCCAATTTTAAGTCCTGGGGGAAAATGGGATTATGGAAGGCATAGGGAGTAAAGGGAAAAGAGGCCAAATCGACGAGGAAGACGTTTTCACAAAAAAGCACCGAGAATTATAGGTTAAAAAACAACAACAACCAAAAGCAACAACAACAACAACAACAGAATACAGGTGAGAAAAATAAGTTTGTGGGGTAAAAGACAATAATGACAAGCGCCAAAGAATTTAAAGGTTAACTTTTGCCCCTTAAACAGATAACGATGTTTTTTTTTGAAAAATTCAAATTTGTCAGTTTTAAAAAACAAACAACAAAAAGGCAAAGGTTTAAGCGCAAGTGAACAAATTGAAAAAAAGAAAAAAAAGTACGGCTTAAAGCAATGAATGGCGATAACACCCCACACCAAAAAAAAAAAAAAAAAAAATGTTTACGCGGTTTTCAAATAAAGGGATGGTGAGTGCTGAGAAATCCACTTTAGGCGGTTTTAAAAGTGAGATGAAGAAAGGAAACAAAACAACAAAAACGCTCGCATTCACACAACACCCAACCACACCCCCCAAAACACCCCACAACAACACCCCAACCCAACACAACACCACGCAGCGCGGCGCAGCCTCTCGCATTCACACCCAGACCCAGACGCCGCACGCACGCACGACGCACGCCGCACCCGCCGCACGCACGCAGCACACACACCACACACCACACACATACTACATCATATATATATTTAAAAACACAACACACACATGTGGTATTTCCCAGGTTCTAGAACCAAATTGTAGGGCGGGGGGCGATATGTGAAGTTGAAAGTCTGGTCGCCAGAGGGGGGGAAAGATAAGGTGGATGTCGGGTCGCCCGGGGATGCGGATGGGGAGTGGTGCCGGGTTTTGTCAAAGGTGAGACCCGGGGTAGCTGGTGTGGGTCGCAGGGGGGGAGGATGGGAAAAGACCCCCTGTTGTCCAGGCATTGTGGTGGCTGCAGAACGGGGGCAGGTGGCGGGGCTGAGGGCTGCTTGGGGTATCACCAAATGAGCCAGTGTCTCTTTGGGTTCATATCGTAGCTGGGAGGCCCGGGGGGGCGGGACTGCATCCGCTCTCGCCCCTAGTCTTCTAATGGGCGTCCTCAGCGGGTTGTTGCAGTACTTTGGGTCGGGGGTTTCGGGGTGACGCCAACCTGTCTGGCCTTTGGGGGGGAGGTGGGGGGGTCAGTGTACTGTCCTTGGTGGGTCCGCTTTTGGTGTGAAAAAGGAGGGGTGGTCGGGCCCTGACTGTTTTTTCTGGCCCCAATTAGTGGGGTCAAGTTGGAGAGGGGCGGCTTTTTAGAGGGTGCGTCCCTTGGGGGGATGATGAGGAAGCCAAAAAGTCTAGCTGAGGG
This sequence comes from Conus ventricosus, assembly GCA_018398815.1. Lineage (NCBI taxonomy): Eukaryota > Metazoa > Mollusca > Gastropoda > Neogastropoda > Conidae > Conus > Conus ventricosus. The sequence continues at coordinate 6,316,797 of CM031620.1, read as the reverse complement.
AAAAAATGTTTTATGTTTTTGATAGCTGTGCCCCTGTGTTTTCGTGTTTATGTAGTTTGCACGTGTTTAAATCCCAAAGTGTACTAGATTTGTGTGTTTGTTGTTGCGTGGGAAAGTGTTTTAAAGCCATGAAAAAGATCATCGACAGTGACACCCGGAAAAACCCGTTTATTTGGCTTTACCCTTTTTAAAATAGGAGGCTTGGGGGGTAATGTTACGTATGGCTGGTCTCCTATAAGCATTTGAGATATCAGTTCAACCGTAGTTGTAAGAAGCTGCGAGGTGATAATGTGTTGGCTGTAGTCTGACCGATGTTTTTAGTTGCATCAAAAAGAGAGAGAGAGAGAAGAGGGGAGAGAGAGGAGAGAAGAGAGGGGAGGAAGAGAGAGAGAGAGAGAGAGAATGACAATACAAAAGACATTGATTTTTTTTTTAAAAAGTGAAAAATATTTGGCTTAATCAGCATTTTTATGCTTCCCTCACTATTTTATGAAGTGCACTAAATGATACACGTCGCATCAAAACATGATTATACCAAAAAACCCCCCCAAAAAAGCAAACAATAACAACAACCAAAAAGTTGTTGTACGAATAAAATCATAATAAAACAAATGAAGGGAAAAGAGGGGGAGGAGAGAGAGTGAGAGGGGGAGAGGAGGAGAGGAGGGGGAGAGAAAGGAGGAGGGGGGGAGAGAGAGAGAGAGAGAGAGTTAAAAAGTCCAGCCAAACAAAACGACCAATGTGGGGAGGGGAGGGGGGAGGGGGGGGGGGGGGTGGGGGGCTAAAACTGAAATTTAAAAAAGAGGTGATTTTTGGCCTTTAATCCAATGAGACTGATCCAGGAAAAGATCCTTTTCTGAAACAAGAAAACCCCGTCCTAATCTTTAAATGACGGCCCAAAGAAGGATTTAAAAAAAAAATTTTTTTTTTTTAAAATCAGTGAATATCTTTCCATCTCGTATCGAATGTGTTTGGGATCAAGAGAGAGAGAGAGAGGGGGGGGAGAGGAGAGGGGAGAGAGAGAAGAGAAGAGAGGGGGGGGGGAGAGAGAGAGAAGAGAGATTCTATGCACATAAAGGGACATCATTGGTCCCCTTTTTTCTAAAGACGAACAAAGTAGCAACAGCAGTCGATCAGTACACGGAACATAAAATCTAATTGAAGAGTTTTAGGTGTGCGTGTGTGGTGTGTGTGTGGGGGGGGGGGGGGGGGGGGGGGGGGGGGGGGCAAAAATTTTAAAAATTTTGGGGAGTGAAAGATTTTTTGGTTTAACGACGTGCCCTTATAAAATAATAAGTGGCCCCAAAACGAGAAAGTCGCCATTCTAGACGAAAAAGATAACCCCAGAAGAGTAGAAAAAAAGTCAAAACTAAACCCTCTGATTTCACTTGTTTTTTTGGATAATCCTCCTACAGACAGGATAGAAAACAGTAAAAATAAACCATCTGATTTCACTTGTTTTTTGGATAATCCATCCATAGACAGAGTTTGAAAACAGTCAAAACTAAACCTCTGATTTCATTGTTTTGGGGATAATCCACCCTTTGACAAGTTAGAAACAGTCAAAATAAATCATTGATTTCACTTGTTTTGGGATAATCCCTCCTAAGACGAGATAGAAAACAGTCAAAACTAAACCCTCTGATTTCACTTGTTTTGGGGCATAATCCTCCTTGGGGCGAGATAGAAAACAGTCAAAAACTAAACCAACTGATTTCTTTTTTTTTGGGGATTATCCATCCCGAGACAGAGATAGAAAACAGTCAAAACAAACCCCTTGATTTCATTGTTTTGGGTATAATCCCCCCTATAGCCCCGGTTTGAAAAAAAGTCAAAAATAAACCATTGATTTTCCCTTTTTTTTTGGGCATAAAACCATCCCATAGACGGATAGAAAAAAGTAAAACTAAAAAACCCTTGATTTCACTTGTTTTGGGCTAATCCCCTTCTATAACAGAGATAGAAAACAGTTTAAAAATAAAAACCTCTGATTTACTGTTTTGGGGATAAACCATCCTATAGACAGGATAGAAACATCAAAACTAAACCCCAATGATTTTATTGTTTTTGGGGATAAACCTCCCCGCAGACAGAGATAGAAAACAGTCAAATAAAACCCTCTGATTTCCCTTTTTTTGGGGAAAACCTCCTAAGACGAGATAGAAAACGTCAAAATAAACCCCTCTGTTTTTCCCTTGTTTTGGGCTAACCATCCTATAGACAGAGTAGAAAACAGTCAAACTAAACCATCTGATTTCACTTGTTTTGGGGCATAATCATCCCATAGACAGAATAGAAAACAGTCAAACCAAAACCTCTGTTTCACTTGTTTTGGGCATAAACCCTCCCTTTTTCCAAAAAAGTGGAGAGAAGGCAACGTTTGAAGAAAAGGAGAAAGTGTGTGTGAGTGTGTGTGAGTGTGGGTTTTTGGTGTGTGTGTGTGTGTGTGTGTGTGGTGGTGGTGAGCCAACTATCAGAAATGACAAATATAGTTCTATTTATTGTGGATATAAAACAGTTGTATCAGATGTCTATTTAAAAAACCGACATTTCATTATCATTATTTTGTTGTTTTTGTTGTATTTTAAAAAATTTTTTTTTTAAAAAATGTTTTCGTTCCCTTTAGATGAGTTTTCCGGTTGATGCCACCAAAGTTTGGATGAATTCTTTATCGACTTTTAATTGCGATCACGGACAGGCTGTTTTATTGTGGGGCAGTAACGATGTAGCCCACGAAGCCTTGACAGCTGTGTGACTGAAAACAAAAATTGCTGGCAACACGCAAATGGTTATGGAAAACATGACTTTAGGAACAAAATAAGTTAAAAAATTTTCCCTGGCAATCGACAAGACCTTAAACGAGGGGGCCCGTTGGACATTGTCACCCTGATGTGGTGGTGGCGAAAAACGGTTCATTCGGGCGCTCGGCCGCGTGACCTCTCGCGGCCCTTTTGTCCTGGGTTGAGTTTTCAAAGAGTGCAGCACGGCAGCCCAAACAGAAAAGTTGTTGGGAGGTCACAGGTTAGATTTCTTGAAATTTGGGCCCCACAGGGGTGTTGGTGAGAAAGGGGTTTTCAAAATTGAGATCCAAGTCCCTTCCAAAAAGATGCAAAAGGGAGTACCTACCCCAGGGGTCGGTTAGAATTTCGCCCCGGGAAATAGGACCCCAAAAATTTTTATGTTGTCGGTAGATCAGATGAGAGTGGGTGCCGTATCGACCGCGCAGGAATGTGTCATGAGACTGAAAAACGTGCAAAAGAGTTATTAGGTGGTGTCCTACTTTTTTCTTTTGACGGCTGCCGAGAAAAAGTTGTGATCGGTTTTATGTTTGGATCAAGGATATATATGGTGTTGTACTGGACGAAATTTAAATTTAAAGGATTAATGGTTTTATAATTTTTTTTTTTTCGTTTACCCGTTGTCGGAAATAGTGTATTTTGGATGCCCCTTTGGGATGCTGTGGGCTGCGCCCAAATGTTTTTAATGGTCAGTTCAAACTGCTGATTCACGTGTGAGGGAAAAGGGAAAAAAAATTTCGGGGGGGGGATTGACATAAGGTAGGGCTTGTTTAAAAAATTTTCCCTGCTTTAAACATTTCGAGCCTTGAACCGGGCTGTAAAAGGTGGAATAGCCGTTTAGGTGTGTTTTGTCGTTTTATCCCCTGGATGGAAAAGGTTGAGCTTTTATAGCGTGTGGACAAAACATTGCCATGTTTTCTGGTGTCCCTAAAGGAGCAGGAGACTCACAAAGAAAGTGGGTTTTGTTCATTGTTATTCGAAAATGAAAACGGTTTTAAACTGAGCAATGATCAAGCAGTATCTGGGTGACGGGTTTATAAAAATAGCAATTCTGTTGTTTGTTTAGAACGGGTTGAACAATTGGCTGTTCCCAAAAAATGAAATTTTGAACTCCAGAAATTAGGATATACGCAGGCAAACAATAGCAATTTGCCAACGAGCTTCCCAAACAGTACAAACCTTACATAGTTTACATGGATATCAAAATCCAAGCATATTTATGAATTTTCTTTTTCTATATTTAAAAACTGGAGATTTCGAAGGTTGTCTACCAAATCGAAGTTTTCTGGTGAGTGGGAGGAGCCTTTCTTGTACAGTTTTTCACCCAAATTCCCCAACGGAGCAGAGCAATGCTGAGCTACAAACAGAAAAATCTGTTGGATGGAGTGCTGGAAAAACCCCATGGAATGCAACTGTTACAACAGCTTTTTTGCAGCGGAATCAGCCGGGTGATTTGGTGGATGTAAATTTAAAATGGGTCATTGACAGCGAGTTAGCCATCCTTTCCAGGCCTTAGCCTTTGTAAAAAGGTAAAAAAAATCCTGTCACTTCAGTTTAAAAGTGGTATTTTGGGTTTTGTTGTATTTAATTTTGTGAGTGAAATTTTTTATAAAAAGGAATTTTTGAATTGGACGGTCACTGTAGAAAGCAGGGGGGGGGGGGGGGGGGGGGGGGGGGGGGGGGGGGGGGGGGGGGGGGTTTATGTACAAAAAAGGTGTTAAAAACAAAAAAAATAGTATAATGTGACGGGAAACCCTCAGTTTTATGTGGTATTATTCTTCAAATTGACAGTTTTGGGTTTTTTTTTTGGTAAAATTTAAAATTTTAAAAAAAAAGGGGGGCTCGGGGGTTTTTTTTTTGGGGGGGTTTTTGGGAAGTATGCTGGGACGAATTGTGAGTTGAAAGTCTGGTCGCCAGAGGTGGAAGATAAGGTGGATGTCGGGTCGCCGGAGATGCAGGATGGGTAGCTGGATGCCGGTTGTCAAGGATGAGACCGGGGTAGCTGGATGTCGGGTCGCCAGGGGTGGAGGATGGGAACAGACCCACCTGTTGATCCAGGCATTGTAGGTGGCTGCAGAACGGGGGCAGGATGGCGGTCTGAGGGTGCTGTGGTAATGAACACCAAGTGAGACCAGTGTCTCTTTGGTGTTCATATCGTAGCTGGGAGGCCGGGGGGTGCGAGGACTGCATCCAGCTCTCGCCACATAGTCTTCTAATGGGCGTCCTCAGCAGAGGTTGTCTGCAGTACTTTGGGTCGGCGTATTTCAGGCTGTACGCCAACCTGTCTGTGCCTTTGGGGCTGAGGTGGAGGGGATCAGTGTACATGTCCTTGCGTGGAGCTCCGCTTTTGGTGATGAAAATGGAGGTGTGGTCGGCATAGACAATGTTTTCTCTGGCACACACTGTAGTGAGGGTCAAGTTGGAGAGGTGGACGGTCTTTTTGAGAGGGTGCTGTCCCATTGGGGGGATGATGGAGGAAGCCAATAGTCTAGCCTGAGGGAAAACATGTTTGATGTTTTTGATCAGCTGTGCCCATGTGTTTTCCGTGATTGATGTATGTTTGCACGTGTTTAGTCCAATGTGTACTATGATTTGCTGTGTGTTGTTGTTGCGTGGAATGTGTTTAAGCCAATGAATAAGATCATCGACAGTGACACCTGGAACACTGATGATTTGGCTCTTACCTTTGTAAAATAGGAGGCTTGGGGGTAATGTTACGTATGGCTGAGTCTCCTATAATGACATTTGAGATATCAGTGTCAACCCGTAGTTGTGCAAGAAGCTGACGAGGTGATAATGTGTTGCTGCTGCTAGTCTGACCCTGACTGTTTTGAGTTGCATCAAAAAGGAGAGAGAGAGAGAGAGAGAGAGAGAGAGAGAGAGAGAGAGAGAGAGAGAGAGAGAGAGAATGACAATGACAATGACATTGATTTTTTTTTTAATAACTGTGAAAGTATTGGCTTAATCAGACATTTTTCATGCTTACCGTCACTATTCTATGAAGCTGGCACTAAATGATACAACGTCTGCATCAAAACATGATTATACAAACAACTACAAAACCAAACAAGCAAACAATAACAACAACCAAGAAGCTTGTTGTACTGACATAACATCAATAATAAGCAAATGAAGGGAAAGAGAGAGAGAGAGTGAGAGAGAGAGAGAGAGAGAGAGGAGAGAGAGAGAGAGAGAGAGAGAGAGAGAGGGGAGAGAGAGATTAAACAGTCCAGCCAAACAAATCGACCATATGTGGGTGAGAGGGAGGGGGGAGGGGGGGGGGATGGGAGGCTAAAACTGAATTAAAATCAGAGGTGATTTTTAGGGCCTGTGTACATCACGAACTGAGACTGATACCAGGAACCAAGATCCATTTTCTGAAATCAAGAACCAGTCTCTAATCCTTGAAATGACGGCCCAAAAGAAAGTGATTTAAAAAAATGATTTTTTTTTTTAAATCAGTGAATATCTTGCCATCTCGTATCGAATGTGTTCATGGGATCACAGAGAGAGAGAGAGAGAGAGCGAAGAGAGAGAGAGAGAGAGAGAGAGAGAGAGAGAGAGAGAGAGAGAGAGAGATTCTATAGACACATAAGGTACATCATTAGGTCCTCTGTTTACTAAAGACGACACAAAGATAGCAACAGCAGTCGATCAGTACACGGAACATAAATATCTAATTGAACGAGTTTTAGGTGTGCGTGGTGTGTGTGTGTGTGTGGGGGGGGGGGGGGGGGGGATGCTGGTGTTGGCACAAATTTTAAAGTTTTTGGGGCACCGATGAAAGATCTTTCTCTGGTTTAATCGACGTGCCACTTATAAATAATAAGTGGCCCCCAACACGAGAACGTCGACCATTCTAGACGAAATCGCATAACCGAGACAGAGATAGAAAACAGTCAAAACTAAACCATCTGATTTCACTTGTTTTTGGCATAATCCATCCTACAGACAGAGATAGAAAACAGTCAAAACTAAACCATCTGATTTCACTTTTTTTTGGCATAATCCATCCTATAGACAGAGATAGAAAACAGTCAAAACTAAACCATCTGATTTCACTTGTTTTGGGCATAATCCATCCTATAGACAGAGATAGAAAACAGTCAAAACTAAATCATCTGATTTCACTTGTTTTGGGCATAATCCATCCTATAGACAGAGATAGAAAACAGTCAAAACTAAACCATCTGATTTCACTTGTTTTGGGGCATAATCCATCCTATAGACAGAGATAGAAAACAGTCAAAACTAAACCAACTGATTTCACTTGTTTTGGGCATAATCCATCCTGCAGACAGAGATAGAAAACAGTCAAAACTAAACCATCTGATTTCACTTGTTTTGGGTATAATCCATCCTATAGACAGAGATAGAAAACAGTCAAAACTAAACCATCTGATTTCATTGTTTTGGGCATAATCCATCTATAGACAGAGATAGAAAACAGTCAAAACTAAACCATCTGATTTCACTTGTTTTGGGCATAATCCATCCTATAGACAGAGATAGAAACAGTCAAAACTAAACCATCTGATTTCACTTGTTTTGGGGCATAATCCATCCTATAGACAGAGATAGAAAACAGTCAAAACTAAACCAACTGATTTCACTTGTTTTGGGCATAATCCATCCTGCAGACAGAGATAGAAAACAGTCAAAACTAAACCATCTGATTTCACTTGTTTTGGGCATAATCCATCCTATAGACAGAGATAGAAAACAGTCAAAACTAAACCATCTGATTTCACTTGTTTTGGGCATAATCCATCCTATAGACAGAGATAGAAAACAGTCAAAACTAAACCATCTGATTTCACTTGTTTGGGGCATAATCCATCCTATAGACAGAGATAGAAAACAGTCAAAACCAAACCATCTGATTTCACTTGTTTTGGGCATAATCCATCCTATCTTCCAAAAACAAGTGGAGAGAAGGCAAGCGTTCGAAGAACAAGGAGAAAGTGTGTGTGAGTGTGTGTGAGTGTGTGTGTGTGTGTGTGTGTGTGTGTGTGTGTGTGTGTGTGTGTGAGCCAACTATCAGAAATGACAAATATAGTTCTATTGATCTGTCGGATATAAATCAAGTTGTATCAGATGTCTATTTAAAAAGCCGACATTTCATTATCATTATTTTGTTGTTGTTGTTGTAATTAAATCATTTTTTTTAAAGAATGATTTTCAGTCTCCTTGAGACTGAGGTTTCCGGTTGATGCCACCAAAGTTTGGATGAATTCATTTATCGTACATTTTAATACTGCGATCACGGACAGGCTGTTTTTGTTGTGGGGCAGTAACGCATGTAGCCTACGAAGCCTCTGAACAGCTGTGATGACTGAAAACGATAAATTGCTGGCACACACGCAAATGGCTTATGGAACATGACATTTAGGAACAAAATAAGTTAAAAACATTCCCTGCGCAATCGACAACGACCATAAACGAGCCCGTCTGGACATTCGTCACCTGATGTGGATCAGTGTGGCGAAAATCGGCTTCATTCGGGCGCTCGGCCTGCGTGACCTCTCGCGGCTTGTGTCCTGGTTGAGTTTGCAATGAGTGCAGCACGCCAGCCAATCAGAAGAGTTGTTGTGGAGGTCACAGGTTAGATTGCGTGAATTGGCCCGACAGGGAGTGTTGGTGAGAGAGGTTGTCAAAGTTGATGATCCAAGTCCTTCCAAAATGATGCAAATGGAGCAGTACCTACCACAGGGATCAGGTTCAGAATTCTCGCCGGTAAGTAGGAACGAAGTTCTATGTCTGTCGAGTAGATCAGATGAGACGTGGGTGCCAGTATCGACCGCGCAGGAATGTGTCATGAGACTGAAAATCGTAGCAAAAGAGAATTATTAGGTGGCTGTCCTACTTTTTCTTTTGACGAGGGCTGCCGAAGAAAAGCTTGTGATCGGTTTTATGTTTGGATCAAGAGATATATATGGTGTTGTACTGTGACGAAACTTATAAATCTAATGGATTAAACTGGTTTTATAATTTTTAATTTTCGTTTCACCAGTAGTCGGAAACTAGATGTATTTTGGATGCCTCTGGTATGCTGTGGGCATGCGCAAGTGTGTAATGACGTCAGTTCAAACCTGCTGATTCACGTGTGAGAGGAACAGGCAAAGAATTTCGAGAAGGGGTATTGACAATAAGAGTAGGGCTTGTTTAAAAACATTTTCCTGCATTATAACATTTCGAGCCATTGAACCGGGCTGTAAGAGGTGGAATAGACCTGTTTAGGTCGTGTTTCCGTCAGTTTTCATCCACCATGGATAGGACAAAGGATCTGAGCTATTTATAGCAGTGTGGACAAAACATTGCCATGATTACGTGGTGTCCGTAACAGGAGCAGAGAGACTCACAAAGAAAGTGGTTTCGTTCATTTGTTATTTCGAAGTGAACACGGTTTTAAACTGCAGCAATGATCAAGCAGTATCTGGGTGACGGATTTATACAATAGCAATTCTGCTTTGTTGTTGAGAACGGATCTGAACAATTTGGCTGTTCCAAACAATGAAATTTTGAACTACCCAGAAGTTCAGGATATACTGCAAGGACAAACAATGCATATTTGCCAACGAGCTTCCACAATCAGTACAATTCCTTACATAGTTTACATGGATATCAAAATCCCAAGCATATTGATGACATTTTCTTTTCATCTATATTTAATAACTGGAGATTTCGAAGGTTGTCTACCAACATCGAAGCTTTTCTGGTGAGTGGTGAGGAGCCTTACATTGTACCAGTTGCACCAATTCCCCAACCGGAGCAGAGCAATGCTGAGCTACAAACAGAACATCTGTTGGATGGAGATGCTGAGAATAACCAACATGGAACTGCAACTGTTACAACGCTTCATTTGCAGCGGAATCAGCGCAGGGTGATTTGGTGGATGCTAATCATAATAATGTGGTCATTGACAGCGAGTTCAGCCATCCATTTCCAGGCCTTAGCCTTAGTAAAGAGGTAAACAAACTCCTGTCACTTCAGTTGAAATGATGGTATTTGGTTGCTGTTGTATTTAATTTTGCTGAGTGAAATTTTCAATATAAACTAGAATTTAGAACTTGGACGAGTCACTGTAGAAAGCAGGGGGGGGGGGGGGGGGGGGGGGGGGAAGTTTCATGTACAAAACTGGCATGTTAAATGCAATACAAGGCTAGTCATAATGTGACGGGAAACCAGTCCAGTTTTATGTGGTCATTATTCTTCAAATTGACATGTTTCTGGTATTTTAAAGATATTATATGGCTGGTAATTGCATGAATAATTTCTGAATAGAAACAAACAGTGCTCAGTTGTTATTGGGGAGCGTTTCTGGGATTAGGGTGTTCAAGTAGCATTATCATTATGTGCATGTAGCGTACATCACATGTGCACATGTAGACCGTGTGTTTGTGCATACACATGTATATTCAGGAACAGAATGCTTGCAGAAAATGCGTTTCTGACAACTACCATCCAAAAAAAGAAAGAAAAAAAGGTGTTTCATGATAAAAGGGAAAAACATTTGTGCAGAAACGTTCGAAGATGAATGATACAGTAGTCTTTTTTTTATTTTTCTCAAATAAGATTACTGTCTCTTCCTTATTGCTGTAAATCTTGCTTAAGTTACACTCCATGCAGTAATTGGTCTGCTGCAGGAGATTAAAAATGGGGAGCCTCTTGATAACACTAACTTGACTAAGATCATTTGATTGTCGACATGGCTCTCAGCAAAGCATGATCCCTTGGTAGTTGAGTTTGAAACCTCACTCCAACAGCACACTGTTGACAACAGACAAGCAAGGCCAGATCATAGTTCGTTGGTGTTGTCACTTCACCATTAGGACATTCATTTTTAAGAATCTGTTTCATTTAAGTTGCTTGCCTTTGTGTTCATCGTGGAATTTGTCAGGCGAGTGGTGAAGTAGAAACGAAAATTATGTGCTCAACCAATCGCAGAATAAGCAAATTCACTCTATTTTCATTTCACTATCGATGGTTACACCAGTGATACTGTATGTGGCTACATGTTTCATTGTTGGTAAGATGAGAGGGAAACTTTTTGATAACAGACAACATGAACCGCACTGCGGCCAAAGACCAAAGGAGGCTAGTAAGTGCATCTATTAGACGCAGCCTATTTTTGAAAATGTGTACACAGTTGTCTAGCAATATTAATGCAGAATTCCACATTAATTAAATACTTTTCGATTCTGGATCTGTTGTGTGCATTTGAAAAAAAAAGTAAATAGACACACTTGTAAAAAGTGCGTGTATGCTGGATGCAAATTTGAAGGGGTGCACAAGTTCATGAGCAATATCCTGTGTACAGATATGCAGTCATTTTGTCTATCTTATCTGGGGTTTTTTTTCCTGTCCCTTGTGTGCATGTGTCTAATGCATGATTTTCTGGATCTATCTTTCTCTAGTCTCTGTCTGTCAGTCTGTATGTTCAGTGTACCTAACGTGTAGGCTGCATGTACAATGTCTCTCGGTCTCACTCTTTGAGTTTCTAATCTGCATCTGCTGTACTGATAACAAAACTGTTCATTCGCTGGCTGCTAAGTCACAACTACTGATCTTTCATGACACTATGGGGGAACCGTGCACTGATGTGAAAACAATGATGGATGTTACATCCACAGTACCATGAATCATTTTCTTCTTTTCTGTAGTTAATCTTTGAATTGGAACCACCCTCCCATCCCCACCCCACGGCACCCCTCCCTCCAATACATGGGCAGTGTTGCCCTGCAGATGCCTTCCCAATCATGTAATCGAGTAGGAAGTTGGTGGAGTTTTGCATTAAATAAAGGGTTTCTTCCTTGAATGGTTTTGTTGTAGAAATGGCAAACATGTTATCAATTTTTTGTGTGTTGAAGTCTTATTTCAGACAATAGAAAATGTTTAGTGTTGGATAATACTAAAAGAAATTGTTTAGTGTTGTCCTTTCCCAAACATAGGGTCGTTTGTGTCAAGTGTAGGTAAAGCTGGCATCTGGCTTGTCAGTTTTGGGAATCTGCTTTTGATTATAAAGATAAATGCGCACGGACGCTCACACAAACACACACAACCACACTTTGTGCATCTGCCTCTCCTTGAAAATGATATGTAATGGAGAAGCAAGTTAAGGGCGTTGTCATGTCATCATATTCGATCTAGCCACACCACCATCAGCTGCTTTACTTTGTTCAGAGATCTCTTTTTCTGGCGATGTTCATGCTTGTGACTTCTATCATGGTCAGACTCTGCTTGCCCTCGTACCTTAAGCTAAACTGCTCACTACAAGTCCAACAAGTTGCTCACAGTGTGAGCTGTTGCTCATTCTCACCTGTCCCAGGTCCAGTTAATTTCTCGTACACATTCTGACTTCTCTATTCAGTTGCAGTATAGCTGCTCATGGGTACTATTACTCACTATCATGCCATTCACGGTATCAGAATGAGCATGCATCCAACATTTCTTTCCCCACTCTCACAATTCACAAAAAGTAAACGATTCTCACTTTGGGTAAAAACATGAACAAGCATAGCATGCACATTTGAAAGGGTAGGCTGTGTTGGGAGGAAGGGAAAGGATGTGGTAAATATTTTTACCCATCTCAAATTTCTCATTGGGTAGAGAATCAGTTTTCAGAGTTTGTCAGTTAGGCGTTTCATTGACATGGTTCTGAAGTTGCATCTCAAACCCTGGCAGTGGCATGCATGCTCTGATGCTGTCAAACAGATCGAATGTACGCCATCTATGACTCAGTAGTGTTGTGTCATTAGTGACAGTCGTGATTGTATGGCTTCCCAAAGTTGCAGTGAGAGGGTCACAGTGAAACAGGAAGAAAACAGGACAGAGTTTTAACATTTGACATTAATACACACCAGTCCACACACACAGTGTACACACACACACACACACACACACACACACACACACACACACACACACACACACACGCATGCACGCACGTGCAAGTGTGCGCAAGGTCTTGGAGATTGCCAATACGCTTGAGGATCTAAAATTATGAAAGAGATCCAGATTTTTCAAAAGCAACCAACTTTCAGACACATTCAAGCCTTTCATTCTGTGTGTGTGTGTGTGTGTGTTTGCGCACACATTAGAATGAGTGTGTTGAGAGAAAAGAATAAAACTAGACTGACACTCTTCCAAGTGGTAATTTTTATTAACTGATACAGTGAAACAGCAAGCGGTAGTCTGTTCATTCTATTGAGTTGCATAACGATCTGGAGAGACAAGAGTATACATTGTCATGATAGTGTGAGTATGTGAGTGTATTGAGAAGAGTGTTGTTCTTCAGTTTAACGTCCTTCCACTAGAAGTGATTCAGACAATATTATAGTGTAGAGTGAGCTTGATGTAAAGAATGAAAGAGATGCATGTTTTAGGGAGTGTAAGTTTTAAAGTAGTACGTAAGGAATGTAATCATAACCCTCCACCCCACCCTATTCATCAGATCGTTTAACTTAAACTAAAATTGTAACTGTAACAATCACAATTGCTAAAGATAAATATTAAGTGAACAGCCTAATATTGTAATAAACATTTAGAAACAGATTCAAGAGTAGCAAAATTGTTTAATGTACTAGATGGTGATAAAGGAGTTGATCCATCAACAAAACCCTCAATACCTGATTTATTAAACAGCTCTTTTGTTTTGGGACAATGAATCAGTAAATGATTGACACTTATACTGAGAATCCCCACACATACATGTAGTATCTTTGCAATATTTTGTTTTAAACGAGTTTAAACAAAGCCTATGGATTAGACTTTCAATCTCCCTGGATGACAAAATAAATCTTTTGTATGTTATCCCATTGTTTTTGTCATTACATTTGATGCAGTTGTTATGATAATATATGTCCGAGTTCCTCAGTGTTTATGTTGCATTATCATGAGATGTTTTATTTATGATAGAGAAACATTCTGCCAGATCTAAGCGAACATCTATTGTTCTATCTATGAGAAGAGTGTGTGACCCTGTGTGTGTGCATACATGTGAGTTAACTAAATGTGTGTCAGTGTATGTGTACAAATCCAAACGTAAGGTGTGTGTTCTGCATGACCTTTATCAGTATTTTAAATTGTCTATGGTCCGACTCCTTGTAAATGTGTGCGATACATCAATTCATGCATGGAAGATGGGGACCAAGGGAGAGACTGAGTTCAGCTCTGTCAAGGATAGTCCACACCTGTTTCCATGATGTGACCTTCTTGCTAACTTCAGAACAGACAGTATTGAGTGTACCATAGTATATGATTTTGTCACTTTGTTGGTTTCCCATAACTGGCATCTTTGGAGGTACTGAAGAGAAAGGGTGACTTTTAGAGAGAGAGTGTGTGTGTGTGCATGCGTGTGAACAAGTTTGTGCCATGTACCCACAAAGTTGATTATACTTTTTATAGAGCACATGATCATGGGAGCCATTATAGATTTGTGCACTGGACGCATGTTTGGAAGCTGAGTATGGTCCCTTGCCTGCATGTTACTAGAAATAATGCATTCATGGGTGACCTTTGAAGGACAACCATAAGAAGATTAGCTACTACATGTAGTACCATTGGATGATTGCATGGTCTGCTAAAGTGATGAACGCTGTACATGTATACACTTCTAAAAACAATTTAGGAATTTGTTCTGCATTAGATATTATGTTAGGCTCTTGCAAGAAACTGCTGTTCCTCTGGCCAAATTTTTGTGGCTAACGGTCAGTAGATGCCCCTTTATCATCTTGCTCTTACTGAAGGCGCTCCTGCTTCAAGATCACTCTGTGGCCAGATGCCATGCTGTTTTTCACTCAGGTTTACTTGGTGTTTGGCTTTTTCTTGACTGGTGACTTTTTTTCACATCCTTTGTAGTTTGATCTGGACTCTAGACCACTCATTCATAACGTCCTTCTTTTTGTATGACGGTTAATCTTTCCTGCTTGCTCTTCCTTGTTTCCTCCCAGCTTGGCCGTTACCCATTTTTATTGTCATCCCCAACTGGGAACAAGCACCCAGCGTGTTCAGGGAGATTTCAGATTCAGATTTCCCCCATTCTCTGGTATCTTGCGACTGGGGCCCGTAAAGAGCCAAGACACTCGGAGACAGTGGGATGAGTGTGGGTCTGGGCATGTGTGCATGTCAGACAAGGAGAGGTTTGACCCTGCGCTTTTGTCGGTGCACACACATCATTCTCCATGCTGGCTGGAGAACAGCGGGAAGTTGAATGGGACCACTTCTGCTTTGACTGCAGCGCAATCCATGTAAGAAGTCACTCAACAAAGTAATGGCAACAGAGACTCAAGTCTTCTCTAGCCGTCTGAAAGTGACCACACCTCCTCCCGTCTCCATTTTCTTAGGACTGGCCCAGAAAAAGGGGATATACTTTGTCACTGTTCTTCGTGTCCCCGTCTTCCTCCTTCACTGCAGTCATGCCTCCTTGCTTGCAGGTTCAAACACATCGCATTCATGATAGAGACACAGTGACTAACAACAGGATGGATCCATTATGCTTACTTGCTGCCTTTCGCTCTGCACTGAACACAAATGATCTCCACTACCCCACCCAAACCATCCCACCCTGCCTCAGTGTTGTCATATCAGCTGCAGTATATAGTAAAGGATTCACCATAAACTGTTCTGGTGTCTGATCACAAGCATAGGCACCATTACATTTATGATTACTATAATGTCCTCTCCTAAGGGCCCCAGACCAAAAAAGACAATTAGTTATGGAACACAGTTAGCTTATTTTATTATACTGGAATTAAACCTATCAAAGAAGTGGCAAGTGCTGTGCTTTAGCCATGTAGCATGGTATGGTTTCGGTGACAGTGCTTCATGGACTTAGCAGTGGCTTAAACCGAACTGACACAACTAAGGATCTTTAGACTGTAGACTTGTTTCATCAAAAAATGTCCAAGTCCCATGAGGAAGGAAGAAAAGGCAGAAGAAAGGTAACGATTTTGCTGCCTTATTGATTGGTTTCTTTGCCTGCTTTTTTTGATTACCAGCAATATTTCCATCATTTTACTCCACCATTGCATCAAGGTTGAAGTGGAAGTGCAGCTGTAACTGAAAGTGCTCAGATGAAATCGCTTACCAATTCTATCCTTAGTCTATTCAGAATGCTGCACTTAAATTGTCAAAATGCTGCACTCAGTAGCGTTTTTGGCTTTTGCCACTATGTGTTGTCCTTGACCTGTTCTATCCTTTTGTGTTTCGGAATCCTGTCAAGGGTTCTGGATCACATGTAAATAGTCCTCGTCCTAGGGTCCAGAAAGTACAGATTTGGTATTATGATTTTCTTCAGTTCAGTTTGTCTTTGCACTTTTCAGTTAAACTAAAAGTAAACTAAGTGAACATTTGGCGAAAGTTTTAAAATGGAAAAATGTGGACTATACTAAACAAAATATATGGTAGGGTTAGTTTGGTACGAAGTGTCTTCTATTTTCAGTGTATAACTGTATTGTTCATACATGTGTATGTCTACAGGATCTGGACCTGATTGAAGTACTATGGCGACAAGATGTGGATTTGGGCGTTGGCAAGGAGGTGTTTGATCCCAACCTTCGAAAAGAACTGGAGCAGGAACGAGAGATTGAGCGGCACAAGGAGCTGGAAAAGGTAGGATGAATCGTTAGACTCAGTGGCTGTGAGGTGGGTACATGGAAACATGATACTTTGATAGGACATGCACCTGTGACCTGCAGTAGAATGTGGAAGAAGATAGCTACATGTATATGTTTCTCTGTGTGTCTGTATTGCATGGTACATGACACTATTGATAGGAATATGAAAGGAGAGATATATACACGGGCGCGTATGTGCTTTTTGTGTCTGTAAGTGTGATATTACACATAGGTATTGATTGATGGTGAGCTTGAGTGTATGTGTCGGTGTATTTTGGAGTTGGAGTGGTTGTTAGTGAGAGCATGATGTTTGTGCATTGTTGGTGTCTGTACCAAGGGCATGTTTTAAAGAATAGGCCTTTTCAGCAACAGGTTTTCTCCAAAGAGAAAGTCCAAAACATCAAGCAAACTTTGTAGAATTAACTTAACACACGACTTAAATGTTTGGATTTTTTTTTTTCTGCCCAAGGTTTTTTTTGTTTTGTTTGTTTTGAAAATTACATGCGAGATAATATTTTTGAGGCAGTTTTTATGATATGCAGTTTAAATGATGTCCTGCTTGTTTTGGTGACTTCCTGTGGTGAATTTCAGTTGTGAATGTGTGTGAAGTGTCTGAGTATATCATGGGAAAGACAGCACTTGTGTCTTTGTATTGATTCCAGCGCAAGGAGGCTGAAAAACGAGAGCGGGAGAGACAGCAGCAGGCTCAGCAATGGCTGTCACAGAATTTCGTTCGTGATGGAGAGACTGGTATGGTAAAACAGAGAAATTCTCAGTCTGGTTTTTCTTCTTTCTGTCTGTGGCTCTCTGATTCTGTTCTGTTCACTGGCCCTTCACAGAGAGGGAAGCTTTCTCAATTTTGCTCTCAATTAATGTAGGTCATCTTTGTGAATCTCCGCCCCAGCCCCTCCTGTCTCCCTCCCTCATCCCTTCCACTTGCTCTTCATCCCTCTCTAATCCTGTCGCTGCAAGTTCTACATTCACTCTGGCCTGTCCACAAAGGATTGCATATTTGGAGGCGAATTTGTTCTTTCCCCTTAAAATGTTCTGAAATCCTGTGTCTTTGATTTCTTTTTTTTTTTCTTTTTTTCCAAGTACTATTCAGCCATGGGCAGTGCACATGGCACAATTCTCTGATCCCGCACACTCATGCATAATGCTCAGTTCTTGCCATTGATTGGTCATATTGTGCCACTTTTGATTAACCCTCTGCCTACCGCATGACTTCGTGCTATATGACTATGAGAATACCATGCCAAGAGAGGTAACTCCGCAACACATACACACTTGCCATAAAGAAACCTCAATAGAAAATTTGTTTTTAACTTATCTATTCTGTAAAAATAATGAAAAAAATTCAAAGACATCACTCCATCCAAAACAGCCATTTCCCCCCACATATAGTGAACTGGTACACGAGGAAAAAAAAAACAAACGAACAGACTAACTGTACTTTGGTATTCTCAGTGCTAAAACAATTTTCCCTAAATTCACTGTACCCACAGAACATCATGGATTAGGAGCACAGAGTGATTTTCCAAGTCTAAACAAAGTACTGAAACCTTCAGGAACAAAATAAAGTCATTCTGTATGGTATGCACACTAAATAATCAACTTTTATTGTGAAGCAAAAAACAACCCAAACTTCAACAATTTTGTTAAACTGAAGGCATCACATACAAGAAGATTTGTCTTCTAACTACTGAGGGGAAAAAATAACAAGAACAGATTACTGAATACTGGGCTTTAGATTGTGATGGAATTCAACAAAAATGTGCTTTTGCACAAGTGCACTGAGCAAACCCCCCCCCCCCCCCCAACACACACACTGTGGTGATGATGTACCTCTTGTCCGGCTCCTCTTTGCTTTTTGATAAACAGGCAGTTTTTATTTCAGGCCAGAGTTTATGTTCATCCTTTTCTGCTTGCTTTTGTGCAGCAAATAAATTTGTTTCTCGTTAAAAGTCTACCAAAATTCTTCTGAAATCAAAAAGCTAAAGGTGATGCTCCTACAGGCAAATCGTGGGACACACCCACCGACTGACCCGGTTTCCTGGCTATCAAAACAAGGGAAACTTTTGGGGGGCTTCACTTCTTGTAGCCAACCACTCCAGTCAAGAATTAAAGTATCTCTAGCAAGTTTTGTTTTTCGAATTTTCTTTTTTGGGGGGTCTGGGCCCAGCAGCAATGGGCTATTCGACATCGTCATTATCATCGCCTGAATCATTGATTCCGGCCTCAAAATCAGTCAGCAGTCGATCTTTATTCATAACTAGGTCAAGATTGACGTCCGAATCGTCTTGCTTCAAATCTTCTTTAAGAGTGTAGCCCGCAAATACGCTCTCTTCATCAATATCACTTCAGAAAATGAATTCTGCAAGTTGCATAGTTACTTGATCCGCCATTTTCCCAGAAAATCTTCGCGAAAAAAAGCCGAACTTTGAAAATTCACAGCAGCGAAACTACTCCACCAAAACTCATGCAACAAAAACCAAAATGGCGTCCAGAAACGGAAGTACCGGAAGACTCTTCTGTCGCAATTGCATTCTGGGATATGCGATGGTGAAAGCGAAAGTCGTTGACCGAGTATTCAGCGGTCGATCTCGGTCGATCCGGTATTCAGAAGGAGGAAATCTCGCGGTCGATCTCGGTCGATCCGGTAGGCATTGGGTTAAAAAATAGAAAATAGATGCCAGACAGTAACTAACAGAGGTGTGTTGGGTATCATAGGAAAAAGCGTACAGTCAACAAACATCTTATATTTAAATCAAAAACATAATGTATGGACACGATAGTCTGTTGAAAATACAAGTCAAGAAAATCATCTCTGTTTATGTATCATTCCGTTCTTGTCCAAGACCCATGAGGAAAATAATGGAATGGAAATGCTCCCCTCTTAGCTTTACCTTGAAAGTCATCCAGGTTGACATTGTGATAAAATTCCAAGTGGTTATTGAGCAAAATAGTTGTGCCACATCTTCATGTAACTGACATTTTTCCTGGCACAAGAAATTCCAGCCTTGCTTAGCACAATAGCAGATAAATCCCAGCACCTGTAGGCTTGTTTGTGTCGAAGCTGCTGAGGTGAGCCAAGTTCAAGCCAGAGCATGGAAATGGTCTACAACTTATTGGAACATCCCCCAGGCTAAATACAGAGTATTTCCCCTGTACCTTACTAAGGAAGGAGTTGGGTTTTTTTTTGATGATGGTGTCTGCAAGCGCCATTAGATGCGTAGTGGGACACATTCTGATTATCTGCCCAGCTGGTGATGGAGTGCGAGGGAAGGAAAACACATCCACCTCTCAGTAGACAAGACTGCTATAGGATAATTAATAGATTAAATATGTGGGCTTGGCAGATTGTGCATGAAGGGATTGAAGCACAAGAATGCACACATACACACAAAAATTAAATACATGGCAGATGGTGCACACAGGCATTAAAGCACATGAACGTGCACGCGCACACACTTTCACGAACGCAAGTGGACATGCTTATCTAAGCATGCACATGCATACACACTCTCTCACACACACACACACTCATGCACACTTGTGAATGCAGTTGGACATGCTCATCCAACATGGCAAGCATACACACTCACACACACACACACATGCGCACACACACAGACACACACACACACACACACACACACACACACACACACACACACACACACACACACACACACACACAGAGAATTACACACTGACTTGCTGACAAATGAGTATTTCACAAAAGCGTATGGCAAATGGAATTGTGAAGAGTGAAGGTGGAATGTTTCAGGTGAATTGATGCCCATTGCTGGCAACAGCTTCTCCACCTCGGGACACTCCAGCTTGTATTCCGATTCGGTAAGTGCTGCTTTCTCCAAAATGTTTCCTTCATTGAAAGCTGGAATATTATCAGCAGTTCCATGCGAACGCAGATGTAGATGGTGTGTGTGTGCAGGGTTCGTAGGGTCCTTTCAAGTCCTTATGAATTGGATTTTGGTTAAAAGGCCTTTTAAGTGCTTTGATTCAGCAAGTTGGTCCTTTTAACTCATCAGGAGGTCCTTTTAAGTTTTGAAAGGTACTGTTAAGTCCTGTTTTATCAGAGAAAGAGACTTGAGAACGAAACTGAAACACCGACAACCAAAACCGTACTTTTGCAAGTTGCAAAGAGTTGAAAGATGCCGACGCGATATCGTCTGAAACTCGGTACTGTACAAGGATAGTACTACTAGGCCTATAACATTAGTGCGCTTTCTGCTCAGTGGCAGACGACGTGAAGCCGCGCGCAGTGGCTATGAGTCACGCCTGCTGCTTTGCTTAGCTTTGACGTCATGGGTTCCAAAGAGCAGACGCGGTGCTAATGTTTGCGGCATATAGCTGACTCAATATTTTCGGTCAAACGATCTATGTTAAAAGGTTCCCTGTATAGAAATTAATTAAAAGAGTGAGGCAATAAAGATGAAAACATATTACCCAAATAAAGTAGGTACATAACATCACGGTTTGCGAACATGCGAACATAACAAACTGCCTTGGAGAACAGCTATATGCTGCATTCTTGAGCAGCATGTACAAGATAGATGCCTTCTCCCGTCTCTTCTCCTCC
This sequence comes from Conus ventricosus, assembly GCA_018398815.1. Taxonomy (NCBI): domain Eukaryota; kingdom Metazoa; phylum Mollusca; class Gastropoda; order Neogastropoda; family Conidae; genus Conus; species Conus ventricosus. The sequence goes on along the minus strand of CM031620.1, from coordinate 6,295,780 downwards.
TTCCTCCTTTTTCCCTGCGCTAGCTAATTCTGACGGAGGCCTAGTTTGGAAAGTTTTTAAAAAATTTTGTTTGCAAGCTAAACGTTCAAAATGCCAGGGAAATGTTCCTTTCAGGATAGATGGTTATCTGATAAAGTTTATTGCCAGTGGGTGAGAAGCGATACTGTGGACAAGCATTCTGCTCGGTGCCTTTTTTGTGGGGTTTCGTGAACTTAAGAAACTGTGATGTTTGTGAAGAAAAATGTGTAAATAGTAGTGTAGTGGACGTGACAGTAGAATGTGTAATAGTAGTGTAGTGGGTCTGACAGTAAAAACAAAGGAATGAAAGTGATTCATCATTATGTGTCTATAATAGTTTGTGACTCACAGTGAAAACTCAGTAATCTACATATTTGTGAAATAAAACTTTGTGACAATAACATTCAGCCAAAGAAACCTACAGTGACGTGAATTGCAAAGACTGAATTAACATTCAAATGGGATTAGCTGTTCCTCTGTTTATGAGAGGTAAGTGTCTGCTGTTCTGCATGTCAAAAGGTTTGGGGTGTACTGTAAAGTCATGTTGGCAAAGGTCCTTTTAAACTGATTTGAGGTCCTTATAAAGTCCTTTAAAGGTCCTTTTTTGGCTTCATGCCCACCACCTGGGAACCCTGGTGTGCTATCCTTCTTTAAAGGTATCAGAAGATAATTGTGTAATCCGGTCTCACATTGAGCCCATTTTTTTGTTTTTGTGCATTTTCCTTTAATGGCATCGAAAATAATTAATGAATGTCAGTAAATATAACATCCACGTGTAACCCCCCCTTTCTTTCTAATTTGACTTCTCATAAGTCAAACCTATTTTTACACATTCAGACAGCTATGATATTGAAACTGTTAACTCAAATTTGGTGATTTGCCTGTTCATCTTTAAGATTTCATCCATGCTGTCGGCCTATGTACTTCTGTTTAAAGCACCACCAACTGTCAATGTGTTGCATTTCAGCATTGTTGTCCTGGTGTGTGTGTGCAGACCTTTCCAGCCACCTTGGAAGAGGCGCTGAACTTTGTGGGGGAACTGCAGGCGAACCACACCTATGGACAGCCACCTCCGCAGCAGCAGCCGCCTGTTGCAGTGACAGTGGGGCCTACCAACCCGCTCACCAGGACGTGGAAGACATCCCGTATCTGCCAGAGCCGTTTGTAGACGATGCTCATGGGCACAACAACTACACCAACCACACTGTGCAGGTAGGTGGCTGGGAATGATGGATGATAAAGGCTAAAGGATCAGGTCCCATAGCCTAGTGGACTTGAAGGGTAGTGAACTACAGGAGACTTACCATGGTTTGGGCACACCCTGAGGGCAGGCAGAGCCCATTTCTCTCCTTCCACTGTCTTTAACCCTCCCTGAGGTGAATTGGGTATCCATATACTGCTGGGAGGATGGAGTGGGTTTTCCGGCCATAAAATCCAACCCCATGAGTGGTTCTAATTCATGACCACATGTAAACACTCTTGTGTATTTTACTTTGGGGTTGTGTATTTTACTTTGGGGCCTTTTGAGACATGATGGTTCATAAAATGTAAAGTGTGTTTGCTCCAGTTATTTGGACAAACATTAAGATTTTTATCCTTTACTGCCAATCCTTGCAAATGTTTTTGTTTTAATTCCTTTTTTTTGTTTTTTTACGTTTGATATTTCCTAAATTCCCAAATTGAAGAAAACATCTAGAATGTCTAAATTTCACCAATTTTTTTAAAATAGATACGCCAGAAATGTAGTGATTTGGAGTCTTACAAAATTGACAGCTCCAGCCATAGCGGTGTTCCAACACATGACAGCAGTTCCATCCAGAAAATAGTTTTCTGTTTGAATCCCCCTTTGACCTCAATAAGAAATCAGTCATCAGACTTCCCTTCACACCCCTTGAATTTGGAAATTGGACCCTGCAAAGAAGTTGGCAGGAATCTTTCTTTTTTTTTTTGAATTCTGTATTGAAACACAAAAGTGTTTCCTCACTATGGATTAAAATGAAATTGAGCATGTTAAATAAAAAAATAGATGACGTAAAGTAAATATTCAGTAACATGGCTCAAGAGTACTGCACTTCATCTTGTCACATACTTTATAGAAAAGTAGAATTCATGGTCAAAATATATGTTTGAGTCCCCTCTTCCCCTTCCCATCACTCCCACTAAGGTATAGTTCCAGTAAGATTGAGCTTTAAGGAACTGTGTGATTTGACAGGACTAAATCTTAGTGGCTTCTTGATTAATGCCGCTGAAAGACAAAGAGTGGGTCTGCATGTGTTTTGTAATGGAACTGTCACACTCCATCAGTCACAGACTGACTAATGTACAGAGAGCTATGTTGGTGTATATCAGAACACGCCTGTGAACTGTCTGTTAGGAACGCCTAGAGCAGAGCTGGAAGGAGGTGGTGGAGCAGATCTTCACCGACAACACCACCTCCACTGCCCCCAGTAGCGACCAGAACCCTCTGCCTCCCACCGAGGACCCATCCCTTCTCCTGCCGGGGCCCGACCCCGCCACCGCCAGCTACCTGGGGGAGCCCCACGTCTACCAGCAGACCCCCCCTCCCCCTCCCCCTCAGCATCCCCTGCCCCAGCTTAATGCCAGCATGGACTACCTGCTGGGGGAGCAGAACCACAGCACGTCATCGCCGGCAGCGTCCATGGGAGAGATGCGTCGTCTGCTGCAGCGGCACAGCTCAACGGACATGGGTCAGCTGACGGGGCTGCTGCAGAACGCCAGTCTGCCGCTGCTGGCCCTGGACAGCAACCTGTCCGTGCTGGACATCCAGCCCATGGCCCACGACACGGTGGGTACTGGCCCGGCCCGGCCCGGCCTGGCTGAGGCAAAATACACACAGTGTGCAGGGAAGATGTGAATGAAGGGATGGGTCGTGATTTTGAGAAGTACCCACAAGGGAACTGTCGGGGGGTCAAGTTACTCGTGGCAGATTTTTTTTTTTTTTTTTATTGTCTCCTGTGTCACTATGGTGACATTTACCCCCTCCCCCCATGCTGCAAATATTAGCTCCCTTGTTCCTATTATTTGCATTTGCAGTGTTAGCCTGGCCCTTTTGACAGTGCATGTTGATTGGTACCTTTTGACAGTGCATGTTGATTGGTACCTTTTGACAGTGCATGTTGATTGGTACCTTTTGACAGTGCATGTTGATTGGTACCTTTTGACAGTGCATGTTGATTGGTACCTTTTGACATTGCATGTTGATTGGTACCTTTTGACAGTGCGTGTTGATTGGTACCTTTTGACAGTGCGTGTTGATTGGTTCGTTTTGACAGTGCATGTTGATTGCTACCTTTTGACAGTGCGTGTTGATTGGTACCTTTTGATTGGTACGTTTTGACAGTGCATGTTGATTGGTACCTTTTGACAGTGCATGTTGATTGGTACCTTTTGACAGTACATGTTGATTGGTACCTTTTGACAGTGCATGTTGATTGGTACCTTTTGACAGTGCATGTTGATTGGTACCTTTTGACAGTGCATGTTGATTGGTACCTTTTGTTGACAGTGCATGTTGATTGGTACCTTTTGTTGACAGTGCATGTGAGATTGGTACCTTTGACAGTGCATGTTGATTGGTACCTTTTGACAGTGCATGTTGATTGGTACCTTTTGACAGTGCGTGTTGATTGGTACCTTTTGACAGTGCATGTTGATTGGTACCTTTTGACAGTGCATGTTGATTGGTACCTTTTGACAGTGCATGTTGATTGGTACCTTTTGACAGTGCGTGTTGATTGGTACCTTTTGACAGTGCGTGTTGATTGGTACCTTTTGACAGTGCGTGTTGATTGGTACCTTTTGACAGTGCGTGTTGATTGGTACCTTTTGACAGTGCGTGTTGATTGGTACCTTTTGACAGTGCGTGTTGATTGGTACCTTTTGACAGTGCGTGTTGATTGGTACCTTTTGACAGTGCGTGTTGATTGGTACCTTTTGTCAGTGCGTGTTGATTGGTACCTTTTGACAGTGCGTGTTGATTGGTGCCTTTTGACAGTGCGTGTTGATTGGTGCCTTTTGACGGTGCGTGTTGATTGGTACCTTTTGACGGTGCGTGTTGATTGGTACCTTTTGACGGTGCGTGTTGATTGGTACCTTTTGACGGTGCGTGTTGATTGGTACCTTTTGACGGTGCGTGTTGATTGGTACCTTTTGACAGTGCGTGTTGATTGGTACCTTTTGACAGTGCGTGTTGATTGGTACCTTTTGACAGTGCGTGTTGATTGGTACCTTGTTGACAGTGCATGTTGATTGGTACCTTTTGACAGTGCATGTTGATTGGTACCTTTTGACAGTGCATGTTGATTGGTACCTTTTGACAGTGCATGTTGATTGGTACGTTTGCTTTCTGTCCTTGCTCCTGCTGTATTGAATGGCATGTTGTCCATCTGCTTTCCACTTTGTTCCCCAGGGGCTGGGTGCAAAAAAGCATTTGTAATTTGCTTACCTTATTATCCTGGTAAAATAAAGTTCGTTTGTTCCCCATTAACAGCCACACCCTGGCCTGTCCCACTGCAGTCCTAGCACCAGCAGTCCACAAAGAGCACTGTATGTTAGGTTATTATGAGGTTTACTACTATAGGAGGCATCAGTGATGCCTTCTTTTCAAGAATAGCTGTATATGTTACGAAAAACAACTGGTCTTCACAGGCATTTTGGTTGCATATCACATATTACTAAAAGAAAACAAGCAACCTTACCCCAAAAACAAGTGAGAGTAAACCTCACAGGATATTGAGAATTGCATCTCAAACACTGCGTGTGGGCATGTGTATTAGTTCATAACTTGCTATCGAATAGATCTAAATTGGTGCTGAACAGATAGTTGGCTAAGGTAAGCAAATCTGAGTGTGTAAGACCGATGAAGTTGGAGAGCGAGTCTCGCGTATCAAAAAAGGAAAGAAAAAAAAAGTAAATAAAGAAATCAACACGGCCAAACCTTCAGGAGACATTTTGAAGAAAGGCATCCGTTTTTGCTTGAAAGACGGGAAGGGGGAAAATGTTACTTCTGCACAATCTGCAAGTGTGGATTTTATGATTCTCCATCAATGATGGATGTAATGATGCAAACATGCATAAATATATCTGCTCAGCATAATATATGCAAGAAGATAGTGTGTTCCACAAACAAAATTCTTAAAGATTTCCGTTTGTTCCTGATTTTTACTTCACCTGTTCTGGTGGCAAGATTTTGGGGCAGACATGTCTCGGACACTGCACATTGATGGTATTTCATGCTGCTTGTACTGACCTAACAAATGCAGGGCGTCACCTGCTCAGCCCGTACTGATGACAATAATTGATTAGATTCGGAGCCAGCGTTCATTATGAGAGGGCGTTCCCCTTCTGGAGAGCACCACACCTTCATGATGAGCTCATCCAGTAACAGTCCTCATGACTGCAGCCACTGGCGACTTGACTCAAACTCACCAAGGACTTTGACGCAGAGAGGAAATGAAAATTGAGGTTACCATGAGAACAGGGCATGAAGGGCCTCAGAATTTAATAAGATTTTTGTGTATGCTGATCAGTGAGGAAGATGATGTTATGGAATTTCGTTTTGGTCTGAGATTGTACAACAAGGCTGTAATCGTTGCATACTTTCAGGATGTTTCTTGGCATCTACCAGGCCTGAGAAATACAGATACTGCAGTGTTGCCAGGAAATATAAGCAACACTCCCACAGACTTGCCCAATATATGGATGAAACTAGGTTGTGTAGTTCCAGTCTTCTTGCTTGGGCCTGTAGAAAGTGAACTTTGTATAGGAGCCACAAGTGCATGGCTCTCATGGGTGTTGAATCCATGATTGATCAGCCTGGAATCTGGCTAACCATGGTGCAGTGATTAATTTTTGTTTGTTCACTACCAGCCAAACCTCTGGTGATGCTCCGTGCAATTGTCTTCCCATTTTAAACTATTTATAAACCAGGATGTATTGCATTGGCCATTTGTCTGAACCCTCAAAGTAGGATCGGAGGGGGGGGGGGGGGGGGGGGGCTGGAAATGATTGATTTGTGTGAGGATGAGCTTTCCAAAGTAAGCATGTGCAAAAGCAGATTTTTTTCGTCTTCTGGGTCTGGTTTGACCCTTCCATATGCTGAACTGTTCATGTTATTGAGCTAACTTTTTTTTTTGGCTGTCTTCACCTCTGTTTTGGTTAGTTGGTTGGTTTGTTTTTTCCTTTTAAAAACTATCGAATGTTGATCAAATAAGCTGATAAGTTACAGGTGTGTTAAAAAAAGGACTGCGCAGAGATTTCAACACATAATTGACACGCATCTGTGGGGCAAAAAAATACATACACAAAGTATTTCTTATAACTTGTAGCAGTTTAAATGAAAACAAAAGAAGGTAAAGAAGAAAATGTAAACGAAAAACAGCTGACCTACTATGCAAATGGTTAGCAATGAAGTAAGCTTACACTGTAAAACACACAACATATTATTAGAACTGGTGATAATCATACATTTGAGTTACGTGGATTTTTGTTTTTCTGGTTTTGGAGGTTACAAAATTCTTATCAATGACCCTCCACACATCTTCATCTTTTTGTAAACTAGCAACGTCTGTGCGGTTTTTTTGTTTTTGTTTTTTAAGATAATGTTAAAGTTCTTAACAAATTGATTTTTTTTTTTTGTCTGACAAGTAAATAAATGGTGAAACTGACCCTAAAATCCTGCAAGTCCAGACCACATCAAACTTTGCATAATGATCTGATAATAGATATATATAGTTTGCATAATGATCTGATAATAGATATATATAGTTTGCTGTAGAAGTGTCTGCTGGTGTGTTGTTACGCTTTATTTCTGACCACTGTCTCACCTCCAGTCAGAAAATCTAGATTTGATCAATCGGATGTCTCTAGACTCCATTCTTCTTGGTAAGATCTGGGTCATTTTAGACATTTCCACTGCAGTTTGAAACATGTGCAAGGCACACAGGTACAGTCTTCTCAGCTTGTTGGAGCTGCTGTTGTCAGTTCAGTAGCATCTGGGGCACTAAGTTAGGCACAGTCAAATTCAGTGGGCAGCCCAGTAACGGTGCCACATTTAAAGACCTGAAATATGTTGTTAGCAGACTTGTGCTGAATCAGAGAAATTTTCAAAATGGTGACCACTTTTTCTTTGGCTGCTTAACCTTCCAAAATAACCCTCGACCAATAAATCAGTATGGAGAGGCAGTTCACTTGTAATTGTGATTATGTTGAATATGGAGGAGTGATAGATTAATAGGGAAGAATGGTATTTCAAATATTTAAATTGTCTGTTGCAAAGTGGTGATAGATGCCAAGAGTTCGACATGTCAAGTGTACTGGAAATATACAGGGAGTTTGAAGTAAAGCTCCCTAATTTTGTCACATGGATTTCTCCGCCCCTTTCCTGTCTTCACCTGTAGCCCCCTTTTCCCCCTTCCCTCCCATGCTTGTATATGAGAACGGAAGTAGCCGATGCTTTGATCATTTGTATTGACAGAGGATTGAAATGTGAATAAGGGGCTTTGTGATAAGAATTGGAGACTGGGCGTTTGAGAATGAGTGAATTGGCAGACGGCATCGGAAGAAACAGGCAGCATCAGGACAGAAATGTGTTATATCAAAATATGTCACAGGGGAAGTAAGTCACCTAGTGTTCTCAACAGTGATGGCAATATTGAGTTGATAATAGAATGGTTTGGACTTAAATTATGAAATGGGTTATATTATTATGGAATAGGTTAAGTGTTCAGAATTCAAGCAGCATATTTCCTTTAAATCTCGGGTGTGAGGAGGATACTATACCAAATCATTTTGTTTACAGCAAAGAACTTTTTGTTTATTTACAACAAAGAAGGAAAAAACTGTGACGAAAAACATAAAAGTATGGTCTACTGACTTGGATGAAAAACTGCAGGGCTGTTTAGATTGCACAGATTGGGATGTTTTTTTTTTTATTCATGTACTGATTAAATGAGGCCACTGGTGTGATTACAGATTACATAAAATTCTGTACTGATCTCATTGTTCCCACAAAATCTGTCAAATTATACCCTAACAATAAGCCATGGGTATCAAAAGCGGTTAAAACAACATTAAATGAAAAGAAGATAGCATGCTGTCAGAAAGATCGTGCTTGGTGTGATGATATTCAAAAGAAACTAACAAAAGAAATAAAAGAAGCAACGATAGAATACAGAAAAAAGATTGAACACAAATTTCAGTTTGGAAACATGAGAGAGGCCTGGATAGGTATCAAAATGTCAGCAGGGGAAGAAAAGTTTAAATCTACCTCCAGTGGTATGACCCCTCATGAAGAAAAGGAATTCTGTGAAAAATTAAATTTCTTTTATTGTCGTTTCGATCTTAAACATGATTTTAATGTTGAAATAGCCTCAATTAGACAAGAACTCATGAACGAAACGATCGTGGTAGAAGAAATTGATGAGTATGAAGTTCGTTCTGTCCTTTCAAAGATAAATGTGCAAAAAGCGGGAGGCCCTGATGGCTTGGAAGGTAAACTCCTGAAATCATGTAGTTCGCAGCTTGCAGGTCCTTTTACCAGCTTTTTAACCTGTCTTTGCAACAACACATTGTCCCTGTGATTTGGAAAATGTCTGTGATACGTCCTGTACCAAAAAAATGTAGTCCCCAAACTCTTAACGATTATCGACCTGTTGCTTTAACGTCTATTCTTATGAAATGTTTTGAACAGATTTTTATTAAAAGACTCTTAGTACGGACTCGGGATCAGCTTGATTCCGTTCAGTTTGCATATAAACACAACAGAGGCACTGAAGACGCCACACTTTTACTTCTCCATCATGTTTTTACACACTTAGAAAAGCCCAAGTCGTTCGCTCGCATTCTGTTTGTGGACTTCTCCTCTGCCTTCAACACTATGCAGCCCCATCTTTTGGCCAGTAAACTAAAGCAACTTGGCATCTCCTCTTAACTCATTCTCTGGATTATCGATTTTCTGGTAAATCACCCCCAGTGCGTTCGCTGTTTCATCTGTTTCTTATACATCAATGGGTGCTCCCCAAGGTACAGTTCTTTCTCCTTGTCTGTTTACTCTCTACACTAATGACTGCAGAGGAAATAATGACAGCCTGACAGCCTTATCATCAAATTCTCTGATGATACTGCAGTCACAGATCTCTCAAACTCAGATTAGAGCTTTTAATGAAATTGTGAACAGTTTTACACAGTGGTGTGACACCAATTTCCTTGATCTTAATGTCCAGAAAACAAAGGAGCTGATCATTGACTTCCGAAGAAATGCTGATCCTATTCCAGATTTACTGATTTCAGGTACCAAGGTTGAAAGGGTGACTGAGTATAAGTACTTAGGTTCTGTTATCGATGACAAACTTACATTCACTTCTAATTCTCTCTATGTATAAAAAATGTCAGTCAAGAATATATTGCTTACAGAAATTGAGATACCTTGGAGTGAACTGTGACGTTTTAAAAGCATTCTACAGAAGCAATATTGAATCTGTGATCACTTTTTCATTTTTAGTGTGGTATGGTGGATTAAATGTGAAGAACAAATGCTTGCTGGAAAAGATTGTGAAATGGTGTGGTAAGATTATTGGTGTTAAGCAACAAAGTTAAGGAGAAATGTTTGACAAAAGAGTGCCTAAGAAAGCTCAGAAGATTGTATTTGATGAAACCCATCCTCTGTTCCCCTTTTATGAAAAGATGCCCTCAGATAGACGATTCCGGCAACTGAAATGTGAAACCAACAGACTGAATCGTACTTTTATGCCTCTCTCAGTCCGTTCATTGAATAATCACTGACCTGACCATCCTGTGTGAATGTTTAATGCTGTCGTTATAAAGATAGAGGAGAGGGGGAGGGGGAGACTGGGATAAAGAGAGAGGGGTGGGGGGAGGGTGGTGGGGAGAGAATTAGAGTGTAGATGTTTTGGGGAGTGGGGATGATAATCAAGTGATAATGATTTTAAAATTATCTTGGTTCTCACCCCGTGTAGAATGTTTGGTTTTTTGTTTTGTTTTAAGTCTTTCCACATTACATGATATTAGATGGGGGGGAAAAAAAGATTTGGGGCCGGGGAAAAATGTTAACACAACTAGTAAAAAAAATTAACTTATCTGCAGCTATAACACAAAAATAAAAAATCCACTTAATCAAAGATAAAAAAAAAAAAACCCATCAAACATATAACTCTTCTGTCTCATCTCACCACTGACTTACCTATTATAAATATTTGCCAATTGGACTTTTGGGTCAGTCTCCAGAGTTGTGCCCCACTTACCCCTTACTTAATTAATATTAATTAATATTTGTTTAAAAATCTCAGAAATGTTAGTTAACAAATTTGAGTTACACACACATCAATTACACATTGAATATGCAGCACAAACAGTTTACAGGCCTAGCGCTGCATTAAAAATGTGTTTGATGCTAAAACCTTCTGATTTTGATCAGAAAATGGCGACCTGGAGTGTGACATCGTTTTGCCTGTCACAAATAGTCATTAAATGTGTACAAAAGAAACATGCAAATGATTAAGAAAGTGGTTTACATCATTGCTTTTTAATTGTTTTTAACTGTGTTTGACATAAACATATCAGTCGACTTGGCTTCTATTAGATATTAGCACACAAAAAAATCACTGTCCAACGTAACTTTCGTTACCGGTGTTAACTCGCGCGTTCTGGATGACGAATGTACTAAACGCGGATGAATATGGCACTACTTTTATGGGTACAGATTGGAGGAAGAATCCCATGTTGTGATAGTTATGAACTTTTTAAAAATTGAAACTGATTGGACTTCAAAATCGGATTTGAATAAACTGATCGAACATCGTTTCCGGAATTCTATGTTACGTTGGACCAAACAAATCAATCGTGTGTGAAAAAAAAATCAAACGATTTGGAACTATTTTGTTCTATTCATGCACACAAATGTGGCGGAAGCATCTATACGCGTATTTCGGCCATGTGTCCATTGTGAATCAAACAGGCGGCCGGTTCGAAGTTGTGGTTACCGAAAATCCCAAACAGTTACTCTGGACCACGTTGTTGCAGAGGTGCACTTGCACCTTTGTTTTTTCCTTCTACATCTGTTGTTCATATGCATTGAATTATTTAAACCACCTCATTGAAGATAAAGCTTAATATTAGTTATGTTTTGGGAGTCTTTTTTGCTCGTTTAGGGTTGTAGTGTCCCGTGATTGCGGTCTGATGATTTCGGTTTCCTTGTTACATTGGACAACAGTTGAAAGCGCTTAAATATTTACAAAATATCAACTGTTTAGCCTTTCTATTTTTGTATCATGAATGTCTTATCATTTAGCAACAGTAAAGTCAGAGATCTGTCCAATTTCCCAAACATAAAAGCTGTTGTAGATTCTGATAGATTTTTTTTGTTTCTGCGTTACATTGGACCATAAAAACCAGTGGTTTCCTGGTTACATTGGACATGAACAGTTGAAAGCGCTTAAATATTTACAAAATATCAACTGTTTAGCTTTTCTATTTTTGTATCATGAATGTCTTATCATTTAGCAACTGTAAAGTCAGAGATCTGTCCAATTTCCCAAACATAAAAGCTGTTGTAGATTCTGATAGATTTTTTTTGTTTCTGCGTTACATTGGACCATAAAAACCGTGGTTTCCTGGTTACATTGGACATGAACAGTTGAAAGCGCTTAAATATCAACTGTTTAGCTCTTCTATTTTTGTATCATGAATGTCTTATCATTTAGCAACAGTAAAATCAGAGATTTGTCCCGTTTCCCAAATAAAAAAGCTGTTGTAGGTTCTGATAGTATTTTTGGTTCCTGTGTTACATTGGACTTTAAAAAAATGTAATAGGGCAGAAATATTTCAAAAGTGGAGAAATCAGTTTCTGTCTGCAAGTTTTAACAAAGTCCAAGGTCACTGCTGCCCAAAATAGGGAAAGTTGGCTGAAAATTGGTTTTAGAGTAAACGCATGGAGAAAAAAACCAACATTTTTTGGTATCGTTTTTGACACAATTCAGCATATAAATCATTCGTCAAAATTATGTGTTGAAACAGTTGTGTTGCATTTACTTGGGTGCTCATTACTGTTTTCATGATGAATAAAGGTCTGTAGTGCTCTCACATTCTTTGTTTTGTTTCAATTTGTGAAGTGTTTAGTTACCGTGTTACATTGGACACACAAGTGTGTGAGTGATTTTAACATGAGTACAATCAAAGACAAACATCCATGCTGTTAAATATTTAATAAAACTTGATTATTTAGACCTCAAACTATGCAAAAAGTGTAAAAAGCATGTACTCTTGGGATTTTATATTTTTGTGGTCTGTGTCACATTATTGGTACACAACTCTGGAGACTGACCCTTTTAGCTAAGTGCAAAAAGAAAAGATATGTTTCACTTGCTGACAGGGAAACATTTTGAATAGGCTATACAGGCATATTTGGAATGAATTTCTTCATTAAGTTACACAAAAGAATGTGATCAGTTGATATGCTATGACCACATATGCAATGTACATTTTTGACATACTTTGTTTTAAAACAGTCCAGTTTCCATCTACAGATCAGAGAACTTATCTGTCGACTATGATATATGTTTTGATCGTACTTACTAAACTTTTGATGAATATTTTTTCATTTCATCGTGTAAACCTAAACACCCAGTTTCTCTTTCTATCAAATGAAAATTAGAAAATTGTACTTTTTCTGCCAAAGTATAGCACTCTTGCACTGACATAGAGAAGTTTAGAAAATCCGAATCTGATGATCGTTTTGCTCCTCTCTTTGCTAGAAAATCAACCTTTTCAATATAATGTAACACACACTTGGAGGGCACCCAAAGAAATGTTATTTCAGTGTCTCTGACTGAGAGGAAATGTACTAAATTGTTTATTTCAGTGATCATCTCAGGTTGAACTTTTAGTTTAAAATGCTTCATTGCTGTAAGAACTGACTTGGAATCTACACATAGAACAACTTTAAATAAATTTTGAGGGTAATCAGCAACAAACTTTAAAGCCATAATTATAGCAGTTAACTCAGCAGTGAATATAGATTTGTTTTTTCCGAGATAATAAGACTTTTCTTTGTTAAGGCCTGGGATAATGTATGCTGCACCTGCATGTTCATTGATTAATGATCCATCAGTGTATATCTTAAAATGGTTGAAATATTGATCGTGCAAATGCATTTTGATATTGGATAATAACAAATTAGTATTTTCAGCCTTTGTTAAATCTGTATGCTCAGTATCAAAATGTGCTCTTATTAGTTTCCAGGGAGGGACTGGAGACACAGTAGATCTTTTTGCAATAGATGTTTCATATCTGAGGATTCTAAAATCGAGGAAGTATATGTTCTCAGAGTCGTTTGAGATTATATTTTTAGCCCTTTTGGGAAAATCTGTGTCCAATTTAATATTTATTTCAGGATCTATGTTGTCTATAGTAGAACTTCTTATAACAAATTTGGTGCATGCAAGATTCCTATACTTTTCCAGTGGTAATATCCCAGCAGCACTTCTTATAGAATGTGTGTGCGTGCCCCTTTTTTTACGGTTTATTTTAGTGTACAGCTGATTTTATTGAATTGACTGGTTGTAAAATGGAGTGTATGTTAGGTTGAGTTATTGATTAGTTTTATGTGAAAAATAAGCCTTACTTTATTTATATTGTTTTTAATTTGTGGGCAGGTGTGAGTGTATTTGCACATTTTACATTATTCAGTGTTGTGTACTCATATGTCATGTGTTTATGTGTTCTCACAACACAAAGTTCTTGTGAAAGAAAAAGTGTCTTGAATTGAATTGAATTGAAGAACTTGAAAAGTGGAACCCTTGTCAGGAATAAACAAGTCTGTTTGAACACATGCACAGTGAAGGTGAATGTGTGGTCAGTGTACTCCTTGGCACCGGGACAGTTCATGGTTTGTCTTGTGGCTCCCCAGACATGGTCAGCTCCGACTTCAACAACTCCGTCAACCCCGCCCACACCATGCTGCCCCCGCTGGACATGGGGGGCTCCGACCTCCTGTTCCACAACGCCTCCGACCTGAGCAACATCACTGGGGCCATTGCGCCCAACGACTTCCTCAACACCACGGACCTGCTGACGGAAATGCTGCCCATGGATGCCCTGGATATAACCATGGATGAAGGTAGGAGGATGGGGTGGGTGGCAAGTGGACAGTTTGGTCACTTGGTTGGACGAGGGGTGGGGATGGGCGGATGGATGAGAGAGCGGGAATGGGATGGAGCGTGGGTGGGGGAGAAATTGTCTCGTGTCGCAACCTTCAGCACCATTGGGTTGATTGATGGTTTCTGGGTGTGTCTGTTTTATCTTTGTTGTCTGTCTTGCGTTTGTGTTTTTCTTCTCTCTCTCGTTTTATTTCAGCTTGTTTTTGTGCATCTTTTGAACAGCAGTTTACACCCCCTTGTCTGTATCACTAGAGTGCTGGACAGATATTAGTGGCTTCAGTGTCTGCCGTTTTTCATTGAATTAGTGTTCAGGCATGGTACATGTCCGCGAAATCGCGGAAATCCGCGAAAAGCAAAAAAAAAAAAAAAAAAAAAAGCGAGCTGTGCCCGACGAGACCAGCCCACTTAGTTCGTTTCAGGTCATTCACTTCAAGCCTTCGTCTCGCGAGAAGTAACATTGAGCAGGACTACTTCCGCGCATGCGCTATCGTGACATTCGCCACTGCTTTCCGCTCTGGGTCGACGTGATCGAATTTGAACAAGATTTAAAGAAAAAGAAGGAAAAAATAAAAATGCCAAAGCGTACAGACATAGTTCTGCGAAATTCTGCGACAGGAGATATTGATGCTGGTGTGGCAAACAAATGGCGATGGGATTGGCTGAACAGGAGCCACGAAAATGAAACGTTTTGGTCGTGCTTGGAAAAGTTGAGAAACTTACCACCACATTTTGGAGAAAGAAAAAGAAGAAAGAAAGAAAAAGTTTGAACTGTTCCAGAAGGAACACATTTGGCTGGCTTCAAAGAGAACAGCCATTGAACATTACAGACAGGAGGCAAAGAGAATGAGGTTTGGACATTACAAAAAGTAGGCTCTGCTCGTGAAGCAGATGGCTGAGAAATCAGGCAAAAAGTAGTCTTCATCTCATTCACATTGCTTGCACTGAAGAGACACATAACTTAAAATTTGTATGTTAAAAGAGACACAAAACTTAAACTCATTTTGTACTGTATTCAGATAGATGTAAAAAGTAAAAAGAGTAACTAATGTGGAGGAGACGGATCATAAAAGAATTGAACATAGTAAACAAAACTGGAACTCAAGACATGAAATAGACCACTACTTTGCTGTGCTGTGCTATGCTGTGTTGGTGGTGCTGGACATGATGACCAAAGTTGTGCAAAATGAGGGGTCTCCTGTGTGTACACTGTGTGTGTGCTTCACTGGCATAGTAAGTGAAACGTTTACAATTTGACTTAATGTATGCCACCTAAAGCAATGTAGATATGTACTCATTTTTGCTTTGTGACTACTTGGGTTTAAAACCTTTGGGTTAAAGGAATGACTGATAAAGTGATTCTAGGAGAGCTTATTTTGTGACAGAAATTGCTTAGTATGAAGAACTGAAATTAGTTCAAGGAGAGGCTTTTTTACAGGCTAGAATTGCTGAAAAACCTTCAAGAAAGACCCCCACAAGGGGCTCTGCCCCTTGACCCCACCAGGGGGCAACGCCCCCTGGACCCCCAAACATTTTCAGGGGAAAATGATTTTCCTCCAGTACCATGCCTGGTGTTTGTTTTAGTTCACTGAAAACAATGAGAGGAGACTGTGTTGTCAGGGATGAAAACTCCTCCGCCGTCTCCGCCGTTATTTTTTCGCATCTCCGCCGAAAGAAAAAGTCTCCGCCGAAAAATTATTCGAAGAATGATGCTCAGAAACGATCTCAACTTGTCTGCACAGCGAATTTCTTCTCTGTCGGTAATGTTCTCAAACGGCGTAGTTCTCATTCTGTTTCCTTCCAGTATCATTTATCATCATGGCGTCGATTCACAGTGAGAGTTTGCCGCTAGTGAGTGCAAACAAAACGAAAAAAGAAGAAAGAAGTATGTGAACCACTAGAAGACCGAGTGGCAGCAGAAGGACGTGTGTGACCGCAGAGTCGCGGATGCAATAAGAAAACATGACAAAGACGGCGAATTTGAAGTGTTTTGCGAGCCTTGCCAAAAACGTGTCTTCTTTGGTAGTCGTGGCTTTGTGGCAATCAGAGATCACATCGAGCGTCCCAGTCTGAGTCACCAACAGAAAATGTGTGTGTTTCCCACACCATTACAGCATGTTTTCAGATCATTGGGTATGCAACAATCTATGTTTAATTTCCAAAGATAGTTTGACTCCTACTCTAAGTACTTCCACTCATAGAGTCTTCAAACCAAGGAAAAACGTCAAAGTGACGAAAAGAATATAAAAGAACAAATGACATCAAAATAAACTGATGTCACAACAGTATTGTGTAACACTTTTCCCCTGGTATAATGCAAACGTTTGCTACATGTGTTAGGTGTCTGCTAACAGCCCCCCTATGAAATCCTTTTCCAACAGCCCACTCCCCCACTACCTATATACTTTCTCTAACTCCTCCTTCTCCCTCACCCCCCATCCTCACCCCCAACACGCATACCCCACACACTTCGCCCCCTCTCCCCCCCACCCCCACCTCACACACACACACACAAACAACCCCCCCCCCACACACCACACACACACAATCAACCCCCCCCCCCCCCCCCCCCCCACACACACACACACACACACTTGTCAAGAGGGGGGGGGGGATATGATTAGTTGTAAGAGGGAAGTTGGGGGGGGGGGGGGGTGTACTGTTGTGACATCAGTTTGTTTTTATGTCATTTGTTCTTTTATGTTCTTTTTTGTGTTTAGTGTTTCCTGACGAAGGGTCTAAGGCCCAAGAGCTTCAGTTTTTTTTTTAAGGACTTCAAAGTAATCATTTTTCATATTGTGTTTATTGAAGTCCAGCAGTCGTTTTCATACATCTGATTTACTTAGTTTGATTTCCCACTCTGATTTACTTATCTACAGGCCTTATTCTTTATGTCCTGAAGGCTCTGTTTGTCAAATTTTCTTTAGCTAGAGTTCTGAGGATTCATCATACTAAATGTTTGTCTCAATTGACATAGTTTTCTTTCCACATCAGTCTCAGTCTTCATGGTGTTGAAAGCTGATCTATAGAATGAGTTGTTTAGAAGCAAGAAAGTGATTTCTAAAGATTTTTATGCCATATTTAATACAAAATATGCTTCAGCTTCAGGGGGCGCCGCCCCCTGACCCCCGCTGGGCTGTTGCCCATGTACCCCACTGGGGGCTCATGGTGAACCCCAAGATCCCCGCCAATCTCCTCTTTTCTTTTAAAAACTGTTTTCATCCCTGGTTGTGCAGTGGACATAGTGGTCACACGTTTTGTTCCCTTTTTGGATCTTGTAAAGGGTGAAGAAACTCTTTGATGTTTGCCTTATGATGAGCCACTCGGTATCAAACATTGTACAGAGTGCTAGTATATACATTGCATCAGGCACAAGCATGTCACTGCAAGTGCGATTCTTTGTAGACCTTGTTCCCTGATGTTCATCTGAGGGGACTCTTCATTTTGTTTGTTTGATATCCTTTTGGTAGAGGTATTTGAGTAGAAAATCAACGTGTACAAGAAAAATATACACACAATACAAAGGGAAAGACAAAAACTTTTTTTTTTAATTAGTATAAACCGAAGGAAGTCTGTATAATTCAGAACGGCTCTGAGCCCTTTTAACATTGCTATTTTGTAATCCACATTGTTTCTGTGTTGAACACTGATCATTCCACTTTCAGTAATATCACTCCCATTTTTGTGAAAGGGTTGCAACTTTTGTCATCTCCAGCATTGAGACAGCTCTAGCACATATTCAGGGATATATATAAACCATGCAGTTTTAACAGGTTTTTTATAATCTGAATTTTTGGACCCAGTGTCGCGTTTGTGATGGCCAGTTTCTGAGAATGACCGTTGTCAAAATACTCTGCTTTGAAGGTTCTGTCTTTTGAAAGTAAACATGTGAAACAACAGTATTATTCATTTCAGTCACAGCATAAAATGAATGAATGAAAATACAATCGTGCAGAGAAGAAATACGATCATAGGGTATTTTCAGTCCCCAACTTGCAGTTTAGTTCAAGAAGTCTCCATAGTCAACCTGGTGATTAGTAGTAGTCGCATCAACATTATTTACAGCATTACATTATCAGACAGTTGTTTTTTTTTTTTCTTCAGTCTTTCCTGTTATGTACTTTCCCATATGACCTTATTCAAAATAATCGGAGTTCAGTGGAACTGGCATGACCCATTAGAAACGGAAGGTATACAGGTAATTATAGAAATAGTAATATTAAAACAAACAAAACAAAACAGCCTTGAAACAGTTCATGTTTGTTGCCCAGACAACCATGAGGGGACATATAACACTCGCACACACACACACACACACACACACACACACACATGCACACACGCACAAAAAGAAATACAATTTCTCAAATAGAAATTTGTTGGCAAAGTGGCATCATTATTTGAACTACACTTTGAACCTATTGTGCCCCCCTCAACCCCCCCTTTACATACACACTCGTTTAGTCTAAGCAGTTCTTGCATTTATACGAAAATAATGAATACAGTTCCTACATATTCGTACACTAATCTCATTTCACCATTATCCAGAAGTACCTGTAATGACCGAGGCAGGGTAGAAAGGGGGTGTACGCACACCCGTTTGGTTTGTCACAAAATGAACCTGTATGCATGAAATAACTCAAATTATCATGCACTTCATTTTGATCATGAGTATGTGAAAAAGTAAAACAGAAAAGGGGGAAAAAAGAAGAGTGGTCAAACATGCTAATATGTCAGACAAGGGAAATAACTGTCCTGAAAAAATAATATCAAATTTTTGTGGTCACATGAGCACATGTTTTGAATGATTTCTTACTTACTGCGAAATAACTGTATTAAATACATTTTTAACCTCCTAACATATTTACAGTGATTACAATAGCTGTGTTTACTGTGGAAAAATCATGATGCTGTGACAATACTTTACTAGACAGCCAAGGCGAAACATAAGTTCCATCATTTCAGTTAAATCGGCGATTCAATTGCTGGTGGAATCACAAGCTATACACCAATATATGTGCCTTAACAGAAAGACTCCAAATCAATTCCAACGTCAATTCTAATCAGGCACTGAGGCAGATGATTTAAATCTGACGTTTGACCAGCAATTGTTTGAATTTTATTTTGGATAAAACTCTTAATTAAGTAGGTAGCGGCAGCCAAGCCACAGCGCTGCAATCATCTTGCCTTTTCCACTGATTTTGCCGATTTTCTGTGCAGCCGTATGCATTTGTTTTTTAATGTTTTGCTATGAAAAATATGTCAAAATAAAGTTCAATCTTTCCTCTTTTCATCGAGTGTTGTTTTAAGTGTGAATGATTTGTGAAGAAATAAATATCTAAGAGAGAATGAGGTGTGTGTTCAGCTCACTTTCGTTCCGTGTCCAGTGCCCGCGGCGATTCTGTGTCGAGTCGGTTTTGACACACTGCGCTTCCCTACCAAAGATTAAATGGTACGGACAACACTCACACATGTATCTGGTATCAAAATAAAGGGAATTAAATGCAGATTTTAATGGTCTGGGGGGAAAATCGAATGCTGGTCTAATGAAATCACAGGAAGAAGTTAAAGTCACATGCATGCCGATTTTTGCGAATTTCGGACGGAAAAACCGATAAAAAATGCATGTTTCATGGTATCGGAATGAAGTACAAGCCGTACCCTTTCGAATGAGGTACGAGGTTAATGTATTCATGGCTTGTCCTAGTTAATTCAGCCAATCAAAACATGGGTCTTGTGAACCACATTCCTTCCCGGCACATGTTGATTCAACACGAAAGATGGAGCGCGCCGACTCAAACTTCGCACAGCAAAATCTGGAGATTTTCCGCAAGGAACTCGGTAAGAATTGTCCATTATAACACTTATGTATGATTTAAGTGTATCTCACACAATTTATTCCGTATTTTTCTTTAGATCAATAGTTATTTGCATAAAAACAGGCCACTTTGAGAATGTTAGCCGCGATCATTTCGAGTACTACCGGAAGAACTGTATTGATGACTTGTTTTAACAAATACCGTCGATAAATGCCTTATCCAGCACATATATCTTTAGTAATCGAGAAGTTTATGGTTTTTTCTTTCTAGCGTATTTTTTTTTATATAGGATTGTTGTGTTTTCGGTCCGTAAAACAACAAAATAGTAGCCGATCGAGTGATGCCAAGGGGAGTAACTCAATTATTGACATTCACTGACTCGAACGATCAGCTGCAACGAAGTCGGGAGTTTTGATCGAAAGTAGGCCCAGACCTATTTCTGGATTAATTGTTACAGTTCCAATTCATATAATTCGATTGATGTTAGACCATTGTTCAACTATTTTTTGGTTAGCCCTTGCTTGGACAGTTAATACTGACTTCCAACTATTTCAAATTCAAGCCTCTGCACAAGCAGTGACACTGAAGTGAAAGAACTAAACAGTACAATTTGTGTATTTAACTATGAGTTTATCACTTTCATGTTCTTTTCGCGCCTCTAGCTGTACAATTATAGTTCTTCTCTGTCTATAAGTCTTTTAAATTACTATAATTATTATCAGTCTTTACGATATCATGAATATGAATTTGCTAGTGGGCTGGAAAAGGGAAATGCATTCCTTAAGTTCCTAAGGAAATTTGGGATGATTATCAATCATTTAATAAAATTGCACACACACACACATACACACACACACACACACACACACACACACACACACACACACACACACACACACACGTGTGTGTGTGAATTTTTTTCTTTTTTTTTTCTTAATGACTTGTGAGTTGATTTTAACGTGGTGACAGCCCTGATGTGGCCCTTTGCGGTCGGCTGGGCTATAAGCAACATTATCTTATCTTACACACACACACACATATTCAGCACAGGCGTCTACAAATGCACACACTGTTTTTGTGTGTATGTCAAATGTACCTTATTTTGTCAAGTTCACATACTAGCAAAAACACACATAGACCTTAGTGACAAACAATCATGCAAGCAACAATTCACTGAATTGAAGTTTTTGAACAAATGCAGTCTTTTGGGTGGGGCAGGAAAGGGGGGGTGTAATTTTTTTTTTTTGTCAGGTGTGCGCATTAACTAATGTTTGTAAACTGTACCCGTTTGTTTTTCTCTGCGTGTGTGTCTGAGAGAGAGAGAGAGGGGTGTATACATCCAGTATAACCAGCATCAGATGGTACACATTTAAACAAAAAAAAATTAACAAAATATTAAATGAATAGACAACCAGAAACAAGACATACCGATGTATAATAAAGTTTATGAAAGAAAATGTAGATAAAATGCAGATCACACACACACACACACACACACACATACACACACACACACACACACACACACACACACACACACACACACACACACACATACACACACACACACACACACACACTCACTGACAGGAAACACTGCATAATCAAGAAAACATCCAAGTATACAGCTAAAATTATGTCATGATTAATGTATAACCACACACATGGTGTAGATATCCATACACTCGCATGTTTCAATCGTTCAAACAGTTGTTATAATAGCTTTTTGTGTGTGTGTATGCTACATTTTAACAGATGATCCAGTGTTCGCGAGACTCCGCTCTGTTTTCCTTGCCTCTGGGAAAGGGCGTCGACCAGCACTTCCAGCAGTTCAACTGACAAATCGCTTGCTGATCCAGTTGCTCATCCAGAAGACTGATGGCACAAAGACCTTCGATGACACTGCAGCTTTTTTTCTGCGGCTTCTTCCAGAAGGAACTAGTGCTCCACTAGCAAGACTGCGTTATCTTCTTGTGTCGGCAGAAAAGAAGGCTTTGAAATTATCATGTGATGAAAGGACTGCTTTCTTGACCGAGACTCTTGAAATTGACGCTGAAAGTTTAGGGTCTTTGCTTCAAGGACTATGTCGACAGCAGCTGCTGGAAGGACATCCATCAACATCACACAGGCCACCAACATTCCAACTGTTGAGGGACCTTCACGCTTTCAAGAAACGAGACCCAGGCGGCACTTACAAACACATGACCCAGTGGTGGCTTCATCTCACTGGTATAGATATCCCAGAAAAAAAAACTCATGAAAGAAATTGAGAAATTGCAAAAGAGAGTTGCCAAACTCCAACCAAATGCTACACGCAACCCCAAAGTAAGGAAGGATTTGGAGGATTTCCTGGCATCCAATGCTTTTTCAACAAATACTGAGTCTCCTCACCAGAGCAGCTGGCCACTCACTTGTTTCTGACAGTTTTTGTGCTAATCCTGGAGAAACTGATTCATCACCTGCCGCATCATCCATCTTACATTTCTCCAGGTGCTACACCAGCTTCAAGATTCTGCTGCTAGAAAGAAATGTGAAAATGACTTTTATTTGTTTTAAAATATGAGTGCAACAACCAACATCAATGTTCAGTAAGGCTCTAGTGTGTATTTTTTTTCTATTTTTCTGAAAATTGTTAATTTAATTCATATATTACTAATTATATCAAATGAAAAACAACAATTGTGACTTTTTCCACAAGCAAAATGCATTTCTCACACTATGGCAAAGTTTCATACTGATATCTATTGGGGTTCAGAAGTTATTGAGGATTATGTTCTAAAAGTTAGCAAAATGTCCGTCGCAGCCCATTTTGCATGATTAAGCAAATTAGAGGTCCTTAAAAGCAAACAAAATATTTGATTAGCATCCTGAAAAAAATTGGGCTTTATCTATATGTTTAGTAGACAAGATATGTATAGTTTTCAAAGGATATAACTTCCATTTCTGAAAATTATTTGTCCTTGAATTTGACACATTGTGCATTTTTGCTCTCGTTCAAACTGCATGAAAAGCAGTTTTTGACGTATCATATCTCTGTTCATACATGCAGTGGTTGACTCATATTTGGTTTTCTATTACAATACAGTACTTTAAGTCCACAAACAAAAGTTAAGTTGATTCTGTTACGTATTTGTCATGATAGGGCCTGTCAAAGTAGGCGTTCCGAACAAAATTGGCTGTGACGGAAATTCGGCAAATCTTTAACGGATCATAGCTCGGGAACAAATTAAGCTAGAGCAATGATTTTTTTGCAGTATGCTAGTTTTAAACATATCTTGATGGTGGTTTAATTATTTTTTCAATATATCTGAAAGAAAATTTTGGCTGCCGCTACCTAAATTAAGTAGTTGTTGAATCCATTCCTAACCGGCCCTTGTGAACGATGAAGCAGTATAGCTGTGCTTCTTCATGCTGGTTTCTGAGGTCTTTGATTATTCAGGCCAAAAGCAAGGCAAATATCATGGAAGAGAAAATGTTGGATTTTATGATTTGAAAATTGAATTTGAAATGTTGTCATGACTTTTAACTGTTTTGTAATTGCTCTGTCGATTCAGAACATACAGGTAGCCTTCCAGTGACAGCGGTTTGATGGTCGCTATAAAAGATTTATCAATAGAATCACAAAAGAAAGAATTACTATGTGATCCAGTTTTTTAGTTGACAAGGTTAGAATTTGTAAGAAAAAAAAGTTAAAAACAGGTGTTCTAGACAGTTTGTCACAGCTGAAAGGCAGGGCATTGGAATTCCTTGTCACATATGTACATGGAGAAAAATATAACTAAATGTTCAAAATAATCTTTTGATTCCACCTTCATACCTCTTTTAGCCTTTGTTGCTTTTTGTCATGAGAAATTGCAAGGGAAGTAATGACACAATGTTTTGAAAAAGCAGTGGAAAATCACAGGATATAAATGACCTTTTCTTCTTTATATTTTTCAGGCTGTAACTCAGCAGTTTTTTTTTCATTTTTTTTTCATTCATTTAAACTGAAACATTCAAGAAAATTTCAAATAAACTCAAGGTTTTAATGTACATGAAGATGTCTTGCGGTTGTAATCCATAACCCACCTTCTTTGCGACATGTCATAAATGCGGTACAAAAAGTTTTCTTTCCTTTCATTAACAGTGGTTTAAACTTTATG
The DNA here is from genome assembly GCA_018398815.1 of Conus ventricosus. Classification (NCBI taxonomy): domain Eukaryota; kingdom Metazoa; phylum Mollusca; class Gastropoda; order Neogastropoda; family Conidae; genus Conus; species Conus ventricosus. The sequence goes on along the minus strand of CM031620.1, from coordinate 6,271,612 downwards.
TGAGTTTCAGAGCTCAATAATTGACATGTTTGTTTTTTCTTAATTTTTTTTTGTTAAGGCCAGCTGTTTCAGCTTTCAGCTAAGGTTTTTTTTTAACAGAATGTTTTGACTTTTTGCCTAAATGCTCAGAGGAAAAAGAGAGTTGCATGTAGTGCTTCTGATCACTTTGTTACAAAGGTTTAAATACTCGGTTGTTTTTTTCTCAGCATCTTCTCCTCTGATAGGGCCTGGCATAGACATAAACGTTTCATTATCACTATCAAGGGCCTGGCATAGACATACAGGGCTCCCAATGACGCACATATGTGCGTCCATGACGCACTATGAGTGAAAAGGACGCACTAACAAATCATGTAAGCGAGTCCTGCAGGACGCTCTACAAAATCAGGCAAACCCCAAAACGTGCCGCGGTCAGTGATAAAAGCTGAGCACACCACAAGCTTCGCGCGCGATTGCCTGCCGTCAAATTCAGGACAGCGTGTGCCCGCGAAAGTACAGTAAGCCGAGAAGTTGCGTAAACACTGATAGGCTCGCCTTGTGGCCCACGTCACTGAACGGTTACTCAGTCGACCGGCTGACTTATTCAGACTGTGGCGCCCGCCGCCACTAATTAACCAATTCGATGACTCACAAGTTGTAACAATCGCGTGCACAGCCTAGGCGAACGAAGCAGAAAGGAAGTTCACAGCTATCGCATCTCGCAAATATATCGTTGCTTAGTGGTTGGGCGCTCCTAAAAAACGCAAAGAAACATCTTCTGAAGATGCTACAGACAGTGAATCGTCGATTCCTAAAGAAATATCTACAGCAACACCACCTGACAAGAAACGTTGTTGTTTTTTTGAGAAATGTTTTCAGAGAGAGAGAGAGAGATTCATTTACTCTGAAATGTTCAGATTATCAAGCCAATAATTAAAAAAGCAAGAAATACTACATTTTCTGTATGGTTAATTTTGTTCATGGGGACTCTCTATACCCCCTCTGGGACCCTCTATAGCATCAGTGAAGGAGTCCCTGGGACCCCCTGTCTGTCAGTGCAAATGGTAGCCCTGACATAAACGTTTCATTATCACTATCAAGGGCCTGGCATAGACATAAACGTTTCATTATCACTATCAAGGGCCTGGCGTAGACATAAACGTTTCATTATCACTATCAAGGGCCTGGCATAGACATAAACGTTTCATTATCACTATCAAGGAAGTTGCTTAATATCTGATAGAAAAATTGTTTGTTGTTGACCACGACAACAAAATCAGTGCCAAGCTTTTCCATTTTGATTTATTCCAGTGTGAAACCTTCAACAGCATTGTCATTCTCATTGTCCCAGTCTCCAACATTTCTTTTCTATGTCATGCTCAGTATCACATTAACTGGTGATTGCCAGTAAAATACAGCTTGTAAAAGTAGAATACCAAAATGGTTTTGAGCTGCCAGTCCTGGGAATGAGTTTTAGTTTGCAAGGACCAGCAGCTGAATGGGAACAGAGGTTGTATCAGGATGACAGGATCAAAACATTGATTTTCAAAGGTGTCAGACTGCATTGTGTGTGTGTAGATCTAGTGACAGTTTTTAATCAAATTGATACTTTTCATCACATTTAACTTACATCATACTACTTTTGATTCCAACCAGTTCAAAGATGCCCACTCTTCACTCTATAAAATGGCAACGCTGTAGCCATTCACCATAGTCTCTCATTTTCTTAGAGTTTTGATCTGAATCTGCTACCGTGGAGAAAAACTTACAAAAATCAACATTTCTCTCTTCAGTAAATGAGCAAAACCAGACTCGGACAGTGTGGAAGAAAGTTTAAAATTTGAATTAAGTTTCCTGTTGAGTTTTAACTCGCCTCCTACTGGTCAACATGCAGTTCAACATTCCTCTGTATACTGGCCGTTTGTACACGTTTTTCTAAAAGTCATTTTAAAAAAATAATACCACAACAAAAACACTTGAAATTTGGACACATGATTGTTGTGTAATTGAACAGGGTCCGTGCAAAGATTCAAGGCTGTAGCATATTCCATGCTCTTCTTGTAGCTGGATGAAGAAGTGGTCATTTTTTTATATTTTGTGAAACTCGAGGTAGTTACACAGGCATATAAGTGAATTTTTCTCTGTTGTTGAAAAAAGGCCCATTTTCATCATAAATCACTTTGAGAAACCCAGTGGAGTGTAAAACATAGCTACTTGGCAGTTTCTTTACTAAGCAAAAGAACTAAAATCAATAAAATATGACAGAGTACTTTGTAGTTTGTCGTTCAGCATTCTTCACAAGACTGGGTAATTGTTTTGTATTGGAAAAAAATCATTGAAAAAATAATGGCTTCACATGCACACTTGAAATTTTGACACATAATAACTGTGTATCTGTATAAACAAAGTACATAGTTTCAAAGCTCTTACTTTTTCAGTACTCTGTCAGCAGCACGAAGAAGATTGGGTGTCTGTCATAGAGTTAGTTGGAAGTATAAACAGGTGTGAACCTATGCTTCTCTTGAAAAAAGGTTTTTTTTCTATATACAAATCTCATTTAGAATGCTGGCAGTATGCACACAATGACTACTTGAAAGTTTCTAATCTGCAGTATCAGAAATGAACAAACACCAGTCATACACTGCTGGCCATGAGCTGGTCACTGCGGTCCACTCCTGCCATGTTGACTATGTAGTCCTGGACAGCTTTGGGCTTCATCTTCCTGCCTGTCCTTGTGACCTCCCCCGTTTCAGCTGGATCCATTTTGGTGGTGGTCAGACAGACAGCTTTCTTGTCCATCCACTTCAAGACACCCACAACACGTGAAACAGACAAACAACAGGATCATAATCTCAGTCTCGGTAAACAACAGCCTCGTGATCAAAATCTCAACTTTACTCGGTCTTTTTGTCAATAAAAAAAGTAAATGTGTCAAGTTCAACGTATTTGTCTGTATGTACATGCACAAAGTTGAAAAAAGACACACACACACACACACACACACACACACACACACACACACACACACACACACACACACACACGAACACGATATGTATGTACAGGGTTCGTACGCCCCTTGAAGACCCTTGAAAACCCTTTAAAATACAACTGGGTCAAAAAGGCCCTTGAATACTGCAGATATCCCTACCATCCCTTGAAATCCCCTTAAAAATCGTTTTCGGACCAAAACTGACTGTAACATAATTACATTTGAAGACGAATCGGAGAACAAACGCGAACAAGACTTCGGACATCGATTTTCGCCTCTCGAATCGTTCTGTGTGTCGTCTGCTTTTCAAGCAAAGGGAAGCAATTCAATAGGTGGTTATTGTTTGCGCATGCGCAGTTCGACTCCCGACAAAGTGCGCCATGCTCCCAAATCTTCGGTGAATGCCAACACTGTTGCGTCTGTCATCATGCCTAAGGGAAATTGCGCATTTGATCCGTTGTGGTTACAGAAGGAAGAATATCGAAGCTGGATCACTGAATGCAGAGACAACAAACATGCGTTTATCCGTAAAGTGTGCAAAAAGACCGTTGATGTTCGGGCAGTGGGCGAATCGCGGTTGCAAGTCACGGAAAGAGGAAAAATATGTGGAATTGGAAAACGCGAGTAGGCTGGTAGTTAGTCTTACAGACTTCGTTCGGCAATCATCAAATTCATCAACATCAGGTCAGACCCTTTCCTCAGTAAGAATCGTCAGCCAATCCACAATAACAGCAAGTGGGACAGATGTGTTAAAAGTTAAAAGCTGAAGTGTTGTGGACGATTCATGCCATCAACAATCATCGCAGTTTCCGATCTGCTGAAGACGACACGAAACTGTTTGCAGCAATGTTAACATATTACTCGATTGCGACGAACTATTGACGTGGGGAAACTAAAATTAGATATTTTGCAACTTTTGGCATTGCTCCTTTTTTCTGTTAGAACTGAAAAAAGAGTGAAATCATATACTGAATCTTCAAATCAATCGTCACGTCGTCTCCATAGACACTAAGTGACTCGTGTGTGTGCACATTTGTAATTTAAAAAAAAAAATCCAACTTTCTTGTTTAAAAGACAGCATTCATACCACACCCCTACCCCCTCCCCCCAACTTACCTACCAGCTAGCCTACACACACACACACACACACACACACACACACACACACACACACACACACACACACACACACACACAAGACACACACACACACACACACATAGAGAGAGAGACACACACACACACACACACAGAGAAAGGCGCGCGCGCACACACACACACACACACACACACACACACACACACACACACACACACACAGAAAGAGACAGAGACACACACACACACACACACACACACACACACACACACACACACACACACCAAACTAAAAACAGTTCAAAAGGCCACTTTTGCTCCCGCATGTAATCAAGTATTTAGTATTTTTGTGTTACACTATATGGTTGATATAGGTCTTGTTTGCCCATGTACTCTCCACTGTGTTTTACAGCTTGTTTGTCCAACATCCAAAACTTGATTTAAAGCATGTTACTGAAAGCATTTGAAGTCACGCACAAACCCAACCCAATCTCTCTCTCTCTCACTCCCCCACTCCCTCCCTCCCTCTCTCTTTCTCTCTCTCTCTCATACTTTTTTTCTAGCTTTATATTTAATTCACTTATAATGAATATGATTTCTTTTGTGTATTTGTTATTGTCATTTTGTTTAAAGCAATTAAAAAAAAGTTTTAAAGAAAAACAAAAAAAAACAGTTCAGTGTGGAGCTGCAGGAAGGCTACCCACGTTCACCTTTTCAAGAGGGTTATCCCGCTCCCGATCCTGCCCCAGAACAAGCATTAGGCTAGTCCAGGCCCGCCAACCATTCACACACACTTCCACACAAGACATACAGTGGCTGTGTTTTAAAAGTAAAGTTTGCAGAGCTCCCTCCTGAAATGTGCCAGAGAGGGGGCCTCCGCTGCAGCTGCCGGAAGAGAATGAATGTCATGCTTTTTGATGAATCATTGAATAAGGACTTGAAACAGAAGCAGCTGAACATCCCATGTCAGATACTGGTCCAGAAAGCAGATTGAAAGTTTTCTTTTTCTGATTTCTCAGTTTCTGTATAAAGACTTCATTTTTTATTTTTTGTATATGATATTGAGCATGGAAAAGACTACAGAAGTGTAATCACCTTATCATCATGGCTGGATTACATGTGTAAGGTAATTATTCACTCTTTTCTTTCAATCGTACGGCTAAATTTGCCCCTTAAAAATTAAAATATCCCCTTTAGAAACCCTTGAAAAACCCTTGAATTTTTTTCCTGTGAGGAAGTGGGAACCCTGTATGTATATGTTGTACACACACACACACACACACCACGGCTGTTCAGAGCAAGCCACTTAGTTTTGAGAGTAAGGGGAGTTTACAGCTCGCCCACAGCTGCAGAGGCCAAGCCGTGAATGCAGGTCAGGGAAAGGGGTGTTTTCTGCAGGCTGCTCCCCACCAGCCAGCTAACCGCGCTGTACTCGGCGAACTGAATGTCATCTGTGTAAAGCCGGTCTGGCAACAATGTGTTCGGCATTGATGAGCGGCCATTACAAATGGGGCTCTTAGTTTGATAATCAGTGGTTGTCATGAAAAATGTAATATATCTGTGCTCTTGAGATGACTGAATAGGCAAATTCCCAACAATTCTTTTAATACCAAACTCGACTAGGTTTATTTTCCTGTAGATAATGTAGATACGGCATGAAAGCTTGTACACAAGTGGTCAGGCGATATTCAAACAATGACAACACAGACACACCATTGTGCAAAAAAGTGAGTTGATTTTAACGTGGTGACAGCCCTGATGTGGCCCTCTGCGGTCGGCTGGGCTATAAGCAACATTATCTTATCTTATCTTGTGCAAAAATGACGTCATCACTTCAGTGAACTTAATTTTCCCTAGTTAACTAGTACACAAGTTTGATACATGCCTCTGCTTGGACTACAACAACAAAAGTGTTGGGTCAGAAATGTGTAAGCCTTGTTTGTTCGGCCCTTTAACTGTCTCGAATGGGACAGAAAAATAAAGCTGTGACACACACACACACTCATCACACTGGCGCCACACACACACACGCGCATCACACTCGCACCACATACACACACACACACACACACACACACACACACACACTGTCAGCAAGGATGAGAACAGCTCCGCCGTTCTCCACCGTTCCGCCGTCTTAAAAAAAAATGTCCGCCGTTTGAAAAAATCTCCGCCGAAAAAAAAAAAAAAAAAGCTATCGCAATTTTCTTTGCTCCCAATCTCGGCGAGACGCCTCCGGCGAGATTACTCTAGGCTTATACCCAAATGGGCTGGTTTTTATTCGGTTGACTCGGCCAACCACTGCACATCCGCTTACAGCGCCGATCGACCGAGTGTCATCTGTGATTCATGGCATCGAACGAAATCGCAAAAAAAAATAAAATAAAATAAAAAAAATAAAAAATATCCCAACCGTTGGAACGAAAACTGGCTCGAGGAAGAGGTGTGTGTGGGAGTAGAGTTGGAGATAGCATATGCAAAAGCAGTGACGAGCAGGCGTTATGTCTAGCTTGCAACAAGAAAATCAGCTTCGGAAGTCGTGGCTTCATTACGATTGCTGACCACATGAAACGCCTGGTTCACAGGCAGCGTGTCGCTGCATTGAAGAACAATTAAACTTTGGAAAGTAAGCTGTTGGTGATTTTGCTCTCTTCTTTGTTATATTTTATCATTCATTTGCAATGGTCAAACTATCTCAGTTAGCTGAAACATTCGTCATTTGACTTTATGTTGTGAAACAAAACCTAGACGTCTAGTTACTAATAATAGAACCAGGGCCAAGGGCAGGTAATTTTCGGAAAAAACCCATTTCTTACGTAAATCGACCAGCCACAAACGCAGAGAGCCCAGTATTAAATCCATTTGCATGTTTGACAAAAAACAAAAACAAAAAAAAAGAAAAGAAAAAAAAAAACCTCAGAATTTGAGGTTTGAATTGAAGGCTAGAAACATATTTTGATGGTTTTAAATGTGGATTTTTCTTTATATATTAAAAAAATGCTCAGCTTCAGGGGGTGCTGCCCCCTGACCCCCGCAGGGGCGTTGCCTCTTGACCCCACTGGGGGCTCTGCCCCCAGACCCCCAACACAAAAATCTCCTCTGCTTTTTAAAAATCTGTTCTCATCCCTGTGTCAGAGTAAATAATAATGATGAAATACCTTGGTGTAAAACGTGGACCTGATCTGGTTGAAAAAATCCAAGGGGGCGTGGTCAGTCACACCTTGCAACTTCAGTCCATGTGTTTGCTGGCCTGTGTATGGAGGCATTGGTGGAAAAACCATGTCAGTTTCTCGTCATGAACCATAGTGAATCTTGACCACTCTGATTTGTCGGTGGTTCATTTGCATATGCATCACCTTGAGCTTCGCTAGCCTCACCACACTGTCACTCGCCCCACCCACTCCTCACTCTCTCTCTCTGTCTTTGAACATCGCCATGTTCACTTATCAATGCACTTTCACCTTCAGACGGGCTAAATTTGCTGTCGCCATCATGTTCAATATCAGTGTCTGATCCTTCAGTTCGAACAAGTTCACCAGCTTCACGTAAGCTGTAAACATGTGTTCCCTGTTTGCGTCTAACACCACTAGTCGAAGGCTGAGATGCCATTGTGATCTTACTTCAAACGCAGGACAGGGCTGGTGTGAAAATAGATAGTGGTCAGCGAAAATATCAGAACATGGCCTGCGCAGCGTTGAAAGGCTACTCTATGATAGTGTGGCTATCACACGGCATGCTTCGATTTCCATGACTCTGATTGACGTTCGCTCTAAAAAATATGGTAATGCACTATCTGCTAAAGCGGATGTCAGAGAGAAAGCGTTGTGCGCGGGATGTCCACTATAGCGGACGTCAAGAGTGGAGTGAGTTAACAGATCTCCATGTGGATGAAATGTAGGCTTATCTTGGAGTCCCAGTTTTGTTCACTAATACCTCTGGTGTTTCATCCTCTGGGACTGGTTCTACCACTGGTTGTCGAGGTGTGCAGGGTAGTCGGTGTTGGGACTGGTCTGCTTAATTCCCAGTGTGATCATTGCACTTCCTTCCTTCTGGATTCATTCGTGCAGTTCCACTGTGAAGTCTTCAGCAGCTTTGTCAGTGTTCCTGTCTCCAACCATATTTCTCTGTGTCACTTTCTTTGTCCTTGATTCCTTCCAGTCTGAACCTTTCAGTAGTGTTGTCATTCTTGTTGTCCCTGTCTCTGACAGTTCTTCTCTGTGTCTCTTCCTGATTTCTTCCAGTGTGAAACCTTCATTAGCACCGTCATTATTGTTACCCCTGTCTTCAGGAGTTCTGATGAATGTCACTTCTCTTGATTTCTTACATTTGCGAAACCTTCAGTAGCGTTGTCATTACTGTTGTCCCTGTCTCCAACAGTTTTTCTGTATGTCCCTGTCATCTGGATTTCTTCACTGTGAAACCTTCAGTAGCATTGTCATTACTGTTGTCCCTGTCTCCAACAGTTGTTCTGTATGTCCCTGTCATCTGGATTTCTTCACTGTGAAACCTTCAGTAGCATTGTCATTACTGTTGTCCCTGTCTCCAACAGTTGTTCTGTATGTCCCTGTCATCTGGATTTCTTCACTGTGAAACCTTCAGTAGCGTTGTCATTACTGTTGTCCCTGTCTCCAACAGTTGTTCTGTATGTCCCTGTCATCTATTTCTTCACTGTGAAACCTTCAGTAGCGTTGTCATTACTGTTGTCCCTGTCTCCAACAGTTGTTCTGTATGTCTCTGTCATCTGGATTTCTTCACTGTGAAACCTTCAGTAGCTTTGTCGTTATCAGTGATAATTATTTCCTTGAAATTAAAGGGTCTGACTCTTGTGCGCAGAACTTGCAGGGGTTCCATTTATTGCAAAATTTTGCGTAATTATTGCGTTTTTCTGCCTTCCTACGCATTTTTTTCGCGGCCGTGCGTTTACCGACGCAATTTTCCCAGGACCCTGTTCTCAACCGCAAGCCTATGTCAGAGGGGCAAAACACGGCACAGACCTACAGCAGACTGCTTGACACCGCTGACAAACGAGCCTCCCCGCCCGTACGGTTGAGACGAAACGTTTGAACCTGTGCGCTCCGACCAGTCAGTGTCGAACGGACGGAGTGCTTCACGAAACGTTTGAACCTGTGCGGTCCGACCTATATGCGAGTTTTAAACCTTTCGAGTTTGATCCCACATGCCGCTTCAAAGGACTGTACAATTGAATACGAAGCTTTTTCTCGAATATTTAGATTCTTATAATTTTTTGAGTTGACATTCCAAAGCACATCATGGCCTTGGTACGATTCAATCAAATGTTTGGTCTCCGAATCGGACAGTCTGATCGCCTTGCTGGACGACGCCATTTTTCCGTTGTCATGGGTGTTCGCTCAATGCTGAGCGTTGATTGGTTGGAGGATACTAGCTGTCCGTTTCGAATAGATCACGGTGTATCTCGAACGGTCGGGTCGAACTGGATGCCGAAGTCCGTTTGAGACGTACGTTTACTATGACAGACGCTCCGTTTGGGATCGGGTTCGACCGGTACGTCCGAAGCGTACGGGCGGGGAGGCTCGTCAGAGGTTCCGTTAGACCGGCATATGCCGGTTTTTACCGGTAAATATTTGCCTTGTACCGAAAAAAATAAAAGCCGCCGGTACCGTGTTACCGGCAGAACATCTGAGCGCTTTGACTCTCCTCTATCCCTGCACTGTCTGTCTCTCCGCCTGTCAGCGGGTGAGCGGGGATGGCAGGCAGGAAATAAGTCATGCCATGCCGACAACAATACATCTGACATCACTCCTCTTCCCCCTTCCTTTCAGTCCCAGGACCTTTGCCCCCCTTTTTTTTTCAATGGACAGCGCTGATTACTACAGCACTCGCGTCAAAATGGACGGTTCCATTTTTCTTTGAGAACCCCAGGTTCCCTAGCGTGTAGCCAAAGTTTCGTGCCTTTTACACGTCATCGGACGATGCTTACTTAGTCACGTAGACCAAAGTTTCATTGTCTGCTCTCTGCAAAAATGTCGCACCAGCGTTCATTACACTCGTTTTTTTCGCACGTGTGGATAGGTAAGTGAGAAGTTTGTTAAGTTTGTTTTGTTTGTTTGTTTTTCTTTCAAGTTACGTTTTGGTTGGTTGGTTTGGTTTGGTTTTGTTTTGTTTTGCTTTTTGTTTTCATTTATGATTTTTTTTTGCATGTTACCTCTCTCCGTCGACTTTTCTGTTGAGTTCAGTTGACTGAAGGCTGTCACTGACAAGCCTGTTACGTGCTATCCGTGCCGGTAGGCCGCTCGCTATCGCCCGTTCGCGTGACCCAGAATCGCGGTTGAGTGTGTAGTGCATGGCAGGCAGCCAAGCGCGGTACCGGCTGATTTAAGACTTGTACCGGAAATTTTTGTTGTTGTCGGTACCAAGTACCGGCAAAGTCTATAGTCTAGCGGAACCTCTGCTCGTGTGTCAGCACATTTTACTCTGTGGCACTGGCTGACTTTTTGCTAGATCAAGAATGTTCCAAAACACCTCATCCTTTCTCCCCTCGAAATAAAATGGAATCTTTCCCGCGTCTGCGATGGTGCCATCTTCCAATCGGAATACGTTAGGCCTATGACTTCCCACGCACACACGATCATCCCGGACTCGTGTGGCACAGAAAACGATTCAGAGCTGTTTTGACGGGAGTGAGTACAGTTTACTTTGTTACGCATTTTTTTCAGCGCTGACGCAATTTTTGCGGAGGCGTGCGTTTCTTGACGCAAAAACTAAAAAGTCAGTGGAACCCCTGACTTGTTTCCAAATTTTTTAGGGGACCACAAAAATGTTAGAGGGGTCACACTTTATAACTGATAGAAAATGTGCTGAACACACACACACACACACACACACACACACACACACACACACACACACACACACACACATTCACACACACTCACACACACACACACACACACACACACACACACACACACACACACACACACACAAACTCACACGAGCACGCACATTCACACACACTACATGAGTACGCTCTGACTGCTTTCACACTCAAACACACAGAGAAAGAGACAATAATTGATAAGAAAAGAGGAACTTATAAAGTTGATAAAGCACTCCAGATTTTGCTAAACATCACTTATTCACTGAATCCAGATTTGTGTTCCTTTGTTATTAAAGTGTTATTAACTAAAGTGAAAAGGTGTGAGCAAGTACACTGTCAATTGTAACAATTGAAGTTGATATGAGGGATGTTTTCTTCAATTATCATCAAAACTGTATCCATCAGAATTTCTATGTAAGCCATTTGTGACAGTGTTGAAATATATATTTTTTCATTGCCTGACCAAAGTTGCACTTCCATTAACCATGCAATGATCATCGGAGGCCTGGTGGCAAACAAGAGGCCAGCAATGAATATTTGTGGAGCCTTTGTCCATGTAACGTAGCCATTAAACTTGCCCCAGCTGATCATGTTGCTTCAATTTTTTTCCATTCCCTGGATTATCACCTGCAAGCCACAGCTGTGCTGTCGATTTAGATAAAGAAAAGCCAAATTTAATAAGATTTGCCATGTGTTTCACGTTTGATTGAATCATTTGATCTTGTGGCCCAGTCATTAACTGGGTAGTCTTCCCAAACAGAAATTGTTCATTGATTCAGAAGTCTAAAAAATGTTGAGGATAATAATCTTTTATTGACTCTTATCGTGGTGGATTGGACAAAGTTGTAATGTGTACAAAAGTCATTGTGTCACGGTATATTTTGATATGTTTTAGTGATGTGCTGGCCTGAATTCCATGTGTTGGAAGGGAATTTTATGTGTCAGAGATGCACATTTGTGCGTAACAGTTGTCGCTGATTATAGTTCTCCATGTCTCTGACAATTCTTTTGTATGTTACTCTCTTTCTTCTTGATTTCTTCCAATGTGAAACCTTCAGTAGCATTGTTATGATCAAAGTGTCAAACATATCTTCTCAAGAACTATATATTGTCATGATCCTCCATTTTGTTGATGAAAAGATGACTTTTTTGCTAGGTTCATTTCTTTCGAAGATTACAATGAAACAAAACAAAAATGGCAGCAAAATAGCTTGTGAATTTTCAGGTGCCAGAGATTCCAAAGCAAACATGTAACAGGAGCGGTTGTTAGAAATGATCATGATGGTACCATTGTTTTCAAGTGGAGTGAGCGGTGTCCTACGTTTTACATCATGGTGTCGTGCTCCAAGGGTGATTTTATCCCCTTGTTTGCACTGTGATGAGGCTGTGCACAAAGGCCACTGACGTAGCACAGACCCAGACCCATTGAAGCGTGTTCAGCCAGTGGCTGGATTGTAGGGCATTAAGGGGGGGGGGGGGGGGGGGGGGGGGGGGGGGGGGGGGGGGGATGGGGTGGAAATGGTGTGTGTGCATGTTTGAGCTCCTTTTGGAAATTTGAATACACAGTGTGTAAATAGAACACACAAAACATCTGTGAACAGATAGATGAGAGATCTTCAAGTTATCTAATACTCTTAACATCAGATGGTGAGGTCACATCAGCAGCTGTAGCACTTGTCATTTGCATTTCCAAGCGTTGTTTTAAAGAGAAGAATGAACATTTTGGTGTTCATGATGCTTCCTTGAGATAAGATTTGTTGGTCAGAGCTCAGTCACTGGAAATCAGAAATGTCAACAAAAAAGAATCAGCAACAGTAGAAGTCACTCTGCATTGCTGTAAGTTTTATCTGAATATGTCAGCTGGTTTCTAAGATCCAATTGTGTAAAGAATAAAGAAAAAATCTCCAGCTGTCCGCTGTTGAGAAGAAGCCTCCACCATACACTGTCAGTCCATAATGTGTGGGGGCTCACAATGTGTCTGGTGATAAGTGGAGTGGGAAAATAGATCTGATTGGGATTGAGGTCATCGCTGATTGTCATCGTTTGTCAGCTTGTCTGCATGTAGCTGCAGGGAAAAGCTGCGTTATGAATGTATTCTTCATGCTTCATGTGTCTGCTGGTCTCTCCTCCCTCTGTGTCTCTTTGCAGTCATCTGTCTCACACTCACCTGCCCCATCTCCCCCCCCCCCCCCCCCCCACTCCTCTGCCTCCTCTGTTTCCCTCTCTCCCAGCTCTGAAAGGGTCATGTTGTTTACAGTCAGCTTGGCTTAAGTGAACAAACTTCTGTCCACCTCCTCTTCCACACATAACCACTCTCTCTATCTCTGTTTCTGTCTCTATCTGTCTTTCTCTCCGAGTCTCTCTCTCTCTCTCTCTCTCTCTCTCTCTCTGTCTCTGTCTCTCTCTCAGTCTGTCTGTCTCTCTTTCTCTTTCTCTCTCTCTCTCTCTCTCTCTCTCTCTCTCTGTTGTTCTCTTTCTCTCTGTCTCTCTCTCTCTGTGCGTCAGTCGCTCTCTCTCTCTCTCTCTCTCTCTCTCTCTCTCTCTCTTCTCTCTGTATCATGTGCATGCAAGTTGCAACTTATCTGCCCCATCCATCCAGTCATCCTCCACCCCCTCCCATCCCCTACACTTCTCTTTCTCTTCCTGTACCCCTCTCCCCTCCTCTTTTCTCTCTCATCCTCTCTCCCTCTACTTCTTTCACCCACTGCACCCTTGTTTGTGGTCCCCATGTGGTTGTGATCACTGTCGTGTCTCATCCATCCAGCCTCCCACATCTGACAGACTAGACGGGGATAGATAGATCTGCCTTTTGGTCTCCTGCACTGTTGTGTCTGTCACAGCGCTTGATCTGCATGGACTGTCTAATCATTGGCTTCCCTCTGTGTGTGTTGCGTGTGTGTGTGTGTGTGTGGCTGGCTGTGGGTGGGTGTGGATGCTGCTGTGTGTGTGTTTGGCTGTTGCCGTGTGTGTGTTGTATGTGTGCATGTGTGTGTGTGTGCTTTGCTCTGTGTGTGTGTGTTACAGCGGCTCTGAGTAACATACAAATGCTGGAGGAGGGAGGCAGTGACTCAGCTATTTCCCTGGGCAGTGGGTCTCCTGAACAGGTGAGACTCAATCACAGTGGCAGCCAATGAAGCCTACAGTGGGAGAAGAGAGTCTAAGAGAGAGAGAGAGGGGAGAGACGGACAATAGGTGACCAGGATGGGGAAAAGTAGGGACAGGTCAACAACACAAGTTCTGTATTTGTAGGCTTTTTCTAGAGTTCTTTTTGAGAGAGAACTAGGACTTGTTATATGTAGTGAAATGGCTAAGAGCAATTGTTGCTTGTAGGTTTTGTGGTGTGGTAATTCAGTGATCAGAATATTTTGATCTGTGACTGTTGCCTGCTCAAAAAATGCATGTGTAATGAGAAGTATGTGTGTGTACATGATGCATGCACACACA
>CM031620.1:6222240-6254740 GCA_018398815.1 Conus ventricosus | reverse complement strand
TTTTTTCTTTCTTTTTACCCACTTGATTTCCTCTTCTTTTAGTGTTTGAAATCTGCAGAGTTCGGCTCCCATACCTGATTTTTTTTTTTCAACCAACAGTATCGAATGATATGAAATCTACAGGAAAAACATGTTTGAAAGCAGCAGATAAGTTATTTCATCATTTTGAAACAGGTGCTGTAGAGCACTGGCTGCTGGTTTTCTCCCCCACTGTCCATCGGATCTTCCACTCCTTCCCTCTACGGTCGTCATGTTTTTCCTTTTTTGAATCTTCAAGAAGTTGACATGCCTGATTGGACACAAGCGTTTCACTGCCATCTCCATGAAGACTTCACTTCCAGGTGTTCGAACCCACCCCCAACCCCTCTCCCTTTTTTTTTTTTTTAATAACTTTTTATAGGAAGTAAATATTTTCCATTTGATCAAGGTGCTTTGTGGATTGTGATAGAATTTTTTTCTTTTTCAGGGAGGAGAGGAGGGGGGGTGGTGGTGAGTAGGATGGAGGTGTTAGATTTTAATTGCAGCATTTTAACGTTAGTTTTCAGTTGTGATTGTGACCTGTCAGCTCTGAATAGGCCTTGGAGGTCGGCTGAGCTGTGAACAGTGTAGCATGTGTATGTGTGTGGATACTGAAGATGGCTGCTGTGTTGTGGGGCAGGAGGTCAATGAGACGATGCAGATGTCTCCCTTTGATGGTCTGGAGGGCGCCACTGGAGGCAGTGAGTACGACAGCAACAGCTATGGCCACCATCGCAGTCACATGCACAGCAGCGGCAGTACCGAGGTGGGTCAGAGCACTACAACTAAAGGGAGGGGGGGGGGGGGGGTTCCTTGCTGCCACGAACAAGTCCAGTGATTATGACAGAGACGCTCGTACATTGATGAACTGTGAACATGAAACTGATTTCTGTTTTTGACATTAACTGTTTTATTTCTGCTGCCAGAGGTGTGCAGAAATCTTGCTCTTTATGGTGAGAGAATGTAAAATGATGCTCTGAACTGTTTAAACCGTCTTTAGTATGCACTTACCTGAGCTTAGTTACGCCGAAAACCATCGGCAAGGTAAGTAACTCGTAATTTGAACATGGTTACCCAATTTTTAAAATTAATTTAAAAGAGAGGAAAGGAAATAGTGAAATGAAAATATTTTTAAAATTCCTACGAATATGTATGTTGCTATATCATAAGTTTGAAGAATATCATATGAGCCATTTACTCGGGGAAAAAAAAAAAATCTTCTTCAGAACGTTCTTCCGAATTCATACCTGGAACATCATCCCAGTCGAAATCTAGGTCACTCTAAGCTTCATTATCCAGCACTTTCACTAAGTCTTATGCCGTAAATCCTACTAATCACAGTATCTTCATCACTAAATCTCGTTATAGAACGGCAGAAATCAAGGTTAGCGATGGCGAAAAAACAGCATTTCGACCACAAAACTTGAAAAATTCGTTAACTCGAGAACTACGGCACGTATCGACTCGCGGTTTTTTGCAAACGGAAGTAAATGGCCACAGGAAGAAGAAAGTCACGTTCTCGCGAGACTTCCTTTTATAGGAGAAATATGGCGGCGCCCATTGTTGCACGTGTTTTTACCGGGCGTGGCAGTTGCTCGGCGTTTTAGCCGTGTGATTTCCGGTTGGGCGCTAGCGGGTTCTCGCCTGTCAAGAGGGTTTAATTTCTGCTGACTTTTTTGTTGTTGTTGTTGGATATGTTGTTCTTCATTGTGAGAGAACAGAAAGCCGAACAGTTAATTGTTTTATTCCTGCTGCCAAGTTTTTGCAGAAATCTTGCTCTTCATTGTTAGAGAACAGAAAATCTTGCTGCTTAAATCCCCTCTTGTCCTTGCAGCGCAGAAATTTAGTTCTCACAGTAAGCGTTTTGAACTTTACATGTTGCTTCATCATTGCATATTATCTGTCTTGACGGGTTGCTTCATCATTGCATATCATCTGTCTTGACGGGTTGCTTCATCATTGCATATCATGTCTTGACGGGTTGCTTCATCATTGCATATAATCTATCTTGATGGGTTGCTTCATCATTGCATAGTATCTGTCCTTGATGTGTTGCTTCATCATTGCATATCATCTATCTTGAC
The DNA here is from genome assembly GCA_018398815.1 of Conus ventricosus. Classification (NCBI taxonomy): domain Eukaryota; kingdom Metazoa; phylum Mollusca; class Gastropoda; order Neogastropoda; family Conidae; genus Conus; species Conus ventricosus. Next base: position 6,252,638 of record CM031620.1, on the reverse strand, counting down.
GGGTTGCTTCATCATTACATATCTATCTTGACGGGTTGCTTCATCATTGCATATCATCTGTCTTGATGGGTTGCTTCATCATTGCATATTATCTGTCCTTGATGGGTTGCTTCATCATTGCATATCATCTGTCCTTGACGGGTTGCTTCACCATTGCATGTTATCTGTCCTTGACGGGTTGCTTCATCATTGCATATTATCTGTCTTGATGGGTTGCTTCATCATCTGTCTTGATGGGTTGCTTCATCATTGCATATCATCTATCTTGATGGGTTGCTTCATCATTGCATATCATCTATCTTGATGGATTGCAGCTTGCTTCATCATTGCATGTCATCTATCTTGATGGGTTGCTTCATCATTGCATATCATCTATCTTGACGGGTTGCTTCATCATTGCATATCATCTGTCCTTGACGGGTTGCTTCATCATTGCATATCATCTGTCCTTGACGGGTTGCTTCATCATTGCATATCATCTGTCTTGACAGGTTGCTTCATCATTGCATATTATCTGTCCTTGACGGGTTGATTCATCATTGCATATCATCTGTCTTGATGGGTTTGCTTCATCATTGCATATCATCTATCTTGATGGGTTGCTTCATCATTGCATATCATCTATCTTGATGGGTTGCTTCATCATTGCATATCATCTATGTTGATAGGTTGCTTCATCATTGCATATCATCTGTCTTGACAGGTTGCTTCATCATTGCATGTTATCTGTCCTTGACGGGTTGCTTCATCATTGCATATCATCTGTCTTGACGGGTTGCTTCATCATTGCATATCATCTGTCCTTGATGGGTTGCTTCATCATTGCATATTATCTGTCCTTGATGGGTTGCTTCATCATTGCATATCATCTGTCCTTGATGGGTTGCTTCACCATTGCATGTTATCTGTCCTTGACGGGTTGCTTCATCATTGCATATTATCTGTCTTGATGGGTTGCTTCATCATCTGTCTTAATGGGTTGCTTCATCATTGCATATCATCTATCTTGATGGGTTGCTTCATCATTGCATATCATCTATCTTGATGGATTGCAGCTTGCTTCATCATTGCATGTTATCTGTCTTGATGGGTTGCTTCATCATTGCATATCATCTGTCTTGACGGGTTGCTTCATCATTGCATATCATCTGTCCTTGACGGGTTGCTTCATCATTGCATATCATCTGTCTTGATGGGTTGCTTCATCATTGCATATCATCTGTCCTTGACGGGTTGCTTCATCATTGCATATCATCTGTCTTGATGGGTTGCTTCATCATTGCATATCATCTGTCTTGATGGGTTGCTTCATCATTGCATATCATCTATCTTGATGGGTTGCTTCACCATTGCATATCATCTGTCCTTGACGGGTTGCTTCATCATTGCATATTATCTGTCTCGATGGGTTGCTTCAACATTGCATATCATCTGTCTCAACGGGTTGCTTCATCATTGCATATCATCTGTCCTTGACGGGTTGCTTCATCATTGCATATCATCTGTCTTGATGGGTTGCTTCATCATTGCATATCATCTATCTTGATGGGTTGCTTCATCATTGCATATCATCTATCTTGATGGGTTGCTTCATCATTGCATATTATCTGTCTTGATGGGTTGCTTCATCATTGCATATCATCTGTCCTTGACGGGTTGCTTCACCATTGCATGTTATCTGTCCTTGACGGGTTGCTTCATCATTGCATATAATCTGTCTTGACGGGTTGCTTCATCATTGCATATCAACTGTCTTGACGGGTTGCTTCATCATTGCATGTTATCTGTCCTTGACGGGTTGCTTCATCATTGCATATCGTCTGTCTTGACGGGTTGCTTCATCATTGCATATCATCTGTCCTTGATGGGTTGCTTCATCATTGCATATCATCTGTCTTGATGGGTTGCTTCATCATTGCATATCATCTATCTTGATGGGTTGCTTCATCATTGCATATCATCTATCTTGATGAGTTGCTTCATCATTGCATATCATCTGTCTTGATGGGTTGCTTTATCATTGCATATCATCTATCTTGACGGGTTGCTTCATCATTGCATATAATCTGTCTTGATGGGTTGCTTCATCATTGCATATCATCTGTCCTTGACGGGTTGCTTCATCATTGCATATCATCTGTCCTTGATGGGTTGCTTCATCATTGCATATCATCTGTCTTGACGGGTTGCTTCATCATTGCATATCATCTATCTTGATGGGTTGCTTCATCATTGCATATCATCTATCTTGATGGGTTGCTTCATCATTGCATATCATCTGTCTTGATGGGTTGCTTCATCATTGCATATCATCTGTCCTTGACGGTTGCTTCATCATTGCATATCATCTGTCCTTGACGGGTTGCTTCATCATTGCATATCATCTGTCCTTTAACGGGTTGCTTCATCATTGCATATCATCTTATCTTGATGGGTTGCTCACAGGGTACTGTTTATGAAAGGACTGAACAACACCAGACTTTCTCCATCTCCCTTGACGTCCCTTTTCCTCTCGCCCCATGCTGTAGGAGCCACATTCTTGTTAGTGTGCTGCAGTGTGTGTGGGGAGATGATGCAGCTCGCACAGTTATGGGAAGTGGAAGGTGGGGAATTTCTGATGCTGATCCATTCTGTCATGATTAGTGATAGAGGAAGGCTGTGGGGTGAGTTGCAGACACGTGTCAGGATGGAAGAGCCCTCTTCACTGGAGTCAGACCCTCTGTCCAGCCATCAGGTGGACAGACCCTGTCAGTCTAGCCATAAGTGCCCAGGGTCTTTAGAGCAGTGGCGGGTTTCTAATTTTATGTGTTTAAAGTACAGGGGTTGAATTCAGATGACCGCTGCCCCATCTGTGTTCCCTTCTGGATCTCCATTTGCTTATAGTATACAGGATGTTGTTTGAATCTGCATCAATTCTTAACAGTTCATAGGTATTAAAATATCTAAGTGTAGTTGTTTTCATGGAGATGGAGACATCGTTTGTGGAGAAGGTTGATGAGGATGTCCGTTTTTTTCAGTGATGAATACAGTGAAGAAAGAATCCCCATGCTGACTCGCCTTTTTTTAAAAAAAAACTATATTTTATTCAAATAAGTTGATATAGTACAACATAATGAAAGATAAAAGAAAAAAGAACAAAATCCAAACAAATGCCATGCTGATTTACTTGTTAAAGTCTTGGGAACCACATTCCTTCTTCCCGTCGCCTTTCATTCAGATTGGTTTGGAGGTTATTGCATCATCATCCCATCACCTTTTATCGCTGGGTTCTGATGTTTTTGCATCATTGTGCGAGTGCCTTTCATTCACATTGGTGTGGAGGTTTTTTGTATCATCTTCCCTTTGCCTTTCATCCGATCGGTTCTGAAGTTTTTGCATCTCCCATCGCTTTCATTTGATTGGTTCTGACTTTTTTTGGTGTCATAGTCCCATTGTCTTTCATTCAGATCGGTTTGAAGGTTTTTGCATCATCTTCAGGACTAACCAACGCATGCAGGTGAAAATGTAGACTTCTTTGTTTTTGAAGGGAACTCACAGGGCGAGTAGCCAATTCATGTTGAGGATACTTTTGTCAGGAGGAGAACTACCAGTACAGCTGCAGCTCCTACGGCTCCCCGGCCTCCGTCAGCACCAACTGCTCCACGGGCTCCAACGACACGGAGCACTCCAGCGGCCACTCCTCCACCAGTCTGCACCACATCCACCACAACCACACCTACCCCACCCAGCCGGCCACACCCCAGAGAGGTGCCTGCCGCTGGCCTGCTCTGCTTCCTGTCCTGCATCAAGAGGGGGGAGGATGGGTATCTGCCTTTTGCCAGTCGCACACATTGAAGGCATTGGCCACTTCAGATTGATCTGTTGGGCCTGCTATCTCTGCCTTTTGCCAGTCGCACACATTGAAGGCATTGGCCACTTCAGATTGATCTGTTGGGCCTGCTATCTCTGCCTTTTGCCAGTCGCACACATTGAAGGCATTGGCCACTTCAGGTCGATCTGATTGGCCTGCCTTTTGCCAGTCGCACACATTGAAGGCATTGGCCACTTCAGGTTGATCTGTTTGGCTGGCTGGCTGCCTCCTGTGTGTAGGTTGGTTGCCTGCCTGTCACGCTTTGATGCTAGGAGTCACTGATGCACCTGAAGCGTGGTTTGCATGCAGACAGGCTACATCCAGGTACTGCGTCAAGCTGGCTGAACAGCAAACAATATCTGGCATACATGGCAGCCCAGCCAGTTGAGCAAGTGTCTGGGCCTGCAATGGCTTTGCCGTGTGGAAGTGGTCGGTGACCTTGGCAACCGTAATGGGATTCAAAGGCGAATACCATGAATGGAGGCAGGATACGTGCCCTCTCCTCTCTTGATCTCTGTTGCTGTGTGTTGTGTATCGTGGTGGTGTGGTTGTGTGATGACGTCAGAGAGGTGGTGTCCTGGCTGGTAGCGTTAGCTGTCTCCTCCCCTGTGCTGTTCCAGTGGCATTACCCCATGCTGCTCACTGGGGGTCCTGGCTTACATCCAGGCTTGTTCCGATGTACCCCTGACACTAGCAGTCTACAGGGAGAATCAGTGTCAAATCACGAGATGACCCACTAGAGGAAATTGCACAGCTGCCGAGTCACTTTGGCAGCATTCCGTAGTGCCTGTTGTGGTTGAACATACACAAGACATCACCTACTAACAGCACTGACTGATGACAGTCTTTGCTGAGTCGTGGAACCAGCGTGGATGAGTATCCCTCTGGGGAGGGCGCCACCACATGAACTTGCTGACACTAGCGACCTTGAAGAGAACTCGTGAAGAACCACAGGAGTTAAGATAGTTCTCCATTTTGGCCCATAGCAATTCGTCTGGGTAAGAGCTGGTCAAGGTCTGAAAAATCCCACAAATATAAATTGTTCTGATGGGATTCGAATGCACAATCATCCAGCCAGGAATCTATTTCGCTCGACTGTGTGGTCCCACTTTCTCCATTTTGGCCCATAGCAAACTTAGTCGGGGCGAGAGGCGGTAATGGTATGAAAAATCCCACAATTGTAAATGGCTGTAATGGGAATCGAACGCTCAACCTTCCAGCCAGGAATCGGTGACCCCAACCACTGCTCCATCCACATTGAGTGGTGGTAGTGCATTGTTCGTAGCACAGTGATGTTGGGTGTGCTGCGTCCTCAGAGAGCTGGTGTCGCAGATGGGTAGTTCATGGTCTGTGTTGCTATGATGGTGGTTGTACTGCACCCTTGGGTGGTGGTGTTGTGATGGTATCCACGGAGAGGTGGTGACACTGTTGATACCGCACCACTTCCATGTCAAAACCATGTCCTTTTTTGGTGCGTCACTGAGAACACCAGTCAGAAATTGATGGGACTTGTAGTAGTTTTCTTTCGTTTTAGGGAATGTTAATTGCTTCGTTGGATGATGAGAAAAGTAAGAGAATTGTTGTCTGTATGGGTGGGGAAGGGGACGGTGGAGGAATGAAATCTGTTGTCTCACAGCTTTTTTGTTAGCAGTAAAGAATTGTTGTCGGGGGGGGGGTGAATAAAGTTTTTAATGACCAAAGTTTCAGTTTGGGATGTAACAGGTATTATGTAAGTACCTGATAGAGGGGTCAGTGTTTACAAATTAAACCGAAAAGAATAATGGTCGTTTGACTAGGTGAAAAAGTGTATTGTTCGTGTGTGGACCATTGAAATAAGACTGGACTGTGGAGTCAGGTGAAGAAGTATATTGTGTTTGTGTGTGTGGACCATTGAACTAAGACTGGACTGTGGAGTCAGGTGAAGAAGTATATTGTGTTTGTGTGTGTGGACCATTGAAATAAGACTGGACTGTGGAGTCAGGTGAAGAAGTATATTGTGTTTGTGTGTGTGGACCATTGAAATAAGACTGGACTGTGGAGTCAGGTGAACAAGTATATTGTGTTTGCGTGTGTGGACCATTGAACTAAGACTGGACTGTGGAGTCAGGTGAAGAAGTATATTGTGTTTGTGTGTGTGGACCATCTGACTTAGATTTGCGTGTTGGATCAGGTGAAGAAGTATGCTAAGAAGGAGGGCCCCCGACAGAAAGGCCCACAGTCCCGTGATCGAAAGCGAGCGCAAGACCTCAAGCTGCCCTACACCTTTGACCAGATCGTGGGCTCCCCTGTGGAGGAGTTCAATGACATCGTCACCAAAAGCAAGCTCAGCGATGCTCAGGTTAGCTGCCCCTTTCATTCTTTCATCTTTGGCTGTCCATGGTTCATGCTCTCTCTTTACAGGTCACATGTGCAGCCACTGTCTGAAATGTCCACGGGGAGGAGTTGGCATCGGATCATCAAGAGGCAACCCACTAGAGGAGACTCCGCATTTTTGCCCTGGTGTTAAGTGGCACCTGCTGTGATCCAACATGAATATGATACAGTTACAAAGCCCCCTACAGACAGAAATAGTGATGGACTTGTGGAACTAGTGTGAGTGAACTCCTCTGACGGGAGGGCTCCACCAAGTCCACCCAACCTGCATCTTTCGTGTATATCTATGCTGTTCAAAGGCCCAATCATCAAGGGAACGACGTTAACATGAAGGTCTGCCTAGGTCATGACCCCTGGCTTTACCCTAGCTTGCTTCGGTTCTTTCTTCATGTGGTATGGCTCAGTAGATGGCATGTCGGGAATGGTCTGCGTGGATCTGTTCTTCTGATGAAAGTAAAGCTACAAGTAACCGCATTTCTCTCTGTACCCCTTTCTTTTTCATTATTATTTTGAGTATATCTATTTTTAATATGTATAGTCCTTGAAATTTTTTTGAATATGTGATTCTCTGTAGATATCAGCTTTTTGTGTCATGTTTCAGATTTGTATGGAAAGATTGGCTGGATGTAATAAACAAGATGGGGTTTTAGTGGATGTTACATGCATACGTTTCAAATAAGTTTCTTTATCCTATAATGAACAATACTTGTTTCAGCTGCCTAATCGCCCCTCTCTTTCTCAACAGCCAAAAAGATAAAAAGAAAAGAAAAAAAACGAATAAAAATCTGTATCAATCTATATCTGTCTATCTACCTATATCTGTCTATCTACCTATATCTATCTCTCTATCCATCTCTCTATCCGTATATCTAGATACAGATAAATACAAGCTTTGTGCATCCAGCCCTCAAGCCCCTTGAAGTACTTTGTCTTTTGGTTGCTGTTGTTCTTTTCCAGTCACTGTAGGAAGATGAATGGTTGGGGCAGCTTTTGAATAAAGAGATTGAGTTTGAAGATGCAGTCACGATAAAAACATCAGGGTTCAGCTTCTGAACAAATGGCTGTATGAAGCCTGGTGAAAGACTTTGTACCTCGCATATCACCTGTCCTTACAATCTGTGTGAAACTATACATATACCCATAGGATGCCCCTTTACTCTTGCCAGTTTGGACATTTAAGTGCTCATTTGTTTCTAGCTGCAGTTTGGTTATAACGTTTCATTGATCATAAATCAAAAAGTTGTGCATCAAAATGTTGCATTCATCTTTAAAATTTGAATTTCTTCAGAAGTGTGCAGAATTTGAACACAGAAAATGTTCATGATTGCTGAAGTCGTAACGGTGGAAAAATGTAGAGGGTGTGGCATCTGTTAGCACAGGATATCAAGGGTGAGGCACTGATCGAGGTCATTGAATATTGAGGGAGTGAACTTGAAGAGTTGAAAGGGAGAACACTCGCCACTGTGTGTCTGCGCTTGCGAGCGCAACAGTCACATTATATATCCAGAGAGTGAACTGGTAAAGAGTATAGGGAAGTGCGCTGTGCATGTGTGGCAGATTGACCCAAGGTTAATAAATCTGTGTACACACACCGATGTGCGTTGTGATGTGCCTGTTCAAAGGAAGAGTACTGTGTGTGTGGCAGATTGCCCTGATGAGGGACATCCGTCGGCGGGGCAAAAACAAGGTGGCGGCCCAGAACTGCCGCAAGAGGAAGCTGGACGTGCTGACCAACCTGGAGGAGGAGATGGGCGACATGCAGAGGATGCGTGACAAGCTGGCCGAGGAGCGCCGCCAGATCGACCTGCAGACGCGGAAGGCGAAGGAGAAGTACGCGGCCCTGTACGAGCACATCTTCAACTCCCTGCGCGACGAGGAGGGCCGGCCCTACAACCCTGCCGAGTACTCGCTGCAGGAGTCCAGCGACGGCAACGTCTTCCTGGTGCGCAAGTCGACGGGCAGTGCCACCTCCCCAGCCGTGTCCTCCACCGCCTCCTCCCCCTATCCCCTGACCAGTCAGTCCTCTTCCGCCTCCCCCCCATCCTCCTCCTCCTCCTCCTCCTCCTCTTCGGGCAGCAAACGTGGCAAAGACTTTGACCCCCAGCAGCACAAAAACTCCTCCCACCCACACAAGAAGAAAAGCAGGGAGTGATCGGCATGCCGTAAAGGGTCCTATGGGGGATTGTGAGGGTGGTGGTGGGGGCCTAGATTGATAGCAATAACTGTTGTCCCCTGTGCTTTGTTTTACTCTGTTTCAACAGAGGAAGGGGCAGAGATGGGGGTAGGGGATAGAGACAAAATCTTCTTTGTGTTTTCGACCGATAGCGTCGGCATAGACGTGGCTGCACTTCTCCTCAGGAGGAGAAGGATGCAGTTGCTCTGGAAGATGGATGGGGTAAGGGGGGTAGGGGGGTTGTGGGTTTGTTACTTGAAACACGGGCAATACCGGTCAGCTGCCATGAGCACTCGTTAATTAATATTTGTGGCATTGTGTAGGGTGTACAAGTTTGATTTGCTATAAACATGTTGAATGAACTTGATGATGAATATTTTGTTGAAGGAGATCAGCTTTTTTTTCCCCCCTTTTTTTTTGCTTGCTTTTGTTTTTAATTGTTTTGTTGTAAAGATAATGATCGTAGTGAGTTAACCAATGATTCTGTGAGAGTTGAAAATAATGTTACCTTCCTTCCCCATACCCATCTTCCAACCACTTTTCTCCAGTAGCATAGTGGGGGAAAAAGTAAAACAGAAAATATTCCACTGAGTAAATGATGACAAACAAACAACACCTGAACAACAAATCTCATAGCGGTAATTTCATTAAAGGTTATTTGCGTATGCTGTTTCAGACATCCCAGAGTTGTTTGAAACATTCTTAGAACTCAAACTCGATAAAAATGCTTGTAAGTGCACACAGTGCAGAGCACATCCATGACACACACACGCACACACACACACACACACACACGCACACGCACACACACACACCGCAGACCAATTCACAAGTGTGCACATTAATTGACATAAATCAAGAAAGGTCAAAGATGAGGTTTTCCGACTGAAGGCAGACAAGCGCCATGGCCCACATCTGTGTTGTACTTCTGTACAGGATTAAAAAAAAATGTTGTTCTAGACATTATGCCTTCAGAACAAAAAAAAGGGGGACATGAATACAGTACCAGAAACATAGAAGTAGACCAGAATGAAGAGAAAAAAAATGCATGAGAATATTTTAAGAAAACTTGGTTGAAGCAAGGGGGTTTTTCTCCCCTGCATATTTCATGATATACTGAAATGATGCTCCCTGCCAGCTGTGTGTTTGGTGTCGGTGAGAAATGGGAGGAGTTCTTTGTCCTCTGGTGCTGTTGACTTGTGGAGTGTGCACAGACACATCACAGGCGGGTACCGACAGCACAACACTCAACTGAACCAGTAGGGAAACGCCTTCTGAAGAAAGTTGAGAGACTGAAAGAAAGTTAATGAAATGTCAAAAAAGATCACTGCTGGTATAGGTTTAGGATGATGTCCCTTGACAAACTTGTGCTCTTCAGCCCGTGGGAGTGAAAATTCCAACAGCTGTTCCTAAAAGATCACTGCTGGTATAGGTTTAGATGATGTCCCTTGACAAACTTGTGCTCTTCAGCCCGTGGAGAGTGAAAATTCCAACAGCTGTTCCTACTAATTGGCGGATGTTGCTTTTCTTGGCATGTGGGGGTGAAAAAAAATTATGGGTGCACATTTTTTACAGAGGTTTTTGTTGTTGATCTCTAGCTTTTAGTGACAACATTGATTTATTTCCATCCAAGACAAAGTGGATTCTGAAAGAAGTTCAGCGGAGTTAGACACTGGATTGGTCTTCTTTTGCATATCTGTCTGTCTGTTTTTTTTGCATCATTATTGATGTACATGTTGGATTACATGATTTGCAGAAATCTGTTCATTTCCCTGTCATTGGTAAGAAGAGACGTGTGAATTTATCCGCTGTTTTGGATGAGGCCTTACTGGTGGTGCAGTGTCTGTCGGCTGGCTGTTGGAGGGGCTGGGGTAGCAAGGAGTGCTGAGGTGTCCAGCATGGCTGTGGAGATTTCCTTCGTGTTCATCGCCTGCTGTGGGCCATGGTTTGTGACAGGCTGAGGATGGTGAACATATCAGTGATGATCAGAATGCGGCAGAACTATGGACTGAAGTATTCTCCTGTGAAAACATGCTTCTCATGACGGAAAGACAAGTCTCTTCGTGTGAAATTTGAATCTTGGCTGAGAAAGATGTAAGCATTGGTTGATGACAAATACTTCAGTGATCCCACAAAAATGTGTATGTATGTATGTGTGCATGTACTGGTCTGATACTGTAGAGATGCCAACCCAAGCCTTCTGAGTTTTCTTTCCTAGTTGCCTTTTTTGTGTGTCGTCAGTTGCTCTAGCCAACGCCTCTCCAGCCGTGCTCACAGGGCTCTTTCCCCATTGGTCATTACCAGCTATAGTGGGAAGATGGCACCCCGGCAAAAAAAACTGGAGCTGTGTCGGGGGCTGAAATGGGCGTGGTTCTTCTGCACTGTCATGATGGTGGAATGTGTTCAGCCTGTCGTGGGAGTTTGTTTCTGTGTGTGTGAGGCCTTCACATTGATGTCTTCATTCGTGGCGGAATGTCTTTAATCTTGTGTTTCTTTGTTGTTTGGTGTATACAATCGTGGCCTTTGTGTGCCCGCGTTGGTGATGTTGGCGTTTGGCAGAGAATGTTTGCACTCTGCCCCTGGTGGTGGCATTGTGGGTGTGCCCTCTGTTGACCGTGCCCTGGTGGTGGCATTGTGGGTGTGCCCTCTGTTGACCGTGCCCTGGTGGTGGCATTGTGGGTGTGCCCCTCTGTTGACCGTGCCCTGGTGGTGGCATTGTGGGTGTGCCCCACTGTTGACCGTGCCCTGGTGGTAGCATTGTGGGCATGCCCCTCTGCTGACCGTGCCCTGGTGGTGGCATTGTGGGTGTGCCCCTCTGTTGACCGTGCCCTGGTGGTGGCATTGTGGGTGTGCCCCTCTGTTGACCGTGCCCTGGTGGTGGCATTGTGGGTGTGCCCCTCTGTTGACCGTGCCCTGGTGGTAGCATTGTGGGCGTGCCCCTCTGTTGACCGTGCCATGGTGGTGATCCTGTCCCTCTTCAGTCCTGCCAGTGGACCAGGTTGTGCTCTGAAGTGCCACACCAGCCCCGGGGATCGGTACAAGTGCTGCCTGGTCAGGCCTGGGTGTAGCTTCACTGCAGATCTGCTGTGGAATGGGGACAAGGGGTTGGAGAGGACTTCATGATGTCGTTTCCCTTCTCTTTGTTTGTTTGTTTTTTAATTGTTGACGTGCTGTATGAGAATCAGGAAGTGTGGAGTAGGGTCTTCTGTGTTGATGGGTCAGTGTGTTGGAGTGTCAGTGTGTGAGGACGGGCGAGGAGAAAGAAAAGCCAGTGATCACTGCCATTGGGGGAGTTAGCCTGCCATGCAGGAAGAGTCGGGATACAGACGGGTAGAAGGGACCCGCACCTGCCACTGCCTGTGGTCGACACAGAACTTGAGTCACTTCCACAGTTGTGGCTTCTTCATTCACAATGGATATATCCTCAGGGAGCGGTTTCAAGCGCTTGTTTTGCCGCTCTCCTTTGTATAATCATGAATCTAGTACAAAAGGTTAAAAGTCTTCTTTTTTTTTTTAATCTGAAAAGTCGAGAAAACCTCTGTTCATCAGGGCTTGCGTTTACCGTTCACATGATTAATGTTTTGCAAGGTTAGATGAAGAAAAACCAACTAGGACGTCAGCCGTGGTACTGCATACCTATGTAATTTTTGTTTTACTGGATGTTGGCGGTGGGGAATAGGACCCTTGTGTTCAAAGTGTGCAGCTTTTTTCTGATAGCAGTGATCAGGCTACCAGTTTTGTTTTACCCAGTTGCCTGTGCTAGGTTTGTCATATCGCATGCCTGATCACTGGTGGATGTATGTGAATCGTTTGACATTGGCATGCGTGTTTGTGTGCCCACGCTTGTGTATGTTGTTGTCTTTGTGTGAGAATGAAGATGGAGGAATTATTTTCAGTGAGTTACAAATGGAGTGACATTTGTTTGTCTGTTTTAATTAAAATTGTATACAGTCAAAGCCACTGATAAGGGATCGCCGGAGACATTCAAAATTGCTTTGTTATATCTGGCTTTCATTACAACCGACAAGCCAGTTATAATGAATTTCTGTCTGGTTGGTTCGTTATATCCGGCGTGACATGTTTCTCTCTCTCTCTCTCTCTCCTCCCTCCCTCCCTCCCTCCCCGCCGCCCCCCCCCCCCCCCCCCCCCCCCCCCCCCCTTACACACACACACACCAAACACACACATGCGCACCCCGCAGGAAACGGCAGTAATCAAGCTCTTTTTCTTGGCTGTTATATAACTTTAAAAAAATGTCCTGTTCAAAATTTTTTTCCAACATATGGCGGCAAATTTGTGAACATATCACATAGACCTGTATTGCAGTTTGAAGGGTTAGAAAGCCAGATTGGTTGCCAGTGTCTATGGCGTAATTTAATATTTCCCTCTGTTATCTTCTTCAGATTTGCTGGATTTCTTTCAACTTCTTAAATAATTTCAATTTTTAGATTAGGATACGATTTTGTTGCTTATGAATTACAGAGATGCCGTTTACCACACAAAAAAACATACAGTGAAAATACTGTGTGCTCTACCTATGAGAAGCTGAGCAAGAAAATGAAAGGTTATGCAGCCTGTATAAATGTGTGATTTTGTTTAGAGCAACTCATAGACTGTATATCAGGGGGAAAAAAAGAAAAGGGTAGAGCAATTGATTTGGAAAAAAAAACATTAAAAAAAAATCACCTCTGCTGTGTAGAACGCCATGGAAATGGAGAAAGTGGGGAGACAGGTGTGTGTGAAAACAAACAACAGGTTTCCTCTAAAGGTCCACATGTCCAGGGACAGGAGAGTGGTGGTGGTTAGGATTGGGGTTGGTTGTCAGGAAGGCAGTTTTCTACTTGCTCCATCATAAGAGTGTACCTACAGTGTGGAGCCTCTCTTTTTTCTCTTTTTTTATTTTATTTTTTTAAATTCAAATTCAAACTTTTATTTGTTTCCTTTATTATGCCAACCACATTCTATAGCAATCGGTGGATTTTTTTTTGGGGGGGGGGATTTTGGGTGTGTGTGATATTAAGACGGATTTTCATCATGCAGCGTTGATGTTTAGCGCACATTCTTTCAGTGTGAGAGGTTGGTGTTCAGTGCAGTGGCGGAGCAGCAAGAGAGGTGTTTGGGTGTCTGCTGGTTGGCACGTTTGCGTGTGTCTTGTTTTTTTGTTGTTTTTTCTTCTCCAGTTTTAAAGACGTTTACATAGCCCTGCTTTTCAGTTCAACGGGGCTATAACTTGGTGGTTTTGCAGCAGTGCACCCAAGATTATCATCCTGTTCTTCAGTGAGGTGACAGCCCTGATATGGCCCTTCGTGGTCGGCAGGGCTATAAACAACATAATCTGTCTGTGACGTTTCCTCTCCCCCTGCACCCCAGTCCTGCATCCCCTATCGCCCATTGCACCACACTCTGTCTTGTCTAGCCTTGGCATTTGTTCAACGGGCCTGTGGCCTCGTATGGTACTCAGCCTGATTTATGTCGCCTTTTTAAAAAAATTTTATCGCAAGTTTGTTGTCTTTTTACCACGCTAGCGTCATCTCATACTCTTGTTTATTTTATCCATGGCATTGGATTTGAGATTGGATTATTCTGTAGTAGTTGTTTTGCGTTTACGTAGTGGCAGTTATCTTTATGTTTGAGCGGGGAAAAAAGCATTACGAGTAACTTTAACAGGCCATTGCTTCATTAATGCTTTGATATTATGTTACTCTTGAATTAGTTCCTGGATTTGCCTGAAATGTGTGCATACCCTTTCATATTCATGTGTCATTGTTTGGATGATGTAAATATGGATCTACATTCAGAATGTAGCTTTTTTTCTCTGGAAAATCAGAACTTTTTTTTTAATCTCTGGGGGTTTGAGGGACATATGCAGTGTAGTGTACTTACCCTGACTGGAGTTCTGTATCCAAAGAATTGATCAATCGGTTGTAAAACATGAACTAAGTGATTATACAGTCAGTAGAGTGGAGAACCTTCCCGTTGCTTTCCTCAGCCAAGTTTCTTTCGCTGGCAAGATGAGTCCATGATTTGGGAGGAGATAATCTGTAATCTGTTCACGTGAAACCTGCCAGGCCAAGGTCTGGAAACAAGTCTTTCAACGAGTAAAGATGAAACGCAGAGACCGACCCCAACCGGGTGAAGCGGCTATGACGGCAGACTGTCTCTTCTTGTTTCATGTGAGCAGACTAATGATGATATGGGCAGCAATCTTCAGTCCCACATACCTTTTTTCTTTTTTTTTCTTCATTTAAAATTTTTTTGTTTAGCATAATTCAAAAACATTGAGGCGGCAGGTGAGCATTGGCCTGGACGTGCATGAAGCGTTGGGTTTTTTGTTTCTGGACACATGCGAGAGATATGATACATTGCCCATCTGAGGCTATTTCCTCTAACTAGCAGATGTGTGAAAATCTAACATCAGTATGAAAAGACCTAGGACTTATTTGTTGCAGCATCAACTGTTCATGGTGCTGACTTTAGAAATGACAATGAAAAAATGTGAACTGAAGAGTGAAAAGTTCTGGCTTTGCCTTTGTATGAAATAGGTGTTATAGACCCTGTGGTCTGGCTTTGTGACTCTTTAATGTTATGTACATACGTGTGTTCACCTTGGTTTAATCTGAATATGCGTTGAAGTGTGCCTCATTGCTGTCTTTTTATTTGATGTGTTTGTTTAGCTGTTATCGGTGGATTTTGTATTTTTAGATCACCGCTTGCATTTTCCCCTGTTCACAGGAAAAAAGATAAGTTGTTTCCATTCCATACTGTGTACCGGTTTGCCTGTGTTACACCTGTCGCAGAGACGGTGACTACGTTGAGAGCTTCAGTGCTTTTGTTAAGGTGTAGACTTTGTTTTGTGTTGATGATGGTACACTTGGTGTACATGATGCAGCCACGTCCAGGCATCGGGCAAGTTCCCTTGTTTCCTGGAGGGCTGGATGAGTAGTCTTTGATTCGGTTAATGAAATGGCACTGTTAAAGGTGGGATGGCTCGCAAGCTCCAGGACATTGGGAGGGGTGGGTAGGTGGGTGGATGAGGATGGTGGTGGTGAGGAATGGGGAGGGGGTGGAAGGGAGGGTGTTTTGAATGTTTTGCAACATTGAAATTGTATTATATGCTGATACATTAAATGATGAAAAAAAGGCTTTTATTTGTGTGTGTGTGTGTATATACATTTCTCTCTCCCTCCCTCTCCCTCCCTCTCTCTCTCTCTCTCTCTCTCTCTCTCTCTCTCTTTCTCTCTAGGTCAGTGGTTTTATTAAATTACAGACCTGTTTACTTGTACGCTTTGGGCGTACAATGTACTCTTTCAAGCTCAGTTGTACGTTTGTACGACTGGACGTCAAAATCTCACGCTTTTTGAAGCCACAGTGTCTATTTTGGGTTTGTTCCGTTTGATTTGTGCGAAAAGTCAGTCGGTTGACCGAGACAAGACCGAGACAACTACCGCGATGAAAGACGAATTCTGATTGGCTGCTTCGTTTCTGTGATCCAATCAGCTTCAAGTTTAGCTAGCCCCATCAAATTGGGTGGCCATGTTTTGCGCGGAAACTTAATTTCTGAGAGCGTGTTTTTTCGATTACTGAGCAAGATGGCAAGCAAGCGTCAACTTCGGGATCACGAAACGGATGAAAAAGACAATGCCCGTGTGATATCGAGTACAAAGGAAAAGAAGAAAGTGTATAATCAAGTCTTCAAGCGAGAATATGAAGCAGCGTTTCCATCGCTTTGTTTATCGGCGAAAGGGTCACATTTTGCGCACTGCAAAATCTGCAAGTCCGATTTTTCCTTGGGACATTGTGGTCGTTACAACTGTAAGAAACATTGTGAAACAGCCTCGCACAAGGCATTGGAGAAATCAGCCAGGAAGACCCCAACTTTGACTGCATTCTGCCAGCGGTCTTCGTCGTCCCTTCAGAACCAGGTGACGAGAGCCGAAGCGATGCTATGCGGCCTTGTTGCAGAACTGAATTTGTCATTGTCGACGGCCGATACATTGACAAAAGCACTGCCAAGAATGTTCCCGGATTCAAAAATCGCCACAGGTTTGTTGTTACTTGTCACTTTGTGATGTTTATCTAGACCCCATAATAACAACACACACACCCTCGCACACACACACACACACAAGTGGAATTTTAAAAAAAAAAATTTTTTTTTAAATAATGACCTGTCTACAATGAAAGAAGAGGAAGCAATGGATTCTCACTTCTGATTTTTAAAATAATTGTAAATACAAGTTCATTCCATTTGTTTTTAAAAATGATCAGATTGTTTAACACGGGAGGGGTTCTGGTTTAATATATTTATTATTGAACAAAATATATTCATATTTGTGTAAAACAATGTCTGGCATGGTGGTTTGGATGTTCTGGCCTTCTGAAGTTCACTTCAGTGAGGACTTACTTCACCACTGTAGCAGAGTACCTCTTGAACAAGATGCCAATCAATGACCCACTCCTCCAGGCTGCTGAGGTGGTGGATTACAAGCTGCAGCACCAAGTAAAAGCCAGTCAGCTGGAGTATTTCTTGCAGCGGTTTTCCTCCCTCATTCCAGCCAACTCCAGCATGGATATGCTCTTGGAGCAGTTTGTCGCTTACCAGAGCACAGACATCACAGCCTGCTTTGAAGAGGGTGATAGGGCTGACGGGGTGTGGTCGGAGATAGGGAAGAAGCAGCCCACTTTGAAGGAACTGTCGGAGGTGATGAGGGGAATCCTGTCCATCCCACACTCAAGTGCTGCTTGCCAAAGGATTTTCTCCATGGTTCGCAAGACGTGCACAGAAGGACGATCATCCATGCTTCAGGACACTACAGAGGCCCTCCTTGTCCTCAAAGGAAAACCAGGCAGCTGCCTGGACAGAAGGACGATCATCCATGCTTCAGGACACTACAGAGGCCCTCCTTGTCCTCACAGGAAAACCAGGCAGCTGCCTGGATGCAGACAGGGAGTTGTCAGAGGACAATTTGGCTTCAATCAAGTCGGCCTATTACAACTCGTTGAAGCAGTAGATCAATGAGTGTTGGATGTGGTGTAGTGCTGGTGATGTTTCCTTCAAATAAGTATATATATATATATATATATATTTCATGTCTAAATCTGTGAGCTGTGGTTGTACTCCTTTGGAAGCAATTGTACTCTTTTTTGGACATCAGTATACTCTTTTCGATCTCTGGGGGTAAACAGGTCTGAAATTAAATGCCAGTGGAAGGGATGCTGTTGATATCAGAGGGAGAAGAAAGGGCAACCCTGATGTAGACCACTTGCTGTAAACAGGCATGTGAGATAACATCAAGCGTTTACTACATACAGTTTTCCTCAAATTGTATGTGTAATAACGGACAGCAGTGACATCACATTTTGGGGGGGGGGGGGGGAGAACATTTTTTTTTTAAAGCCCAAGTGGAAGAAGACTGATGGATCAGTTCAACCGGTGCTTTCTTCGCAGCTTTATGAGTTGGGCCGCTTATTATTTGATCTTGTGATGCTGGGTCTCTGCCTAGTTTTGAGTGAGTGGCATAAGAGGCAGACAAGTGGCTAATACAAAAAATGGATCTTGCACCTGGAGAATTCGGCCGTTAGAGAGCACAGAGCAGAGATGATGGTTACTCTGAAATTGGGAACTGAAGCTACGAGACGCGTTTAAAAAGGAAGAAAAAGAAGAGATCAGTGACTAACACTTGGGACGCTTTTGATGAATTAACTTGTCAATATTCTGAAGAAACATGAAGACGCCCAGTTGAAAATGGCATGCCTGAAAGATTTGCCATTCTCTCCTACTCCCATCAAACTGTACATAGCCTGTGACTGCAGGTAGAAATCGAACATCCGCTGATCCTAAGTCTCGAACCTCAGGTCCTTCAAAGGCAAAGGGCAATGTTCTCAACACTAGTTTCTTTACAGACAAAGCTTGCCCTTTAAAAACCTGTGTTTTGGGGAAGAATGGGGAGTCCCCGGAGATTAACGTCTAATTTGCTGCAGGCTCTCGAGGTCAAGTTATAATGCCCTTCTCTGATGATCTGAAGTGTCGAGTGTTTTCACATGTTCTAGCTTCATTCAACCAACCAACCCTTAGATGTATTTACCATTATTATTGTTTCCTCCGCTTGCCTTGAAAGTTCGTTA
The DNA here is from genome assembly GCA_018398815.1 of Conus ventricosus. Lineage (NCBI taxonomy): Eukaryota > Metazoa > Mollusca > Gastropoda > Neogastropoda > Conidae > Conus > Conus ventricosus. Next base: position 6,234,117 of record CM031620.1, on the reverse strand, counting down.
TACTACTAAGGTGACCTAGAAACACACCCTGACACATGCCAACACACACACACACACACACACACACAGAGACTCTTGCGCGCATGTGCACACACACACACACATGCGGAGGGTACTTGACAATGTGTAAACATCACAACAATTGGTAAATTTAGGCTACTTGGTTTGAACAGAACATTTTGTTATGGTGGGGGAAAATACAAAATTAAGCTTATGTCATGGACACCCATTTTTGATGAAGTAATATTCTTTCCGGGACATCTGATCATGTGAGACACTCCCATTATAAAATGAAACTCGCCTCCAGTAAAGTTGTTATTGTTGTCTTTAAATAACGCATTTGCTTGGAACAGCTTTTCATTTGTTCTTTTCTCTGTAGGTTGATTATGATTGTTTTGATGAACAATAATAAATGGACGTTTGCCTAAGGTAATTCAGCATTTTTTTTTCATAATGCCTGTTAAAGAATATTCATTGATTTTTACATAATATCAGTAAAACATTCATCGTTTTGATGTGATGCCTCCCATTATGACTTCAAAACTATCTTTCAAAGAATGGTTAAACATTTTAACATAAATAAGCTGTCCTTAAAAACATTCGCAAATCTCAAACAGTTTCATTCGCTTTCAACTAAATTTTGATGGATGTGACTTATCCATGTACTCTGATGTATCACTTATTTATGTTAATGATACAACCAATTACGCATTTTGATGAGATTTGTTGGAATCTCTCTCTCTCTCTCTCTCTCTCTCTCTCTCTCTCTCTCTCTCTCTCTCTCTCTCCCTCCATCTCTCTCTCTCTCTCTCTCTCTGTGAAGACCATGTAAGAACTCTAAATTTTAGGTCACTTTTGTTGTTTTTCAGGATTCGTTCAACTTGGTAAAGAGAAATATGGAATATTTGAGAAATAGTGAATGTAATGGTAAGATATACAGAGTAGCACCAGTAATATACAAGATAATTTTAGTTTATATACAAAACAAAGACTTGTGTGTACCAGTTTTTTCACATGTCCTATAGGCATAAAACAGGACTGTTTGCTTAGCCCATAGTTATTTGCATTCTTTATTGATAAAATGGCCATTGAACTGCCCATAAAAGGAAAACATGGAATGCAAGTAATATCAAGAGCTGCCGGGTTATGCTCGTTTCTCTACTGATGATGTAAAACTCTCTTACAGTCGACAGATTACAACGTCATACAGTCGACAGATTACAACGTCATACAGTCCATAGATTACAACGTCATACAGTCGACAGATTTCAACGTCATACAGTCGACAGATTACAACGTCATACAGTCAACAGATTACAACGTCAGTTAAATGTTTTGGAAGAAGTAGACATGCTGTATATTGGTTGTCTAGACAAAAAAAAAAAGAAAAATTGTTTCGGAAAGGCCTTTAGGTTCACGAAATATGGTAATATGGAGACACTGAAATAACTAGTTCCTACAGATTTCTCGGAATAATTTTGACAGCCAAATCGTGCTTGAGTGTAGTAGCCTTGAACGAAATGTGTAGAAAGGGGGATAATCAACATTTTTAGAGCCGTGAGAAAATTCAGTTCTGGTGGCCCTTCACTGGAAACAGAACAGAACAGAACAAACTCCATAGCCATTGACAGAACAAACCTCACACAGGCAGCAAAGATATGTGATGTTAATGACAACGAACAACGAAATCGTCCACGCATTTGCAAGACAACGTTTATTGAGTATACTCCTTCATTCCTCTAACAAATTGCTAACAGTGAAATTGACAGATACCCAATAAAAATCATTCTACTGTTAAACTTATGAAGTATTGGTTTAACATTTGCTAAATAACCGCCAAGAAGATTATGAACTGCTGTTAGTTCAGCATGAAGAAGGAAAGAAAGAAACCCATGGACTGACAATGTAAGAAATGTCCTCATTCACAATGGGTTCGGTTTTGTATGGATCAGCCAGGACAAACGAAACAGTATTGCATTTGTTTCAGAATTCAAAGAAACCTAGTAACTATTATGAAACTGGCATCCAGGCATACAAGAAAATGTGAAATATACTGGTCATTTTCGTTTAAAAAACATGTTAAAATCTGGAAAATACGTAAGTATGAAATGAGGCGGGGAACAGTCTAACAAACAAGTAAGCAGCATTCCTTTGGAGTTATGTTTTCTTGTGGCAACAAGAGTTACCCTACTTGTTTATTGTAAAATACATATCAACCATTCCTAACAAGTGGCAACACTGTCTCACCGGCCGGTTTTTTTTTTTTTTTTTTTAAATATTTTTTTTATTCAGAACTTTTGGGTTAAATTCAAATCGTAAATGGTTTACTGGAAATGGGGAGAATAACATTTTTTTGTCAAATATGATTGTCACAGTGTTGAAAACGCTGTTCATATAGGTTTCTTTGTTTGTTTGTATTTTAGAGAATCTAACGCAATTCGAAAGAAACTTAATTTGTCTTCATTTCCATCTGCAGTTTGACGTGGTCCACCGACTATCTTTACAAAAAGACATGATGATTTTATGTCTTTTGCTTAATACAATGCAGAGGCGAATAATGCCAGAAATAAAACATTTGCCTTTTTCCGATGTCAAATTGATTTGAAAAACGATTTGGAATAGTTCTCAAGATAAACAGTCAAAAAAGAAAATATACTGATAAAAAAAAGTGTTAATGATTGGCGTTGTCAGATTCCTTGGTGTGTAGTTGAAGGGTCAGGCTCGTGTGTGTATGTGTGTGTGTGTGTGTGTGTGTGTGTGTGTTTAATGTAGATTGTTATTTCTACTTGTGTGATGCACATAACCTTTGTCAGGGCTGCCACATTTCCGGCCCAGGCCGGAAATCCGGCCTCTGAAAATGTTTACAAGTGCTTTTCCGGCCTATGAAATTTTTGAAAATCACTTTTCCGTCACAGCAAAATTTTACGCTATTTAATTTCCGGCCTCCGGCTTTTTCGGGCCTGAAATCACGACGTCGTCTGCCAAGAATTCTCCCTTCCGCACAATAAGCACTCTTCGGCTTCTGATTGGTCAAAACTCGTCATAGTGATAAGGGGAGGTCACTCCCACTCTATAACCAGCGATGACTGCGAGAGGGAACGCCATTGAAGTTTCAGCCTTCGTCAATCAAGTTTATCAACGCTTTTCTTCAAGTTCTGTGTCTAGGCCTGGGTGTCACGGTTCAACGATGACGGGGGCCGATAGCTCAGTTGGTAGAGCGCCGGACTCGTGATCCTGGGGTTGCGGGTTCGAATTTCGGTCTAGGGGGATTTTTCCCTCGGAGTTAACATTGGTTCTGACTCCATCCCCCCATACAGTCGTTCGGATGGGACTATAAACCGAGGTCTAGTCTGTGTCACATGCACTAAAGACCATACACGGACTCTAAAGATCCCGATGCTCATGTCCTAAGACGGGTGAGTACCGGCTACACGAAAATACACAATGCATGCAACCTGTGTGCCAGAATAGTCTACTTGAAGACTGTGGGCACGGGCAGGTTTAAACATCCCCATCTGGAAGAAGGACAATTTTCTAAAAGAAAAAGAAGACATTACAGCACTCGAGGTTAGCGTGAAAAACAAATGGAAGTGGTCATGGCTTGAAGAAAGTAATGACGAAGGAACACCACACAAGTCTTGGTGCAAAAAAGTTCCGATTGCAGGTCAGTGCTTCTGTGTCCCATGTAAGAAATTTCTGAATTACGGTACATCGGGAAAAAAGGCTTTGACGAAACACGCTAACGACGAGAAACATACAAAATGTTTAGCTGTTGTGCGATCTAACACTGTTTTGGAAAATGCAACACATACTACTGCGACTGCCAGTGCTTTCGCTGACCGAGTTGCGGAACAGAAAGCCATCGTGTGTGCGTTTCTTGCTGAACATTGCCTACCATTTTCAATCTCGCCTTGCTTAATTGAACTTTGCCAGAAACTCAGTGAAGACAAAAAAGCACTGTGTCAGATGTCAATGGCACGGACTTGTGCCACATACACAACTACATATGGAGTTTCCTTCGCTCTGAAAGAAGAAGTGAATGCAAAGCTGCAGGAGTCGGCATTTTCAATCAATGTCGACGAAGCGACAAATGAAGCCAATAACAAGATCACGAATGTGTTAGCCCAGTTTTACGATGACGATCTACAAAAAGTTGTCATTGAACATCTGGGATCTCGAGAAGTAAACCAAGCCACTGCAGCAAACATCTTATCAGCCATTGAAGACATCCTTGAAAAAAGACATGCGAGATGGGACCAGATAGTGTCGGCACTCTTTGACAATTGTAATGTGATGAGAGGTAAGAAAGGTGGTGTAGAAACTCTGCTGCGAAAGAAAAACCCACATCTACTTGATATTGGTGGTGACACCATCCACCAGATACACAATGCTGCTCATCAGTTCTTCTCTGTGATGGAAGAGTTTGTTCCTCTGCAAGCTCTTGCCAGCGACATGTACTATGATATTGAGGAATCGCCAAAAGCAAGTGCCTTGTTCAAAAACGTCCAGGAACATCTTGGCAAGAAGGGCAAGCCTCTCATCCGACCAATATCCAACAGGTATGTAGGCCTATTATCTTTCTATATAGCCTAATCAATTTAACACTACAGTAGAGCATTTTCCTCGGTGTTATCCACACAACCGTCGTTCCAATAACATCTGGCGCAAGCCAACTGGCGCATAGCCTAGCCGATCCTACTTACTACTTGTGTACTTACTACTAGTAGTAGTAGGCCTACTACTTAATCCGCATGATGAGACACTCAACGCTAGGCTAGGTCACAGCAAAACTACAGAAGGGACAAAACACAGGCTAGAGAGTGGACAAACCCCTCCTTGGCATGATCTGGCAATTTTTGGCCGTTATTTTAAAAACATTAACTGATTAAGTATGTCTTATTAAAGTCATTGTGATGACATTATTATGGGATAAAGACCAAGCATGCAAACTAAAGCCCTTGACTCATACTTAGCCTTATTTGTTCTTTGCCTCCCCCCCCCCCCCCCCCCCCCCCTCGGCCCCTCCCTCCCCACGGGTCTATGATTCTATTTCATGCATGCTGACTTCCTACTTTAGTAAAGTCTGCATAGGCCTATTCAATGTTTCTAGCCCTAACTCCATGCTATGTTTACTTAGCTTTAGGCCTAATCTAAACTCGCAAAATTCTCTCTCACCCCCCTCCCCCTCTCTCTCCCTCTACCACCCTCCCTCTTCTTCCTCTTCCTCTTCTTCTTTTCTTCTTCTTCTTCTTCTCTCCCCTCTCTCTCTCTCTCTCTCTCTCTCTCTCTCTCTCTCTCTCTCTCTCTCTCTCTCCCATCCCCACCCCCCATAATTATGGTCCTGAGGATGGCTAAAACTGAGGCTTCGTTTGTGCATGCATGCGCTAACAGTAACATCTGCTATACGGTAAACTAAAAGTAAACAATTCCCAGTCTTCGGAAAGAGTAGGCTATTTTCGTGCCAATGGTGATGGACTGGAGTGACACAAATATACCCAGCATGCACAATTAAGGACAAATTGCAAGAATAGCCCACGGCTCAGGTCTAAATCCTAAAGAAAAAAAAATCCCTCTCCCTTCTTAAATGAAAAAGGCCTAATTATTCTCTCTCTCTCTCTCTCTCTCTCTCTCTCTCTCTCTCTCTCTCTCTCTCTCTGTTTATGTCTCTTTTTGTGCCTGTCTCTCAGTCTGCTTCTGTCTCCTTGTCTCTGTCCCTCTGTCTCGTCTCAGATTCTGAATCCAGACATCGCACCTAAAAGATGAAGAAAACATGTCGTTATAAATGGATTGCGCGCACACACACACATACATGCGCGCGTGCGCACATATGAACATATCCATGCATACATGCTGCAAATGTGCACGCACGCATGCACAAACACATACACCACACACATACAGATACATACATACACATACACACGCACACGTTCAGACACACACACAAATTGTCAGACACACATATACACATGCATGCATGCACACAATTAATTTGCTCATTCATTTTTTTAACAGACTGTAGGCCTACTCTTTAATAATCTCCCCAGACCCCTTTTCTTTGGTATCAGTTTATATAAAATCTGTGATTTAACTACTTGGTTTTCAGATTCCTACAAATGCGCCAGGTGGCTGACAGACTGGATGAACTGAGTGAGGCTCTTTTCGTCTATTATTCATGTTTTCTGACACCAGAAGAAAGAAGAACAGTTGGAGGTCAAATCGATGAAATCTTCACAAGTCGGGGAGTGAGTGATGAGTCTGCAAAGAAGGTGAAGGGGATACTTCATGCACAGCACCAGCAAAGCAGAACATGCACGTCCAGCAGCTCTGATAGAAAACAACGGATTTTACTCTATCTGATAAACAAGAAAACCCAGACTAATATAGCAATACAGCTATGCAGAGGGATTCTAAAGCAGTTTGATGAATATGCCCAGCTGTTCCAACATGTGAAACCCATGGTACACAAGCTTCACGGGGAGATATTTCATTTTGTGAAAAACTTCCATTCACTGTTTCTGAAAGCAGAAGCAATACCTGAAGAGGATGCTACAGCTCTTGCAAGTTTGAACATTGATAATGAAGATGCCCAGCTCAGAGACAGTCAGCTTGGTGTGGGGGAGTATTGCTATTCTCCACTTCTCATGTGCAGGAGGGACAAGGCAAAACATACATGGATGCCAAAATTCTTCACCACCTTGCGATCTGCCTACAAAGCAGGTTCAAAGGCTCTGATGAAACTACCGATAATCAACAAGACTCTGATTAATCTTGCTGCACTTGATCCTGGGCTGCAAAGAAGTGAAGGAACGGCGCATTCCTTAATGGCCATTGCACAAGCACTGCCTAATGTTGTCCCAACTGGAGATCTCGGCAAACTGGACGGAGAGATCAAGAAATATGGATGTGATGACCAGATAAGCCACCTCCCTGCTGATGAGACCAGCAAGGCCTTCAGGATCGACAGTGACTGGTGGTCTAAGATAATGGTTATGAAAGATCACCGAGGACAAGAGCGATATCCTATCTTGAGCCGACTGGTGAAAGCTGTTCTGACCATCTTCAGTGGGCCTCTTGTTGAAAGCAGCTTTAACATCATGGGAGACATTGTGGAAGAAGATAGAACATCATTGACAGTGGAAAATTATGAAGCTCTTGCCCAGATCAAGCAAAGACTGAATGCCACAAAACACAAGGCGACAACAATGCCCGTCACTCAAAGCATGAAGAAAGCAGTGAAAACAAGCAGAGAGCGGTACCATGAGGCTCTTCAGAAGAAATCTGCATGCAGGATATGGGAAAAGTCTGCTCTTAAGCAGCCACCCTCCCCTCCTCTCCTCCTCCTCCTCCTCTACCTCCTCCTCCACCTCCATTGGGAAACAGCCACCCTCCACATCCCCCTCCACCTCCACCCTTGGAAAGAAGCCAACCTCCTCCACTTCCTCCTTTGGGAAACAGCCACCCTCCACCTCCTCCTCCTTCACCATACCTCCATAGGAAAACAGCCACCCTCCACCTCCACCTCCTTCAAGCATACCTCCATAGGCAAACAGCCACCCTCCACCTCCTCCTCCTTCAAGCATACCTCCATAGGCAAACAGCCACCCTCCACCTCCACCTCCTTCACACATACCTCCATTGGGAAACAGCCACCCTCACCACCTCCTCCTTCACCCATACCTCCATTGGGAAACGGCCACCCTCCACCTCCTCCTCCTTCACCTCCTCCCTTGAAAAGGAGCCAACCTCCTCCACTTCCTCTATTGGGAAGCAGCCACCTTCCCCCTCTTCCCAATCCTCCTCCTCTTCCTCCTCCTCATCCAGTGGGAAGCAGTCACAGTCCACCTGCTCCTCTACAAGCACTGTTCCTATCGAAAGGAAGACCTTCTTCAGTCAGATTCAACAGAGAATTCAGCGAGCAGCAAATTTCAAAGAGATTGAAGACATTGCCAGGGAAGTACAGCACACTGTTAGTTCATGGCCTCTAACATGCAAACCTAATCTCACATCATCTGATTATGAGGCAGACTTGAAAGCTCATGAACTCTATCCAGCTGACGGGCCCAATCTTGTGCCAGTCATGATATGTGGAGATGGTAATTGCTTACCACGAGTTGCCTCCTTGTTATGTAGTGGAACAGAGGATCTTCACGTGGAAATGCGGGTCAGAATTGTCTTGGAACTCGTGCTGAATGAAGAGACTTATCTGGCAGATAGAGATCATTCAAAAGTCTATGCACAGTATTCAGATCATTACTGTTTGGAAGAACTCACCACAGACACGATAAGCAGTATATTTAGAAAAGAAGTGCGAGCTATTGCTGTCAGTGGGACATACATGGGTATGTGGGAGGTGTGTTCTGTTGCCAACATCCTGCAAGTACCTGTCTTCTCCGTATACCCAGAGTATGGAGGACACAGTGTCAGGAAAGACCTGCATCGTCTGATCCAGCCACATCAAGAAGTGCCATCATCACAGCCTGTGTACGGAATTATGTGGACTAGATTAAATGGCAAGGACCTTCCAGAGAGAACTTGGAGACCAAACCATTTTGTAGCATGCCTTCCTTGCATTGAAATTTCATCACAGTCACAGCAACAAAAAAAACAATCGGAAAAGGACATTGGTCGATGCTGACATCAGGACCATGTTCGGGAAGACAATGAAAATGGAGTAACAAAATCTATCAAAAAAATATTCAGATTGAACAGAGGTTTTTGTTTTGCTTTGTTTTGTTTTATATTGGATAGCGTTGGAATTTAGGTTTAGGCCAGGACATTCGGGTTTCAGGTCTGAGGATTTCAGAAAATCGAGGTTTCAGGCCTGCGGAATTTCTGGATTCAATTTTCAGGCTTAAGGACTTGAGGATAGTGGCAGCCATGCTTTGTAAATAATATCAGTGTATGTGCGTGCATGAATAGAAATCATGCATAAATGGTTACTGAGATGCTCTGTGGGTAGGCCCTTCTTTTGGGATGTGTGTTTGTGTGTGTGTGTGTGTGTGAATTTGCTTGTAATTTCATCTTCTTTTTTGTTTTCGTTGCCTACATAAGCCAAATTACACCCCTTGCCAATGGGCTGTAAAACGCTATGTGCCGATAAAAAAAATTGACATTGTCATTCTCTCTCTCTCTCTCTCTCTCTCTCTCTCTCTCTCTCTCTCTCCTCTCTCTCTCTCTCTCTCTCTCTCTCTCACACACACACACACACACACACACACACACACACACACACACACACACACACACACACACACACACGCATGGAGATCGTGATGTGCATTCACAATGAATGATATTAATGATGATAACAGCAATGAGCTGAAAGAATAATATTAATGGTGAGAATGATGATGATGATAAGAGCAACGATAAAAAAAAAACAACCGCAATAATGATAGGATAATAATCATCATTATCATCATCGTCATATGCAGAAACTAGAGGATAATAATCATCATTATCATCATCGTCCTATGCAGAAAGGAGAGCGGTGGATTTGTCACCGCGTGCGGACTTGTCCATAAACGCTGCACCACATTTGCTAAGCTACAAGACCACAAAGCGCAGGATTGAAAACACAGCAGAGATGGGATTAATAAACAAGTGACAAGAAAACACAGCAGAGATGGGATTAATAAACAAGTGACAAGAAAAACACAGCAGAGATGGGATTAATAAACAAGTGACAAGAAAACACAGCAGAGATGGGATTAATAAACAAGTGACAAGAAAACACAGCAGAGATGGGATTAATAAACAAGTGACAAGAAAACACAGCAGAGATGGGATTAATAAACAAGTGACAAGAAAACACAGCAGAGATGGGATTAATAAACAAGTGACAAGAAAAAGGGCGCGACTAAAGAAATAACGACAGAGCTGGAGAATAATCAAGAGATAACAAAGATGGCATAAATAAGTGACGACACAGATGGAATGAATAATCCAGAGATAACAAAGATGGCATAAATAAGTGACGACACAGATGGAATGAATAATCAAGAGATAACAAAGATGGCATAAATAAGTGACGACACAGATGGAATGAATAATCCAGAGATAACAAAGATGGCATAAATAAGTGACGACACAGATGGAATGAATAATCAAAAGATAACAAAGATGGCATAAATATGACGACACAGATGGAATGAATAATCAAGAGATAACAAAGATGGCATAAATATGACGACACAGATGGAATGAATAATCAAGAGATAACAAAGATGGCATAAATATGACGACACAGATGGAATGAATAATCAAGAGATAACAAAGATGGCATAAATATGACGACACAGATGGAATGAATAATCAAGAGATAACAAAGATGGCATAAATATGACGACACAGATGGAATGAATAATCAAGAGATAACAAAGATGGCATAAATAAGTGACGACACAGATGGAATGAATAATCAAGAGATAACAAAGATGGCATAAATAAGTGACGACACAGATGGAATGAATAATCAAGAGATAACAAAGATGGCATAAATAAGTGACGACACAGATGGAATGAATAATCAAGAGATAACAAAGATGGCATAAATAAGTGACGACACAGATGGAATGAATAATCAAGAGATAACAAAGATGGCATAAATAAGTGACGACACAGATGGAATGAATAATCCAGAGATAACAAAGATGGCATAAATAAGTGACGACACAGATGGAATGAATAATCAAAAGATAACAAAGATGGCATAAATATGACGACACAGATGGAATGAATAATCAAGAGATAACAAAGATGGCATAAATATGACGACACAGATGGAATGAATAATCAAGAGATAACAAAGATGGCATAAATATGACGACACAGATGGAATGAATAATCAAGAGATAACAAAGATGGCATAAATATGACGACACAGATGGAATGAATAATCAAGAGATAACAAAGATGGCATAAATATGACGACACAGATGGAATGAATAATCAAGAGATAACAAAGATGGCATAAATATGACGACACAGATGGAATGAATAATCAAGAGATAACAAAGATGGCATAAATAAGTGACGACACAGATGGAATGAATAATCAAGAGATAACAAAGATGGCATAAATAAGTGACGACACAGATGGAATGAATAATCAAGAGATAACAAAGATGGCATAAATAAGTGACGACACAGATGGAATGAATAATCAAGAGATAACAAAGATGGCATAAATAAGTGACGACACAGATGGAATGAATAATCAAGAGATAACAAAGATGGCATAAATAAGTGACAACACAGATGGAATGAATAATCAAGAGATAACAAAGATGGCATAAATAAGTGACAACACAGATGGAATGAATAATCAAGAGATAACAAAGATGGCATAAATAAGTGACAACACAGATGGAATGAATAATCAAGAGATAACAAAGATGGCATAAATAAGTGACAACACAGATGGAATGAATAATCAAGAGATAACAAAGATGGCATAAATAAGTGACAACACAGATGGAATGAATAATCAAGAGATAACAAAGATGGCATAAATAAGTGACGACACAGATGGAATGAATAATCAAGAGATAACAAAGATGGCATAAATAAGTGACGACACAGATGGAATGAATAATCAAGAGATAACAAAGATGGCATAAAGAAGTGACGACACAGATGGAATGAATAATCAAGAGATAACAAAGATGGCATAAATAAGTGACGACACAGATGGAATGAATAATCAAGAGATAACAAAGATGGCATAAAGAAGTGACGACACAGATGGAATGAATAATCCAGAGATAACAAAGATGGCATAAAGAAGTGACGACACAGATGGAATGAATAATCCAGAGATAACAAAGATGGCATAAAGAAGTGACGACACAGATGGAATGAATAATCAAGAGA
>CM031620.1:6194740-6214740 GCA_018398815.1 Conus ventricosus | reverse complement strand
GACACCTCTTCCTCGACCAGAAAGACAAAAATCAACAACCCGGTGCCAAGGCCACAGACTTCCAGAGAATGTGCTTCTCTACAACTGGACGAACGATGCCAGAGCCACAAATCCGTGACTGAAGACACCCTCTCCACAATCACACTGACGGTGCCAGAGCTACAGTCCTTAAAGAAGGCACCCTCTCCACAATCTGTTTCAGAACGCGACGTGACGTGTCCCGGTTTTCGGAGATTCTTAGAGACAATGTGCAAAGGAAAACGTGAAATAAAAGCAGCTGTGCTTTCTATGGAAAGTCCGTTGTGAGTCACGTGGCAAAGCCCGCCTCAGACATAAGCATCAGCACACGATCCAAATCTGCCCCCGATCTCATAACGGATCCTTCCCGCCATCTGATTCACCCTCTCCCCTCCCCCCCCCCCCCCCCCCCCGGCAGAAAAAGATCAGACGTATCCCCCCCCCCCCCCCCCCCCCGCCCCATCCCTCCCGCCGGAGGAGATGGTCACCACCCACGAAAATGACTGAAACCCAAAATGCATCATTGCGGCACGCTTGTTCCCTTTCATCCACACGATTCCTCAGCAGCCAGGGTGTCGCGTGGAAGCCCTATTTCACTCGCTGCAGGAGCGGCCCCAGACACGAACTTTTCCGGCCGGTTCATCATCCCCCTCCCTCCCCCTCACCCCCCCCCCTCCCCCGCCCACCAAACCTGCCGCAGATGAGGTTTCACGCAAGCTTTTGTACCCACGATAGGAGCACCGCTAGCTTTTTTAGATTTTTTCTTTCGTTTTTTTTCTTTTTCTTTTTCTTTTCATTTTTTTTTTTTTTTGACGGACAAGTATTCCAAACCCGGTCGCACCCTCCCCCATACTCCAAAACGGTCATTTCGCGTTACTAAGTTAGTACCGATCAGGTTCACCGTCCGGCCCCGCCTAAACCCATACAGCCGGCGGAGACACCTGTGTCACTGACACCATCGCAGCGACAAGACATGAACCTCAGCAGCAGCTATTGCCGCCTTTTATTCATCATGGCACCAGCGGGATTTGACCCTGTAAACTAAGAACTCTAAGCCACCACGAACTCCCGTTTTCGTATTGACACGTGACCTCAGCCGACGGACCCCCACAACGGTTTCCGCAGTCTGGGCCTTTCGGGGAAAACGTAAAGAGCGTCACACACGAGTCGACGCGTCCGTTTTCTGAACAGAAGCGTCCATTGCGTGCCGAGATCGGCGCTGAAAGGGTAAGATTATGACCCTGCTTCCTCGAAGACGGAGTATGGCTGCCTTAATGGCGGGATTAAAAAAAATCGTCATACACATAAAACTCCACTGCCTGTCTATTCAGGCAGTGTCCGCAGGAGTATCAGCCTGCGTACGCAGAAAGAAAGAAAGAAAGAAAAAATTACCCTGCGCCCCATTTGAGCAGGATACCCGGAAACCAACTCGTCAAATCTGTATCAAACTGTATCAAGCTCTTCAAATCTGTATCAAACTGTATCAGACTCGTCAAATCTGTATCAAACTGTATCAGACTCGTCAAATCTGTATTAAACTGTTATCAAACTTGTCAAAACTGTATGAAACTTACACGAAATGTTGAAACAGAATCGTAACTTACAACCACTCATGGGTCTGTTTTTTTAGGACATACAAACCCTCTCTGTCCATCATCCGGCAGTCTATCGGGTACCTGCTTCAGTTCGGGGAGGGTTAGCGCGGCGGAAGGAGAAGGGGTGGGGGTGGGGGGGGGGGGGGGGGGAGGGGCTCTGCCCTCCATGAGATCATGTGAGACGGTGAACCTCTAGGAGTACACTGCCCTGGAGGCCATCACGTTATGAGGCCTTGACCTGACAGGGTCGTTCGTGGAACTCCCAAGATCAAACTTGCCGAAACACCGAAGAAGCCAAACAGCTGACGCTATAGTTCCACTGAAAATGGACGCTCTGTCTGGAGGTGGTTCCGCCCCAGCGAATCAGACGCCCTGATCTGAGGGTGAGATTGGAAAGAACATGACGGTGTGTTCTAGAGTCTGAAAAAAGTTTGAAGCGGTGAACAGGCCTGCACTGATTAGTCATTTTTTTAATTTTCTGATTATGCACGTTTGAAAGACAGTGGTAGCTCCTTCTTCGGAACAAATTTGTTCGACGGGGAGAATACATGTACAACAATGTGAAACAACTACTCAAAACGGAACGGCAGTCAAATGTCAAAAAAATGTTAACACCACATGAGCGCAAGGGTACACCCAGCCACGCATGAACAACACCACACACACACACACACACTCAAAGCAAGGACGTGCAACTCCCATCAACACCTGCATTACCATAATTTTCTAATTACCGCCCTTTCCCTTCCCTTCAACGAGAACTGGCATGGACTAAGAGTGGCACACTTCCGTTTCCTGTTTCCTTTCATCTGTTTCTGATCCCCAAAACCAAGCAACTACAGCAAAACGATCAATTCGCCTCGGCTTCAATCGAGCTTAAAGTTTAAAAAAAAAAAAGGTGTTTATTGGTGAAAAATGTTTGAGACAATATGAAATAAGAGAGAAGACAGTATTGTAAGGCGTCTTTTTTCCAATATAATCCAACACCCAACTCACATTCGTGTGGCATGGGCCCAGCAGTCACTGTTTCAACCTTTGAAGCCAGAGGTTCGAGTTCGAATCTCTGTTAGGAACAGACCTGATCTTCATTCCTCTGAGCGAAGAGCGAGTGCAGGATTGGGTGTCGGTCTTTTGGGCGAAAAGAAACAAAAGCACCCTCCCTCTCTCGGGAACATTTTTCTGTCGGCGGCAAGAAGGTAACGCTGCAGTGTGTGAGGTGGGTATTACAGAGAGAGAGAGAGAGAGAGAGAGAGAGAGAGAGAGAGAGAGAGAGAGAGAGCAGCACTCTGTCCGAGGCTTGTCCTTGAAACATACAGATGCTAGAATACAGAATCCACAGCCAGTCCACATCACATTTGCAAAATCATCCACCGTCTATCTAATGAAGAGACAGCCCTGATGTGGCCCTTTGCGGTCGGCTGGGCTATAAGCAACATTACCTTATCTTATCTTATCTAATGAAGAGACCACTATTTCCGTTTCCCAGAATCGTAGAATACTAACACCGATGTCGAACTCAAAACAAATCCATTATGTCAACTGTGCCATGTATGTAGCCAGTTACAGAGGAAAATTAAATATATCGCACAGACAGACAGACCGACACACACACACACACGCGCGCGCGCGCACGTGCACACACACACACACACACACACACACACACACACACACACACACAACACACCCAGAGGGGGAGAAGATGCACATAAAAATAAAATCATTGTAGTTTGTCAGCAGTTTCAATTCAGGATTCTTTGCACCGAAATTGGGCAGCTCGTCAACACAGCAAGCCAGTAAACGATCGGATTTGCTAACAAAACTGTCATCCGCATTGTACAACTTTCGTGCGAGTGTGTGTAGATAAACACTGGATTGCAAACCCACACGTCAAACGACAGCTTTGAGCTATGTGTTGGGATTATACTTACAGGAAGGAATATGATGGACAAAAAAAAAAAAAAAAAAAAAGAGAAAAAAATCACAGTGTACAATTTTTAACGAACACACACACACAGCAGTTCCCAATGTTTCCTTCGGCAGCTTTTGCCATGGAATATGCAAAACTTTTTTATCATCGTCAACGATATTTCGTGCAAACTTAAAAAATAAAACACGTTATAAATTTTTAAGCAGAAGTGTGCAGACTCTCCATATGTGCGCCAAGTAATAATAATAAAAATAACAACAATAATACAGAATCGTGATTTGTACTGTACACAAAAGTTTTACACTCATTTATCAACGAAAATATCAGTGTCTTTAACTTGTTAAACTTTGTTATACATCGTTTCAAAAAAACCTGATTGAAACAAAAAAAGTATAAATATACTTACGTACTACATACTAAGACCAGACTGGGTATCCAAATGTTTTCGCTGTTTTACATTTTTTTTTGTCCCACATTTTTTGATCTTCTGTTTCAAAATGCTGTCACTCTCTCTCTTAATGCTCTTGAAAAAAAAAAAACAACGAAATAGGAACAAAATCAAACACCAGGCCGTTCATATAAGTCAGTAGTCTTCTGAGAAGAAAAAGAAACAAAACAGAAAACAAACCAGGCCGTTCGTTATGTCTGTGGGGTCTGAGAAGAGAAGAGAAGAAAATCGAAACGTCAGGCCTTTCGTATTTTCTATTTGTTCTGAAAACACACACACACACACACACACACACACCACTCACAAACAGCGCTTGTTTATTGGTATCTGGGGCATTCAGCGCGGGGAACCCCAATTGTCTTTTGGCCGAGATGGAGGATTGGTGGACAACCAGTTGAACAGCCTCCTCGCGGTCCTCCACACTCAATGGCCGTCCTCGCACTCGCCGCACGTGCTGTTCGGCGCGACCCCGTCGGGCTGGGTGCCCCAGAGGCGATGGCGCTGTCATTGCCATAATCGTGTCCCTTGGGCCCCTCGCTTATCTCCCTTTCCCCGTCGTCCGCCCCTGGCACGGCCGCCATCTTGACGCCGTCCGCCACGCAGTGCTCGTCGTCGTCGTCGTCGTTCTCGTCGCTGGGCGCCTCGATGACGACGGCCGTGCACGTGACGATCTCGCCGGCCGAGCCGATGACGTAAGGGCCCTGTCGCTGCTGGTGACGCTCGTTCATGTGGTTCTCGCGGTGCTCGCGCATGGTGGCCAGCGAGGGTTTGCGGTTCGAGTACCCGCTGTTCGCCGAGGAGAAGGACGAGTCCGCCGCCCCGTCGCCCACCTCCACCTCCACCCTCACCTCCGCCACCCTCGACGCCCCGGCCTCCTCCCGGATGTCGTTGCTGCTGCTGCTGCTGCTGACGGGCCGCTGGGGCCGTGCCGGTGAAGAGGGGTTGGTCTTGACGACGGGGCGCTCCTGCTCGAAGCCCTTGTTGGTGATGCCTCCCGCGGCGTTCAGGTACATGAGGCTGCCGCGGCGCTCCGGCTCCAGGAAGATGCTGGGCTTGCGGGGCATCTGGAGGGACTGCGGCTGTCCGGGCTGCTGGGGGAGGCTGTAGCGACGGTAGTCGTGCGGCGTGGGCATCTTGGGGAAGCTGCGGGGACGGCTCAGCTTGGCGTCGAAGGGCAAGGTCAGTGTGTCGCCGACCCAATCTGCCGGCTGCAACCAGAGGAGGGGGTGGGTGGGTGGGGGGAACAGGGGTGGTGTGAGTGAGTAGTTCCAATAAGACGCACACAGACAGACAGACAGACAGACGGAGTGAAGGACAGACAGACAGACAGACAGACAGACACACACACACACACACACACACACACACACACACACACACACACACAGATAGATAGATAGATAGATAGATAGATAGATAGACAGACAGATAGAATGATTAACAGATGGATATGGATGGATCGATAGATTGATTGATTGATTGACTGACAAGTACATAAACAGACAGATAGATCTCGATAGATGGATGGACAGATAGAGAGGGAGATAGAGAGGTAGAGATAGATAGAGAGGGAGAGATGGAGATGGATATATAGATCGACAACAACAAACAGCAGTAGTACTTGTCGCAGTTGTAGAAGAAGTCGTTGAAGTAGTATTAGTATCATCTGTAATATGACTGTTCCGTTGTTGTTGTTGTTGTTGTCGTTGTTGTTGTCATTGTCATCAGTGTTGTAGTCATTGTTGTAAAATGTTGTTGTTCTCGTTGGTGAGAGAGAGAGAGAGAGAGAGAGAGAGAGAGAGAGAGAGAGACAGAGAGAGAGAGAGAGAGAGAGAGAGAGAGAGTAAGAGAGGCGGGGAATTTCCTCTCATGTACATGATTCCTCTGTTCCGTTAAAACTCCCTCCCTCCTCCTGCCCCTGTCTGCCCCCCCCCCCCCCCCCCCCCCACTCACCCTGCTTCCACCCCCACCCCCATCCTCCGCTTCCTCCCTCTTTCCACTCCAACCTCCACCATCTCTCTCTCGCATCCAGTTCAGAGTCAATGTGTGCGGGGGGGGGGGGGGGGGGGGGGGGGGTGGAGGGGGGTTAAACTGGGATTACTCATTCCCTCCTCTCGTTCCTCTCTTTCTCTCTGAACTATTTCCTTCTCCCTCCCTCCGTCTTCCACTAGTCCCTTCCCCGTACCCCCCCCCCCCTCCTTCCTCGTCCCTAAAACCTCATTCCTCTACCACAAGCCTCCATGATTAATACCTCTAAATGGCCACTCAGCGATAAAAAAAAATCCGCCACATATGTGCCTGAAAAGAACGCATTCCCTCCATACTACCAACCCCCCCCCCTCTCCCGCCCCCGCCCCCCCCCCCCCCCCCCCCTGCTCTCCATCATCTCTTTTCATCCACGTATGTCCTGGGGCCACGAGGGTGGAGGGGGTTGGGGGAGGGGGGGGGGGGTGGAGAGCTCAACAAGGACGGCAATCAGTTATCAAGACATCCATGTAATCAAAAAACAACAACAACAAAATAAAACAAGAAAAGAAACACAATCCTCGCATTAGAAAGGTCGAGAGCTAAAGCGGTAGAGCGGTAGAGATCCATCCCTGTGGATATAGAAATCGGGCCGTGTGAGCTGAGCCTTAAAACTGCTTCTACTGAATAAAAATCCCCAAAAGGCCTAAACCCACCCCTGCAGCTATACGCTAGGTGGCTCTGATGTGTGGCATTTGCATACTGAAGTGACCGAAAGAGAGAGAGAGAGAGGACACGGTGGATTGTTAGGTAAGTGACGGTATACCTTTCGGGAAACATACGTGGCGGATTTTTTTTTTTTCGCTGACTGGGTACAAAGAGGGCAAAAGTGCACTAGTTTAAATGACCCCGATACCCCCCCCCCCCCCCCCCTACATCCCACCCCTCTCCTTCCTCCCCCACCTGTCCCATCCCAACTCCTGACCGCCATGTTGACCAGGACGGCTGGTCCGCCCATTCAGAGGCCGATCTATTTTTGGGGGTGTAAGGGGGATAATAAAAAAAAAAATCAGCTCAGAACGGAAGCAGAAGAGTTGTCCTTGTTTGACCTTTGGCCATTTACACGACACGCTTTCGTCGCTTGCTTGTGGTAAAAAATGTGGCGGATTGGGAATGGGAAGATGCCAGCTAGACTGGAGACTGAACCTGGAATTCTCTGGTTTTGTGCTCCGTGTATATATCTATCTATTTTAGTATGTATGATGTATGTATGTAATACACACACACATACATATAGACACACACACACACACACACACACACACACACGTATAAAATATATATATAATATATAATATATATATATATATATATATATATATATATGACCCCTCATTTTGAGAAGCATTTATTTTATTTTTCCCCATCCACCCACTTGAACACTGTTAGTTAGGCAGTATTAACTGCCACTGCAGATATGAATGCTTATCTCCCCCTATTTCTTCAATCTAAAACATAAGAGCAAGCTTGGTTTTATAATTGAATATTTCTTGCAGTCATTGCAACACCAAGCTGCTCTGTAAGTTGCTGGAATGGTGCTCAGTAACTTATCCTTGGAATTTATTAGTTTCTTGTATATATATATATATATATATATATATAATATATATATATATATATATATAATATTTTTATCTATCTATCTCTATATTTCGGATGGAAACAATCATTCGCCCAACTCTATAAACTTCTTTGCGACTACTGGGATGGGCATCCGATTATACACTCCCCCCCCCCCCCCCCCCCCCCCCACTCTCATTTCCTTTTTTCCCCCCTCCCCATTATAAGCAGATCCAGCTTGACCAAGCAATCCCTCAGCCCAGTAGAGGTGGGAAGACTGAACGGGAAGCGACGAGGAGAGAAGGAAGGAGAAGGGAAATGGGAGGGGAGGGAGGGGAGAAGGAAGTGAAGGGAGATGGGAGGGGGAGGGGGAGGGGGGGGGATGTGAGGGGTGGTCTGCAGAATCCCACGGTACCAAGCGCAGCGTGAGGACTGGGGTGTGTGGCTCATTAAGCGTCCCCCGTGGAACCAGCAGCAGCAGCAGCACTCCCTAATTGGCGGTTCATGGCTTCCACTACACCCCCTCCCCCTTCCCCCACCCACCTCACCCACTACTTACGCTCCACCTCGCTCGTAGTGACTGCTTGAATGAAAACTGGGGCTTCTTTGCCATCATCCTCATCATCACCATCATCATCATCACCATCACCATCATCATCATCACCATCACCATCACCATCATCATCATCACACCACCACCATCATCATCAACACCATCATCATCATCATCATCGTTTTTAATCTAGCGCCTATCCTCGGTTAGAGGCCGAGCTCTAAGCGCTTTCCAATCCACCCCTCGCTTTACACAATGGGCTGCCTGCCTGGGTAGAGCCGTTCTAAAAGCTGCCTGCTGGCGCTACATTCAGTGGTTCCCAGCGTCTTTCAGAAGTCTGTCAGTCATTCAATTTTCATTCATATCTTCAATCTCCCGGTGCTTTCCATCTCTGTACGTGTCATCCATACCAACGGCCAACTGGCCTTCTCTTCCGAATGTTGGTGACGGGATTTGACGTGTGTGTGTGTGTGTGTGTGTGTGTGTGTGTGTGTGTGTGTGTGTGTGTGTGTGGATGATGTCACGCGTGCGTTCACACACGGTACCTCGGTGTTTAGCCTCAGCTGAAAAAAATTTCGGAAATGGAGTCAGAACCAACGTTAATTCCGAAGGCAACACCTCCATCCACCCCCCCCCCCCCCCCCCCCCCCCCCCCCCACAACTCACACACCCTGTACCAAAACGCCACAGCGAAGGATCGAACCCGAACCCCTAGGATCACCAGGATCACGAGAGACCAGCTGAGCTATTCCGACATATATATATATATATACACACACATACCTTCTGAAAGGGCTCAGGCTGGAAAAAGTCCAGATGGTTCTCCAGGTTGAAGAACTCCGACACCTTCTCGTGGAACACGTGGTCGCACACCAGTAACACAAAGCCCAGAATCAGGGTTAGCACCCCTGAAACACCACGTCGTCACTTCCGGTGAGTGGACGGGAGGCAGGAAAGGGAGGAGGGGGCTGGGGATGGGGTGGTGGGGGACAGGGGTGGAGGGCTGGGTTTCGGGGTGGTTAAGGAAACACGTTATCTTCACGATTAACCCCTTCAGTGCAGACGGTCTGATGACGTAACCCCTTTAGAGAAAGCAGCCCGATGACATAACCCCTTCAGAGAAGAGAGTCTAATGACGTAACCCCTTTCAGAGAAGACAGTCTAATGACGTAAACCCCTTCAGAGAAGACGGTCTGATGACGTAACCCCCTCAGAGAAGACAGTCTAATGACGTAACCCCTTCAAAGAAGACGGTCTGATGACGTAACCCCCTCAGAGAAGACAGTCTAATGACGTAACCCCTTCAAAGAAGACGGTCTGATGACGTAACCCCCTTCAGAGAAGACGGTCTGATGACGTAACCCCCTTCAGAGAAGACGGTCTGATGACGTAACCCCTTCAGAGAAGACGGTCTGATGACGTAACCCCTTCAGAGAAGACGGTCTAATACCGTAACTCTTTCAGGGAAGACAGTCTATTGACGGAAAGCTTATGTTGGCTACGATGTAGAGAGCAGTGCTTTATGCTCTTTGTGTGTGTGTGTGTGTGTGTGTGTGTGTGTGTTTGCGCTTGTTTGAACTTTGTCCCGGAAATGAGCGGAAGGAGAACGATTCGGAAAGCTTTTTGTCTGTCTGCAGATCATCATCTCTTTCGGGGGTCATATGTTAATGTGGCTAAGGACACGTGAAAGCGGTATTAGTCACAAAGGAATAGTCCATAGCCCCGATCAGCTGAGATCAAGCGTGCCCGTGAGCGTGGTTTGGACGTTTAAATTTGGAACAGAGCCCACCAGATGTAGGCGAAAACCCAACTCGGAAATACGTAGAAGAAAATGATTGTCATCTTACAAAGGCTTTCACAAAAGCCCATACACACATTTTTTTGGATGTTCCTAATCTGCAGGGTTTTGGGTTTTTTTTTGTTCTCACGCCACTCATTCTGCCTCCCCTCCCCTCCTCCACCCTCTCCCACCACCCCACTCCATCGCCCCCTCACACCACCACACACAGCCGACATAGAAGACTTGACCCAACACAGGTACCGACACGAAGAAGATACTGACATCAAGGCCACCACCAGAGCAGAATTTCTCTTGGTTTTTTTTCCTTTTGAAAGAGATTTAATACAGATAACTGATATACTCATCTGAACCTTTGATTAAAAAGGCAAAATATTCAACGAGTCTTACCAAGAACCGTTCCTTGGAATTGAAAATAGATCGACCAATAAATGATAAAAAGATAATTCTGAAGAAACAGCAACTTATGGAAAGCTGACCTTTGATTAAAAAGGCAAAATATTCAACGAGTCTTTAAAAAAATCCGTTCCTTGGAATTGTGAAAATAAATCGACCAATAAATGATTAAAAGATAATTCTGAAGAAACAACAACTTATGGAATGTTTGGAAGCAGACAGAGAGGCCTTAAGACACCACACACACACACACACACACACACACACACATCACTCACTCACTCACACACACACACACACACACACACACACACACACGCACACACACACACACACTAACCTGAAGCCAGCGCCAGCCAGAAGCACCAGCCATAACTGGTGGTGAGGAGACTGTCCCCAAAGTGCACGCGCAGGGGGTGGGGCGGCTGACACACGTGGTACACCACGCACGACAGCACCATGGCAACGCCCGTGAGCATGAACATGAAGGCCCCGTAGCTGACCACGCTCATCAGCAGCACGTTGGAGATGATCCAGAAGGCGAAAGCCGTCCTGCAAACCACGGGGTCAGGATGCTCTAGACTCTGAGGAGGACTGGATTCAGGGATGGAGGACTGGACTCGTTGGCAGACATGAGTCCCTGGAAGACTCAGCTGTTGGATCGATCAAGCTCTATTCCCTAAGGCTGGATTTCTCTGTGTCCCTGGAAGACTCAGCTGATTGATCAAGCTCTATTCCCTAAGGTTGGATTTCTCTGTGTCCCTGGAAGACTCAGCTGATTGATCAAGCTCTATTCCCTAAGGCTGGATTTCTCTGTGTCCCTGGAAGACTCAGCTGATTGATCAAGCTCTATTCCCTAAGGCTGGATTTCTCTGTGTCCCTGGAAGACTCAGGTGACTGAATCAAGTCCTATTCCCTAAGGCTGGATTTCTCTGTGTGTGTTTTCCTTACCCCTGAATCTTGTGGTAATATCGTCTTTGTTTTATTGACGTCAAATTTAAGGGCGAACCTACCCATTCCAATTTTTCTAAAACAAACAAAGAACAAAAAGAAGAAATAATTGATCCATTTTCCATCTCCCAAGCCCCTCTTTTTTTTCATCCATGCTTTTTCTTTGTCCCCATCAGTTTATACATGACTCTGTGTGCGTTTTTAGGGGAGGGGGGGGGGGGGGGGGGGGGGGGGGGGGGGGGGGGGGGGGGGGGGGGGGGGGGGGGGGGGGGGGGGGGGGGGGTGGGGTCGTTTTCCATCCGTTCATTCTTCCATTCCTTTTTCAATTGCTGGGGTCGTTTTCCATCGTTCATTCCTCCATTTCTTTTTCAATTGTTCATCCCATCTTTTCATCCACTTTTCCATCTATTCACCCTTCCATTTTTAATCCGTCTATCCGTCCACTCATCCATTTTCAATCTATCCATTTAGCAACTCGTTCACTTTTCCCGTCGATTTTCTGTTTACCCATCGACCTGTTTTTCCATCCATGTGTCTACTATCCATCCATCCTTCCATCCATGTGTCTACTACCCATCCATCCTTCCATCCATGTGTCTACTATCCATCCATCCGTCCATACATATGTCCACATGTCCATCCATGTGTCTACTATCCATCCATCCGTCCACACATATGTCCACATGTGCATCCATCCATTCCAATGTCCACATGTCCATTTCTATGTCCACATGTCCATACATCCATTCCTATGTCCACACATCCATTCCTATGTCCACACATCCATTCCTATGTCCACACATCCATTCCTATGTCCACATGTCCATACATCCATTCCTATGCCCACATGTCCTTCCATCCATTCCTATGTCCACATGTCCACACATCCATTCCTATGTCCATGCATCCATTCCTATCTCCACATGTCCATTCATCCATTCCTATGTCCATACATCCATTCCTATCTCCACATGTCCATTCATCCATTCCTATGTCCACATGTCCATACATCCATTCCTATGTCCACATGTCCATACATCCATTCCTATCTCCACATGTCCATACATCCATTCCTATGTCCACATGTCCATACATCCATTCCTATCTCCACATGTCCATACATCCATTCCTATGTCCACATGTCCATACATCCATTCCTATGTCCACATGTCCATACATCCATTCCTATGTCCACATGTCCACACGTCCATTCCTATGTCCACATGTCCACACACCCATTTCACAGTCCATCCTTCTGACTAGTTTTCCGCCTCTCCGTGTTCCATCAATGTTTCTGTGTTTTTTCCATCCAAACATTCTTCTTTGAAAAAAAAATAGCGGCCATCAGTACTTTTTTAAATGCAACTATGCCTCTTTCTACAGAGAGCCCATCGCCCTCATCTCTTACAGCACACAACCACACACACACACACACACACACACACACACACACACACACAACACCACTGACCACAAGAGGGCGGATCCGAAGTAGCCTGCCGAGTGATATCCCTGCCCCAGCGGAGACCTCCGCCGTCCGCAGAGAGGAAGTCCAGCACGGTCAGCACGGGGTGGGGCAGGCCCCTCACCAGGTAGGGGCTGACCGTCTCCGGCTCTCGTCCGTCTGCCGGGAGAACAGGGCACAGGAGGGGTTAATGGGGGCGGCGGGGGGGGGGGGGGGGGGGGGGGGGGGGGGGGGGGGGGGGGGTTCGTTGCAATGGACGTCCATCAAGATCACAAGGGTTAAAAGGGGAGATCGGTAGTCATAGACGTCTTCTTGATCACAAGGGTTAAAGGCGGAGACCGGTAGTCATAGACGTCTTCTTGATCACAAGGGGAAAGGGGGTGGGGAGTGGGGAGTGGGGGGTAGGGTGGGGGGGGTGGGGGGGAGAAGAAGAGATCCGTTGTTATGATATCCATGAAGATCACGAGGGTTAAAGGAAAGATCCACCTAATCAATATGTACATGCTAACAAGCGTTAGGAGGGAGATCCGTTGTCATAGACATCTACAGGTTTTCACAAGGGTTAAGGGAGAGATCTGTTGTCAAAGATACCTACAAGAACACAAAGGTTAATGAGGAGATCCGTTATCGAAGACATTCACAGATTCACAAGGATTAAAGGAGATCCGTTGTCATAGATATCTACATGATCACAAGGGTTAATGGGGAGACTCATTGTCATAGACATCTACATGATCACAAGGGTTAAGGGGGAGACCCATTGTCATAGACATCTACAGGATCACAAGGGTTAAGCGGGAGATCCACAGTCGTTGATATCCACAGGATCATAAGGGTTAAAGGGTGATCTGTTGTCTAAGACATCCGCGAGAGTCACAGAGGTTAAAGGGTGATCGTGTGTCTACGGACGTTCCCCTGGATGACGACAAAGATCAGGGGGAAAGAACCGTGGGTGTAGACATCTACGACTGTCACAAGGGTTAAGGGGGTGGTCATTGTTCAAGCCATGCACGAGAATCACCATGGATACAGGGATGATTCCGATGATACCACTTACCTTATTTCGGAAGGGGGGAAGGTTTAGCATCTCTCTCTCCTCTCTTCTCTCTCTCTCTCTCTCTCTCTCTCTCTCTCTCTTTTTTTTTTTTTTTTTTTTTTCCTCTCTCTCTCTCACACACACACACACACACACAAACACACAACACACCACACCACACACACTCACACCACACCACACGCACATACACACACACACACACACACACACATACATACAGACTTACAGTCTCGCCATGACATGGATTCAGCGTACTGCACGTGCCCCTCGCCGTTGACCCCTGAATAGTACCCTGTTGGACATCAAAACACACATCAACCACCCCTGAATAGTACCCTGTTTGGACATCAAAACACACATCAACCACCCCTGAATAGTACCCTGTTTGGACATCAAAACACACATCAACCACCCCTGAATAGTACCCTGTTTGGACATCAAAACACACATCAACCACCCCTGAATAGTACCCTGTTTGGACATCAAAACACACATCAACCCCCCCCCCCCCCCCTGAATAGTTACCCTGTTTGGACACCACAACACACATCAAACCCCCCTGAATAGTACCCTGTTTGGACACCACAACACACATCAACCCCCCCTGAATAGTACCCTGTTTGGACACCAAAACACACATCAACCACCCTGAATAGTACCTGTTTGGACACCACAACACACATCAACCCCCCTGAATAGTACCCTGTTTGGACACCACAACACACATCAACCCCCCCCCCCCCCCCTGAATAGTAACCCTGTTTGGACACCAAAACACATCAACCACCCCTGAATAGTACCCTGTTTGGACATCAAAACACACATCAACCACCCTGAATAGTACCCTGTTTGGACACCACAACACACATCAACCCTCCCCCCCCCCCCCCCCCCCCCCCCCCCCCCCCCCCCCCCGATAGTACCCTTTTGGACATCAAAACCACATAACACACCCACCCTGAATAGTACCCTGTTTGGACATCAAAACACACATCAACCACCCCTGAATAGTACCCTGTTTGGACACCAAAACACACATCAAGCACGATGGCCGTGACGTGGGGCGGTGAGGATGTCTCGTCTTGTTGGTCAGTAGCAGGGAAAGAACGGCTACCAACGTCTCTAGCCCACTCATCTCCCTCCCCACCCTACCCCAACCCTTCCCCCCTCCCCACCCCATCTTCGTAGTTGTGGAGGTATCATATATCAAATCATGTAAAAGCAAACAAACAAGCCACACACACGCACAAACAAAAACTATACGCATACCCCCCCCCCCCCCCCCCCCCCCCCCCGCCGCGGCGCCTCCGCGTACATCTATGAAGAAATTTGCTTCGCGCGCGCGCGCGCGCATACACACACACACACGCGCTCTCTCTCTCTTCCTTTAGTTTTCTGGGTCCCCACTCCCCATATCTCTCTCTCTCTCTCTCTTGATCAAATACATTAGCTTCATATCTACCAGAAAAAACATTTCAGAGAACTACATAATGTCGAGTCCATAACAAGACTTGTATACGGATTACCAGAAATCCCAACCCATCATCTTTCAAAACGAAAAATTCAATACCCTCAACGGTCCATCTTCCCCTCCCCCCCCCCCCTCCCCCGCCCCAACCCTTCAACACTTCTCCCTGCTCCACTCCCTAATCAGCGCCCCGATGACAACTTGTCCCCCAATGCACCATGCGATGGTGGCCTGGGGGATTTGAACCTACAACTCTCTGACGTGCCAATCTGACGTTTGATCAATTGAGTTATGGCGGCGACGCTCCTCACGTCCCACTTGCGAGCCAAAGTTCGCACACCGTGAGTCACTCATCAAGAGCCCTTATTCACAGCCAGGGTTTTTTTTTTTTTTTTTTTTTTTTTTTTTTTTCTATCCATGCGCGTATGCGCACGTGCACTCTTGAGAAGATTGATTTGTCACTTTGTTTTACGTCATGTGTTGACGTCTTTCGGAAATAAAACGTCATCTTTGAGTGCAGCGTGCGTGCAGTCGGAACAGACACCGCTGAAGGGCTTCATAGCAACAGGGCGGAGTATCCTCCGGCGGGTGGTCTTGACGCCAGCCTGCCTTTAATTGATTAGCTCTCACAACGCTGCTGCCGACGGGGCGGGGTCAAAACGAACGTGGGTGGGGGGGTGTGCGGCGTGGGCGTTGGAGGAAAAAAATGAGGCAGCACACACACAAGACCATACCTTCACGTACACACGTACGGATGCACGTATGCACGTACCCTTCCTCGCACGCATTCACCCATGCACACACGCACGCACACACACGCACGCACGCCACACACACACACACACACACACACACACACACACACATTCACAGCAGCAGGGCACAGCACCACGTGACCCACCTTCCAGAGTGACGTTGCAGCCGTGCAAGGCCACGCGCAGGCCACTCTGCCCCGGAAGTAGTTGTCCGACCGGTACAGGTAGCGGGTTTTCACTTCCGTTTCCCCACCAGCCAATCGTGGCCCACCAGACACACTGCAAGGCAAAACACAGGCCGCTGAAGACACGTGGATACGTCAGTTTTGTTTATCGTTTATTGGATAGTAATCCAACCGACATCGAACTTCAGTAATAAACATATTGTACCAGAGGGTCAAATCTATCATCATCATCATCATCATCCGATGTCACTTTTTCTCCTTTTCCTCTGCCCAATTTCACCCCCTCCCTCTTTCATTTACCCCATTATGCAATTTCTAACCTTTCCTCTTTTCATTTATCCCATTATGCAATTTCTAACCTTTCGTCTTTTCATTTATCCCATTATGCAATTTCTAACCTTTCCTCCCTCATTTATCCCATTATGCAATTTCTAACCTTTCCTCCCCTCATTTATCCCATTATGCAATTTTTAAACCTTTCGTCTTTTCATTTATCCCATTATGCAATTTCTAACCTTTCCTCCCCTCATTTATCCCATTATGCAATTTCAATCTTTCCTCTTTTCATTTATCCCATTATGCAATTTCTAACCTTTCCTCCCCTCATTTATCCCATTATCCAATCTCTAACCTTTCCTCTTCTCATCAATTTGATCCCATTATGCAATTTCTAACCTTTCCTCTTCTCATTTATCTTATTTATGTTTTCCTTGACTGTGTTGATTTCCACTCCCCTGCGGCCTTCCCCCACCCCCACCCTCCCTCTCTCTCTCTCTCATTTTCTTTCCACAAGAGTATTCTTTTACAACTCCTCTTTGTTTTAACGGGTTTAAAAAAAAATATTTTGTGTGTGTGTTATTATTCCAAGATTTGGAAACATTTATTATCATTATTGTTATTTCCAACTGAATACCATTCCTGCAGAGAGAGAGAGAGAGAGAGAGAGAGAGAAGAGAGAGAGAGAGAGATTTTCACTGTTGTTGTTGTTGTTGTTGTTAATACTTACCAAGGATGATGGAGGCAATACCCACGGCGTAAGAGGCTCGTAAAGTGATAGCCCATCTCTGAAGATAAAGAACAGCATTTCAGGAATAGGTGTGTGTGTGTGTGTGTGTGTGTGTGTGTGTGTGCGTGTGTGCGTGCGTGCGTGCGTGCGTGCGTGCGCGCGTGCGTGCGCGCGCGCGCGTGCATGCGTGCGTGCGTGTGCGTGTGGAAAAGAGAGTGCGAACGGGACAGTGGGGAAGGGGGAACAGTTGGTGAGACAGACACACAGACGGTGAGACTGTGAAAGCATGAGAAGAAAGAACGATCAGTGAACATCAACAAAAGAAAGAAAACGACGACGACGACGACGAAGAAGAAGAAGAAAAAGAAGAAGAAGAAGAAGAAAAAGAAGAAGAAGAAGAAGGAGGAGGAGGAGGAGGAGGCATTGAACAAACAAAAGAACACAGAAAATCACTCTCTCTCTCTCTCTCTCTCTCTCTCTCTCTCTTCTCTCTCTCTCTCTTAGCAAAACATAGAAAACAAAAAAGTAAATAAAAAGAGACGGAAATATTGATAAATATATAAGGAAAAACGGAAAGATAGACAGACAGACAGAAAGAAAGAAAGAAAGAAAGAAGGGAAGAAAGAAGGGAAACTAGTTTTTTTTTTTTAGAAAAGAAGAAAAAATGTGAAAAAGAAAAGAAAGAAGAGAAGGAAGAATAAAATATAGACAGGAGGAAAGAAACAAAACAAAAACAAAAAAGACCCCCCCCCCCCCAAAAAAAAAAAAAAAAAGAAAGAAAAAAAAAGAAAAAAGTAAGAAGGAAGCACAGAAAGACAGAAAGGCAAGAAAGGACAAAGGAAAGAGAGAAAGAAGGGAAAAGAGTTAGAAACCGAAAGCAACAAAGAAAGAAAGGCAGAATATAAAGAAAAAAAAATGAAAGAAAGAAACAAGGACAGAAATCCAAGAAAAAAAAAGAAGAAAATAAAAAGACGAAGAAAACAAAACAGGAGGAAAGAAAGAAAGAAAGACAGGAAAAAAGAAAGAAGGATGAAAAGAAAGGGGGAAAAAAAGAAAGAAAGAGCAACAGAAAAATGAAAAGAAAAAAAAAGGAGGGGGGGGACAGAAAAAACACACACACACAAATGAAAACAAAGAAAATGTAAAAAATAAAAAATAAAAAATAAAAAAAAGGAGAGAAAGAGAGAAGGTGGAAAAAGAGAGACAGATAAGAGAAAGGAAACGAAAGAAAGAAGAAAGAAAAAAGAAAAGAAGAACAAAAAAAAAAACAGTAGGGAAGTGGAAAAAAAAAAGAGATGCAGAAGGGAAGAACGAAAAAAGGAAAGAAACAAAGAAGGAAGAAAGGAAAAAAAAAAAAACCCCACCAGACAGACAGAAAAGAAAAAAAAATGGCAGCCAGACAGACAAAAAAAAAAAAAACAGACAGTGCGGAGAACCGACCTCTCGGCCCGGATGCCCAGGGTACTGATGAGCGTGGCCACGCCGATGAGGGCGCACAGGTAGGTCACGGTCACCACGGGGAAGTCAAAGGTCACGGGCGTCCGGTGTCCCCGTACCAGGAAAAGCCGTACTCGTGCGGAACGCTCGGAACCACGACATTCTGTGAACAGACGACAGACAGCTTAACCATTAATGTCTGGAACTGGGGGGGGGGGGGGGGGGGGGGAGGAAGGGGGAGAGGCAGAAAGGGGGGGGGGGAAGAAAGAGAATGGAGGGAGAGAGAGAGTGGAGAGAGGATGGGGGGGGGAAGTCAGAGGAGAAAGAGAGAAACAGAAAGAGAAAGAGAGGGAGAGGGGGGAGGAGGAGACAGGGAGAGGCGGAGAGACTGAAAGAGACACAGAGAGAGACAGAGAGGGGGGGGGGGGGGGCAGAGCAGAGAGGACAAGAGAGAGAGAGAGAGAGAGAGAGGGAGAGAGAGCGGAAAACCAAGGAAACGACTGGAGACGGTCCCAGAGCACAGCAGACAGAGGAAGGTGGAAGGGTAGGGGAGAGAGGAATGGTAGAGGGAGGGGTGGGGGCGTCCCCGAGGGGGGGGGGGGGCGTTCCCCGGGGGGGGGGGGGGGGGGGAGGGAATCCCTAATTCGCTTCCTGTGCCAGAGACCACGGAAGAGGAATGAACATGAAACTCAAAGACATTTGGCAACAGGCAGCAGACAACATCCTTACTGGCTGCAGCTATAGGGGTCCTCTATGTATCCATTTCATTTTCGTTATTGTTGTTTATTTATTCATTTATTTTGTGTGTTTGTTTCTTTCTCCCTTTCTTTATTCACTTATTTTCTTTTTATCATCATTATTCATTTATTTGTGTGTTTGTTTCTTTTTCTTCTCCTTTCTTTATCACTATTTTCTTTTTATCTATTCATTTATTCATTTATTTGTGTTTTGTTCTTTCTCCCTTTCTTTATATCACTTATTTTCTTTTTATCTATCATTTATTCATTTATTGGTGTTTTGTTTCTTTCTCCTTTCTTTATTCACTTATTTTCTTTTATCTATTCATTAATTCATTTATTTGGTGTGTTTTGTTTCTTTCTCCCTTTCTTTATTCACTTATTTTTCTTTTATTATATCAGTCATTCATTATCTATTCAGTCATTCATTTATCTATCTGTTCATTCAATTCTTCATTTATTTAGTTCACTCATTTTATCATTTAAAAACAAATTTTTCCTTATCTATTCTTTTCTATTCATGTGTTCATTCGTTCAGTTTTATACCAGGACGTCCGCCATAAACATCCCACCCACGGCCTCAACAACATCCTCCACAGGTCTCCTCGCTGACCAG
>CM031620.1:6162240-6187240 GCA_018398815.1 Conus ventricosus | reverse complement strand
TTCATACCCTAAAAATGACAGAAAATAAACTTAAAAATCCTTTCTCTCCTTTAAACACTTATAATCCTTGCTTTCTTTTTCCCCCAGTGCTGTTATATATTTCCGTGTGTCCTCAGCGATGTGATTTTCATGTCGTTTATTCCGGATCCTCAAACACAGCCTGGCGTAGCTTTGTGCTTGTCACGGCACCAACACCAGGAATCCAGTGTGCCATCAAACACACGTCGCCTTGAGGCAACCCACCAGAGGGGACACTGCACCGATGCGGGAGTCTTGTCGGCGGTGTTCAGCGGGTGCTTGTTCTGATCCAACACAAACAGGACATCACCCACGAAGCCCCCTACAGATAATATCTGCTCCCCCTACAGATAATATCTGCTCCCCTACAGATAATATCTGCTCCCCCTACAGATAATATCTGCTCCCCCTACAGATAATATCTGCTCCCCCTACAGATAATATCTGCTCCCCCTACAGATAATATCTGCTCCCCTACAGATAATATCTGCTCCGTCACGGAGCCAGCGTGCGTTAAGAGTTCCCCCTCTCTAGAAGGCGCCACCACGTCCATCCAATGACTTTGACCTTGCTGATACTGACGTCATCCACACGAGCTCACCAGGGGCATTGACATTGGGAGAGAACCCGGAACTGAAGTCACCATGAGAGCAGGGCCTGAAGATAGCAGAATTTAAGATTTTTTAATGATGACCATTGAGAATGATGATAATGATGCTATGGAGTTCTTTTCTGGTCTGAGACTACAAAACAGGGCTGGCTGTGCTCTACGTTTTCCTTCATAGTTAACCCCGGCCTAAAAAAAAAAAAAGCCCCGAAAGATACAGACACCTGCAGCGTTGGTCAGGAAATGTGAGCAACACTCCCAGAGACGCGTTCCTCAAGTGGATAAAACTCCACTGCGTGGTTCCAGTCCCACTTTGGGCTGGACCCGTCTCCCGTCGAAACCTCCCACAAAAGAATGCCTCTGAGAGAAATGGAACCCACGACTTCCCAGCCCCCAAAGCCGCGACACTAACCACTCCACCCCTGGTAGGCCGCGACACTAACCACTCCACCCCTGGTAGGCCGCGACACTAACCACTCCACCCCTGGTAGGCCGCGACACTAACCACTCCACCCCTGGTAGGCCGCGACACTAACCACTCCACCCCTGGTAGGCCGCGACACTAACCACTCCACCCCTGGTAGGCGGCGACACTAACCACTCCACCCCTGGTAGGCCGCGACACTAACCACTCCACCCCTGGTAGGCCGCGACACTAACCACTCCACCCCTGGTAGGCGGCGACACTAACCACTCCACCCCTGGTAGGCCGCGACACTAACCACTCCACCCCTGGTAGGCCGCGACACTAACCACTCCACCCCTGGTAGGCCGCGACACTAACCACTCCACCCTGGTAGGCCGCGACACTGACCACTGCACCCCTGGTAGGCCGCGACACTAACCACTCCACCCCTGGTAGGCCGCGACACTAACCACTCCACCCCTGGTAGGCCGCGACACTGACCACTGCACCACTGGTAAAGGGAATGAAACATTGTTCAGTTGTCCAGTTGTCATCCTATGTCAAACTTCCTCATAAATACATCTACCCTCTGAACACTGATGTTTGTTTGTACGTGTGGTTGTTTTTGCATTGTACTTTTCTCTCTGTCTCTGCCATACAGGGGGGGGGGGGGGGGGGGGGTTAAGGGTGGGTAGGGGTGTGTAAAAGAAACGCAGTTCAAGTGTCCGTTGGAAGAACAACCATCCCGCTCCCTCCCCCTCCCCCCTGCGAGAGGCAGACAATGAGTGTACCCCCCACACCAGTCCACTCAATCCACGCCTGTCCGGAGTATCTCGTGGTGCACGTGCCTCCCTGAAGACGTCTACACCCCGGCTGAAGTTCGGGACATCCGTGACACACCAACAACGCTGCCAGTGGGATGGACCTTTCATTCATGTCCGTCGGCTTAACTGTATTTGAGCAACAGGAAGAATCTGCAGGGAGCGGTTGACAGCAGAAGGTCTTCGGAGATGAATCCTCCTTCCCCCCCCCCCCCCCCCCCGGCCCTCCCCCCCTCCCCGCTCCCTTCAGACAAGTGTTCCGGTCACGTACTCCTTACACTCTGAAGGGCCCGGGCCGCATCCCGGTCATGACTCGTACATGCCCTTCTGCTTCCAGAATTTTTCTGTTTCTGGCACTGCCGGGATTTGAACCAGCAACTTCTGGATGGGCGCGAGTCTCAGGGCATTGCCTTTCTAGCCGTATGTCTTACCCACATCGCTGTCAGACACCGGTTCGGAGTTTTTACGGACATTTACGCCTCAAGATTGAGCAAACACATGCAGAACCGATTTGAAAGGAAACTCGGAGAGAAGATGGAATGAGCCTCAAGACAAAGGCCATTGAATTGTGGTAGAAAGACGGAAGAAGCTCCAAGACCAAACCCACTGAATTGTGGTACAAAGACGGAAGAAGCTCCAAGACCAAACCCACTGAATTTTGTTAGAAAGACGGAAGAAGCTCCAAGACCACACCCACTGAATTTTGGTACAAAGACGGAATGATTCCCGTGACCACACCCACTGACCTGTGATGGAGAGGCGGAACGAGCTCTACGACAAATCCCCCTGAATTGTTGTAGAAAGACAGAAAACGATCTCTGAGACCAAACTCACTGAATTGTGACGGAAAGACGGAATAATCCCCAAACTCACTGAACTGTGACGGAAAGACGGACAAATCCCCAAACTCACTGAACTGTGACGGAAAGACGGACAAATCCCCAAACTCACTGAACTGTGACGGAAAGACGGACTAATCCCCAAACTCACTGAACTGTGACGGAAAGACGGAATAATCCCCAAACTCACTGAACTGTGACGGAAAGACGGAATAATCCCCAAAACCAAACCCACTTAAGCACGGTAGAAAGACGGAACGAGCCCTCAGACCAAACTCAGACTGTTAAAGACGGACCACACCCTAAAACCAAACCCATTCAGTTGTAGTGGAAAGACGGACCACACCCTAAAACCAAACCCATTCAGTTGTAGTGGAAAGACGGACCACACCCTAAAACCAAACCCATCCAGTTGCAGTGGAAAGACGGACCACACCCTAAAACCAAACCCATTCAGTTGTAGTAGAAAGACGGACCACACCCTAAAACCAAACCCATCCAGTTGTAGTGGAAAGACGGAACACACCCTAAAACCAAACCCACTCAGTTGCAGTGGAAAGACGGACCACACCCTAAAACCAAACCCATCCAGTTGTAGTGGAAAGACGGACCACACCCTAAAACCAAACCCATCCAGTTGTAGTGGAAAGACGGACCACACCCTAAAACCAAACCCATCCAGTTGTAGTGGAAAGACGGACCACACCCTAAAACCAAACCCATCCAGTTGCAGTGGAAAGAAGGACCACACCCTAAAACCAAACCCATTCAGTTGTAGTGGAAAGACGGACCACACCCTAAAACCAAACCCATCCAGTTGTAGTGGAAAGACGGAACACACCCTAAAACCAAACCCACTCAGTTGCAGTGGAAAGACGGACCACACCCTAAAACCAGACCCATCCAGCTGTAGTGGAAAGACGGACCACACCCTAAAACCAAACCCATCCAGTTGTAGTGGAAAGACGGACCACACCCTAAAACCAAACCCATCCAGTTGTAGTGGAAAGACGGACCACACCCTAAAACCAAACCCATTCAGTTGCAGTGGAAAGACGGACCACACCCTAAAACCAAACCCATTCAGTTGTAGTGGAAAGACGGACCACACCCTAAAACCAAACCCATCCAGTTGTAGTGGAAAGACGGAACACACCCTAAAACCAAACCCATTCAGTTGTAGTGGAAAGACGGAAGAGCCCCAAGACCAAAGCCACTGATTCCCACCCACATCCATGCTGCGCCCAGTTTCAGGAGGCAAGTGACAGTCTGTCCGAGCTTCGTTTTCATTGTCGTCAATGTTTGTTCGTCTTGCCTGAAGACGACCACAGAGGTCGAAACGCGTAGTGTTTATTTAAGTGCTTTGTTTGTTCTTTCGTTTAGCGGTAGAGTAATGTTTCTTTTAATTCCAAGCTCATTGAATTGTGGTAGAAAGACGGAAGGAGCGAAATACCGCACGTACTGAATTGTGGTTGGGATCTAAGGCGCGGATAACAGGCGGAACGGATCCGGGATCTGTTCCACGTTGGAAGAGTTCTGCGCTCTCCCGAGCGCCCTCTCTCTCTCACTCTGTCTGTCTGTCTCTCTCTTTTCTCTCTCTCTTGTAGACCATTCTCCCGTTTTTGTTCTGGAAACTCTTTTATAGTTATTTATCGTCACAGTTTACGATATGCCCGCTTCTAATCCCTCTTCTTCTTATTTCCGTAATCTAGCGACTAGGGAGTGAAATGTACCCG
This sequence comes from Conus ventricosus, assembly GCA_018398815.1. Classification (NCBI taxonomy): domain Eukaryota; kingdom Metazoa; phylum Mollusca; class Gastropoda; order Neogastropoda; family Conidae; genus Conus; species Conus ventricosus. The sequence continues at coordinate 6,182,813 of CM031620.1, read as the reverse complement.
CTATAATCTCGGGTGGATATTTGCTGTCCGTTCTGGTGTTTCTATTTGCTTATATGTCCTTAATTTAATGTTTTTGTTGTTACATTGCTTTTGATTTATTTTCTTGTTTTTCTCTTTTCTTTCTTCTTTCTTTCTTTCTTTCTTTTTCCTTTCTTTCTTACGCTGGGTTGGATAAAGTAAGAGAATCTGTCTGGTATTTCCACTTCGTTCTCGCCTTGTGGGCTTCAAAGAGGCCAACAGTTTAGCTACTGTGTTTTAAATTGTTTGTGTCGTCGTAATCTTTTCCAGGATCTTTTCAAAATGTGAACACCCCCCCCCCCCCTCCTCCACCTCCCCCTACAACCCCCACCCCCCATCGTCGTCCCACTCCTTGAAAATACCCTGTGTGGTCTCCGAGCTAACGTGATATATGCAACCAATTAATAAACAAACAAACAACAACAACAAAAACAACCTTCTCTGCTCTTTTGAACAATGTAGATTTTCTTCTCGACGGAAGCATCTTCTCTCTCAGCACCCTCATTTCAAAGGCGGTTCGGAGATCGTCTTTGCTTTGGTATGCTGCATCTTTATTGGATCTATGATTGTTGTGTGTGTGTGTGTGTGGTGTGTGTGTGTGTGTGTGTGTGTGTGTGTGTGTGTGTGTGTGTGTTCAAAGGCAGTGTGGAGATCGTCTTTGATTTGATATGCTGCATCTAAACTGGATCTACGATTGCTTACAATTGTGTGTGTGTGTGTGTGTGTGTGTGTGTGTGTGTGTGCGCGCGCGCGAGCGCGCGCGCGCGTCCCAGCCAATCGGCCTGTCAGGGCAATGACAGGAGAACAACACAAGGTGCATACCATGTAAAAAAAAAAACAGTGGAAGGGGGGAGGGGGGTGTCTGATTTGGTGGCGGAGGTTGGGCTGGGTGGGGGGGGGGGGGGGGGGTCGCACAGTTTATCACAGGGACGGGAGATGGTGAGACACTACTATAGTAGTCTGTCGCTTCACAGGACATGGACTGAGGGGGGGGGGGGGGGGGGGGGGGGAGGGGGAAGAGGAAGCCAGTAAAACAGCATGAAGAAGACGTTTTGCACCAATGCTTAGCATACTAACTCCTCCTAACAGCCTCCTTCTCCCTATTGTCCTCCTCTCTATACTACTCTTCCCCTGTCCCATCCTGACAGACAGACGCACAGAGAGAGAGAGAGAGAGAGAGAGAGAGAGAGAGAGAGAGAGAGAGAGGTTATACATCTTTTTATTGTTACAGACCCACGGACCACACAGGACTTTTTCAAGTCGGTCAAACTCGTGTGGGGAAAAAGGTCACACATCCTCACAAAGGTCATATTCAAAAAAAAAAAAAAAGTCACATATAGACAAAGGTCATATCAAAAAGGTCACACACTGACAAAGGTCATATTCTAAAAAAAAAAAGAAGTCACATATAGACAAAGGTCATATCAAAAAGGTCACACACTGACAAAGGTCATATTCTAAAAAAAAGAAGTCACATATAGACAAAGGTCATATCAAAAAGGTCACACACTGACAAAGGTCATATTCTAAAAAAAAAGAAGTCACATATAGACAAAGGTCATATCAAAAAGGTCACACACTGACAAAGGTCATATTCTAAAAAAAAAGAAGTCACATATAGACAAAGGTCATATCAAAAAGGTCACACACTGACAAAGGTCATATTCTAAGAAAAGAAGTCACATATAGACAAAGGTCATATCAAAAAGGTCACACACTGACAAAGGTCATATTCTATAAAATAAAAAAGTCACATATAGACAAAGGTCATATCAAAAAGGTCACACACTGACAAAGGTCATATTCTATAAAATAGAAAAAGTCACATATAGACAAAGGTCATATCAAAAAGGTCACACACTGACAAAGGTCATATTCTATAAAATAAAAAAGTCACATATAGACAAAGGTCATATCAAAAAGGTCACACACTGACAAAGGTCATATTCTATAAAATAAAAAAGTCACATATAGACAAAGGTCATATCAAAAAGGTCACACACTGACAAAGGTCATATTCTATAAATAAAAAAGTCACATATAGACAAAGGTCATATCAAAAAGGTCACACACTGACAAAGGTCATATTCTATAAAATAAAAAAGTCACATATAGACAAAGGTCATATCAAAAAGGTCACACACTGACAAAGGTCATATTCTATAAAATAAAAAAGTCACATATAGACAAAGGTCATATCAAAAAGGTCACACACTGACAAAGGTCATATTCTATAAAATAAAAAAGTCACATATAGACGAAGGTCATATCAAAAAGGTCACACATCCTGACAAAGGTCATATTCTAAATAAAAAAGTCACATATAGACAAAGGTCATATCAAAAAGGTCACACACTGACAAAGGTCATATTCTAAGAAAAGTCACATTCTGACAAAGGTCATATCCTTAAAAAAAAGGTCACACACCGATAAAGGTCATATACTAAAAAAAAAAGGTCAGACACCGACAAAGGTCATATGCTAAAAAAGGTCACACACCGACAAAGGTCATGATAAAGAAGTCACACCGACAAAGGTCATAATACCCCCCAAAAAGGTCACACACCGACAAAGGTCATAATACTAAAAAGTCACACACCGACAAAGGTCATAATACTAATTTTAAAAAAAGGTCACACACCGACAAAGGTCATAATACTAATATATAAAAAAAAAGTCACATATCGACATATACTAAAAGAAGGTCAGATACCGACAAAGGTTACATCCTAAAAATAAAGGGCTACATCCAAGGAAAGATTACATTCTGAAATAAGGTCACAGCCTAATATAAAGAGTCATTTCCCAAAATATTTCACAATCTCAAAACAAAAGGACGTATCCCCCCAAAATAGTCATCATTGAAGCGTCACATCCTGAGAAAAAAAAGCAACAACAACAACAACGACTGACATGATAGTTTTGCTACTGACATCTCTAGGACTATGTTAAAAGTGCCAGGCATTCTGCTTAATTCCCAGGTTTCACACACACACACACACACACACACACACACACACACACACACACACACACACACACACACACGAGAGAGAGAGAGAGAGAGAGAGAGAGAGAGAGAGAGGGGGGGAGGGAGAGAGATAGAGAGAGACAGACAGCAGAGAGAGAGAGAGACTGACAGAAAGGAAGAGAGAGAGAGAGGAGAGAGAGAGAGAGAGAGAGAGAGAGAGAGAGAGAGAGAGAGAGAGATTGACAGACACACACAGACACACAGATAGACAGACAGATAGACAGACAGGCAGACAGACACACAAACACACTCAACCAGAAAGACAGACATATAGACACACACACACACACACACACAAAGACACACATACAGATAGACACATAGACAGACAGACAGACAGAAAGACACACACACACAAAGACACACACACATTATAGACAGACAGACAGACAAGGTCGAGGAATGACACAACGGGCCGTGATAACAGATAAAGACATAAACAGACATCACCGTGGCCTCAAAGCCCACTCACTGACTCGCGGAACGAGCCAGCAGTTAACGCCGCTCACACGTTCACCACACAGCCAGGTTATCTACAGATCGTGTCAGGCCAGGCTCAACGGGCGACCCTGCACCGTCCCGCAAGCTGCTGATAACACTCCCTGCTGGTCGAAATCCGTCACCAGCGCTAGAGGCGGTTAGAGGGCCGGGGTGGGTGTGGAGGTGGGTGGGGGGAGTGATAGGGATGCCCGAGGGATCCAGGGGGTGGGTGGGTGGGTGGGGGAGTGATAGGGATGCCAGGGGGTCAAGTGGCCCACACTTGGCCCGGGGGGTTGTGGGTTCAACCCACGTCATCCGCTGCCTCGTTGTTACAGCCAGCTGTCTGCCGCACCCGGTGACACTGTCCCCGTAGCAGTGATGCCTTGAAATGAGATCTGTATACTGCCCCCGCCCCCCCCCCCCCCCCCCCCCCCCCCCCCCCACCCCGGCCTCCAGGCCGCCGCCGCCCCCTCCCTCCCTCTCTCTGATCTCCCCTTCCTTCAGGAGACGTTTAAAAAAAAAACGAGAGCGAGAGAGGGAAACAGAGAGAGAGAGAGGAGAGAGAGAGAGAGAGAGAGAGAGAGAGAGAGGAGACAGAGAGAGAGAGAGAGAGAGACAGATGGAGAGAGACAGATAGAGAGGGAGACAGTGAGAGAGACAGATAGAGAGAGACAGAGAGAGAGAGACAGATAGAGACAGGCAAACAGAGAGAGAGATAGAGAGAGAGAGACAGATAGAGAGAGACAGGAGAGAGAGAGAGAAGGAGACAGAAAGAGAGAGAGAGAGACAGATAGAGAGAGACAGAGAGAGACCGATAGAGACAGGCAGAGAGATAGAGAGGGGAGAGAGAGAGGGAGACAGAGAGAGACAGATAGAGAGAGACAGAGAGAGAGAGAGAGAGATAGATAGAGGGAGAGGGGCAAGCAGACAGACAGACACAGACAGACGGTGAGACGGGATTGGTGGTAGCTGTGTGTGTGTGTGTGTGTGTGTGTGTGTGTGTGTGTGTGGGTGGGTGGGTGGGTGGGGGTGAATGTGGGGTGTCAGGATCTGCCTAGACGAAAAGAAAATTCATGCTGAAAAAACAAAATATTCTTCCTGTAAGCAGTTTCTTTTTTTCGTGTTGTTAAAGCACATCAGATGACCGATCCAAAGCTCAGCAAGCTCTCCCCAAACTCAACCGTCAGTAAACAAACCAATGTGTGGCAGGCTACAGGGAATGGAGGAGGGGGAAAGGTGGAGGAGGAAGAAAACTTTCAAAGATTGCCATCGTTAACCCTCCTCCGTCCCTCACCCCCCCCCCCCCTTTCCTATTCCTCCACAATAACACACTCTGAATCTGAACTAGATCTGGGCACTGCTGTTTTGACTAGCCTCCGCCTTGTTTTCAGAGAACCTGGCTATTCTTTCTTCTAATCCCTCCCCCCTTTCCTATTCCTCCCCAATGTTTTCAGAGAACCTGGCTATTCTTTCTTCTAATCCCTCCCCCTTTCCTATTCCTCCCCAATGTTTTCAGAGAACCTGGCTATTCTTTCTTCTAATCCCCCCCCCCTTTCCTATTCCTCCCCAATGTTTTCAGAGAACCTGGCTATTCTTTCTTCTAATCCCCCCCCCTTTCCTATTCCTCCCCAATGTTTTCAGAGAACCTGGCTATTCTTTCTTCTAATCCCCCCCCCCCTTTCCTATTCCTCCCCAATGTTTTCAGAGAACCTGGCTATTCTTTCTTCTAATCCCCCCCCTTTCCTATTCCTCCCCAATGTTTTCAGAGAACCTGGCTATTCTTTCTTCTAATCCCCCCCCTTTCCTATTCCTCCCCAATGTTTTCAGAGAACCTGGCTATTCTTTCTTCTAATCAATTTTCTTTTCTTCGTTTCTTCGTTTGTAATCATTCTTTTTTTTTTCTTATCGTGGAATCACTGGTGGTGGTGGTGGTGGTGGTGGTGGTGCTGGTGGTGGAAGAAGCTGTTCATGACGGTTGAAGAAAGTCCAACACTGTCCAGCACAGGTCAACTCTCCTTCCCACCCCCTTCCCTCTTGCCCACCTTGGTCCAGCTCCTCCTCGGGCCTCACTGGCGGTCCACATGACGAGGTCAATGACCACATCAATCGGAACGTCTCTCGCCGTGACCGAAGCAGCCAATCACGGGCCAAGATTTGACGTCACGAGGTCTGAACCATGAAAAACCAACGAACGAACGAACGAACGAAAAGACATACATTCCACACCCACATATACCCACACACCTCACACACCAACACCCACACACAAGGCGGGGGTCCTTGACGTAGAACAGCCTACCTGCACAGTTCCTATCACAGGACAAGCCCTTGCCAGACTGCAGCAGGCCACTGAACTAACCGTCATTCAGTGGATACCCTCACACTGCAACATAGCAGGCAATGAGGAGGCAGACCGACTGGCGAAGGAAGGAGGACAGCAGCCACAAGAGGAACAGAAAATCTCCCATGAAGAGGCCAAGACGATCATCAAGGAGAAGCAGAGGAAAAGATGGCTTCAGCTACATCCAGATTACAACCGGACAGATGCCTACTACCTCCTACCCAGACTAGACCAAGTAAACATTGTGAGGCTGAGGACGGGCCACTCCAGGCTACACCATCACATGTTCACAAGGTTCGGCATTGGCGAGTCTGCAGTGTGCCCCTGCGGTACAGCCCCAGTGACAGTGGAACACTTCCTACAGGACTGTCCAACACACCATAGCCTGAGAGCAGAGACCTGGCCTGCTGACCAACCGATGAGGGAGAAACTCTACGGATCTCTGGAGGGCCTCCGCCGGACAGCAGCCTTCGTCAGTGCATCGGGGGTTCCTGTCTGAGCGAACGACGAGGAAGAAGACAGGAATAGCTCAACGGGACTTCGACCAACATCCTTTTCCCTGTTCAAAGCCAGCCGGAAGATTGAGTCGTTCAGTACACATGCTGTTCCTGAAGAGGAACCAGAGCAAAAGTCTGACTGCACCGCGGAGCGAATGGAACCAAAACAAGCTACAATAATCAACGCGTTTCGACCTGCTGGCCATCTGCAGGCAGGACCAGCAACATGAGTCACTTTTCTTGTTCACATTAAGTCAAAGAGGAGAGGGCGATGGGCGTGTGTAGGGTGTGGGTGTGGTTTTCCTAAGCCAATGAAGGTTGTGTCTGCGCCGTTTGCAGGAAGTAAGTGACTCCACAGAAAAGTCTGGACCATCATAGGGATGGGCCAGGAATGCGCTTATTCTATAGAAAACTGTAAACTATCACATAGATTGACCGGGGAATAATGTTATTGCAGGAAAAAAAATCAACTGTCGTAAAGACGGGCTAAGAGTGGTGTTATTCTGTGGAAAACCCTGAACTGTGTAACAAATGGATCAGGATTGGTGTTACTCCATAGACAAGCCTGAACTATTATATAGGTGGACCAGGAATGATGTAATACCAGAGAAAACCCAGAACTGTTTAATGCATGGACCAGATTTGACATTATTTCATAGAAAAGCCTGAACTTTTATATAGACAAGGAATAGCATTGTTCTTGTAAAAGGCCCTGAACTGTCTTAGACATGGACTGACAGTAGTGTGACACCAGCTGACCAGTCAGTATGGTACAGCATGTAACAAGTCTTTCATGGCCGACCCCTGATGTGAGATGACAGGCAATCTTTCAGCAGGGATCTCACGTTTCCTCAACAATACAACACAGGCTGTCAGCGATGGGAATTATCACTCGCCACAAACTCAAGCTCTTCGTGGTGTCCCTCAGGGGGCTGTGCTTGGCCCCACTCTACAGTTTTTTAATTTTTTTTTTTTTATCAATGATCTACAAGATGTGGTTGACAGCCCTTGCAAAACCTCGCGGATGACATGAAAATTTATAGCAGCCACCAAGACACATTGATGGGTGACATATATAGGCTAATGAACTGAACTGACACCTAGAATCTTTATCTTGACGCAGATCAATGCAACATATTTCATGTGAGAAAAAAAGAGTTATCCTCATAATGACTATACTCTGAGATTTTCGGACAAAGAGAAAATTAGATACATTTTTTTAATGAAAAGGGCATTGGAGTTAATTTTGACGATGACTTGAAATTTGACCAATACGTATAAATGCAACTGCGAAGCCAACCAGAGTGCTTGGAATTTTAAGACATTTACTGCAGGGACAGTAATACATTGGTAACATTATTCAAAACGTTTGTAAGCCCTCGTCTGGAAGACGGAAATGTTATTTGGCATCCCTTACATAGAAACCAGTCTACTGGTGTCGCAAAACTCCAGAGAAGAGCAACAGGGCTTGTGGATGGCACCCAGGATAGACCATTTGGAGAAAGACCAGAAATTCTTGATTTAACATAATTAAATTCCGAAGAATAACAGGTGATCCGACACAAGGATTTAAAACACTAAATGGAATAGACAACTTAGGCCCTGAGAAATTTTTCGCATAATTTTTGTCATAAGGAATGCCACCTGCAAACTATACATAATTCTTCAAGGCTGATATATTTAACAATTGTTTGATGAACTAAATCGCACACTACTGGAATACATTACAAGTGAATTTTAGTGCTGCTAACTACATTAACATTAAAAAAAAACCCTCCTTGATCAGGAAGAAAAAAAAATGACCAGAAATTCTTATACGATGTATAATATGCTATGTTTAATGCATGATCTGTTCATTTTCCCCTTTGATTCACTCTCCAGCAAATATGTAGGTAGCTTCTTTGTATTCTGTGTCGGTTGACCGGGATCTGGAAAAGCCGAGATGCTTTACATACAGCAACTAACAAACAAACAACAAACAAACAAAACCGCACTGGAAATACGCTGAGCTAAAGGTTGGGCCAGGTGTGTCATGTCTTATTTATGAGACAAATCATTGACTGATAGTAAACAGATGAAATTACGGCCTCCTCACACTCTGCCTTGAAAATCTACAGAGAGAGAGAGAGAGAGAGAGAGAGAGAGAGAGAGAGAGAGAGAGAGAGAGAGAGAGAGAGAGAGAGAGAGAAGACAGACAGACAGAGACAGACAGACAGGACAGACAAAAGCAGATAGCGGTAGGAGGAGAAGGAGGAGAAGAAGAAGAGACAGACACACAAACATACATACATACATACAGACAGACAGACAGACAGACAGACAGAGACAGACAGACAGACAGACCGCAGCAGAGATGGGAGTGTGGGGAAGGAGAAAGGAAGGAGAGGGGAGGCGATGGGGAAGGAGGGAAGGAAAGAGAGAGAGAGAGAGGGAGGGAGGGAGGAGGAAGGGGCAGAGGGAGCGTCGCTCGTCCTTTAATCTCTCATTGAAATTCACAGAGACAGAGAGAGAGAGAGAGCGAGAGAGAGAGAGAGAGAGAGAGAGAGAGAGAGGGGGGGGGAATAGATATGCAAGATAACGGCCAGATCGGCCTCCCCCCCCCCCCCCCCCCTCCCCCCGAGGCATAAACCCAAGACCCCGTCAATCCATCCTAGAGATGTGGTGCAGGCCAAGGCAGCACGGTTGAAACACACAGTCATCCTAACTAGCCCCCCCCCCCCCCCCCGCTCTCCGCCCCCCCCCCTCCCCTCCTCTTCCAACTAATTAGGCACCCCACCACCCCTTCCTCCCGCCGGCCCAATCCTTCGCTTTCGTTGCCGAGAGCATGCTGATTAAAACCGATAGTCATCAGATGTGTGTGTGCCCGATTTCTAATGACTTGGCAAGGTATAGAAGCAAAATCAAGACGACGGACTTCAAGTTTAGCGACTTCTTCCTCGCGTTTTTTTCCGTCAAAGATAGGGGACAATATGAACATTAAAGCCCGCGCACTCTTTCGCTTAAAGTACGGAAAAAGCAACTTCCTCAAACTTGCACGTACCGGACGTTACACTTGGAGAAAGTACCCTTTCCCGTACTTTGACGCAGAAGAGTAAGCCTTCACGGGGGGTAAATGGGGATATAGCCAGTCAATGAATTCGTTTATAAAACTCTGTACATGCCCTTATTATGTCAAAATTTAAAAAAATAATTATGCACGAGTTCGCGTTATTCCAACTGCTGCGGCCTCCATATTTGACGGAAAGAAGTTGTCTTGATGGAGTTTGAAAAAGGGAGAGTGTTGCTCTGTGTGTGTGTGTGTGTGTGTGTGTGTGTGTGTGTGTGTGTGTGTGTGCGTGTGCGCGCGCGTTGTCTGTTGTTTGTGTAAACCTCCCCTTGTTCCTACTGTAAAGAAACGCACAAGGGGAGATCGGGTTCGGGAGAAAGTTGGACTAGGTTCATCTAATCAAGACAAAAGAGTCAGGCCCAGTGAAGATTTTCTTTCTTTTAATTTGGTCTATAGCTTTTTCTTCACAAAAAAGGGCTGGTGACAATGCCAACAAAAGGAAAAGAAAAAAAGTACAAGTAAAGGAAAAATAAAGGAAAAATAAAGGTAGAAGTAGCGACAAAGGGCTCTAGCAACCGTGGCATTTCTGGTGCCATCAGAACACCATCACCACACTTCACAGACTAAGGTGTAGTCCTCTCCGTTTGAGATTTGGGGCCTGACTGAATAACTCCGTAACTTCAAGAGCACCCACGCTTCCCCTAGCGTCACCTAGGGACGCCATCTGTCAGATCCCTACGCCTCATGAATATTTATAAGGGTCTTGCATGTTTAACTGCAACTATTAACTACAAACTTCATATCACCTACATGTCCCTCTAACCTAAGCATACAACATCTTCTCAAACATTGCGTGATCCTAAGTCTCACAAGTTTGAAATAAGAAAATAATAATCAGAACTATTTCCTTAAAAGTGCAGGATGACCAACAACCTAAATAGTAAGCCCATCCCACAACTACTGGTCTCCCTCTTACATAATGGGGCTGGCACCCCCATAAACTTTCCCCGGTCTCGTCCCCGGTCTAGCAGAGAGTATTCCCTCTTTGGAATTTCCGGCCCGTCGCCGGTCAGTGCCTACAAAGGGATTCCTCCTTAGATCGCCACACAACTGGGCGAACTCATCGGGGGTCATCAGACTACCTCCCTCGGTTAATCTAAACATTAACCATGGCACTCCTCAGTGGAAGCACACAAGAATCTTTGGTACACCATAGGTGGTGTACATTTGTAACGTCTTAAGAAGACATGTTTGTCCACAATGTGCATGTCTGTTCCGTCTTGTTGATTAAAATAAGCATTTGCTTGCACTTGACGTTTTCGCGTCTTTGTATTGTTGGCTTGATTTCAGCAACACTGCACTCTGTGCCAGTCAACAAAAACGTTAAAGTATTCCCTCAGTGATGCAACAATAATGTCTGGTCATGATTTCCAAAGATTAATCAACCTGTTGATGAAATCTGTGCACATTCATAAGTTTTGACAAAGGATCCAACGTCATGATGTCTACTGGTTGTCGATTTAATTCACGTTAACAGATGGTTGGCGTTTCTTTGTTTTCTTTTTACATAGAGGTTTGAAAGTCTTTGTTATGTCACCTTTCGCTCACTGAGGCTCAAGGCTGAACAATTTTCAGTTTTCTTCATATATGAAGTTAATTGAGTTAATTAAGGTGATCAGTTGTTTGGTAAATATGCTCTGCACGTTTTCTGTTCATAAACGCCGTTCAAAGTTCTTGGTCCGTTTGGAAATGCACACTGGCATGATGGGAGAGGGATAGGGATGGAGTTCATCCATTGTTAAGTCCCTTCCTGCACAACAGACAACAGAAGTTATTTTTTTTGTATGCACTACAGCGAGTTGTTTTTTTTGTAGGCAACCACAAGTTATTTTTTTTTGTAGGCACTCCCCACGATTTACTTTTTTGTAGGCACAACCGCGAGTTACTTTTTTGTGGGCACTACCACGAGTTACTTTTTTGAAGGCACTAAGGGGTTTACTTTTTTGTGGGCCTACCAGCGAGTTATTTTTTTTTTGGGGGCACTACCAGCGAGTTACTTTTTTGTGGGCACTCCCCACGAGTTACTTTTTTTGTGGGCACTACCAGCGGTTATTTTTTTTGTAGGCATCCCATGATTTATTTTTTTGTAGGCACAACCAGCGATTTACTTTTTTTGTGGGCACTCCGCAGTTTTTTTTTGTAGGCCAATCCAGCGATTACTTTTTTTTAGCACTACCCAGCGATTTACTTTTTTTGTAGCATACCACGAGTTACTTTTTTGAGGACTCCAGCGTTTTACTTTTTTGGCAGCACACCAGCGAGTTATTTTTTTGTAGGCACCCCAGCGAGTTACTTTTTGTAGGCACTACCCGATTTATTTTTTTTGTACACACCACGATTTATTTTTTTGTAGGCCTACCACGAGTTCTTTTTGTAGGCACTCCCGCGAGTTACTTTTTTTGAGGCACTACCGCGTTTTATTTTTTTGTAGGCATACCAGCGAGTTATTTTTTTTTTGTGGGCACACCAGCGAGTTATTTTTTTTGTAGGCACTCCCGGGAGTTTTTTTTTTGAGGCACTCCCAGCGAGTTTTTTTTGTAGGCACTCCCAGCGAGTTATTTTTTTTGTGGGCATCCCGGGAGTTTTTTTTTTGTAGGCACTCCCAGCGAGGGGCTGTTTCACCAATCACTCTTCCCCCCCTTCTGATTCTCACCCCCGCACCTAAATCTCCCCCCCCTCCCCCCTGCCCGCTGCCCCTACCCGTGCAGACCCTTTCATATTCTGACCATTTTTCCCCTTCTCCCTTCACCCCCCCCCCCCCCCCCCCCCCCCCCCCCCCCCCCTCCAGCTGCATGCCCCCGACCTTTGTCGTCTGTCTTTGCAGCAACCTTTTCACCACAGAAAGTTTCCGCCCCCCACTGTAAGATTCAGATCGCGGGGCCCCCCGTTTTCACTGGCATAAAATGGTTTCTTACAAACGGGGGGGATTAGCGGCAAGATTTCCTCTGTGATGCATGCGTTCACGGGCCCGGGCCTCGGTTTACAATCACAGCCATGGACAGAGAGGGGAGGGGAGTCGACACAGATGTGAACTCCACAGAGAAAGGTCTTCACACCTAGTGCACTTTAAGTTAACCCCGCTCCCCAACAAAACAAAAGCATACCCCGCGCTTTCCCACTTTAAAATTCCCCAAGTTCTTCAAACTTGTCTTTAGGAAAATCGAACTCCGGGCCTTGGGGGCAACCCTCCGAGGGATACCCCCAAATCCCCCCCCCAGCAGCGTTAGTTCTTCCCCCATCACCCCCCCACCAAACTCATACAGGCTTTACAACAATGCCGAACAGAAGCTGGGACTGACAGGGGGCAACAAGACCGGGGTTTCCCACCCTTTTTGATGGATCGTGGCGGCAGACGACTTTCCCCTTTTCCCCCCAACCCCCAAAGCACACCTACAGGTACCAAAGGGATTCGCGCCCAAACGAAGTGTCGGGCACTGCCAAAGACAATCCTTTGTCACCCCCCCCGAACCTCATGAGTTCCCCCTCAGGGCGGGGAAAGATGGTTTTTTGACGATGAAAATTAACAGCAGGGGTTTCAGTGGATGTTAACATTCTTACGGGACGGGTTTCCCGGCGGAATTGTAAGCGACAAGGGTCGAAGCCCGAAGGTGGTGATGATTTGACTTTTGGGAAAGTTTGGGCGCATGAGAAAGAATGGGTTCACAAAAAAAGGTGTTGTGTGTTGTGGTGGTGTGGTGTGTGTGGTGTGGCGTGCGTGCGTGCGTGCGTGCGTTGTGGTGAGAGAGAGAGAAGAGAGAGAGAGAGAGAAGGTGGGGGAGGGAGAGAGGGGGGGGGAGGGGGAGGAGGGGGAGAGAGAGAGGAGAGAAGAGAAAGAGAGAGAAGAGAGGGGAGAGAGAGAGAGAGAGAGAGGGGAATTATGTGTGTGTATTTTTGTTGTAAAATGTAGCATGGTGGTTGTGTGTGAAGAGAGAGAGAGGGGAGAGGGGAAGAGAGAGAGAGAGAGAGGGGGAAAAAGGAGAGAGAGGACAACAACAGACAGACAGTTAAAAAAACAGATACAGACGAACAACACAGTACAGAGAACAGAGACGACGAGAGACGAAGAACAAGAAAAAAACCCCCGCTTCCGGGGGATTTGAACCCCGGCTCCCACTTCCTGGGCGGCCCCCCCCCCCCCCCCCCCCCCCCCCCCCCCCCCCCCCCTTTCAAGTACCCACGCAGCTTTCCACGGGAGGGAGAAACTCATCAGGTCTAAGCTGTCCCATCCTGAAAATAGATCACGGTTTGCGCTCCGTTCGTCACACAAGCCTTGAACGCCAGTTTCGCTCTGTTCTCAGCATCGCCAGTGGGCTTAGCGACCACTTCAGCCTGAAATTGACTGCTCCAAAAGGGGCGGAATTTCCTTCACTGCCGGCGTGAAAACAGCCTCTTCTCTTCTGGAAGCTCTCCATGGAATGATCTCGCCATCAGACTCTGATCCATCCAGCGATAAGGCTGGTGCCAGACAGAGATGGGAGGGAGGATGGCGTCACGTTCGTGTCAAAATGTAACATGTTGTGATGGACAGGCCGATAGAGCCTGGGGGAGGGGGGGGGGGGGGGGGGGGGGGTTAAGGTAACAAAGGGCTCACTGTGTCAGGTCTGTGCGTCATCTTGCAAAGAAGGGTTCTTGCTGACATGACGAGGTACATCGACAACTGTGGGTTACCACATTTTTGCTGACGTGGCACGGCAAGATCAACGGTTATGGGTGACGTGGACCACACTTCAGGATGTGCGCGGAAGGTCTTCAATCTACGTGTCTCCAGCTCAAAAAAAAAACAAAAAAAAAAAAAAAAAAAACGAAGAAGAAAAGACAGAAAGCGCATTACGTAATGAAAGCAAATCAAAAGCAAAACAAAAACAAAGATATGAAATTCTTCGAGCAATTCTCTTCCCCTATTCGTACACCGTTCCTCCTTACTTCGAACAAAACCAAATTCCTTCCGCTTATTTCGCTCCAAATCTGAACAGTAAAAGGAGAAGAACGAAGAAAGGAATGCAAAAAAAATAGGAATGGGAAAGAAAAGAATAAAACAAGAATGGAGAAAAAAACAACAACAAACAAAGACGAAAGAAAGCAAAGAAACAAACAAAAAGACAAACGGGGCATTTAGTGGAACATTCTTAAACCTGTTCACCCCTTCCTTAAAAAAAGACAGAAACAAACAAAAGACAAACGGGGCATTTAGTGGAACATTCTTAAACCTGTTCACCCCTTCCTTAAAAAAAGACAGAAACAAACAAAAGACAAACGGGGCATTTAGTGGAACATTCTTAAACCTGTTCACCCCTTCTTAAAAAAGACAGAAACAAACAAAAAGACAAACGGGGCATTAGTGGAAATTCTTAAACCTGTTCACCCTTCCTTAAAAAAGACAGAAACAAACAAAAAAGACAAACGGGGCATTTAGTGGAACATTCTTAAACCTGTTCACCCCTTCCTTAAAAAAAGACAGAAACAAAACAAAAAGACAAACGGGGAATTTAGTGGAACATTCTTAAACCTGTTCACCCCTTCCTTAAAAAAAGACAGAACAAACAAAAGACAAACGGGGCATTTAGTGGAACATTCTTAAACCTGTTCACCCTTCCTTAAAAAAAGACAGAAACAAACAAAAAGACAAACGGGGCATTTAGTGAACATTCTTAAACCTGTTCACCCTTCCTTAAAAAAAGACAGAAACAAACAAAAGACAAACGGGGAATTTAGTGGAACATTCTTAAACTGTTCACCCTTCTAAAAAAAAGACAGAAACAAACAAAAAGACAAACGGGCATTTAGTGGAACATTCTTAAACCTGTTCACCCCTTCCTTAAAAAAAGACAGAAACAAACAAAAGACAAACGGGGCATTTAGTGGAACATTCTTAAACCTGTTCACCCCTTCCTTAAAAAAGACAGAAACAAACAAAAGACAAACGGGGCATTTAGTGGAACATTCTTAAACTGTTCACCCTTCCTTAAAAAAAGACAGAAACAAACAAAAAGACAAACGGGGCATTTAGTGGAACATTCTTAACCTGTTCACCCCTTCCTTAAAAAAGACAGAAACAAACAAAAAGACAAACGGGCATTTAGTGGAACATTCTTAAACCTGTTCACCCCTTCCTTAGCATTTAGTGGAACATTCTTAAACCTGTTCACCCCTTCCTTAGCATTTAGTGGAACATTCTTAAACCTGTTCACCCCTTCCTTAGCATTTAGTGGAACATTCTTAAACCTGTTCACCCCTTCCTTAGCATTTAGTGGAACATTCTTAAACCTGTTCACCCCTTCCTTAAAAAAAGACAGAAACAAACAAAAAGACAAACGGGGCATTTAGTGGAACATTCTTAACCTGTTCACCCCTTCCTTAAAAAAAAGACAGAAACAAACAAAAAGACAAACGGGGCATTTAGTGGAACATTTTAAACCTGTTCACCCCTTCCTTAAAAAAAGACAGAACAAACAAAAAGACAAACGGGGCATTTAGTGGAACTTCTTAAACCTGTTCACCCCTTCCTTAAAAAAAGACAGAAACAAACAAAAAGACAAACGGGGAATTAGTGGAACATTCTTAAACCTGTTCACCCCTTCCTTAAAAAAAGACAGAAACAAACAAAAGACAAACGGGGCATTTAGTGGAACATTCTTAAACCTGTTCACCCCTTCCTTAAAAAAAGACAGAAACAAACAAAAAGACAAACGGGGCATTTAGTGGAACATTCTTAAACCTGTTCACCCCTTCCTTAAAAAAAGACAGAAACAAACAAAAAGACAAACGGGGAATTTAGTGGAACATTCTTAAACCTGTTCACCCTTCCTTAAAAAAAGACAGAAACAAACAAAAAGACAAACGGGGCTTAGTGGAACATTCTTAACCTGTTCACCCCTTCCTTAGCATTTAGTGGAACATTCTTAAACCTGTTCACCCTTCCTAGCATTTAGTGGAAACATTCTTAAACCTGTTCACCTTCCTTAGCATTTAGTGGAACATTCTTAACCTGTTCACCCCTTCCTTAGCATTTAGTGGAACATTCTTAACCTGTTCACCCCTTCCTTAAAAAAAGACAGAAACAAACAAACGGAGCATGTAGAACAACAACACAACAACAACAGCAGGAAAAACCAAAAAAACAACAACAACAACACACACACAAAACAAAGAACTCTAGCCAACTTTATCCACCGTCACCGTCGACCAATGAAAAGCGGCGATGGGCCTCCCAACAGGTGCTGTGTTATGGGGATGAAGGAACTGCCGAAAACGGGAGGTTGGACGATCTTGACCTATCCAACTTCCCTTCTGAGAGGACGGGTCACTCTTGACCCATGGCGTCATCAGACACCAACCGGCGTCACACACGTTATATATATATATATATTATATATTTATATATATATATTATATATATATATATATATATTATATATATATATATATTTGTTAAAATAGATTTTTTTAAAATAGAATCTACAAATTTGTTTCGAGCGCGTTGCGCTGTCATCAGGATGGTTTTTGGTTTGCCGCCGCCGATGTTATATAGCGTGTGGGCTCCCGTTTGCGGTTGTTTGCACGTGCGGGTTGGCTGCACGTGTTTTTTGGGGGCTTTCAGGTTTTTGTTTTGGGTGTATTTCACTAACAACGATTTCCATTTATGCTGCAGTTGTTTACTATTTCTGTTTTGGTGTTTAAGTTGCTAAGTGTGGTTTGCATAGTATTAACCATTTTTCAGTTAAACATAGGTTGCACCTTTTGAAACATTGCTGTATGGTGATGCTCTTTTTATGATTTTCCAGGATATATTGTAGCGTTGTTTTTGCGTCTTTAAGTTTCCAGATATATTTGTCAGTTCTGTTTGGTTTTTATATTTTTCTTTATTAAATGACTGTTTGTGGTTTGCATATCTGGCTTTGAAGTGGTTTTCAGTGATCCCTATGTATGTTTCTTTTTCATTTTCTGATGTCACAGTAGCTGGTATACAATGTTGTTGTGAAGACATTTATTGTTTAGTGGGCACTGCTCCTTTCTGTTGCAATTGCAAGATTTCCTTTCTTCACCCTTCTTTGCTGTGTTGATTTTCATTTTGTTGGATGCGTCAATTAGGTTTTTGAGGTTGGGCATACATGAGTACGATAGTTTGACAGTGTTTTTGTTAAATATTTTGGACAGTTTGTGTTCTTTTGGAAATGAAGTTGTTAGGATTTTGAAGAATTCTTTCCCTATGTTTGTTTTGAGTTTCCCGTCGTATGGGGGGTTATACCATATGATTTTTCTTTTCCTATTTTTCTTGCTTTTATTTGTGTGTTGTCTGGGTTGTATTGTAATTTGTAATTGTATCCACTTGTTTGTAGTGCCTCCTGGTATTCTACTGCTGCATTGTTGAACACTCTCTCACTGCATGACAGGTTTGATAGTCTCTCTGTTTATGCCATGGGGTATGGTCTTTAATATAGATGGTGGATGGTTACTTTTGGTGTGTACATAAAGAGGTGTATCGTTGGGTTTCTTGTATGGTTTATATATGTGATTGTTGAGATCCAGTGTTATGTCTAAGTAGTTCACTACCTTTTTGTTTGCTTCAATGGTAATCTTTAAGTTGTGGTTTTGGAAGATTTTGCATGTGAATGGTCGGACTATTCATGCTGTCCAACATCAAGAAAAAACTCGGAAAAACAAGTCGGACTATACAGAGACGATGGCCTTGCTGCACTAACCAACAATCCAAGAACCATCGAAAACAAGAAGAAAGAACTATGCAAAATCTTCCAAAACCACAACTTAAAGATTACCATTGAAGCAAACAAAAAGGTAGTTGAACTACTTAGACATAACACTGGATCTCAACAATCATATATATAAACCATACAAGAAACCCAACGATACACCTCTTTATGTACACACCAAAGTAAAGCAAGAAAAATAGGAAAAGAAAAATCATATGGTATAACCCCCATACGACGGGAAACTCAAACCAAACATAGGGAAAGAATTCTTCAAAATCCTAACAACTTCATTTCCAAAAGAACACAAACTGTCCAAAATATTTAACAAAAACACTGTCAAACTATCGTACTCATGTATGCCCAACCTCAAAACCTAATTGACGCATCCAACAAAATGAAAATCAACACAGCAAAGAAGGGTGAAGAAAGGAAATCTTGCAATTGCACCAGAAAGGAGCAGTGCCCACTAAACAATAAATGTCTTCACAACAACATTGTATACCAGGCTACTGTGACATCAGAAAATGAAAAAGAAACATACATAGGGATCACTGAAAACCACTTCAAAACCAGATATGCAAACCACAAACAGTCATTTAATAAAGAAAAATATAAAAATCCAAACAGAACTGAGCAAATATATCTGGAAACTTAAAGACGCAAAAACAAGCTACAATATATCCTGGAAAATCATAAAAAGAGCATCACCATACAGCAATATTTCAAAAAGGTGCAACCTATGTTTAACTGAAAAATGGTTAATACTATGCAAACCACACTTAGCAACTTTAACACCAAAACAGAAATAGTAAACAACTGCAGGCATAAATGGAAATCGTTTGTTAGTGTACACACCCAAAACAAAAACCTGAAAGCCCCCAAAAAACACGTGCAGCCAACCGCACGTGCAAACAACCGCAAACGGGAGCCCACACGCTATATAACATCGGCGGTGGGCAAACAAAAACCATCCTGATGACAGCGCACACGCTTGAAACAAATTTGTAGATAGTTTTAAGATTCCTCTTTTAACTTGTTTTAACTATATATATATATATATATCCACTGCAGAAATGGTCTGTCCTTTCTCTCTGTCTCCTCTTTGCCCCCCCCCCCCCCCCCCCCCCCCTTCGTCCATTCCATCCCTACGCCCTTATCTTCTGAAGTTCAAATGACACCCCCCCCCCCCCCCCCAACTTCGCCCTTCCCCAACTCTACTGAAATCCTCCAGTTCCGGTACTTCAAGGCCAGTCCACGCCATCCATCTTGGTTCCATTGTGGGCCCTCGACGGTAACGTTCGGTGCAAGTTCCTGCTCCCCCCCCCCCCCCCCCCCCCCCCCCCCCCCCCCCCCCCCCCCCCCCCCCCCCCCCCCCCCACCATACAATCCTGTCCCCTCCTCTCCCTATCATCCCCACTTTCCTTCCCTTCAATCGTTATCCCCAGCTCTTACTTCCAACTTCCATCCCCCTCCTCCACCGCCCCCCACCTTTCCACTCAATTTATTCAGGTCCAGATCCGGATTCCAACCCCTCTTCCCCTCCCCGGCCCCCACCCGTAGCCCTGTCCCTCAGCGAATCACCCTGTTTAAAGAGTTTCCAGGTGCAATGTCCTTAGATACGAGTATAGATATGTAGAATGAAGATAGCAGTCACTGACATTCCATCTTTTAACCCCTCTCTCTCTCTCTCTTCTCTCTCTCTCTCTCTCTCTCTCTCTCTTCTCTCTCTCTCTCTCTCTCCTCTTCAAACCAGAACATACAAACTAGGAGGACAAATTCTTATATATTTTTAACACACACACCGAAGACGTGAAAATTACGCAATTTGAATTTAAGGAATTTTTCTCAACAACCGTTATGTTGATTCATGAAAAAAAAAATGTGAGCATGCTCGTATTTGTTGTTCTGAATGCGTTTTGTTATTGTACACCACCTATGGTGTACCAGAGTTTCTTGTGTGCTTCCACTGAGGAGTGCCATGGTTGATGTTTAGATTAACCGAGGGAGGTAGTCTGACGACCCCCGATGAGTCCGCCCAGTTGTGTGGCGATCTAAGGAGGAATCCCTTTGTTGGCACTGACCGGCGACGGGCCGGAAATTCCAAAGAGGGAATACTCTCGGCGGGACTGGGGAAGAGACCGGGGAAGTTTATGGAGGTGCCAGCCCCGTTATGTAAGAGGGAGACCAGTAGTTGTGGGATGGGCTTACTTTTAGGTTGTTCGTCATCCTGTAATTTTAAGGCAATAGTTCTGATTACTATTTTTATTTCAAACTTGTGAGACCTAGGATCACGCAATGTTTGAGAAGATGTTGTATGCTTAGGTTAGAGGGACATGTAGGTGATATGAAGTTTGTAGTTAATAATTGCAGTTAAACATGTAAGACCCTTATA
>CM031620.1:6127240-6159740 GCA_018398815.1 Conus ventricosus | reverse complement strand
CCTATCAGCGGCATCTGTCCCGTGCAAACGGCGGGATCACTCTCGCTGAACGCAAGCTCTAACACAGATTTACTTCCCTTGCAATTTTTGAGCATCGTTCTGTTGAGAGTCTGAAATTGCTTTGCTTCAACTTCATGTCGCGTGCAAATTTTTATTTTTATTTTTTTTTATTTTTACGTTTTACGTTGATTGCCATTGTTAACGATACAAAATCATTAACAAGTCGTCGTGAACAGAAGACGTGTCATTGCGGAACAAGTTAAAACACGACAGCGCTTTCACTCTAAGAAAACGATAAACATGTGTGAGAAAGAAGCACGATGCTATGTCAAACGTGAAACGTAATAAGTCATTTACATGTCACACGAATATCCCCAAAATGTATTGGCATCGTCGCAATAGGTCTGATAGATATCATCTCCACTGAGTAGTCAAACAAGTTTGTGGAACTTGCGACGACTAGATGTCATTCCCGCATTTGTGGGACGCAACGTTTCATTATCCGACTTTCAGATCAGGGAGACATAAGCGACACCTCGTCAAAAATAAACAAACGAAGACAAAAACATACAAACAAACAAAAAGAAACAAAAACAAAAAAAACGATGTTGATTGTTATAAATCACTTGAGCACCGAATCCTGAAAGACAATTTGCGATGCTATAAATTTAACTAAGATTTGATTAATTAAGTGCTACAAGCACAGTATTGAGCCTGTCCGTCCCGACATCAAGCCAGTTTAAAAGTTGCTTCCAGGCTATTATATTGTAGACAGTGGAACCGTTTGGACAAATTGAATGGCGGAATTTTCTCACTGTATAAAATGAAACAATTTGGACAAAAAGTTTGGCTAAATTTTCGCACTGTAGATATAGGAACAATTTGGACAAAAATCATGGTTGAATTTTCTCACTGCAGATAATTGAATTATCTGGACAAAAAGTATGTCTGAATTTTCGTACTGTATAAAATGGAACAATTTGGACAAAAAGTATGGCCGAATTTTCGCACTGTAGATAAAGGAACAATTTGGACAAAAAGTATGGCTAAATTTTCGCATGTAGAAAATGGAACAATTTAGACAAAAAGTATGTCTGAATTTCCGTCTCAATCGAATGTTAAGCCTAACCAAATTGCAGTCTCTAAAAATGGACGCAGTGAAAGTTTCAGTTCAGCAGCAGTAATTCGGTGGCTTTTGACTGATTAGTATCCAGCAATTGTGAACATGACTGGTTAAGAGTTCATTGAGATACAGGCTTATCGGATTTGTAGGTACTGTAACTTAAATTTAAGGCTGTCTTGCAAGTACAGTGCTGAAGCAACAAAGTTCACACCTTGATCGGTTCAGAATCCACCTGAAATAATCTGTTGCAAGAAAATGTTGTTGTCAGTATGGTTTCAGCGAAAATGACGAACAAAACAGCGTGACACTCGATCTGTCACAAAGACTCGTTCACCTGTCACAGCATATGATCCAGCCTATTGCGAAGAGCTTGGAGTCTTTCTCTGGAAATCTTTAAGTATGAAGAAATGCCAGTTTTAGAGCTGCTGCTTGTTGAAATAGAGGAAATAAAAGCCCGGACACTCTGTCTGTCTGTCTGTCTCCCTCTCTCTTACACACACAAACGCACGCACGCACGCACGCACGCACGCACGCACGCACGCACGCGCGCACGCACGCACGCACGCACGCACACACGCACACACACACACACACACACACACACACACACACACACACACACACACACACACACGCGCGCGCACAAACACACGTATAAACCATAAACATACATGAGTCTATTCAAAAACAGAACAGAACACCGTTTGCAAACTTAAACACACGCACACTGCCTCCCTCCCATCCTGTCTCAACCACAACAACAGGAGTCTGGGTTAACGCGTTCATCCATCCGAACAGGGCAGTAGCCTCTAGCAGCCTTACATCACGCTGTTCTTTTCCATGCTGTTTGTGTTTACGGCGAACGTCATCACCTTCATTTCCAATGCAAATGAGAGACCCCGAGCACGTTTGGTGACATCGTTTCCACGGAAACGGCATAAAAAGGCTAACGTCCCCCCCTCACCCCCCCCCCCTCACCCCCCCCCCCCCCCCCCCCCCCTCTGCCTGGCGTTATGCACGTAAGGCCATCGAAGTGTTAATGACTCACAGTCTAGGGCACAGCATTACTGAAGACGAAACCCATCCCTAATACCCATTTTTTTGCAGGGTGGACAAAGAAAGTTTCCGAACACGTATTTCAGCCATTGAATGATCAGATTGTAGGCCCCTCTGTGAAAGAGTGCAGTCATTGAATGATCAGATTGTAGGCCCCTCTGTCAGCCATTGAATGATCAGATTGTAGGCCCCTCTGTGAAAGAGTACAGCCATTGAAGGATCAGATTGTAGGCCCCTCTGTAAAAGAGTGCCATTGAATGATCAGATTGTAGGCCCCTCTGTGAAAGAGTACAGCCATTGAATGATCAGATTGTAGACCCCTCTGTGACAGAGTACCATTGAATGATCAGATTGTAGGCCCCTCTGTGAAAGAGTACAGCCATTGAATGATCAGAATGTAGGCCCCTCTGTGAAAGAGTGCAACCATTGAATGATCAGAATGTAGGCCCCTCTGTGAGAGAGTACAGCCATTGAATGATCAGATTGTAGGCCCCTCTGTGACAGAGTACAGCCATTGAATGATCAGATTGTAGGCCCCTCTGTGAAAGAGTACAGGCATTGAATGATCAGATTGTAGGCCCCTCTGTGAAAGAGTACAGCCATTGAATGATCAATGTAGCCTCTGTGACAGAGTACCATGAATGATAGATTGTAGCCCCTCTGTGAAAGAGTACAGCCATTGAATGATCAGAATGTAGGCCCCTCTGTGAAAGTGACTTGATATCAGAAGTAGCCTCTTGAAGGTACCATTGAATGATCAGATTGTAGGCCCCTCTGTGAAGAGTACAGCCATTGAATGATCAGATTGTAGGCCCCTCTGTGAAAGAGTACAGCCATTGAATGATCAGATTGTAGGCCCCTCTGTGAAAGAGTACAGCCATTGAATGATCAGATTGTAGGCCCCTCTGTGAAAGAGTACAGCCATTGAATGATCAGATTGTAGGCCCCTCTGTGAAAGAGTACAGCCATTGAATGATCAGATTGTAGGCCCCTCTGTGAAAGAGTACAGCCATTGAATGATCAGATTGTAGGCCCCTCTGTGACAGAGTGCAGCCATTGAATGATCAGATTGTAGGCCCCTCTGTGACAGAGTGCACGTCTGTTATAAATAACAGATGGCACTGATAGGGAAAAAGTTGGGAAAACTCACCATCGCATAAGACTCTTTTTTATTATTTTATTTTTTTTTGGTCCAGAGCAAAGTTGCAGAATAGAAAAATAATGGATTGCCAACTGTGAAGGAAAATTTCCTGAACAAACAAACATGAAAAACAGAAACAGAAACAAAACAAACACAAAAACAAAGACAAAATCAAAAACAAAACCTCAGTGCCCCTCCCCCCCCCCCCCCCCCCCCAGTCTGTTTGTTACTTTCTCTGCCTCTCTTTCTTTGTCTGTCTGCTGTGTCTGTCTGTCTCCTAACTCTCTGTCTCCAAACTCTCCCCCCCCCCCCCCCTCACCACTTTAAGCTCTTAACCCCACGCCCCTTTTCATCGCTTCAAGCTCTTAAGCCCCCCCCCCTTCCCCTCCACTCCCCTCTTCCATCCCATCCCGCGCCCTCTCTCTCTCAGTCTCTCGCTCACTGCCTCGAGCTGCTTTTCATTAACATGTCAATCAACCCAAACAAGAAACAAAACTGGGACACTCAAACTTCCTGTTATGATAGAGCACACACACACACAGCGCGCGCACGCACGCCACACACACACACACACACACACACACAACACACACATGTGTATATGTGTATATGTATGCATGTGTATATGTATACCTATGTACATGCTCGTGCATGCGTGTGTATGCCTCAAAGGAATGGATATGTCAACGTGTCGACAATATTCTTTGAATATACATACCGTGCACAATTTGTGAAGACAATGTACATATTGTACATAACCAATCTCTCTCTCTCTCTCTCTCTCTCTCTCTCTCTCTCTCTCTCTCTCTCTCTCTCTCTTTCGCCACTTTCTGGATTTTCCCCTTCTCATTTGTACACTCCCTACCTCCCACCCCCCATCCATTTCATCTCTGGTTTCTATTTTTCATTGTCTTTGATTTTCATAAATTTCTGTGATTTTTCGTCGTTTCATCTATATATATATATATATTTCTTTTTTTTATGGATGGCTTGATGTAAAAAAGCAAATTTATTGCTTATTCAATGTTCCATCTGAAATAAAATTTTGACTTCGACTTTGACTTTGACACACACACACACACACACACACACACACACACACACACACACACAACACACACACACCCGCTCCAGCGCCGTATTAATCAAGACAGCAGCAGCAGAAGTGTAACTATGTCAGTGGCGAACAAGAACTGAATTTTGATGGGTCGGGGCAGCTCACTTTGAAATTGGCTAAACAGGTATTTTTTTCAGCATTAAAAAAAAAAACACAACAACAGCAAAAAACCAGGTTGACTGTTTTGCAATTTGTTACGTAAATAGACCAATTAGCGATGCACGTTTTTCCCTCCCAGTCTCAGAAACAAGTTTGTTTTCCTCACAATCTTAGAATGACCCACTCGTTTTAAAATTAAGAGTTCACCTCTCTCTCTCTCTGTGTTATTTTTGCCGCATGTGTTTCCTTCTTTCTACCGCTCATTCTTACTTGTTTGACTTTTTTTTATACCTCATTTCTGTCTGTCTTTCTTTCATTCATTCTTTTTTTCTTTCATCCCAAAGCCGACGTGTCTGAGTCGTAAGTTAAGCGGACTAGACGCAGCGACAAACCTGGTGAAAACCAAAGATGAAAAAGTGACAGGACAAGTATCGTGCCTCGCTCTCCCTTCTTCACCATTGTCGGAGTCCCGTTCGCTCGGACAGGTCACCAACCACTTTCAGGCACCATAATCACCGCGTGCCACGAGAGAATCGTTGAAATGGCCGTGCCGCCCTCTCAGGTTACTATGTATGCCAGTGTAGTGTTGTTATGCCATGTTCAGTATGGGCGGTCCATTGTCTGCACGCAGCCTCTGCTCACAGTGTATGTGCCTCACACTTGACAGTGTGACTATCAGTGGTGAAGTGTGGGGGATAGGAGCCAACCCACGAACAGCAGAGACAGATAGCCAGATCACATCATAAGAAAACAGTGAATGTCTCCGATATGCAGTGAAACTCAACCTAGCGAAAGGAGAAGATACTTATCCACCACTAACCCCCTCTGCTCTATACCCCTGAGGGAATAGAAGCAAAAATTTTAGTTTGTGTTTTTTTTTCTCCTGCAATAAAATACAATTGACAAGGGGTGAACGGAAGGAGGTTAGGATTTGGCGATAAGACTTTGGAGATAGGACTTTGAAGTTGCCCAATTTGGAACGAAAACGTCATTCAGCTCCTGTGTGACGTGCAACTCTCCCACTGACGCCATCTCCTAGGATCATAAAACATGACGTATGAGGCTCTTCATCTCATCGACACGGTTCAATCAACCATGATTGAAGTGGCGTTTGCGGGATTTTTCACGCTTCACTGGTCTCTAGGGCAAAACTAGGATAGGCGTGGGAAGGAAGGGGCTGGGGGGAGGAGAGGAGAGAGGGCATGTATGGAAAGATTGGTAAAGAGGGAGAAGGTGGAATGTAGGCAGGTGAAGGGGGGGGGGGGGGGTGAAGAAGGGGAGGTGAAGGTGGGAGAAAGGGGGAGCTCTTTGTATATCTTGCAATCAATATTCAGGAAATTTCTGTGTTCACACACCAATATCCATCCATACCACTTCCCTACCACCCACACAGGAACAGGGATAAAGAGGAGAGAGAGAGAGAGAGGGGAGAGAGAGGAGAGAGCGAGAGAAGAGAGAGAGAGAGAGAGAGAGAGAGAGAGAGACAGACAGACAGACAGACACTAATAAACACCATACCCCCTGCCTCCTCTCTAATCCAACTAGAGCAGCAGTCATCAAATGTTTCCAAAAGTTACTTCAGGAAATCAGCGACTGATCGACTGAAAGTCTACGTAGTCATGTGGGTTAAAAAAAAAAAAAAGTGCAGCACCATGAAATTGGCTGGAAAGGGTTAACGACTGAATTCAAGTTTTCAAACAAGAGTGACTGTCACAAAAAAAAGATAAACCGACGCAAACAACAATTTAATAAACACAACATGAGTGACAGTTGCTGCCTTGTTTTCTCTCTTTTCATTGTTGTTTGCTGTTGTTGTTGTTGCTGTGAGAAACTAGCAGGTCTTCTACGGTGCAAACAACATATTTGGGTAAATACCGCAAGTTACCTCAACGGATCGTTTTGATCATGTATGTCAGGCAACAGAATGAGATCTCACAAGACGTTTACCTTATTGGAAAATGTTGTCTACTCAATTTAAACCGGAAGCTGTCATGGAGATGGCCAAGCAAGGGGGAAACAATCTAAGCACTGAGGGGGGACAACTGATAGTAGATTTGTGTAAATGATGGCCACAGCTGGAAACAAACTGTAGACTTCTTCGGAAGCCGTGAGCTTGCAATGTGACCCGAATGAAAACGGAATTGCGGTGTCGCATTCAAAGGAATATCCGCACAAAGGTGTCCAGCCAGCGAATCTGTCAAAGTGATGTGAGATGCAACTGTTCGGAGCTTCAGAGCGATAACTTTGTTCCACAGCTGACAAAAGTCACCTGTTTGCTGCCGTACTTTACGACGTGGGCATGCGGTACCCTGCGCACGCCCGGAGTTCATGGAAGGGTGTTGAAGATTGTGAGGGACGCATGGGTACAGCTGGACTGCCATTTACATCTGGGAAAAAAAAGTGATCTCCAGGGATGAGTGTCGGGCGATTGTGGGAGCACTTATACGATTGTGCAAGTGGGAATTTGCAGGGGAAATGTGTTTGTTTGTTTGTTTGGTTTTGTTGATGTTGTTATTGTTGTTGTTGTCGTCGGGTTTTTTTTTTTTGTTTGTTTTTTTGCTGTCCCATCTTCCGTGCCACCTCAGTGGCATTGGACCCACGCCGCTCATTCCGACTCCCGGTCCGTTTCCACAGCTCCGGCATCGGCAGTTTGTAGGAAGCAATCAATGCCAAGCCGTCAAGAGGCAACCCATCGGAGGAGACACTGCATTGCTGCCGAGTCAATTCGGTAGTGTTCAGTGGCACCTGTTCTGATCCAATATACGCAAGACACCACCTACAATCCACCATACTGACGATAATAATTGCTAGGTCACGGAGCCGGCGTGAGTGAGCTCTCCCTCCGATGGGCGCCACCATGTCCATCCCCAACGACAGCACCCGTGAACTTGCCGATACCGGTGACCACGGCCACAGACGTGGAGAGGACATCGTAATTGAGGTCACCATGGGAGCAGGGCATGAAGGGCCACAAACTTTGAGAATTTCTTTTCATGCTGATCGATGAGAATGAGGATGATTAAGATGATGCTACGGATTTCCATTTCGGTCTGAGACTACATGACAGGGCTGTACTCTACGCTTGCTTTCATAATATATCCCTGCGTCAACCAGGCCCGAGAGATACATCCACCTGCAGTACTGGTCAGAAATTTGAGCGACACTCTCAGAAAGCATCCATTAAGTGGATGAAACTCGACTGTGTGGTCCCAGTCTTCCCAGTTGAGCCCTAGCAAACTCAACTCTGGGTAGGAGCCGGTCGGGACAGAAAAATCCCACATGGCTCTGATGGGAATCGAACCCACGACCTCCCAGCCAGGAGTCCGCGACGCTAACCACTTCGCCACGGTGGCTAGTTTGCAGGGGAAGTTTATCACCCCGACTGCCAGAACACCTGCAGACCAACTAAGATGCAAGATATGATTTCAGGGCTGCTTCATCTGGTACAGCATTGGAACTCTGTGTATAGTATAATGGAATATAAAATGCTTAAAATACAAGGATGTGTTGAATAAATATCACTGATCAGTTGTTACCCCTTTCAGGAACCTGTTTCGGAATAAAAGCAGGGGAAGACACGTCTGGCTTCCCAGTGCAGAGTTATCTTTTCTCATTTTATTGGTCAAGAAAATATATCAAGACTGTCAAATTATTGATTTGAAACACACGTCAGGATAGCTCTTCGAAAATGGACTCTTTTGCCTTACAACACAACGTTTCACACCCATGTTTCTCTCTCTCTCTCTCTCCTCTCTCTCTCTCTCTCTTTGAACTGTTGAGCTGAATGACGGGGGCAAATTTGCTTTGGTCGTAGGCACTAGCGGCATCTGAAAACAGCGAGGTCACTCTCGCTTTGACACAGATTATCTCCCTTGCAGGTTTCCGAACTTCGTCAATTTCTTAATAAAACTCGACATGTATCAAGACGACAGTGCATCTGCACATCTGCATACAAGCCAGAAAACATCATCAGCATCACTTGGCCAATACAGTTCCCAGTCTTGATCTTACATTTTTTCAGATTCACATACTTTCAGTCACGTCCTTGCTTGGGAACACAGTATCCCCGGTCTGAGCAAAGGTATTTGAATGAAATCTGGTATACATATGCAAAAAAAAAGGTTGTTCAACACAATAAGACTATTTCAAAAACTGTAAGTGTTATAGTTGTCATGTAGGAAAAAACACCAAGTTACAATTAATTATGAACAAAAAATATTACAGATTTTTCAGCCGTGTGACAACAACAGTTTTGGACTTTTCAGAACTTCGAATGATGTCTTATTGTGACATTTCTGTCTAAGTCTGCATGAGAAACTAATAAACTGAAACTCTGGACTGGCAGTAATAGATGTCCCAAGTGCGTTACTATATATATAAAATGTTCACTATCCATTAATTTGTGTTTCTTTAGCCAGATTTACCCTGAAAAAGAAAATAGTCAGACGGTTGTGGAGGTGTTGCAGTTGGGTGCCGAATTTCATGAATGCAGCTTTACAAACAGTCGAGAAACAAAAACATACATTTGTTTTTGTATACCGTGCGCCACCAAAAAAGCCTAAATCATCGACACTCGACGCCAAATGGTTGACGCTATTCGGCAAGTGTGGGAGAGAGTTCCTTCATTCCAGAACTCAATCAGAACAGGTAGAAATCGCTCCCAATAGGAATCGTCGCGTGCATCAAACCTACAGGTCACATCAACAAATATTGACTCAAGTCTTGACGGTTTATTTCAGTCTAAAGTCACGGTTGTCTTCCCCTTGCTGTGTTTTTATTGTCGACCATCTTGAAAAAAAAAAAATCGCGAAAGCAGTTATCATGTATCTGTCTTCCTGGCATTAGAACTGCGGATATTCAACGTATGCGTAATGCATGAGTTTTAAAACAGAGATCTGACTGATGGAGCGGAGAAAGAGTGGAAGTGGGGGCGGGGAGGGGGGAGAAGTGGAGGATATATGCAGAGAGAGAGAGAGAGAGAGAGAGAGAGAGGAGAGAGAGAGAGAGTGTGTGTGTGTGTGTTTGGGTGGACAGGTGGCTCTGAAGCTTTCTTAACTGCTGAAGATCTCTTGCACTCCCCCCCCCCTTCTCCTCCACGATATTCCACCCCATCCTCTCCTCTCACTTAATGAACATGGCGCTCTTTGTAATCATTTCGATCGAAATGAACACGGCTTCCAACGAGATCAAAAGAAGCACTACGTACAACACTAGCAACAATGAAAAAAAAAAAAATCAAAACAACACAAAAGATTTAGTAGATCTCCAAATAAGATACGGTCTGTTTTGTTTTATCTAATAAAATAAATAAACTACTGTTTTGAAGTCGGTTCCGGTTGTCCTGGCTGCGCAAAATGCTGTGCATTATTTGGCGAACATCAAAATCGACAGAAATGGAAAGAAGGAGAAAACTGATATTGTGCGCTGGTTCATATGTAATAACCTAGTCCTCAGTGTGTGTCCTTGTGTTACACACAGTGGGAGTTTCCTTCAGTGGGAGGTATCAAGACAACGTGTTGCTGTAGACCCACCCTTTGTGGTTTTCAGGACTAACCGCAATGAAGAAGAAGAAGAAGAAGAAGAAGAAGAAGAAGAAGAAGAAGAAGAAGAAGAAGAAGAAGGAGAAGAAGAAGAAAAAGAAGAAGGAGAAGGAGAAGAAGAAGGAGAAGAAGAAGAAGAAAGAAGAAGAAGAAGAAGAAGAAAGAAGAAGGAGAAGGAGAAGAAGAAGAAGAAGAAGAAAGGCGGATTTTATATCAAAGGTAAGTGAAATTTGCTTTCTCTGCCTCCCTGTATTTGCTTTCCGTTCCTTCGTCCTTGACGTGTGTGTGTGTGTGTGTGTGTGTGTGTGTGTGTGTGTGTGTGTGTGTGTGTGTGTGTGTGTGTGTGTGTGTCTATGTGTCTGTGTGTCTGTGTGTGTGAAAGAGAGAAGCTTCGGAGAGAGGATGGGGTTTAGGGCGGAGTTGACAATCGGTGTTTGGGCAGTGGGTGGAAGATGGAAAGAGACGGCAATGTTTGTGTGGGGGGGTGGTGGTGGTGATGAAATGAGAGCGTGCCTTTGCGTGTCCGCGCTTTGGACACACACAGAGAGAGAGAGAGAGAGAGAGAGAGAAGAGAGAGAGAGAGAGAGAGAGAGAGAGAGAGAGAGAGAGAGAGAGAGAGAGCTTTGGGAAGTCTGTAGACCCCAATCATAGGCCTGTTCCAACACACAGCACTATTACACTATCACCGCTGATAAGGCACTTTACCTCCCACACCATGCCTTGGACCGTAGTAACCCTTAGCAAAAGATGAAGAGAAAAAGACCGTCGTATTACATCTTGGACTGTAACCCTTAGCAAAAGATAAAGAAAAAAGACCGTCGTATACATCTGGACTGTAACCCTCAGCAAAAGATGAAGAGAAAAAGACCGTCGTATCACATCTGGGACTACCCCAAGAAAGAGGAAGAGAGAAGATCATCGTATTACATCTGGGACTACCCCAGAGAAAGAGGAAGAGAGGCAGATCATCGTATTACATCTGGGACTACCCCAGAGAAAGAGGAAGAGAGGAAGATCATCATATTACATCTGGGACTACCCCAGAGAAAGAGGAAGAGAGGAAGATCATCATATTACATCTGGGACTACCCCAGAGAAAGAGGAAGAGAGGCAGATCATCGTATTACATCTGGGACTACCCCAGAGAAAGAGGAAGAGAGGAAGATCATCATATTACATCTGGGACTACCCCAGAGAAAGAGGAAGAGAGGAAGATCATCATATTACATCTGGGACTACCCCAGAGAAAGAGGAAGAGCGGAAGATCATCATATTACATCTGGGACTACCCAGAGAAAGAGGAAGAGAGGAAGATCATCGTATTACATCTGGGACTACCCCAGAGAAAGAGGAAGAGCGGAAGATCATCATATCACATCTGGGACTACCCCAGAGAAAGAGGAAGAGAGGAAGATCATCATATCACATCTGGAACTACCCCAGAGAAAGAGGAAGAGAGGAAGACCATCGTATCACATCTCGGAGTGTAACCCTCAGGAAACAGAGAAGAGAGCAGGGCCGTCATGCTATGCCTTGGGCCGTAACCCTTGGAGAAACAGGGAGAGGGGAAGGCTAAGTGACTGACGTGCAGGACTGCCTTGCAAACAATCACGGTATTTTCGTTCTCTTCCTCAAAACCACTAAACAGTACCAGGGCGCTCGAGAGAACGCCGACATCTGCCAACGGTCTAATGACTCCTAGAGCCTCCCTGTGAGTCCGCTCTCTAGTGAAAACACTTCTTAAAAATTCTAAGGGAAGTCACTGTAAAAAGAATCATTCTCCGTGCATTTTTTGTTGGTGTAATTATAACATATGTAAGACATAGTGTCAGCGTTTGTATCACTAGAAAGGTTTGATATTCTGTTAAAAAATATACATAACTACAAAGACAGTGATCAATTCACAGCTGTGACTTCTCTGTGTTAAAGTTCAGTGGAAGAAATTTGCAATAATTGTGTCGATAATGTAAACAGAGCCTGCATGCGTTTTTTCCCCGGCAGGGGACGTAATAGTTGATACAGCCCGACGTTGTTACTCCCCGTGTCCATGTCAGTCTTGCTGAACTGTCCAGACTCCTCGGTTCCATCCAGACCCACCCCTCAATCCTCCGCCCAATGGGATGCTACGTTCCTGAGCCATACTGCATCTTTCTACCGAGTTTTGTCAAAACCAGTTCAGTCGTTTCGACGCAAGCCTGCTGACAGACAGACAGACAGACAGACAAACCAACAAACGCCGGAGAAAATAGGACCCCCATGGCGGAAGCAGTAACAGCTGTTTTCACTTTCACAAGCCATTAAAGTGATTTCACGCCACACTTAACGTTTCTTAAAGTGAAAATGAAAATGTTCATGCGCTGCATGAAACATTGAATATCAAGAACAATTTACATATCTATCTATCTATCTATCTGTTCTGTCTCTCTCTCTCTCTCTCTCTCTCTCTCTCTCTCTTTATATATATATATATTATATATATATATATATGATCAGTAAGTTAAAAAGCCTAGGTAATTTTATAAGTGTCGACCCTTGGACAACATTAGATAAGACAATATAAAAGAGGTATTAACAAATCTAACATTTTTTTCAAGCCTTGGTATCGTCAGGATCGACGATAGCCAAGGCTTTGAAACAAATTGTAGATTTATTAATACTCTTTTAATACATTGTCTTATCTATATTAGTTATATATATACTATATATATATAAAATCTATTCTATATATAATAATATAACCGTTATTTACATACCATGACCTTTTTCGGTATCTAACACCATTTGCATTTGTGATCTGTTCGATTTATTCACGTGTCATTACAGCCATGAATTATTTAGGTCTTTGAAACGGCTGAGTATGAGAAAAGCTGGCATTCTTTATAATGAAAACGTCTTGATTCGCCTGGAGACATATTAGTTAAATGGTCAATCCATTCGATATCGCACAGAACAAGGGCATGCGTTAGGCAGTACGAAGAGGACGAGTCGGGAAAGCACAGCAACGGCCTGCACAGAACAGGTGTCTTCTGAGACAGTTCGATAGAGCGACAGATCACATAAGGGGGGGTGGGGGGCATAGGGGGGGGTGGGGGGGGAGGGAGGGGGGGAGGAGCACGTATTACAACAGTCTCCGCATCTTACCTACTACACATTCTCACCAATTCTGTTATAATACATACTGCATACTGGCTCCCAGTCTCCAAAAGAGAGTAAAGAAGGCGTGAAAAGGATGGCCAGGCATTTAATAAGGGTGAGAAGGATGGCCAGGCATTTAATAAGCTTGAGAAGGGTGGCCAGGCATTTATTAAGGGTGAGAAGGATGGCCAGGCATTTAATAAGGGTGAGAAGGATGGCCAGGCATTTAATAAGGGTGAGAAGGATGGCCAGGCATTTGATAATGCGTGAGAAGGATGGCCAGGCATTTAATAAACGTGAGAAGGATGGCCAGCATTTAATGAGCGTGAGAAGAAGTGCAAGGCATTTAATAAGCGTGAAAAGGAGTGCAAGGCATTTAATAAGCATGAGAAGGATGGCCAGGCATTTAATGAAGCGTGAGAAGGAGTGCAAGGCATTTAATAAAGGTGAGAAGAGTGCAAGGCATTTAAAGGGTGAGAAGGATGGCAAGGCATTTAATAAGGGTGAGAAGGATGGCAAGGCATTTAATAAGGGTGAGAAGGATGGCAAGGCATTTAATAAGGGTGAGAAGGATGGCACGGCATTAATAAGGGTGAGAAAGATGGCAAGGCATTTAATAAGGGTGATAAGGAGTGCAAGCATTTAATAAGGGTGAGAAAGATGGCAAGGCATTTAATAAGGGTGATAAGGATGCAAGGCATTTAATAAGGGTGAGAAGGATGGCAAGGCATTTAATAAGGGTGAGAAGGATGGCAAGGCATTTAATAAGCGTGAGAAGGAGTGCAAGGCAATTTATAGGGTGAGAGGATGGCAAGGCATTTAATAAGCGTGAGAAGGATGGCAAGGCATTTAATAAGCGTGAGAAGGATGGCCAGGCATTTAATAAGGGTGAGAAGGATGGCCAGGCATTTAATAAGCGTGAGAAGGATGGCCAGGCATTTAATAAGGGTGAGAAGGATGGCAAGGCATTTAATGAGCGTGAGAAGGATGGCAAGGCATTTAATAAGCGTGAGAAGGATGGCAAGGCATTTAATGAGCGTGAGAAGGATGGCAAGGCATTTAATAAGCGTGAGAAGGATGGCAAGGCATTTAATAAGGGTGAGAAGGATGGCAAGGCATTTAATAAGCGTGAGAAGGATGGCAAGGCATTTAATAAGCGTGAGAAGGATGGCAAGGCATTTAATAAGCGTGAGAAGGATGGCAAGGCATTTAATGAGCGTGAGAAGGATGGCAAGGCATTTAATAAGCGTGAGAAGGATGGCAAGGCATTTAATAAGGTGAGAAGGATGGCAAGGCATTTAATAAGCGTGAGAAGGATGGCCAGGCATTTAATAAGCGTGAGAAGGATGACAAGGCATTTAATAAGCGTGAGAAGGATGGCAAGGCATTTTAATAAGCGTGAGAAGGATGGCAAGGCATTTAATAAGGGCGAGAAGGATGGCAAGGCATTTAATAAGGGTGAGAAGGATGGCCAGGCATTTAATAAGCGTGAGAAGGAAGGCCAGGCATTTAATAAGCGTGAGAAGGAGTGCAAGGCATTTAATAAGCGTGAGAAGGATAGCCAGGTATTTAATAAGCGTGAGGAGGATGGCAAGGCATTTAATAAGCGTGAGGAGGATGGCAAGGCATATAATAAGCGTGAGAAGGATGGCAAGGCATTTAATAAGGGTGGGAAGGAGGGCAAGGCATTTAATAAGCGTGAGAAGGATGGCCAGGCATTTAATAAGCGTGAGAAGGATGGCCAGGCATTTAATAAGCGTGAGAAGGATGGCCAGGCATTTAATGAGCGTGAAAATAGTGCCAGGCATTTAATAAGCGTGAGAAGGATGAAAAGGGAATTTAATAAGGGTGAGAAGGATGGCCAGGCATTTAATAAGCGTGAGAAGGAAGGCCAGGCATTTAACAAGCGTGAAAAGAAGTGCCAGGCATTTGATAAGCTTTAGCTTAAGGGAAAAAACAAAAACAAAAAACACACACACACACAAAAACCCAAAACACACACACACACACACACACACACACACACACACACACACACACACACACACACACACACATACACAAAACCCTCTCGTCGATGCGGTGGTTTCTTTTCTGTTGTTGAGAAAATCATTTGAGGATGATTCTTAGAGCTCTTGTGATGTGTTGTGTGTGTGTGTGTGTGTGTGTTGTGTTGTGCGTGTGTTGTGGTGTGTGTGTGTGTGTTGTGTGTGGTGTGTGTGAGTGTGTGTGTGTGTGTGTGTGTGGTGTGTGTGTGTGTGTAGTGTGTGTGATGTGTGTGAATGAATGAATCAATTTTTAGTTTAATGTCTGTTCACAAGGATAGTGATTTTAGACACCATGCAAAAGTTACCCCTCCCCCTTCAAAAATAAGAACAAGTGAAATAAAACTTCAGAGTAATCTTCCAATAGGTGTGGATAGAATAACTTTTGCAATCAAAATAATGTCAATTTCTTCATCATTCAAAATGTCCCTTATGTTGTCATACTTCAGAAAAAACTCCATATTATTCAATCGGTATCTAGCAAGCAAAATTGGGCATTCTAATAGTAAGTGATGAATTGTTAGTTTAAGATTGCAAATACAATTAACTTTTGCGTACTTAGCTTTCCACGAGTTTAGTCGTATTTTGTACAGTAAACTAATTATAGGTCTACTATAATTATGTCAAGACTTTAGATCTAGAAGCAGATGGACTAGTACACGTGGATTTTTCCGACAAGGAGTACATTTCATCTTTTGATAATGCCAGTTTCGCATTTGAAACTGTGTCAGAGTTATTGAAAGCTCCTCGTTTAGCAGCTCTATCAGCAACCTCATTCCAAAAGAGCCCAGAATGGGATGGCACCCAGCAAAAGTCAATACCAATACCTTTTATAGCAACACGATGAATTAAATACTTAATTTCAAAGACAATATCGTTACGACTGTTGCAGCTATTTTGCTTGAGCGTTTGTAAAACTGATTTTGAATCTACACATAGTAAGATGTTGTAAGTGGAATAAGGTAGATCACAAATGAATTCTAAAGCTTGCATTATTGCATATGATTCAGACGTAAATATTGAAACACCTTTGCCTAAATAATATGACTTTTCTATTCTGAGCGAAGGAATAACAAAACCTGCACCACTGTCTGACGTTTCTAATACGGAGCCATCAGTGAAAATTTTTAGATGATTTGAATATTTTGAATCTAAATGAAGGCGAACGTCAGTAACTAATAAATTCTCTTCTTCATTTTTGTTGTAACTGCTGTATTCTATATCAAACTTTGCCTTTCTTTGTTCCCATGGTGGCATCATTGGTATAATAGGCATGACTGAAATATTGTGAATATCTATTTTGCTTTTACTCATAACGTCTTCAGTAAAATTCTTGATAGGCTGAGGAAGTGTTATGTTTTTTGCTCTCTTTGGGAATTCTGTTTCTGCATCTAAGAATATTTCTTTCTGTGTATTATTAACGACAGACAGACTTCTGATTATATATTTTGAAACTGCTAATTTTCGATGTTCTGTTAATGACAACATGTTGCTCTCTTTATATGTTCTATGAGTGTTAGAGTACATAGGGACACCAAGAGCTAGCTTGATAGCCTACTATCTATGCTTTGTAACTTATTTAAAAGAGTATTTGAAGCACTGAAATACACCTCTTGTCCATAAGAGAGTACTGATCGAACTAAAGAAATTGCAAGGTGTAGTAATGTTTTGGTATTTTGGCTCCATGTCTGTTTATTTATGATTTTTTAAAAGTTAAATCTTTTTCTTGCTTTATAAATCAAATATTCAATATGAACTTTCCAATTTAATTCTGATGTTAAATGTACACCTAAAAACTTAACAGAATGCTTATAAGCAAAATGGTTTCCATCCAATACTAACTGAGGAAGAGTTTTAGGGTTTTCACCATTATTAAAAAGCATAAGATAAGTCTTTCCATAAGACAACTTCAATCCATTTTCTTTCATATATTGATTTAGATTATTGAGTTCTCTTTGGTATATGTTCTGAACGTAATGAACAGTTCTTTTGTTAGTATGTTTTCTCAAAGATGTGTTGATCCAAATAACTATATCGTCTGCGTATTGCACAACATTTGTTGTTTTGATAGACAGTTTGGTAGATCATGAATTAATATATTAAACAATAATGGAGCTAGTACAGATCCTTGTGGAATGCCAATGTCAATTCTTTCGTTGAAGAGTAGACATTTCCCAGTCTGACTTGTATTGACCTATCTGATAATAAATTACTAATGTAATGATAAATTATACCTGTTATTCCATTTTTTTTCAATTTATATAAAAGTCGTGCATGCCAAACACTATCATAAACTTTTCGTACATCGAAGAATGTGGCAAGTGTACTTTTTCTTTTGGAGAATTGTTTCTTTATTTGAGTTGTAAGTTTAACTAAGTTGTCTGTTGTGCAACGTCCTTTCTAAATCCAGCTTGACATGTAGGAATGATATTTTGTTTTTCACAGTGATAAAATAATCTTTTCTGTATAATTTTTTCTAATAATTTACCGGCATGGGAAGTTAAAGCTATTGGTCGATAACTACTTATATCTGATCTCGGTTTACCTTGTTTTGGAATAGGAATTGCAATTGACTGATTCCAGATTTTAGGAGAGCTTCATTTAACCAACATTTTTGGTGAAACGAAAATAACAGTTCTTTCCAATTAAATGGTAAATGAATCAGAAGCTGATAAGAAATGCCATCCAAACCAACAGAAGAGTTATTTGAAGAAAATGACTCCAGTGCTTCAATAAATTCATCAAACTGAATTGGTGCATTAAGATAGTGTGAATTGTCAGGATTTAGGTCAACATAGGAATCTCTACTTTCCTCTTTATTTCTGTAATGAACACTATCAGCATCCAGATTTGTGGATAAGCTGTTGCTAGTAAATGTGTCAAGAAACAGTTCAGCTTGTTCTTTAGACGTTAGAAATTGCTTATTCTCTATCTTTATGGGAAAGATTGGTAGCGTGAATCCGTTTTTCATTTCTTTCACCTTTGCCCAGACTTTATGTAGATCTTTTGATTCATGTACTTCAGTATTGCAAAAGTTAGTCCAGTAGTTTTTCTTGGCTCGGGCCACAACTTTATTGCTGT
Source organism: Conus ventricosus (assembly GCA_018398815.1). Taxonomy (NCBI): domain Eukaryota; kingdom Metazoa; phylum Mollusca; class Gastropoda; order Neogastropoda; family Conidae; genus Conus; species Conus ventricosus. The sequence goes on along the minus strand of CM031620.1, from coordinate 6,141,403 downwards.
GAATTTTTGCTCTTTTCATATCTTGAAAAAGTTCTTCTACATTGTTATCTATATCATTAGAAGAATAACTGACCTGATCTTTCTTCTTGGCCATTTCCTTTGTTTTGCTATAACAGCTTTTAACCACAGTTTAAAAGATTCTTTTTATGTGCCACAGCCTCTTCACATTCTTTTGTCCACCATATGTTTCCACTATGTTTTGGGTTTGATGATCCTTTTAAAACTGGAATAGACTCAGTAGCAGCATTTAAAATTGCTTCTGTTAGGTTAGAATAAAAAGAGTCAATACAATCGTTTTCAAAGGATCTGATGTCATGTGTCATTAAGATATTTTGGAAAGACAACCAGTTAGCAAATTTATATTGAAACTTTGGTATTTTGTCTCTACACTCATTCTCGGTATATTGTCAGGGTCACTGACATTGCTACTTGAGCCCGTACATGTATGTATACTGAACAACATTAAAAACGCACCGTTTTGATTTGCCGATTTCTCATTTGGAAAAAAATTGTGTATTTGGATTTGGTATATTAACACAATTTTTAAGGGACACAGATTCACACTGCCTCGGTTTCTCCGTGCTTGCCGACGTTCGTGTGACGCCACGTGCAACTCGCCCAAAACACTTTTCTTGCCACTGGGGCCGAGACTGAACGTAGCACATCTGTTTCTTTGTCTCAAATGGTGAGTTTGAAGTCATGCCGACTGGAAAACGGTATCAGTTGTCATTCGACGAGGCGAAGTGGTCCGAAAACAATGCCGCGACTGTCTATGCAAGAACGCGAGCGAGCCATTGGAATGTTAATGGTCGGCATGTCATCGAGAGAGACAGCCAGACAACTGAACTGCAGTCACTCTACAATTGTAAGGCTATCACAACGTTTGGCAGCAACTGGTTCCACCACTGATCGGCGCCGAACGGGCCAACCTCGTGTTACCACACCAGCGCAAGATCGATACATTCGACAGCTTCATCTTCGTAATCGATTCCTTACAGCAGCAGTAACATGTCGCCAGGTGGTTGGTCGACGGGGTCCAGTGTCTGGACAAACCGTTCGACGTCGATTGCAAGAATCAGGGCTCAATGCAAGACGCCCTCATGTTGGCCCAGTCCTCACCCGTAGACACCGTCAGCAACGCCTGCAGTGGGCCAGCCAGCATCTGCCATGGACACGACGTCAGTGGAGAGCTGTGCTGTTCTCTGACGAAAGTCAATTCGCGTTATCTCATGCTGACGGGAGAATGAGAGTCTGGAGGCGTGTCGGGGAACGCTACGCCAACTGCTGCGTGTTTGAAGCCAATAGATGGGGAGGGGGCAGTCTGATGGTTTGGGGGGCATTCAGTCATGACTACCGGACACCTCTGTACTTTTTTTGACAACCATGTGAATGCCAACACGTACCAGCAGGTGCTGCAGAACCACGTCGTCCCACTGTTTGGCCAGCACCCGGAGCTGCAGTTCTTCCAGCATGATAATGCACGACCCCACACCGCAAGAGCCACCGCTGCGTTTCTCCAGGCGAACAACATTGCCGTGTTGCCCTGGCCATCTCTGTCCCCTGACATGGCTCCCATTGAACACGTCTGGGATGAGCTGGGGCGTCTTGTGGCCCGTGGAAGACGTCCACAGACTCTCGATCATTTGAGGCGCGCACTGACCGAGGAGTGGGATGGACTGCCACAGGCGTTCTTGCACAACCTTGTCTACTCCATGAGGAGGCGCTGCCAAGCGTGCATCGGGGCAAATGGCGGACACACTCGGTATTAGAGCTCGCGGACGGACATGCTTGTCGTGGTGTACTTTTTGACAGGGACCCTAATTTCAGATGAATTCGGCCATTCTTGTCAAGAACAGACATTTTGTTTAATTGAAAAATGGATGCGTAATCAAATATGCTTACTTTCATTAAATAATTCTGTACTACCAACGTTGTATGGGTCTTTTGGCAAGCGGTGCATTCTTAATGTTGTTCAGTATACTATGTTACAGATAGATCTAGTGGAGGCGACTCATGTTTGAACTTGTGCATGTGCGGACTGATCATGTTCCATGTCAGTGTATCTTGCGTGGTTCGCATCAGAGTCAATATTTCCTCTATATATGTGCTAGGGTGAGCCGGCGAACATTTCCGCTCACGTCGCATGCGTGTGTGTGCATCAGTGGATATCTGTGTGACAGCACAGCTTGGAGAGGGTAGGGAGGTATCTTGAATTTTTAGTGTTTTCCGTGGAAGTGGGGAAATTGGGTCATGCATCATCCTCACTGTGAGTTGCCCAATCATAGTTAACCTTACATTGAATTATCCAATCACAGCCAAGTTTACTGTAAAGCAGGCTGGGGGTTAGGTGAACTGTCGCTCAGTGTTTTTTGCAGCTGTTTTTCAGAGTAAAAGTCTCTGACGTTGTGTGTGTTGATTCTGTGTTGGAAGTCCTGGTGAATCCTTTTAGGAACCTTGTGTTCAGGGTTCGGGCTTAAGGATAGCGGAGCTGCCTTGAGTCTGGAGGGGACTGATTCTGTGTTTCTGTGTAATTGTATTCTTCTCGCTGTTGGAGGTACAGTAGAAGGACTGTCGTTACTGTAATTTGTGAAGACGTGGTTGCTGCATTTGTGTTGAACTGTAACTGGTGTTCCCGAGACCCTGGTGGGGTGAAGACTTGGTTGCTGCATTCTTGTTGAACTGTAACCGGTGTTCCCGAGACCCTGGTGGGATGAAGACTTGGTTGCTGCGTTCTTGTTGAACTGTAACCTGTGTACCTGAAACCTTGGTGGGTGAAGACTTGGTTGCTGTGTTGGGTGCTGTAGACGTGCCGGTCTGGGGATGGCCTTGGTGGCGCTGGACAACCCATCTCGGAGTTGGGCCAGACACGTGTTGGTTCAAGATATCACCCTGTAATCCTGCCTTAGCTGGTCCCTGTAATCCTGCCTTAGCGGGTGCCTGTAATCCTGCCTTAGCTGGTGACGGGATCCCTGTGCGAGGAGTGACACAGCGTGGGCTACTCTTCCTGTTGCTGTGACAGTCCGAGTGGTACATGTGAATGTTGACGACAAACAGGGGCTGTTTTGAGGTAACAGCATTGAACATTATTTCCAGGATCAAGGAAATGAGCCGTCGTTCATCAGTCGTGGAGTGGACTACCCAGTGTGTGAAAGACACTAGCAGAAATCCTTAGTGACTTTAAATTTATTTAGTAATATTATCATTGCATAGCTGGTTTAGTTGTTGGCTAATTAGTCATTACTTGTGTGTGTCGCAGGCTGCACAGGTTTTCAAGACAAATTGTCTTTTGTGTGGTGGCAAGAAACATTTATATCAACAATTTTTACATTTTGGACAACTTGGTTGGGCCATTCTCTGCGAGTATTTCATAGCAACCCAGTTACTGGATTATTAATTGGTCATGCGTGCTTTAAGTGCCCAGTTGTTGGAATGTGACCCGGTTTAATTAATCTTGAAAGTGTGGAGCATTACAGAATTGTTGTAGTTTTGTGCATTCTATATCAGTGATTGGTCTGTCACTGTTATACAAAATTGTAGTTCTGGGCATTCTATATTGGTGTTTGGTCTGTCATTGTGTTGGAATTCATTCCCTGGTTGCTGGCTTGTGTATGAGCCAGTAAGTGAATTTGTTGAGTAAGTCTCGGATTCACAGTGTCCTGTTGGGCCAATAGCCAAGGTGTTATCGGTCGTGTGGGTTGTATTGCATGTTAGCGATGCATTGCACCAGGCTGGGCACATTGGGATTTGAACCGAATTAAGGTTAGTCATTAATTAATTTCATGACCTTGTGTTAGTTTGGTTGTGCAGGGGGTGTGTGTGACTAGAAATCTGTGTGCGAATTGGATTAAGTGGTTGAATGTTTGAGTTTGAGAGAAAGTGATTGTGTGGGTAGTAAGTGGAATATTCAGTGTTATGGACCCCGGTGTCGTGGTTTGAATGAAATTATACATGTGTGAACTGTTCATCTGTTTCTGGACTGCTTATTTGAGTTGGGGCGTTAGGTATTGTAGGTCTGTAAGTCTGTCTGTCCCTCCCTAGTTAGTTCAGGTCTTAGCGAGCCTGACATATATCTACCAACTTTTTCTTCCAAAATTATTTCAATTGGGAATGTGATCACTTCCTAAGCTATCCTCGCACACTGACCCTGTACAATTAATTGCTAGTTCTGGTGAAATGTGTGTGTGTGTGTGTGTGTGTGTGTGTGTGTGTGTGTGTGTGTGTGTGCATTCTTGCGTACATACACGTCGTGTGTGTGTGTGTGTGTGTGTGTGTGTGTGTGTGTGAATGTGTGTGGGGTGTATGTGTGTGTGTGTGTGTGTGTGTGTGTGAAGAGGAGGAAGGACCGGAAGAAGGCGGGCAGGGGCGAGGGGAACTAGAATATGTAAAGTAGAACTCAAAATGAAGATTATTTTAAGAGAAATTTAAAACCAGCATACAGAACGAGCCCTTGACAACGCACAAGTCTTAAAAAAAATTATTGGAGTGCAGCGGTACCATTACAAAACCGCGTTGGTGGTGACAAAGTTACGACGGTGGTTTCATACATTTGGTCTTAAAAACGTCTCCATAGACACTCACTTGAAAGGCTTGATTTCTTTTCTTTTCTTATTTTTTCTTCTAAAATCAGAACGTGATTGTGATGCGAGTTATCTTAAGAGAAACCGGCGATCGTTTTTCTTTTCTCTTGCACAACACGTGTGCTAATATACAAATTGGATGAAGGCTACAACATGGCGGACTTATGACACCAACGTGCACGCTGTAGAATAATGGTTCGGATGACACTTTTGAACCGTTATTCTGTAACACAAACGAAACGAAACAGCTGTGAACCCGTCTGCCCACATCTGCATGGAGCGGCCAGCTATATCATGACGTCAATTCAATGCAGCCGCATCAAATATTTATGACGATGGTGACAACTGTTTTCTATTTTTGTTTGTTCCAGTCTTTACAGCTCCGCCCACAAACCAATCAACGTGTCAGCCGACAAGGGTGTGCACTCTTAGAACGGGTCACCGGAGCAAGTTATCTTTTCTTTTTTTTTTTCTTTTTTTTTCCATTCCCCCCCCCCCCCCCCCCCCCCCCCCCCCACCCCCCCTGAATGTTGGGCGATTCGTCCTTGAACCGGGCGAGCGTAGGCACACAGACATTTCCGCGCCTGCCTGTGACCTTTGTGCTCTTTGTCTTTCACTTCGTGTGGTAATGTTGCAACAGAGACAGCCGCCCACCATCAAATCACTCTAAAGTTAGGATACATTCATTTAGCTATTTTTGATTTGGTTTTTAATTCAGTTGCTGTAAAAAAAATTTTAAAAAAAGAAAAGAAAAGAAAAGAAAGTCTAGATATCGTAAGAATAAATTTTTCAATCCATATTTCAGACATGGGATTTTGTGAAGTGTTTATGTTTTCCGAAACTTGTTTTTTTTTCTTTTATATATATATATATATATATATATATATATATATATATATATATATATATATATATATATAGATCAGTATATTTAAAATGCCTAAAACAATTTTTTAAGTGCTCAACCCCTTGGGGAGCAACATTAGTTAAAACAAGTTCAAAGAGGAATCTTAAAACTATAGTTTTAAGATACCTCTTTTAACTTGTTTTAACTATATAATATATATATATATATAAATATTATATATATATTATATATAATATATAGCTTTAAAATGCCTAAAACAATTTTTTAAGTGCTCAACCCCTTGGGGAGCAACAATAGTTTTAAAACAAGTTAAAAGAGGAATCTTAAAACTATCTACAAATTTGTTTCAAGCGTGTTGCGCTGTCATCAGGGTGATAATATATATATATCCAACTTAAACACCATTTGTTTTCATGTCTTTTATCAATCAAAATATACTTTCAGTGCACAGGCTCAAACTAAACAAACGGACTATTTATATGCAAGAGAAATTTTAAAACAAATCAGAAATAATTGAATTCCTTCATGTACAGCATGACAGCTACAACCGCCGGAAACTGTGACGCTGTGGTTTCTGTCTGACCTTACTGACCCAAGCTGAAGGGACACTGTAAACACTGGGTTTCTGTCTGACCTTACTGACCCAAGCTGAAGGGACACTGTAAACACTGTGGTTTCTGTCTGACCTGATCCAAGCTGAAGGGACACTGTAAACACTGTGGTTTCTGTCTGACCTTACTGATCCAAGCTGAAGGGACACTGTAAACACTGTGGTTTCTGTCTGACCTTACTGACCCAAGCTGAAGGGACACTGTAAACACTGTGGTTTCTGTCTGACCTTACTGATCCAAGCTGAAGGGACACTGTAAACACTGTGGTTTCTGTCTGACCTTACTGACCCAAGCTGAAGGGACACTGTAAACACTGTGGTTTCTGTCTGACCTTGCTGATCCAAGCTGAAGGGACACTGTAAACACTGTGGTTTCTGTCTGACCTTACTGACCCAAGCTGAAGGGACACTGTAAACACTGTGGTTTCTGTCTGACCTTACTGACCCAAGCTGAAGGGACACTGTAAACACTGTGGTTTCTGTCTGACCTTACTAACCCAAGCTGAAGGGACACTGTAAACACTGTGGTTTCTGTCTGACCTTGCTGATCCAAGCTGAAGGGACACTGTAAACACTGTGGTTTCTGTCTGACCTGATCCAAGCTGAAGGGACACTGTAAACACTGTGGTTTCTGTCTGACCTTACTGACCCAAGCTGAAAGGACACTGTAAACACTGTGGTTTCTGTCTGACCTGATCCAAGCTGAAGGGACACTGTAAACATTGTGGTTTCTGTCTGACCTGATCCAAGCTGAAGGGACACTGTAAACACTGTGGTTTCTATCTGACCTTACTGATCCAAGCTGAAGGGAAACTGCTCTTAGTCTGTCAGATCGTTCTTGGCTTCGTTAGTACCTAGCTTTGAAATTGAAACACTGAATTGTATATTCGTATTTTTGATGGGCGCTTTTATTTGTTTTTATCAGTTCCCAAGTCCAGGTTATAGACTATTACTGGTAGCGGCAGGCACCTAGGAGTTCTTGTCCGAATGGTTTGATTTTGAAAAGAAAAAAAAATAGTCGTGAAAAAATAGTTGGTGACAGTTCAATTTCCTTTATTCCGGCTTTTATCTGTCGAAAATCGTGTTTTGAAATCAAACTGAAGGATGCCTACCTTTCATTTATTTGTATTTATGACAGAATGAAGGGTTACTTCTGTATCACAGACACGACGGCAAAACAAAACGTACAGTTTCTGACCCACATTCCTGAGGACAATTTTCTTCTTTACACCAAAGAATTATTTTTGCGGTTAATTCATAGTACGTAGCTAAGTTGCCAATCTGTTATCGAACTTCAGTCGCGCATTTCTTGCCGGTCAGATTGATTTTCTTTTGTTATTTAAGCTATGAAGTTGACAAATTTGAATTCCACGTCACAACCGTAATGGACTTCACGTCACAGCTGTGACTTTTTTTTTCTTACTAAATTAAATAATCAGATATAACAAACACATTTCATTCAAAAGCTGTTTTGTGTTCAATGATACTACAGTAAGACACAGAATGATTGAAGTCTAAACGGAGTTGTATGCTGTCAACGATCATGAAAAAGAAAAGGAAAAAAAAAAAAAATGTTGCCCTCACAGAGGAGAAAATGACAACTTGAATATCAAAGAAATGTACCCGATCCAAATCACTGCCAAAGTTCTGTTTGTCTGGGAGTCTTTTCTTTTGGAGCTCAGAAATCAGTCATGCAATTTTCTGCCTAACATGCTGTTTTGAAAGACTTCAAAGTACTGCTTTAAACTAGCCACGTGACAACCGCGACACAGCCAACACAAACCCTTTTGAAATCATTTACCCCGACAAGATGGATCGGCAGATTATCGGTTCTCTCTTTAGAAGATGATCCAGATTAACATGGTCTGGCGCGTGACACAACGACATGTGTCTGGAGCGCCGTTTGATCGTGTCTGTGTCACAGACTGGCAGAAATAGCATAGCTCCGAGAACAACCTGCGCATACAAGAAAGGCAGCCGAAATAACTTGCATGTAACTTTCTTTTGCGTAATCTCCATCTTCCGAGTCGTGACGATTTAGTTCTAAAATGAAACTGATACCTGCGCTAACATACAATCTGGTGTCATTTCCACATCAAAATCATTCACAAATAAATACATGAACTAAATAAATAATAAAAGAAAGTGTAACCTCATTACATTCGGAGAAATGTTTTCCTTATGCAATAATTACTAAAGAAGAAAATCATTTTGGAGCGGCTGAAAATTGAAAAAAAAAAAAAAGGCTGTTTATATAAAAAAAAAAAGAAACCCTCGTAGAAAATATCTAACTACAAACGAAACGGGGGAAAAAAAGGCAAAGAAAGAAAGAAACAAAAGAACAAACCACCAAGGGAACAAAAGAGAGAAACAGAACAGACTCAACAAGAGCAAGTTGTTTACGCACACTGTCGAGAGCAAAAGAATACCAAAGCCCTCAAACATGATTCGTGAAGAGTGCTGGCGGCAGACGACAAGAGCTCGGCACCACTTCAAAGCGCTGCAACAGCCTGGCCACAGTGATCACACACCTGGCTCGCGCTCCCTTTTCAGCTTTGAAGTTTCATGAAGTCAGATTTTAATTGACACGGGTATTGACTCACCTCTCTCTCTCTCTCTCTCTCTCTCTCTCTCTCTCTCTCTGCGTGCCTAGTTCGGTTTGTCAGCCTCTTTTGTCCTTGTCCGTCTGCACCCCTTTCGTAAAGTTCCGATTTCAATGAACACGGTTGTCTACACTGAGATTCCTATCTCTCTTCTTCTTCTTCTTTTTCTTCTTCTTCTTCGTGTGTGTGTGTGTGGTGTGTGTGTGTGTGTGTGTAGTCTGGCGTCAATTACGTGGTATTTCGTATGATCTCCCACGGATAAAAACAACAAGCAGCCAAGGAAGGGGAAAAGAGAAGGCGTAGGAGGGAGGTGCGCGCTCGCGCGTTTGTGTGTGTGTGTGTGTAAAGGAAGGGGGGGGGGGGGGGGGGGGGGGGGTGACGAAAGGAGGCTGACTCTCGCCGCAGTTATCAAATACTGGTATAGAATTTATCTCGCAATGATCCCTCTTATTAAAGAGCATTCTTCAGGGTACACGGGCAGGAAGACATATATTGTGTCGTGACTCCTGTCCAAGACCATTCTACAGGGTACAGTGGAAAGTGGATATGTATCTCTCTAGTATTCTGTGTCCAAGACCATTCTACAGGGTACAGTGGAGGGTGGACATGTATTTCTCCATGACTCCTGTCCAAGACCATTCTACAGGGTACAATGAGAGTGGACATGTATCTCTCTATGACTCCACGTTCAGGACAATTCTACAGCGTAAGTGGAAGGTGGACATGTATCTTACCATGACTCCTGTCCAAGACCATTCTACAGGGCACAGTGGAGGGTGGACATGTATCTTACCATGACTCCCTGTCCAAGACCATTCTACAGGGTACAGTGGAGGGTGGACATGTATCTCACCATGACTCTCTGTCCAAGACCATTCTACAGGTACAGTGGAGGGTGGACACGTATCTCTCCATGACTCCTGTCCAAGACCATTCTGCAGGGTACGGTGGAGGGTGGACATGTATCTCACCATGACTCCCTGTTCAAGACATGTATCTCTCCATGACTGCATGTTCAGGACAATTCTACAGGGTACAGTGTAGGGTGGACATGTATCTCATAATGACTCCCTGTCCAGGACCATTCTACAGGGTACAGTGGAGGGTCGACATGTATCTCTCCATGACTCCATGTTCAGGAAATTCTACAAAGTGGTAGGTGAACATGAATCTCATAATGACTCCTGTCCAGGACTATTCTACAGGGTACAATGGAAAGCAAACGTCCAAGCAGACATGAGAAAATCCTTGGCGACCAAGGTAAAGGACAAGACTGTGTTTACAACCCCTTTCTAGCTTGTTGTTCAAGATTGATTACAAGATAGCTGAGCAGATCCATGAATGGCAAAAAAAAAAAAAAGGTTACTGTTACGATCTTATGGTGTGGGAGGAATAACAACAGTAAAGATTGTGTGTAGTGAACATTCAAAGCAGCATCACTTACCCGTAAAAGAGGCCATTTTCTTCGATGACATCCTTCCTGTTCATTGTGTCTCCCGCTGGAATGGCTGACGTCCCGCTCACACATTGGTTACATCAGAGGTGACGCAACACACACACTGATGACGTCGTACGACGCATTTTCAACGCCCCCCAAATCTCAAGATTCGTCACAAGCATGTCAACCTCATCCTCTAGCCAAGTCGTACGTGACGCACCACGCGCACACTGTTTACATCATGATGGTCATTTCAAACCAAAACGTCAGCATTCGTCACGATTTCACGTCGATCGTTTGCATACAGATTGATGACGTCATATGACGAATTGCGCATAATAGTCCTATTATCCAGGAGGTTTCCAGTGGCCAGTTTAATGTCCGTCACAAAATTGAAGTAGCTTCCACAGAATCGACGCTGTCATGACATTAACATCTTGGCATTCAGGTAGGCGTTCAATCAGACTGACCACTGCCGCTCTTGCTCGCGTGTTTCCCCTCACAGTGCTAACCGCTATTGTTTATGAGTTGGAAGGAATACGGTAGCACCAGCCAGCCGGCCAGAATAGCAAACAATCGACCAGCAAATGAAGGATCTAGCAGACAAAACCAACCACCATCTAACCAACTAGCTGGTAGTTGTAGTTTTGTGTGTGAGATGTGCGGTTTTCTTTCTTTCTTCTTTCTTTCTTTCTTTCTTTCTTTCTTTCTTCCTCTATTTTTACTGTTATTGTGTTGTTGTTATTATTATTATTACTCTCATCATCATCATCATCATCATCATCATCATCACTATTATCATTGTTGTTGTTATTATTATATTATTATTACTATATCATTATTATTACTACTATTATTATCATCATTATTAATATCATTATTATCATTCATCATTAATGATAATAATAATGATAATAATAGTAATAACAATAATAATAGTAATAGTAATAATAATAGTAATATTATTATCATTATTGTTCTCGTTGTTGTTGTTACTATTTTTTTCTCTCTCCGTGTGTGTGTGTGTGTGTGTGTGTGTGTGTGTGTGTGTGTGTGTGTGTGTGTGTGTGTGTGTTGTCCGCTTATCTTAATAATACCATTTATGCATCTGCCTGTCTTTCTTTGGACCTATCTCTACATTTATTTGTGTATCTGCCTGTCTATCCATCTTTCTGTCTATGTATTTGTCTGTCTATCTATCTATCTATCTATCTATCTATCTATCTATCTGTCTGTCTGTCTGTCTGTCTGTGTATCGTCTACCTAACTACCTCTCCGCCCCCCCCCCCCCTCTCTCTCTCTCTCTCTCTCTCGGACGGTCTCTCAAAAGAACAGAGGAGAGAGAGAGAGAGAGAGAGAGAGAGAGGAGAGAGAGAGAGAGCTGAGAGAGAGAGAGAGAGAGAAAGAGAGAGAGAGAGAAAGCCCAACGGAAAAGAGCGCTACCAATAATGTTCGATGTAAAGCCAGACTAAGCGCATAGTAATCTCAGTATTGTTGGTAAGTGTGCTTATATATCTACACGTGTGCAACGTCCAGTAATCGTGTTGTATTCCGGGTGCCTTTTATTGCTCTCTAACTGTCAGCTGCTATGTGGATTCAATTTGCTGTTGTTTTTCGTTGTAGTAGTTGTTGTTGTCTTTTTTGTTGTTGTTTTGGTCGTTGTTGTTATACAGATATGACTGGGAAAAAAAATTGTGTTTTGATTTTGGCCAGAGTGTAGATCATACAGTTCTTCGTTCTCCCTTGGGTGAATTCTAGCGAGTTGAAGTCGGGGTTATCTCCCTTCCCCTTACCCTTCCCTCTTCCCCCTCCTCATCTCCCCCCTCTCATCACCGTGTGTGTGTGTGTGAGTGTGTGTGTGTGTGTGTGTGTGTGGTTGTGTTGTGGTGTGTGTGTGTGTGTGTGTGTGTGTGTGTGTGTGTGTGTGTGTGTGTGTGTGTGTGGTTGTGTGTGTGTGTGTTGTGTTGTGGTGTGTGTGTGTGTGTGTGTGTGTGTGTTGTGTTGTGGTGTTGTGTGTTGTGTGTGGTGTGTGTGTGTGTGTGTGGTGTGTGTGTGTGTGTGTGTGTGTGTATGTTGTGTTGTGTTGTGGTGTGTGTGTGTGTGTGTGTGTGTGTGTGTGTGTGTGTTGTGTTGTGTTGGGTTGTGGGTGTGTGTGGTGTGTGTGTGTGTGTGTGTGTGTGGTGTGCGGAGTGAGGGGGCGGAGAAGAGGGTTGCAAGGCAAGGAAGGGAGGTAAGAGGAAGGGTGGTGGGTTGGGTGGGGAGAAGGAGGATTCAGACTGTCGTTTCTCAGTGCACTCTTAAATAAAGATACATTCATCCACTTCCCCTCTAATACAAGAATTTCAAAAATGGCCGCCCAATGATCGAGATATTCCACGTTATAACGGTGACATTTAAAATTTATGTAGCCTACAAAAACTGATATGATGCGGGTTCAATAACAGATAAGTAAACAAACAAATAAATATGAAAGAAGAGAGAGAGAGAGAGAAGAGAGAGAGAGAGAGAGAGAGAGGAGAGAGAGAGAAGAAATATATATAACGGCAAAAAAATAAGGACAGCAGTCAATTAATTATTTTCGCAAAATGTCGCCAACAAGGCAGGTCTGGCATGAAAGAGCATACAGAGCTGTACCTCAATAGCTGTGTGTCATGGTCGGGCGAAAAGGGTTCGTCAGAGGACATGAAGGCGGGGTGGGGAGAGAGGGGTTGGGGGAGCATGGGGAGGATATGGAAACATTTTGAGGCATGGAGAAGATTTCAGAAAACAGCACGAAACGACATACCGACATTTCAACATGGCACTAGCTTCATGCACTTGAAGTGAGGAAATACTTCTCTCTCTCTCTCTCTCTCTCTCTCTCTCTCTCTCTCTCTCTCTCCAGCCTGATGTGGCCCTTTGCGGTCGGCTGGGCTATAAGCAACATTATCTTATCTTATCTCTCTCTCTCTCTCTCTCTCTCTCTCTCTCTCTCTCTCTTCTCTCTCTCTCTCTCAGCCTTGTGTTTTTTTTTTAGTAGCACTGTAAGGTTTGATTGATTTAAGAGTATAGTTTCTCTCGGTAGCCTAGATTAATTACAGTAATTGGATATAGCATTAATTACAGTAATTGGATATAGCCATTTGTTTCTTTTCAATGGACGTCAAAAAAAAATTTTGGACTTAGCCTACCATAATGACACGAAATAAATCTCTAGACACACAACACACACACACACACACACAACACTCGCGCCGCGCTCGTACAACACACACACACACCACAACACACACACACACACACACACACACTCGCGCGCGCGTACACACACGCGCGCGCGCACACACAGCACACATCCAGAATATGTAACAAATAAATAAATATGTAATATCCCCGGCACATTCATTACAAACCCAAACCCAAGTAGCTCTTGTTTCGAAGCGATTTCTGACACTGTCAATAAAATCTAACACTAACGTCGGGGAGAAAAACGAGCAAACAAATCTGCGGTGAGAATTGTGTCCCTTGATCCCCGCGCAGACGACAACCTCGGCGAAACGGCAGCAGCTATGCTTTTCACGATTTAAACGCAAAGCCAAGGACTTATAGATATAGCCCAAGTGTTTTGCGCTGACCTTGAACCTCATTTACGCCATTTTCAAGGTAGGGGGGATTTTGTTTGCATTTCATTTGACCTACATTGCACAGAGCCCCTGTTGTTGGGTACAAAGTTTGAGATCAGTCTGACCAAATTTGTAGGGGGGGGGGGGGGGGGGGGGGGGGGAGCGTGACTGCAGAGACACCGTAACAGTTAATCGCTCGGCGATGTTATCATAGAAAATAAGGCAGAGAAGTGGGGATAGTGAGGAAGGAATGTGTGTGTGTGTGTGTGTGTGTGTGTGTGTGTGTGTGTGTGTGTGTGTTGTGTTGTGTTGTGTTTGTGTTGTGTTGTGTTGTGGTGTGCGTGTGTGTGTGTGTGTGTGCGTGTGTGTGTGTGTTGTGGTGTGGTGTGGTGTGTGTGTGTGCGTGTGCGTGTGCGTGTGTGTGTGTGTGTGTGTTGTGTTGTGGTGTGTGTGTGTGTGTGTGTG
>CM031620.1:6094056-6116556 GCA_018398815.1 Conus ventricosus | reverse complement strand
TATCTATCTATCTATCTGTCTGCTGTTTTGTCCCCTGCATTTTTTTTAACCCCTGCTTCCCCTTTTGTTATCTGTCCGTCTATCTTTTTAAACCAATCAATTTTTCAATCAATCAATCAATCAATAATCAAAGTATATGAAGATCAATTTAATCAATCAATCAGTTTTGGGGATGAGAGATTTAATAAACGAAACAATCAACAGTCAGTCAAAGTGCATGAGAGATCATTTAATCAAAGCGTATGAGGGGGGGGAGAAAAGAGAGGGGAGGAGAGAGACAGAAAGAGAGAGAGAGAGAGGGGAGGGGGAGAGGGGGAGAGGAGAAAAGGGGAAAAGAAAGAGAGAGAGAGAGCGAAGAGAGAGAGAATGCGGGATGAGAAGGGGTTAAAGGGTTTTCACTTCGTTACAAATTTTTTTAAAAACCACCCAAACCCCCAAACCCCCCCCCCCTACTCCCCCTCGTCTCTCTCTCTTCCCCTCTCTCTCCCTCTCTCTCTTCTCTCTCTCTCTCTCCCCCCTCTCTCTTTCTGTCCCCGTCTGTTCTTCTCCCCCCCCCTAATTCTCCCCTTCCCCCCCCCTCCCCTCTCTCTACCTGTCGTGGGGTGTGGACCCCTTTTCACCCCCTGGGCGTGATTCCTCGTTGGGGTGGGAGTGCTAACTTTGGGGCGGGCCAGGAAAATGAAATCCCGTGTGGGGGGGAAAATTTACGCCAGTAAACCACAACACAACGACAAAGGGAAGGACCTGGTTATTGCCCTGCAAAAATTTCCCCCCAGGGCCCCTTTTTGTCTGTCGGCTTTTGTCCTCACTCTTCCCCCTGTCCGTCTTTTTGTCTTGCCCCTCTGTCTTCTGTGTTGGGCTGGCTCCTCTGTGTTTTCCCCCTCTCCCTTTTTGCAACAAGTACAGATAAATTATCTTTTGGGAAAAAAACGGGGGGGTTTTATTTTCAATTTTCGGGGTGTTCCCGGGGCCCTGCTTTGTTTTAAGGAAACGGGTTTAAAAATTTTTTTTAATTTTATTGCATAATGTATTATCATTTCGTGTGGGTTTTGGTGTGTGGTGTGTGTGTGTTTTTTGGGGTGTGTGTAACAATTTTGTAGTGGGGGAAACAAATGGGAGCAACTCTTCCCCCCTTTTTTACATTAAAGGGAATTCAAAGATGAGGAAAAAAAAGGAGTGGGGGGGGGGGGGGGGGGGGGGGGGGGGGGGGGGGGGGGGGGGGGGGGGGGGGGGGGGGGGGGGCCCTTGGGGGAAGGGAGGGGACGAAAAAAATGAAAATTCGGGGGACTTTTAATTTTTTAATGAAAAAACCTTTATGCTATATAGGGCCATTGAAACCCCCCATCTTAGCACAGCCATCATAATATCGCCTGCCCCCGAGGCCTTTCGTCCGGGATGTGACTGTCAGAGAGCCGTTTGTTTGTGTTGTGCTCCCTGGCATCGAACAGGATTACCACTCGTAATTCTGTGATGTTTCTCATCAAGCGTTCAAAAGCAGGGCAGCAGCCCCCCGTTGCACCCAAAACAGTGAGGGAAGAAAGTGAGACAAAAAGAAAAGGGTTTAAGGAAATAAGTTGCTGAAAATAGCAAAAATCATGATGTAAAAAAATAAATGTGGGGAGATAATCATTGAGCCCTTTTGGGGCCCATTTGAGGATGAAAGCCGTTTGAGGATAAAGGGGAGGTCTAAAGTAACCGACACCATTCCAGAAATTTTCAGAGCAGCACTTTTCTTGATTGAAGAAATAGGGGGAAAAGCTTCATTCTGCAGTGGTAGATAATTCTGCCTAATAAAAAAAATCATAAAAGCAAAACAACTACATTTTCGTGAAAGTAGAAAAAAAAAAGAAAAACCTCTTGAGACACAAGTGCTGGGGCCAGTTCTTGGAATAATCCCCCAAGGGGCAAATTACAAAAACTAATTTTAAAATTTCCAAAGGGTAATACGAGCACCATTCCCAAAAACTTACAGGCCTTTGGGGTTGAATGACGCAAGAAAAAAATTTAAAAAAACAAACTTCTTGCTTTAGCTTAGATTGAAGAAAAAGGGGGGGATAAGCATTCATACTGCAGTGGTAATAATTCTGCCTAACTAACGTATGTGCTCGAGTGGGGGGGATGGGGGAAAAAAAAAAAAAAAATGCTTCTCAAAATAGCCTTCGCAATTTATATAATATATATATTTTTATATATATTTATATATATATATATATAGAGAGAGAGAGAAAAAGGGGGAGAGAGAGGGAAGAGGAGAGAGGGGAGAGAAGATAGGTGATGAGAGGTATGTTTTGTGTGTGTGTGTGGTGTGTGTGTGTGTGTGTTGTTGTGTGTGTGTGTGTGTGTGTGTTCTCCTCGGTGAAAGGAGGGCAATATTCCGTCACAGATATATGTCCTGATAACAGTCTTACTCAAAGTACGGTACAATCACACACCACGAGAAGTGTACTTGGGAGATCGCAGACTTCCACAAAGTCAAACAGATTCTGGATCTGCCCTTTGATCCGGACCTTCAACACGGATCCTTACCAGGATCTCCCCTGTGTCACGTGCAATCATTTCGCCAAGATTGAAAAAAAAAAAGTTCAGCTGTTTTCTGATTCATCCTGAACAAACGGATCATGGATCGGGACTTTGGTACGGATCCGCTCAACGAATCCGCGTGGAACGTTAACTGATTCGTCTTTAGGCCACATTCGATCTGTCTGCAAAGTTTGTCAGTGATGTGGAATATTGTCGACAAAGGCATCAACAGGAGGTGTAAAACGCCTTATGAGCAGGTGGAACTATCCAGGCTAAGATATTTGAGAAGCAGTTTGGTTGTAAAGTCAGGCACACACACATGCACGCACGCACGCACGTACACACGTACACACGCACGCACGCACGCACGCACGCGCACGCACGCACCCACCCACCCACCCACCACACACACACAACACACACACACACACACACACACACACACCACACACACACACATTCACTCGCACACGCACGCACACATCGCTTCACATAATCATCAGAGACGGTGAGGTTGGCTAAGGATACATTGAAAAACACACACACAAGCAAACAAAACACAGAAAGCGTAGTGACTCAGGAACCCTCACATAGAGAGAGAGGAGGGACTAACAGGCAAGCACCTGTTTCACACCGTGTTGCAGTTCAACACTTGATCCTGCTGTGACAGAAATGTACACAGTGACACTCCTCTCTCTCTCTCTCCTCTCTCTCTCTCTCTCTCTCTTGTCTCTGTCTCTGTCTCTCGGTCTTTGTCTTTGTCTTTATAAAGTTTATATTTCATTGCCCTGTGTACGATCCAATACTAAGTAAATATGATTTGTTTCTTTGCCTGTTTCAACAAGACGTAATTAGAAGCGATTCTTGCGTCTGGATATCATGAGATCATAATACCGCTGACAAATTCCTTAGCGGAAGCAAACAACATGAGGAACAAAAGAATCTCATCTGACCAACATTGATTACGAAAACAAGAATGAATTAACAAAAACTGGAGAAAAAAAATCAACTGGGGTGAAAAAAAGAATAATCTGGGAAGATAAACTATTTCACGAGATCTTTAAAGTAGTGATGAATGTATACAATTAATATAGTTATAGATGGATGGTGGAGTCTGGCATTTGTTATTGCTTTTCCTGTGTGAGTGCATCTATGGATGTTGAGATAGTAGCACTGTTTGAATTCATGTTTGTTGCGGGTTTACTGTTTACGTTATTTTTTATTTATTTTTTGTTGTTGCTGTGCACCCCCATGTCATCAAGGCTGTGTAGGTAATGACATTGAAGATATTCAGTGTTCAGTGTTTAGTGTTCTCTCTGTCTGTCTGTCTGTCTGTCTTTGTCTGTCTGTCTGTCTGTCTGTCTGACTGTCTGTCCGTCCGTCTGTCTGTCTGTCTGTCTCTGTCTGCCGCTCTCTCTCCCTAAGATCGTATTATCCTAATTCTCTTTATGGCGCTGCAGAAATGCCCATGAAGAATGTTGTAAGGACAGAATGCACAGTGAGGAATACACGGGCTGTACATAACGAAGCACAGTGTGACAGAAATACGTCATAGCAAGGGACAGTTGTACTGTTTGTCCACTACAAGAACGCATACAACGACCTTGGGACGGGTTGACCGAATTCCATTAATTTAATGTTGCCAATGACCTTTCACCCATTGTCTTTCCGACAACCCCCCCCCCCCCACCAGTCCCCTTCCTCCCTCTCCTTCCCTCCTCCAAGCTAGCGTGCATAAACAAGTGACGTCAGAACGACACGACCTAAAAACAAAACAACCCCACCATCCAACGTTGGGCGGAGTGTCGCGGGGGGGGGGGGGGGGGGGGGGGGGGGGGGGGGGGGGGGGGGGAACCAAAACACGCAGCAGTTGTGTGACGGTTGACTGACAAGCACTGAAGCGGATTTTTTTTTCACCCGCAAGTCTTGCAACAAGTCAACTGAGCGCCAGGTCTCTGAAATCGCATCGCAACGACATGTTCATCCGATGGCGACGGCCCGTCATACACGTGAATATATGCATAGTCGGATTCCCTAGGGATCACTCGTAATCTCATAGGATGACAGTAATTCAGAGCAATGTCCTGTCATTAATCAAAGCGTCAGATCACCTGGCCAAACATTCTGTCTTCTGGACCAGAAAGCAGGAAAAAACAACAAAAAAAACCAACCCAACATGCGCTGTCAGGTTGTACAAAAAATGAAATTGAAATACAAGATCGCGTGGTGGGTTTTTCTTTTTTTTTTTTGGTCCGATTCCTGGACAGGGTCGCTTCAGCTTCATAGCCTGAATAAACGAGGGGAGTGAGTGACAGAGAAAGGGTTAATCACAGGGGAGTGAATGACAGAGAAAGGGTTAATCACCGCGTGTCTTTAATTCAACTTTCAAAGGGGATTGCATCATTACTGAATACAAGGCGAAATACAAATTAACACACGACGCAAAATTTAAAGTAACGCAGATTTTATATTTATCACGAAAACAGACTAATGAATTTTTGACAGAATGTGTTCTCTTCAGTCGTTAGCAAAGCGCCCCAATATACTATACTCCCTGATAGCAGTCAGCAGGAAAATGACAATGTGTGAAAGAGGAGTGGAAAACGGGGGGGGGGGGGGGGGGGGGGGGGGGGGAGAGACAGACAGACAGACAGACAGAGAGAGACAGAAAGAGAGAGAAGGGGAGAGAGAGAGAGAGAGAGAGAGAGAGAGAGAGAGAGAGAGAGGGTGGGAAGGGAGAACATAAGAGTTGGATCACGACCAAAAGGGATGTGTGTGTGTGTGTGTGTGTGTGTGTGTGGTGTATGCGCGCGCGCGCGCGCGCGCGCGTGTATGTGTGGTGTGTGTGTGGTTTGGTGTGTGGTATAGAATGTGTGTGTGTATGGTTGTGTGTGTGTGTGTGTGTGTGTGTGTGTGTGTGTGTGTGTGTGTGTGCGTGCGCGCGCGTGTGTGTGTGTATGTATGCATGTATGTTGTGTGTGTGGTGTGGTGGTGGTGGTGGTGGTGGTGGTGTGTGTGTGTGTGTGTGTGTTTGTGTGTGTGTGTGTGTGTGTGTGTGTGTGTGTGTGTGTGTGTGTGTGTGTGTGTGTGTGTAGCAGGAAGGGAAGCGGGCAGGGCGAGGAAGGGGCTGGGTAAAGGGCAGGTGGAGAAAGATGGAGGAAGGGGAGGGATGAGGGAGGAAGACCACACGGAACAGTGTGTTAGAACTTTTCAGTTGTGACATCTTCATCGTCATGCAACAAGACAATCGTTATCTGGTTGGGAACCAGGAAATCTGTTCTGATAACCATTTCTCTTGATTTATCACTTTTGTTCTTGCATCCCACTTGACTATCGCTATGCCCCCTGACTAGTAGTGATTGGTCGTGGAACTGTCCGTTTTGTAGTGTTTATTTTGGGGGACCGAAAACCTTTTATTTTCTGTCAGTATGGATGTTTTCTGCTATGCACCTAATCAGGTTTTGAAGTAAGCGGGAAAAAAAAGTTAATGTCTCTGATACGTATAGCTCTGAATTCAAGCTGTCAGTTGTGAAATCACTCTCTCTCTCTCTCCCTCTCTCCCCCCCTCTCTCTCTCTCTCTCTCTCTCTCTCTCTCTCTCTCTCTCTCTCTCTCTCTCTCTCTCTATCTCTCTCTCTCTTTCATGCCATAAACAGAAGGATCAAGTCAATTCTTTAGTGGATAAATTACTGCGGACAATTACCACTACCTTGGTTTTTCTTGAAATGACTGACTTCATTTGTATTGTATTTTCGTGTACTCTAAACGTATCTGAATAATGTATCATCTTTTTAAACGAAGTTTTGGGGAATTATTATTGCGATGCTTTTTTGTTCTGTTTGCAACACATATATGCTAACTCCTCCCCGTTCCTACCACTTCCCCCTCACCCCCCCCCCCCCTTCCCTTTGTACCTTGTATTGTGGACCAAGGCCGATGTACATTAAAGCTTTCTGAGTTCGGAGTTCTCTCTCTCTCTGTCTGTCTGTCTGTCTCTCTCCCTCTCTCTCTCTCTCTCTCCCCGCCCTCCCGAAGCCCCTCCTTGTCACTCTTACTCTGTTTTCTAAAACACAGGCTTGCTCCTTCCCTTCCCGAATTCTAAATCCGCATTAGCTATTCACAACCCTCGGCAACCCCTCGGGGGTTGGGCGGGGGGGGGGGGGGGGGGGGGGGGGGGGGGGGGGCAAACTCTTGTTGAGTAAATTTCTCCCTTTTGATAAACATTATCTATTTATCAATCCCACCCCCCTCGGCAAACGTGTCGAGCGGCAAGCTAAATCAACAAACCTGTACGACCGCCCCCGGAGGCTGCCTGAAGGATCGTCTGATGGGAGTAAAGGGGAATGACGACCTCAAGCCCCCAAAGCCCACACAAGAAGTTTTACGTACAACCCCCTTTATTCCACCAACCCCACGCAATCAAAATAATATTTCAACACACGCCCCACGCCAAAAAATAAAGTTTCCCAACACCACAACATGAAAATACAATCAAGATTTCAATAACAAATGCAAAATCACAATCAAGCATTTAACACTTGACATACACAATTATAAATAAACATTTCCAGCCCATCCTTTTATGTAGAGTGCCCCCCCCCTCCCTCTCCAAAGTCTATGGGGCACCCTGTCGCATGGTGCCCCAAAAAACGGGCGGTCCTTAAGGAGTCGTTGGGCCGACCCCTTTGACGACACAAACAGAGGGTGGAGAGCGCGCCCCGGGAAAAAGGGGCGCCGTCGCCGGAGGCCCCGCGGGGATAGGCCCGTCCAGCCAAGTCCAGGGCTTTTCCACGTAGGGGCCCCTAAACCCAAGTGGTGGCCCCCACGTACGTGGCCCAAAACCAGTGCGGACCAACCGTGCGCGGTCCCAACGGGTTTTGGTTCCAACCCAGTGGGCAGTCCCAACCAGTGCGGGGCCCCCAACCGTGCGTGCTGGGTGAATTTCCCCGGGAGGGGGAAAAAAAAGGGTTAATGGGAGGAAAGGGGAAAAGGGTAGGAACCCCCAGTCAGTACGTCGGCCCCATGTTTTTTAAACTTAACAGCCACTCGCTGTGGGCGGGGGGAGGTCTCTAAAACCCCAACAACACCACTCAAACAGACCCGGAAAAAAAAAAAACCCGCGAACAACCCAAATCGGAAATGTTCTTTTAAAGTCTTTCATACGAAAAAGGGGTAGGACTGTTTAAAATTTAACAAGCTATAAAAAAAAATATAAATTATCTTTCCTTTTCCCCCGTTTAACATTTCCTTTCTTAGGAATTAACAAATAAAGCAACCATGGCTTTACATTGCCCCCACATTTGCAAATAATAATAATTCAATGGCCCAATTACCCCAAATTTTATGGAAAACTTTTCAAAATAACACAAATTTCCCCCACGCTAAAAACGATTAATCATGGAGCACGCTCGCGAAATAAAACTCTTTTCCCCTTTGCACACACAAACAGGGTGGCCAAAGAGTGAGCCCGGCATTGTAAAACAGGGGGGGACGAGGAGCCCAAGCAAGTACCCCCTGAACCCGGGTTCTTCCCCATCCCCCCCGATCCCGCTCCCAAAGCAAAAAAGGAAGATTTTAGATTTTTTGATGGCCCAGGTTAAAGTTTGAATTTAAACCAGAAAAAGGGGCTCAAACAATTTTCTTTTTTAATTTTGAAAACCAAAAAAAAAATTGCGCAAAAGGAAAAATTTACCCGGTAACAACAAAAAAAAAAACAAAAAACAAACCCACGAAATGATGTTACAGTACCCGTGGGTGCCAAAAGAGGCGGGTCAAACGTTTCCCTTTTCTCCCCTCTGCCCGTCGAGAGGCCAGCGCGCATCGGGAAAAGATAAAGTGATGTTCTTCTACAGGCCGACTGTGGGAAATGAAGGTCCCGATGTCCCTTCGACGAAAAGGGGAAAGGGAACCCAAGCCCGGAGCAGGCGCCCCCAGAGAATTTTTCCGCTGAGTGAAGAGAAAACCTGCTCAGGATGGCGGCCAACTCCCAGTACGTCCGGTGGAATATAAACCCTAAGGGAACCTTGCAGTGCGGCAGGTAAAAAAGACGGTGAGGGCCCGTAGAGAAGCAGACAGAAAAAGACCAGCCCCCCGTGACCTGCGGGATGAATTCCCCGGGCAGTGGAATTGGGGAGAGGAGGGGAAAAAGTAAACCTAACCTGAGGAACTACCCCAAAAGGTGAACCCCCCCAAAACCACATTAAAGGAGGATATACGACAAAAAAAAAACGACGCAATAAAAAAAAAATTTGAATTTTTTTCAATCCTATGGGAAAAAAATCGTCAAGGCCTTAAAAAACCGTGAAAAAAACCCCCTTTTCAAAAACCTTTTTCCCTTGAATACATGCCTTTTAACCCTTAAAACGAAGTAAAAATTCACACATGGGACCAAAACCCCCCTGGTGAGGAATTCCTCAAATTCCAGTAGAATACACGGTTTAATGATTACTTTATAAAAACTAAAAAATTCCAACCCAAAAAAAAACCCCCAAACCCATGGGGACACCCTTAAACAAAAAAAACCCACTCACCAAAAACCCCCCAAAAAAAACCCAAACCCCAACCCACCACACCCAAAAACCCACCCCACAACCCCCAAAAAAAACCCCCCCCCACCATCCCTCATGAGTGAGATGATGGTCGGATCGGTCCAGGACGGGAAGGGATTGATCGTCTCAGTACAATTCCCCGTATTTTCCCTGGGCACGCCGTGCGCGTCCAATCTCCCGGGGCTTCAAAATAGTAGGGGTATCGATAGCCCTTTGCGGGGCACCCTTGGGATCGAGTCCCCTGTTTACCGCTACCGAAATGTGCGGTGCCGCTTTGGTGGGGATTAATGGGTCCCAAGGTCGACCCCCCTTTGCAGAATGGCCCCAAACCAGGGGGCCGCCCTAGGGGAAAACCCCTCAAGCGACCCTTAGGCGTTGTCCGTTGGCGATATCGCACTGCGGCAGTATGCCTAACCTGCGATTTTCATCCGGGCCCAGAAAAAAATTGAAAACTCGCTCGAGAGTCCGCTTTGACCCCTATGACCTCCCATGGGAAATTCATGGCCTGCGGAGAAAGATTCTTCAAGTTTTGGGGAACGACAAGTGCTTGGCCACGATCTCCCTCGGAAAAAACCCTAAGAGGACCCCCTTTGGAGCTTGGTCCCTTGGGTGTGGGCAGACGAGCGGGACGACCCCCCCCAGTTGCGCGGCTTTGGGACATCCAAGTCCCGGGGCCTGAAGCGGATCATGGTAGCGGATGGGCCCTGGCCCAGAACCTCGTCAGAGTCGGCTGCGAACGGGACGCAAATTCCTGTTCCCTGCCTCTTGCTTTGGCGCGCGTGGTAATCCCCCACCGCCTGTACGGGGATCCGTAGACAGGGTTGACTGCGCCCCGTGCAAAAGGTGATAGTTTTCCCCTTAAAAAGGGAATACAGGGTCGCTCCCCCGCGATCCCCCATATTCGCCACAGAAGTGGGGGGGGGGAGTAGAATGAGCCGAAGGACGGGTGGGGGTAAAACCAGCCCCCAAACCCGCACACGTCTAATGGGCCTCGCCGAGCCTCGGGGGGAAACCAAGTCCTTTCCACAAGATCGTCGTGCCCCCAAACCCCTGATGGTTTTGCCAAGGGAAAGCCCCAAAAACAGAGAAAAAAACACGGGCACTCCGTCCCACAAAAGGGGAGGGAACCAGTTAGGAGGCACGGGGGACGAGGGAAAGGGATACCCCCATGCTCCGGCGGTTTTTTGGAAATCTTTCCTAATGTGGCCAGGCGACCACAAAAAAAACCAGTCGGGGTGCTGAGGTCCCGATGAACTGCCTCCCTTTTTCGACCCTAGCATCGTCGGCGCCTTTTCCCACCAAATCTGGGGGTCTTCCTGTCCGTACTGGGCGATCCCCAAAAGCTTAGGGCCCTAAAAAAAAACTCAGCTTTTTTGAATCGCAGCGCGAAACCCTGGGTGCTGTATCGCTATCGGTCTCAACTTGGGGACACGTATTGGTGGCTGTTCGAGAATCGTCCCAGTCCAGCTTCCCAAAACTACCCCAGTACCCTCGTTTTGCGAGCCTATCACCCCAACTGCACGAAGGTCTCGTCGTTATTTTTTCCAAGGCCTGAAAATTCCTCCTGTAGTCTTGGGGGAAGGTGGAAAAGGGCCTTACGCAAGCCAATGCATGTCTGCATAGACGCGCCCTTTATTTGGTGGGACACATCCCTTGCAGACCAGATAATCCCGAAAAAGGTGCTGGCCCTTTTTTTCCTCGCAAATGGGGAGAACTCCAAACCCTTTTCAAAAAACTTAAAAACAATTTAATGTCTCACTAGGTCTGAACTTGGAAGCTTTAAAATTTTTGGGCCCCCGAACCATCACTTGCCTGTCGATCAACCCCCCGGTTTAAGCGTGGGGTCTTTTAAAGAAGTTGTTCCTCTCTTCCTGGCAGGCCCCCATCCTTTCCAGCTTCCCTACGGAGGGGAGCCCCTTCTCTGCGTCTTCCCCCGCAGGCTTCTGTCTAGCAGCTCCCCTTTTGTGCTCTTCCCTACGCAGGTTTTCCCGCCCGTTTGCTCTCCCACGGGCGTGCCTCTTCCTACGAAGCGTTGCCTTTACCTAGAAGGGGGTTCCTGCCTGACGCATCCTTCGTCGCTGTTGCTCTAGAAAATCAGGCGGAGGGATGTCCCGGGCGGTTCCCCACTCCCGACAGGGAGGATGACCCCTTTGCCCGTTCCCCGGGTTTGGGTTTCCGTGAGGAAAAATCTCCTGGGCGGCTCCCCACGAGGGGGGCATGGAAGAGGGGCTTCGGTTTCTGGATCAACAGAAGCCCCAGTTGCTTGCTATACTTGACGTTCGAGCGGAAGTGCCAGTAGGGGTCTCAGCAGGAAAATCCCCCAGCGAAGAAGAAGTGAAAAGTATCATGGACTATCGTCAGCACTGGAAAAAGTGGAAAATCACTGTGTCGAAGACTGGTGCTATAGTAGGGATAATTCAGAAAAACCCCTTTTCTTTGCGCACGCGTCGCCATACCCCAGCACCGGACGTTGCCATGAAACATTCTACGGTTCTCAATACAGGGGAAAGACAATTCCCCTTGAAAAACAGAATTTTAGGGGTGTGTGTTATGTGTGTGTGTGTGTGTGGGGGGGGGGGGGGGGGGGGGCAAGTTCCCGGGTGCCCACTTGGCAACCCGCGCTCCCGACGAAACAAAAGGCGGTGGGGCCACCAAAAAAAAAAAAAAAAAAAAAAAAAAAATATTCCGGCTGCCCCACTTGGCAAAAACCCGTCCACAGCACGAGCAACGTGCGGTGGGGGGCTGGCCGGAAAAAAAAAAAAAACAAACTGGGAGACGGTCCCGGGAGAAAAAAAAAAAAAAAAAAGACATAGCGTCCGATGCACCCACTATACTCAAAATCCGTTTAAAAAAAAAAAAATGGTAAAATACAAAACGGAAAGGAAAACGGCGGCAACAGAAAGGAAAAAACTTACGGCCGAATCTGGTGAGGCACCCCCGGGGAGGTCTGGACGGATCGCTCCCCCGGTCTCACCCCGACTCCCGGTCACCCGGAGTTCCCTTAGGCCACCCAAAGATCCCCCACGCTAGAGTACCCAGCCAACCCCCCCAAACAAACCGACAAAATGACTAAACCATACAAGACAGACAGAATGAACAGGTTCCGCGAAACGGGAGAAGTCAAGGCCCCTTTAACCGGCGAGCCCCACAAATGCAGACCGACCCGGAGGTCTGCCTGACAGGATCGGTCTAGATGGGGGTGAAGGGAATGATGACCCAGCCTGAAGGCCCACCAAGAAGATTCATCAACCCCCCTTATTCACACCAAACACACGCAACACAAATAAATTTTCAACACACGACCAGCCAAAAAACAAAACAAGCATTCCAACCACACAAAGCCCAATCCAATCAAGCATTTCAATACAAACTGCACAATCACAATCAAGCTTTTTAAACCCCTAGAAAAACACAATTATAAATAAACATTTCCGACCCATCCCTTTCTATGTTGTAGTGCCCCCCCACCCCTGCCCCTCCAAAATTATGGGAGCACCCTGTGCCTGGTGCTCCAAAAAGGGTCGGTCCCTTGAAAAAAAGGGCGTTCAGGGCCGAACCCCCTTTACGCACACAAACGACGGTGGGGAGCCGTCCCGGGGGGAAAGGGCGCCGCGCCGGGGTCCCGACGGGGGGAGGAGTCCAGCCAAGTCCCCGGGCTTTTCCACCAGTACGTGGCCCAACCAGTGCGGGTCCCCACCAGTGCGTGGCCCCAAAACCCGTGCGCGTTACAAAAAGTGCACGGCCCCAACCAGCGGCGTTTCCAACCCGTGGGCAGTCCCCCAGTGCGTGGCCCCCCAACCCGTGGTGCTCCGGGGGAACCCCCGGGGGGAGGGAAAAAGGGAACTGGGAGGAAAGTAGAAAGGGTATGGAACCCCCCCAGTTTGTAAATTGACCCATGTTTTAAACCCTTACAGCCCCTCGCAGTGGGGAGGGGAGGTCTATAAATACACAAAACCCCAGCCAACCAGGGCCGGCATAACACAGCGAACCAACCAAAAAGGAAGTTTGTTAAAGTCTTTCTACGAAAAGGTAAAAGACTGCATTAAATTAACAAGCTATAAAAAAAAATATGAAATCTTCACCTTTCTCATACTTTCTTTCCCTTTGGAATTGAAAATAATAAAGCAAAACCCTGGCTTTCATCTGCCACCATTTGCAAAAAATAATAATTCAAAGGGACAATTATCCCAAATTTTATGGCAACATTTCAAAATAACACAAATTTCCCCCCACGATCCAAAAGAAAACATGGTACCACGCTCCGGAAATAAAAGTTTTCCTTGCCACACAAAAAAACGGTGGCCCAAGAATGTGAGCCGGCAATTGTGACGGGGGGACGGCGGGCCCAAACAGTCCAAACCCGAATCACCCGGTTCTCTCCCCTCCCCCGGGAACCCCATCACCCAAAAACATAAAAAGGAGAAAGACTTTTAGATATAATTTTTACTGGCCCCGGTTAAGTTTAATTAAACCCGAAAAAGTGGTCTCAAACAATTTTTTTTATAAAATTTTTAAACCAAAAACAAAAATTTTCGCAAAAAAGAAGAATTGCCCGGGTAACAAAAAAAAAACAACAACAAACGAACCACGAAACTGAGCTTCCCGCTACCCCTGGGTGACCCAAAAGAGGCGGGCAAAAAGCTCTCTCGCCCTCTGTCCGTCGGAGGAAACGCGCAGATGCGGAAAAAGATGAGTGATGTTCCTCTAAGGCCGATGTAGGAAAATGAAGGTACCCCTGTACCCTTTGACGTAAGGGGGAAGAAACCAAACCGGAGCGGCGCTCCCGAGACTCTTCCGCTCGAGGGAAAAAGAAAACTGCCTCAGCGATGGCGGCCAAATGCCACGCACGTCACGGTGGAAAACCTCAAGCCCAAGAGGAACCTTGCACGTGCGGCAGGGGGAAAGACAGGGGGAGGCCGATAGAGACAGCAGTACAAAAAAAAGATACCCGCCCCCCTGACCTGCAGGATGAATTGCACGGCAGTGGAATTAGAGAGAGAGAGAGAGAAAGTAAACCTAACTGAGCTGAACTACACCAAAGGTGCAACCACGCCATAAGCCACATTAAAGGACGGATATACGACAACAACGACGACAATAAATAAATGAATAATTCTACTACCCTAGGTGGGCCAATCGTCATAGGCCTCGTAACAAACCCGTGACACACACACACACACACACACACACACACACACACACACACGCATATATATATATATATATATATATATATATATATATATATATATATATATATATATATATATATATATATATATATTTGTTAAAAATATTTTTAAAATGAAGCACTTCATTTTAAAAATATTATTTTAAAAATATTTTTAACAAATGTTGCTCCCCAAGGGGTTGAGATTTTTCAGATTTTTTAAGGACGTTTTAATACTGTTCATGATATATATATATGTGCATGGCCTATATATATAGATAGATAGATAGATATATGGCGGGTTTTGCAGTTCGATGTTGGAGCTGTTGGAGAGGATGGCTGTGGGGGCTAGGAAGAGATGTCAGATGAATGTCAAGGCGGGGAAATGATGGGTAGGAGAGGATGGTTGTGCCTGTGGGGGCTAGGAAGAGATGTCAGATGAATGTCAAGGCGGGGAATGATGGGCAGGAAACGCAGTTCGTTGCGCTCGAATCGACGGGCAGCCCATTGTACACTACTCAAAACAAGAGAAGGATCAGCCTCATCATTTGTTGCCTGAAAATCGATTAAACCTCAACTGGCACAGGCCAAGTTGAGGCTTTTGTTCGGCAATTGAGATTGACTTAAAGAGAGAGAGAGAGAGAGAGAGAGAGAGAGAACTCTTGAACTCGTGAACTCCTGACTTTAATGTTAGGCCTCCAGCCTATCCACATGAAACACGTAACATTAAATTGTTTATGCTATTGAAAATGAGTGATTTATGCAGAAGAATTTTCAAAAACAAAGGAAGCTCATTTGGCGATAACAACAGTAACAAACCTAGGTTTATAACATTTCATTTCAACTGTTCCCTTCTAAAACGTAAAGCGGATTGTACAAACATAGCAACATCTCTGATTATGACAGCATTATCATTTTGCAAAGTATCTTCAACTGGACAGGAAATCTATCTTTATATTGTTTATGAATATATTTTTCTCGTAATTTTTTGTAACTTGGACATTTTAGAAGAAAATGTATTTCGGATTTCTTCTTCACTGCAAAAAGGGGCAGGTGGTTATTGCTGTAGTATCGGTATACTTTTATATTGTTTGAAGCTTATTTACACCTAATCTGACTTTTGCTAATGCCCTTCTGAATTTTGTAATTGTGATATCATATAAGTATTTCTCAGGTTGATGCAGTGATTTAAAGGATCGGTAGACGGTTATAACGATCACTACCGTCTAATTCAGTAATTGACTGTACCAGTCCTGTTTGAAACAGTCTGACATTCTCTGTCTAAACACTGATAAGAGAGAGAGAGAGAGAGAGAGAGAGGAGAGAGAGAGAGAGAGAGAGAGAGTCGATTCTTGAAAATTGAAACAAACAAATAAACAAAATTTTTACGTCACTAAGTGGTAATTTGAAATTATTGTTAATGATAGATACGAACCGAAAGAATTACTGCACATGGTTTTTTTTTGGTCTTAAATAGAAGGAAAATACAAACTGTCAACGTGTACTGAAAGTACAGTATTCATATCGCGCCTCGTGCAAACATGCAGCTCAAGGCGCTTGCGCACGTAAAGCACACACACGCATACAATTACTGTAAGCACGGTATAATAATAAGTATGTAAATGAAGTAATAAGTAAATGAAGGAATAAACAACAACAAGTAAATGAAGAGATGAATATATAATTAAAGAGGTAAATAAATAAATAAACGAGTCAATAAAAGTTGGACAGGTGGAGGGGGGAATGAGCTTGGAAAAAGGAAGTTTTACAGGTTGGCTTTAAAAGTGTCCAGTGTTGTCTTGTGACGAAGAGGACGCTCAATCCAGGCTTGTGGGCCAGACACAGATGGGTGCGTTTACATATCTAAAGACTTGGAATATTCCATGACAACGCATTACTTGGTTTAAACAAATCTTTAATCACAGGTGCGTACTGTGTTTACACAATACAAAGTGAGCAGCAACAAGCTGAACGCTTATAGTGTGCACATGACAACACATTACTTCATCGACTTCATTTCATGTACTGTAACATCTGAATGTCCACGTTCTGTGGAGAAATATCACTAAAATTGTTAAACGGATCCCGGATCTGCGGGTCTTCAAAATGTAAAGGGTTAATCCCAGGACCACATTCTGTCTGTTTATAAAATTTGTTTCAACCTGTTCCGTAATACTGCAGACAAAGAAATAAACGAACCAATGGACGGGATCAAAACAGCCTCCCTGTCAAAGATGATAGTGAAAGGGGAAAAGAGTCAAAACAGCGGTCAGGTGACAGATAAGGGCGTAGGTGCACGATCATCAGGATCTGTACGTAGAGCAATATACTGGCTTCAGAATGTTTTAGTTAGTATTTTTACACTATTTTCTTGTGTCAGCACTCGCCTTCACCAAGATAACAATGCCGGTTATTGATTTCAGTAAAGAAAACGGACATTCAGTAAGCGCCCGACTCTGGAAAAGAATTCGCCTTTCATTCTTGTTGACTTAGCAGCCGCTTTTGATAAATAGATCACTCGATTCTTCTTTCAAGGCTTTGAAATACATTGGCAATGAACCGTGTTGCAGTAAGCTGGTGGAAATAAAATTGTAACTGACCGATACGAAACGAACAATGGCTGTCACTCCGAACGAACCGGAAACAAATAAAAAAAAATTGTGTGCCATACAGGAACTGGTCTTGGTCCTGTTCTTTTCACGCTATACACTATGCTCCACTTGCAGACATCAGAAGGCATCCCGATGACAGTCATCATTCTCACACAGATGGCATCCAGCTTCAGAAAAGCGGCACTACTTCATATGTGCTGTCTTCTGCAAGAAACATCTGACTTCTTCCTCGTCAAGGAGACTGGATGACTCAAAATAGCTTACAATTAAATGCAGACAGAATCGAAGCCACATTCATAAGAACAACCAAACAAAAGATCTCTTCTGTCACTGTTGAACCAGTCAGAATCGGCGACTCGTCCACTCCCCCTTCTTGGTCGGCCAATAACCTTAGCGTTGTTTTTCACAACATAGTGTCCAAGCAAAAACGTGTCACTCAAACTTGTCAGTCTTGTTGCTTTCAGGCACGGCGCCTCAGAGGTGTTCACAAACACCTGTCCACCGACACTGCGTTAGAACAGGACGCTTTCCTCATTCTCTTCCGCAACAACTTCTTCCACTCTCAGTGGTCCGGTTTTCCTGCTTATCCGTCCACTCCCTTCAACGAGTATTAAATTCCGTTTCCCGACGTGTCTTCAGAAAGAAAACATCTGATCGCATCACTCCATTGGCTAGCGTCTCACTGAGGCCAGAATAGCTCAGTGGTAGAGCGCCGGACTTGTAATCTTCGTGATCCTGGGGTTGCGGGTTCGAATCTCTGCGGGTTCGAATCTGGGTACAGGGGGATTTTTTCCCCACGGAGTTAACATTGGTTCTGACTCTGTTTCCCAGTTAGTCCTTCGACTGAGACTTTAAACCGAGGTTCCATGTGCATAACATCTTGCACTCACGTAAAATCCCATCACCAACTTTCGGAAGAGAAGGCCACCAGTTTGGCCGTTAGTATGGATGA
The DNA here is from genome assembly GCA_018398815.1 of Conus ventricosus. NCBI lineage: Eukaryota > Metazoa > Mollusca > Gastropoda > Neogastropoda > Conidae > Conus > Conus ventricosus. The sequence goes on along the minus strand of CM031620.1, from coordinate 6,098,755 downwards.
CACGTTGCACATAGCATGCACCCTGCGTGAGAAATTGAAAGAACGAAGGAAGCAAGGAAATTTAGTGAACAATATTGACTGGATGACACGGAAACGACTGAATGAAGCGCCGGCAGGCAGCTCCTCAGTCGCCACTACCCAGGTAGGCAGCTCGTTGTGTACACGAGAGTGTGGATTGTCAGCGCGTAGAACCTTTGACAAGGCGCTTTATAAATGCTATGTTATTATTATTATTATCATCAGCATTATCATATTGTTATTATTATTAAAAGTTTAAGATCAATTCTCTCTGCTATCAATGCGTTCATATCACTGTCCCTTCCTGTTTCTGTGACTGTCTTCACCTACGTACCCAATCCCGCTCTCTACGTTCTGTGTCAGATACACTCTGTTTCCGAGGACCTAGATTCGAACCATCAACTGTCGGCCGCTGCTCTTTCTCTGTCTCCTGTCCACCTACTTGGAACGTGCTTCCTCTTCCTCATTGCGATAAAAAAAAAAAAAACAAGAACAACATTGGTCACTTAAAACTAGCCTGAAAACCTTCATTTTCCGGACCCCCCCCCCCCCCCCCACCTGCCTTTTCCCCTCGGTGTGTGTGTGTGTTGTGTGTGTGTGTGTGTGTGTGTGTGTGCGTGCGTGCGTGCGTGCGTGCGTGCGTGCGTGCGTGCGTGTGTGCGCGCGTGCGTGCGTGCGTACGTGCGTGTGTGTGTGTGTGTGTGTGTGCGTGTGTGTGTGTGTGTGTGCGCGCGCGCGCGCCTGTAATTGTTCTTTATAAGCTTTGGTATGCATGAATGGGAACGTCGAGTGCAAGGGCTTTTAATCATTCTTGTTGCAAAGTATTTGGCTTTATATCAATACAATAACTTATTACTCTTATTGTTATTGTTATTCTTATTGTCATTACCAGTATCATTATTAACATCTTTATCACTATCACCACGGTGATGATCATATTTATCATTAACAGATGAAAACAGCAATGTTCACATGCAAACAGCTAGTAATTACGTGAAAGTGAGAATTAGAGAAAAAAAAAGAGTTAATATCATGCAATAATTAGCTGGTGTTTACCCGATAACTAGCCAATCAGACCGAGTATTTTCTGTAAAACATACAGACACAGACAGACAGACAGACAGACACAGACACACAGATGATAACTAACAGACAGACAAGACAGACACACAGATGCAAAGACAGACAGACACAGACACACAGATGCAAACTAATAGACAGACAGACAGACACACACACACACACACACACCACACACACACACACACACACACACACACACACACACACACACACACACACACACCACACACACAAAACACACACAGATGCAAACTAACACATATTTAACGCACAATACAAGAGAGACAAATAAAATGTCGACAAGTATGTCTTCTTCAGACGAAATAAAGAACAGACATTAAAACGTACAAAACAATACTCCCCAGATCGTCTGAAAACAACAGCCGCTATCACGTGAAGATGTCCACGTGAATATTAGCTGTACATTTATTATCTGTTTATTTTGATGTGATGGCAACCTGTATATTTTCGCGTCATAATAAGTTTTTATTTTCACGTCACATTCAGCTGTTTATTTTCACGTGATAACTAGCAGTTTATTTTCAAGTACTTATTAACTGATTTTTGTTTTTTGTTTGTTTTTGTTTTGTTTTGTTTTGTTCACGGTATAATCAGCTGCATGTTTTCATGGGACAGTAAGCTGACCTTTTTCACGCATTAATCGGCTGTTCATTTTCACGCGACCATCAGCAGTTCATGTTCAAGAGACGACTAGCATGTTGGTGTGCATGTGATGATTCGCTTTTTATGTTCACCTGAAAAATAGCTGAAGGCAGATGACTCTTTTTGCATACTTATTTGCTGAATTTACTCCACGAAAGTAGCAGTCGTGACACATAAAATCTATTTCCTTCGTATGAAGGCGGCCATAACGAGTGTTCTCCCTGTGTCAACAGAAATTATGGCTTGTGAAGTGAATAGGCTGCCTTAGGCACGTGTAAACTTTATTCAAGTCCTTCCATTCGCTATTATTTGAGCTTTGTTGATTGTGCTCACAGGAGTTGACAAAAATGATACTTAATCACAGTCCAAGATTATGCAAGTCAAAGTCCCCGGTAGTTCGGTGTTCTTTAACTCCGAGTAAATATAATGAATATGTAACATTCTGTATACATATGCAGATTTCAACAAAAGTTGAGGACCGAAGAGTGAACTTTGGCAAAGTAATCCGAATTTCCGAAACTGGTTTGCGTTTCCTGTCCCTTTAATTTATGTAGCTTACAGGTCAGCCGACCACAAGGGACCATATCAGGGCTCCTGATGCGTGTCCAACTAACAACGGTTGTCATCACGCAAGCTGTTATCCACTCATTGCGAAAGGTGTAATATACGCACGAAAATGACGAAAATATTTGAACGGAGTGGAAAGAAGGATACCTGCTTTTTCTTACAGGTCCGACAAGCCTGTATTACTCATGTTGTATATTTCTTCGCTTCAAGCTGAGTTTTTTTTTTCACATGATAATTATGTCCCAGACTGGCGGCGATTCGCGTGACTGCATTCTAGGTCCAAGAAATGACTGGCTGTGGCACCAGGATGGTTTAATGAAGAACAGCTGAGCTGACCACGAAGACTGTCATGAAGCCAGCCAAGAGGTCCAATTCTATACCGAACTCCCAGTAACACTGACCACACGTTCCGTTCACTTGTTCTCAATATTAAGCCATAGGTTTCGAAGTCCCATTCCAGTTGAGGAGAAAGTTTAGCTACATCTAGATGAGGTAGCTGCGTGCGAGCTAGGCCATATGCACCACATCTGAAAAAAAAACTATTGAACCACCATGCCAATACGTAAATACGTAAATGAATGTGTAAATAATGTGGCGGTGGGAGGGAAGGGGGTGGGCAGGGGGCTTATGCCCATGGCCAAGATTCAGCAGATGTCTGACCTAAGCAAGGATTAAGCTGACGTGCTGGTCAAGTCTGGGGAATTGGGTTAGGAACATTTCGTAGGTAAACGTGGAACATTTCATAGGTAAACGTGAATTGTTTCTTTGCTTTGTTTGTTTTAGCTTTCTTTTTCTGTTTCTACGTTATTTGTTTCTTTGCTTGTTTTGTTTTTTTTTAGCTTTCTTTTTCTGTTTCTTTCTTTCCTTCCTTTCTTTCTTTCTTCTTGTTTATTATCTTTTTTCGTGGAGGAATGAAGCATCATGATGCCGCCATGCTGATGTTGCAAAGGTGAGAAGTAAAGAAACGGACAGGGCTAAAGACGTGCAAACGACCTGTCAGATTAAAATTGGAAAAAAGAAAAGGAACCAGGGACCTGTCGCCACGGGGCGGCCCTTTAGGTCTATTCCCTTTAGGTCTATTCCTTCAAGATCTATTCCATTTAAGTCTATTCCTTCCAGGTCTATTCCCGTTAGGTCTACTTTATGTCCATTGGTTCGCAAGTGCCGCGAGATCGGAATGAGATGGTCCCGGGTTAGGGATAGGGTTAGGGTTAGGGTTAGGGATAGGGTTAGGGTTAGGGTTAGGGATAGGGTTAGGGATAGGGTTAGGGTTAGGGATAGCGTTAGGGTTAGGGATAGGGATAGGGATAGGGTTAGGGTTAGGGATAGGGTTAGGGTTATGGATAGGGTTAGGGATAGGGTTAGGGATAGGGTTAGGGTTAGGGTTAGCCGCGCAATAGCGGGCCCGCGCAATAGCGGGGAGTAACATAAGTAACATAAGTGGACATAAAGTAGACCTAACGGGAATAGACCTGGAAGGAATAGACTTAAAGGGAATAGACCTTGAAGGAATAGACCTAAAGGGAATAGACCTATAGGTACCTCCCCTGTCGCCAGCCACGTACACCACCGAGGTGTATGTAACCTGCAGACGACACCAGACCCTCCATCACACACGTCACTCTCACGGCTACTTCCTCTTCTCTTCCACACGCCTCACCTGTCGGCACAGCACAGCACAGCACGGCACAGCACAGCACAGCACTGCACAGCACAGCACAACACTCTCAGCGAGGCATCTCCAGCCCTCACTCACTCCGGACGATCAACAAGGAGGAAATTGTGGAGACCCAACAACCGACAAGACAACCACTTCCGTTCCGATGATTTCTACGAATCCTTTCTCAAAGCCGATGTCGGTTTGGTCGCAGACCTTCTTGCTGTTGCTGCAGAGAGAAGGACTTCAATCCGCCATCACCAGCAACGGCAACCAACCAACCCCCGCCCAAGTGGGCCTCGAATGTCTCCCGACTCCTATACGTGTGGGATGGGTCCATGTAGGCACACGCACCGACAGGAAGGGAGGTGGGGGGTTGGGGGTGGAGACATCCCGACATAGGGAGAGAGAGAGAGAGAGAGAGAGAGAGAGAGAGAAGAGAGAGAGGGGGTGGGGGAGGGGGAGGGGAGAGTTGAAAAGCTTGGGGCAAGGGGGCTGGGAGGAGGAGGAGAGAAGAAGTCTAAATAGAGATCAGATTGGAGGCTGGATCGGAGGAGGGAGGGCGGGAGGGATAGACAGCCCCGTGTAACTGTCAGCATTTGACGACCAGAGGGCCAATGATTGTTTAATACGCATCAAGCCAGCCCTCGGGGACAGTGCTAAAAACTCGGGGTTCTGTCCGGGGGACGGAATCTTTCGCATTGAGAGACT
>CM031620.1:6059755-6079755 GCA_018398815.1 Conus ventricosus | reverse complement strand
GCGGGTAAGAACCACTTTGCCTACCTGCCTGCCTGCCTGTCTGTCTGTCTGCTTCTGTCTCTGCCTGTTGAACCATCAACGTCCGCCCGTCCGTGGCATCGAACAGTTAGATAATTCCGAGGAGAGCTTGACGAGAGAAGACCGTCTGAGAACACCCCCCACCCCTACCCTCCCCCCCCCCCCCCCCCCATCACCGGTCGCATCCAGGTCATGACTCTCAAATGCTCTTCTGTTCTAAGAATTTTTTTTTGTTTGATGTAAAACAACAACAACAACAATGCAGCAAAAACAAAGCTAAGAAGAAACTAAGGGAGAAAACAAACTGGAGCCAGAAAAGAATAAGCTGAAGAAGTTTACGTTGAGGGAAGAAAGGATTATTAACAAGACGAAGATGAAGCTTGAAGCAGCAACAGCAGAATGAGGAGGAGAAGGGAAGATGGAAAGAATGCAGAGAGCAAGTTAACGACAAAGAACAAGAACAAGGAGAGACTTCCTTCCACCGCAACAACGAGAGCAAGTTAACGACAAAGAACAAGAACAAAGAGAAACTAAAGAAAAGAGTTGTAGCAGTAGTTGGAATTTTTTCATAAGTTCAAGAAGAGCGAGAAGGCGACAAATGAATAAGCAAATAGATAGATAGATAAATAAATAAGTAAGTAAATGAATAGATGGATAAACGGATGAATAAAAGGAGCCCACTGAATGGAAAGAAGGGGTGACGTGCCCCTCTCTTCTCGCCCCCAGGCTTCAGGGAACTGAACAAAGGGTAAACAAGGATGTAGTCATGACGTCAACATTGTAGCCGCCTCCAGGCAGTGGGTTTTTTTCTTCTTCTTTTTTTTCTTCTTCTTCTTTTTTTTTTTTTTTTTTTTTTTTTAACTCGGTGTGATCATCTGGTATAATCACCTGCTAGGGGTGCGAAGGATGAAGTATTTGAGGTCGGCGTGTATCAACAGATTGTTAGCGATCTCCATCACACAAACGGAAGACAAACCATCAATAATCATTCTGCAGGGCACGTTACACCCCCTCCCCCGGCCCCCCAAACACACACACACACGCACGCGCGCGCGCGCGCGCGCGCGCACGCACGCACACACACACGCACACGCGCATATCAGTAAATATAGGGTATTACCTTGTCACTTTTTTGGGTAGGCAGGCCTGATGCGGCCTCCGTGACCGAATATCACAAATCGTTGATGGAAACCCTGATCTTGTTAGGTTCGCGACGAGTTTTGACGCTTGGTTGATTTAACGTTTTATTCGTTACGTGACATGGAATTGACGGAATAATCTTGTGTTACGGTCTCTCTGCGGGGATGCAGATCTACCCTTGTGGGAAATGTGTGTAGAAGCTGTCTTACCAATCTCCTCCATCCACGACGTGCTCTGAATTGCAAAAGGTGTTTTGGGGGAATTCGACATCGTGAGCTAAAGAACGGCGCCGTTAGCTGGTGGACTCCTGGCTGCGTCCGCTTCAGCATGAACACCAGACAGACAACAGGACAGGCTTCAGCATGAACACCAGACAGACAACAAGACAGGCTTCAGCATGAACATCAGACAGACAACTGGACAGGCTTCAGCATGACACCAGACAGACAACTGGACAGGCTTCAGCGTGAACACCAGACAGACAACTGGACATCAGACAGACAACTGGACATCAGACAGACAACTGGACATCAGACAGACAACTGGACAGGCTTCAGCATGAACATCAGACAGACAACAGGACAGGCTTCAGCATGAACATCAGACAGACAACTGGACAGGCTTCAGCATGAACATCAGACAGACAACTGGACAGACTTCAGCATGACACCAGACAGACAACTGGACATCAGACAGACAACTGGACATCAGACAGACAACAGGACATGGCTTCAGCATGAACATCAGACAGACAACTGGACATCAGACAGAAAACAGGACAGGCTTCAGCATGACATCAGACAGACAACAGGACATCAGACAGACAACAGGACAGGCTTCAGCGTGACACCAGACAGACAACTGGACAGGCTTCAGCGTGAACACCAGACAGACAACAGGACATCAGACAGACAACAGGACAGGCTTCAGCATGAACACCAGACAGAAAACTGGACATCAGACAGACAACAGGACAGGCTTCAGCATGAACATCAGACAGACAACAGGACATCAGACAGACAACAGGACAGGCTTCAGCATGAACATCAGACAGACAACAGGACAGGCTTCAGCGTGAACACCAGACAGACAACTGGACAGGCTTCAGCATGAACATCAGACAGACAACAGGACATCAGACAGACAACTGGACACCACACAGACAACTGGACAGACTTCAGCGTGAACATCAGACAGACAACAGGACATCAGACAGACAACAGGACAGGCTTCAGCATGAACATCAGACAGACAACTGGACAGGCTTCAACATGACATCAGTCAGACAACTGGACAGACTTCAGCATGACACCAGACAGACAACTGGACATCAGACAGACAACTGGACATCAGACAGACAACAGGACATGGCTTCAGCATGAACATCAGACAGACAACTGGACATCAGACAGACAACAGGACAGGCTTCAGCATGACATCAGACAGACAACTGGACAGGCTTCAGCATGAACATCAGACAGACAACAGGACATCAGACAGACAACAGGACAGGCTTCAGCGTGACACCAGACAGACAACTGGACAGGCTTCAGCGTGAACACCAGACAGACAACAGGACATCAGACAGACAACAGGACAGGCTTCAGCATGAACACCAGACAGACAACTGGACATCAGACAGACAACAGGACAGGCTTCAGCATGAACATCTGACAGACAACAGGACATCAGACAGACAACAGGACAGGCTTCAGCATGAACATCAGACAGACAACAGGACAGGCTTCAGCGTGAACACCAGACAGACAACTGGACAGGCTTCAGCATGAACATCCGACAGACAACTGGACATCAGACAGACAACTGGACACCACACAGACAACTGGACAGACTTCAGCATGAACATCAGACAGACAACTGGACATCAGACAGACAACAGGACAGGCTTCAGCATGACATCAGACAGACAACAGGACAGGCTTCAGCATGACATCAGACAGACAACAGGACAGGCTTCAGCATGAACATCAGACAACTGGACAGACTTCAGCATGACATCAGACAGACAACAGGACAGGCTTCAGCATGAACATCAGACAGACAACTGGACATCAGACAGACAACTGGACATCAGGCAGACAACTGGACAGGCTTCAGCATGTCATCAGACAGACAACTGGACATCAGACAGACAACTGGACATCAGACAGACAACTGGACAGGCTTCAGCATGACATCAGACAGACAACTGGACATCAGACAGACAACTGGACATCAGACAGACAACTGGACATCAGACAGACAACTGGACATCAGACAACTGGACAGGCTTCAGCATGACATCAGACAGACAACTGGACATCAGACAGACAACTGGACAGGCTTAAGCATGAACATCTGACAGACAACTGGACATCAGACAGACAACTGGACAGGCTTCAGCATGAACATCAGACAGACAACTGGACATCAGACAGACAACTGGACATCAGACAGACAACAGGACAGGCTTCAGCATGAACATCAGACAGACAACAGGACATCAGACAGACAACAGGACAGGCTTCAGCATGAACATCAGACAGACAACAGGACATCAGACAGACAACAGGACAGGCTTCAGCATGAACATCAGACAGACAACTGGACACCAGACAGACAGCTGGACAGGCTTCAGCATGACACCAGACAGACAACAGGACAGGCTTCAGCATGAACATCAGACAGACAACAGGACATCAGACAGACAACAGGACAGGCTTCAGCATGAACATCAGACAGACAACAGGACAGGCTTCAGCATGAATATCAGACAGACAACTGGACAGGCTTCAGCATGAACATCAGACAGACAACAGGACAGGCTTCAGCATGAACACCAGACAGACAGCTGGACAGGCCTAGATCAAGAACATGGCTTATTAAGTTCTTCATTTCCGATTGATCTATCCCGATAATATCAACATCCCCCACCCACCCACCCACCCACGCTGTGAAAAGAGTAAATGTACTGACGGAAAGAAGCATTCTAAATTAGTTATTGACCGTCTTTGTCGGTAACAGACTGGCTTCTCCGATGGCTAAAAAATCAGGCCACCGGGCTTCCCGGAACACGGAAAGGCAAGGGTGGGATAGCTAGACCCTTGTGATTGTGTCGTGCACCATACGGTATTCACGTCTGTGGCGCGTTTCCGGGGACGTCTTACCGTGTGACAAGGCATCTACAAAAGAGGTTCAAAATACCCAGTTTGTTTTGCCTCTGTGTGAAAAATTTGTTGTTGTTGAAACATTGACGTGTGTGACCTAGGCTCGCTGTGAATGTTGCCCAGCCAGAAACACTAGCAAGAGAAGTAGAGATCTCGTGGATCTTGAGGGAAACCGCTTGCAGAGACCCGGAGCCACAGAGCTGGGGAGATCTGCTGGACAGATCTTCAGTGCGGCGCCCCAGTGACTAGCCACAGAATTTAGGAGGAAGAAGGAGAAGAAGAAAAAGAAGGAGAAGGAGAAGAAGAAGGAGAAGAAGAAGAAGAAGGAGAAGAAGAAAACGAAAAAAATCCAAGAAAATGAAAAAGAACGCGAAGACGAAGAAAAAGAAGAAGAAGAAATCCAACAAAATGACTTGAAGAAGAAGAAGATGATGATGATGAAACCCCACAAGATAACATTCCTAAAGAAGAGACCTTTCAGTCAAATATGACGACTGGATACTTCATTTCAACAACAAAAGATGCCAACTTGTATGTTTCTTTGGCCTTGACAGAACGTAAAGACACTCTCTCTTTAATTCACTTCACTTTGACTGAAGGAAACTTTCAACAGGTTAAAAAACAAACAAACCCAGTTTGATGGCGGAACGGAGCGGTCGCTCTCTCTCTCTCTCTCTCTCACTCTCTCTCTCTCTCTGTGTGTGCCTTGAAGAAGATGTGATTGTGGCGTGTCGCGCGTGACGCTGTGACGTGTTGCACGTGACGCTGTGGCGTGTTGCACGTGACGCTGTGTCGTGTTGCACGTGACGCTGTGACCGTCCTGTTGTCCCCAGGGAGGCCGATCGCGCGGACGGTCAGCCCGGCCTACCAGGACGAGACGTACATGCCCTCAGGCTGGGACCGCCCCAACCCGCGCATGATCAGCAACGACCTGTTCAACATGCCGACCTCGGGCCCCCTGTGGGCGCGGACCCACAACAAGACGGCCTTCTTCGCTTTCTTCGGTAATAAGCGGTTTGTGGGGGTGGGGGGTGGAGGGGGGAGGATGCGTGGGGAGGGGGTGTTGTGTGGTGTGGGCGTTGGTTTGGTGTGCGGTGGTGGTGGTGGTGGTGTGTGTGTGTGTGTAAAACACTGATTTCTACACTTTCCTCAGTAAGTCGGTGTGTTTGTGGGAGTTTAGGATTCGAGTCCGGCGTGCGTAGATGTATGCGTGCGTACAGCGTCTGCACGTGCATGCGCGAATACGAGCGTGCAATTTATTCATAATCGAAAGAACCCTAAGTCCCACACTCCCCTCGTTAAGGCCGACCCGCTAGTGACAGTGCCCAGCTCACCCCCACAGCCTTTTGACCTCTGCGTGTCGTCGTCAGGTCAGCTGGTGCACCGCGAGGTGACGGACACGGACGACAGCACGTGCCCCGTGGAGATCCTGAACGTGCCCGTGCCCAGCGGGGACCCCTACTTCGACCCCGATGCCCGGGGAGACCGCTTCATGCCCTACCAGCGCCTGGCCTACGACAAGAACACCGGACAGTCCCCCAACAATCCGCGGAGACAGGTCAGAGAGAGAGAGACAGAGAGAGAGAGGGAGAGAGAAAGAGAGAGAGAGACAGAGAGGGTGAGAGAGAGAGAGAAGGAGAGAGAAAGAGAGAGAGAGAGAGAGAGAGAGAGAGAGACTGACACTGACACGATGTTATTGCCATTAGCAAAAAGCTCTGTCGGCAAGGGGGATCATAAGCAATATCTAGCAGCAGCGGTACACAACAGCGACTAAAAAGGAAACGAATGCAAAAACAAAAACAAAACAAAAAAAAGAAAAGAAAAAAAAGAAGAAAGAAAAAAGAACCTCCCCCTTGTGCTGTTACAAACACTCCAATACATATAACTGTTACAAAACAAGATCAACAAATCAGACGCCCATCCACACACACACACACACACACACACACACACACACACACACACACACAACACACACACACACACATAATATATATATATATATATATATATATATATATATATATATATATATAATATATATATATATATAAAGATATATATATATATTTATATATATATATATATATATATATATAATATATATATATATATTCGCGCGCGCGCGCGCGTGCACGCACGCTGCACGATATATTATTGGCTTAGACTGAAAAAAACTGAGAGAGAGAGAGAGAGGCACAGAGAGGGAGAGACAGACAGGTGAGAGAGAGCCAAGTGAGAAAGAGAGAGAGAGAAGTGAGAGAGATGGAGAGAGAGAGAGAGAGAGAGAGAGCGCGAGCCAAGCGAGAAAGAGAGAGAAGTGAGAGAGATGGAGAAGAGAGAGAGAGAGAGAGAGAGAGAGAGAGAGAGAGAGAGAGAGAGAGAGAGAGAAAGAAATAAACAGGTGAGAGAGAGGTGAGAGAGCGCGTGATGAAGGGGGAGGGGGCGAGAGAGGAGGGAAGGGGGCAGAGAGAGAGAGAGAGAGAGAGAGTGTGTGTGTGTGTGTGTGTGTGCGCGCGTGGGAGGGGGGAGCCCAAATGTACGACAAGAATGCTAAGAGACTTTCCCCTCCATCTCTCTCTTCCCCCTCTCCATCACCGCTGCCTCCACAACCTTCGCAGAGAGTTCATTGAGAGAGAGAGAGAGAGGAATGGGGGGGGGAGCGAGGAAATAGAAGGGAGGGTGGAGATGTGGATGTGAGGGAAAGAGAGAGAGAGAGTAGAGGAGGGAGGGTAAGAGAGTAAGAGGGAAGGGGGGGGGGTATGAGAGGTAGGGAAGAAATGAGGGAGAGGAAGAAAGATTGGTGACAGGGAGAGAGAGGTGGAAGGAGGTTGGAGAGAGAGAGAGAGAGATGGGGGGGGGGTTGGCAAGAGGGGGGGAGAGAGGAGACAGGGATTGGACAGAGAGAGAGAGAGGGGGGGGGGGGGGGGGTTGGGCAGAGAGAAAGATCGTAACTCAATTTAGATGCCTATCATTGTCCCAGTGGTGTCCTTTTATTTTCAAAATAACACGCGGTGAGCTTTCAACTACGCGGACGGGATCGGATTCAACGACAAAGTCCGACCAACACCTTTTCTCGCCTTATCCTCAATATAAAAACCAAACAAGGGAAAAACAAAATGCAACCGCTCAACCAAGCACAACTTTACTGGGTGGGTTGGGGAGAGAGTGGAGGAAAAGCGAGGGTGGAGGTGAGGGTGGTTAGGTCATTACTATCTCTGACGCCATTTTTTTTTTTCCATCTCACACGTACCAGAGGTTATATACCCCTTCACCCCTTCCTCCACCCCAAACCACTCTCTCCTTCTCGCCACCCCCCCCCCCCCCCTCTCTCTCTCTCTCTCCCCTTTCTACTCCATCTCCCTCTTCCCTTTCTCCGTCCCCCCCCTCTCTCTCTCTCTCTCTCTCTCCTCTCTCTCTCTCTCTCCTCTCTCTCCTCTCTCTCTCTCTCTCTCTTCCATGTGATTGTGGGGGGTGAGAGAAACTGGCACTTTTTGTTTGTTCGTTTGTTTTGACGAAGCAGAGGGCAACTACTTTTTAAGTGCGGTCATCACAAAGGGAGAGAATTTAAGCTGTGCCACGAGACGGCCAAACAAATGGAACGGACAGAAGAATGATAGAAAAGCAGCGCGTTTCAACCTGTAGATTTTCTTCATACAGTTTAAGAGGTTTAACCAAATCAAAGTCAGAACTTTTCAGACTTCTCCCCTGTCCAAATCCCCCCCCCCCCCCCCCCCCCTCGTCCCATTTCCCTACATCTCTTGTTTCTCGCTTGTCTCTGCGCACGCCCCACACCACCACCACCACCAGCAGCAGCAACAACAAAAACAGTAACAAAAAACAACAGCAGCAGCAACAATTACAGTTCTGTTCGGACACTTAACGCAAAATACACCACGGAGCAGTACAACTTTCAGAGACTAAAAAACTATGTGCTTTGCGTGTATGTGTGGAGAGGGGCCTCAAATGTACGACAAGAATGGTAGCGAATTCCCCCTTCCCTCATTCGCCCCAGGTTCCAGAAAAGCCAGCGCAGAAACCACAGACACCACAGAGCGGAGCAACTTTCAGAGACAAGAAAAACCTGTGCCACACATCCTAGCTTTGGTCACTGCCCAGTTTCATGGATAGATTGATCCAGTAACCGATCGATCAAACAGAAACTGAGAAGAACCGATCCGATTGATCGGTCCACTGCTGTGGCGTGCAGGTGAACAAGGCGTCCAGCTACATCGACGGCAGCTTCGTGTACGGCAACTCGGTGGTGCGCACGGCCTACATGCGTGAGGACAACACAGGCAAGCTGGGCTGTTCGGACACCTGGGGCACCTACCCCCTCATGAACGACGTGCGCCTGCCCTACCACGCCTACCCCTCCCACCAGGGCAAGATCCTCGACCCGGAGACCTTGTGGCGTAAGGCGGGGAGTGGGGAGGGAAGGGGAGGGGGGGAGGGAGAGAAAGAGGTTAAAGGGAAAGAGGGAGGAGGGGGTATCGTTTGTGCTTCCCAATGTTTGCGCATTATTGCATTTATGCAAATACTGACAAAACGAATGAGTGAGTATACTATTAATATGGAGCAGCACCCCTTCGAGAGCTTCCTTTCATCGTATGAACATTACGTGAGTTCCTTTTGACCGTCCTTGAACTGAAAGGTCTGAATTTGGCATTAAGGGCTACAAACGGTTCCGTTATATTGACCTCTTTTCACGGTGAAACGTTGCTTACTAGCATGAGTTTCTTTTGTTAGTCTGTGTGTTTCCTGTTGTGAACGTGCTGAAGATCTGAAAGTCGACAGCATTAAGCAAACGGTAACGAGTAACGGGAAAAAAGAAACCTATAGTGCCAAGCAATGGTCATTGATTTGGTGTAGAAAAAGTTCCCACCCTTTCAAAGCTTTGAGGATGCATGAATCGCCTGTGAAAATCAAGACTGAAAATACATGTTAGCACAGTCTGTTAGTGAACCAGGGTTGCGGCTGTGTGTAATGTAGGCTAACGGAAGGGGTTTTAGGTATTATTTTGTAAAGTATCAGCTGAAAAGTGTCGCACAAACATCGAAAGTCGTTCAGATGAGCTGTACCGCTTTTCTGTGATCCTTCATCTTAAAGACCATCTCTGGCTCTCCAGCAACATGTGCCTCAAAACACTGTGAATTGTGGAACCCGAAATCTGTCAAATCAATCCCGTTCTGTCAGGAAAGTCTTCCATTTGGTTGCTCAAAGTGTGAAGCTGAAATGCGTGTTTTGCACTTTATTCCCTGGCCACAACAGATTTCCATTGAAAGGATGAGCAGGATCCATGGTAGATACCGTTATGATGAACCGCTCAGCTTTGAGCATGTTTTTGTTGTGTTGGGATTTGTGCGGTCAAAGACACGTTTTACTGCAGACTGCGTGAAAACCTTGGGACGACACTTTCCACCGGATGCCATTCTTAATGTTTCGAAAGGAAATAATATTTTTCATTTGATCCGACTTAAACACGGTTGGTGATGAAACTTTATTTTCGATGTCTTAAATCGGCTTCTTTCATTTAAGCTTTGACCTTTCGATTTTGGCATGGTTGTGTTTTTGACTCGCCTCCAGTCCTGATTTGGCCGTCATGGTCGGCTGGGCTTTAAACATTATCCCTTGACTTGGATAGACGGGCGGGTGTGTATAATAGCAATTAAGGTTGCGGGTGTGTATAATAGCAATTAAGGTTTAAGCCCCATAGCCTTCTCGAGCAAGGCTATAGTCCCACGGTCTGATCGATTAAGGTTAAAGGCAATAGCCTATTGACTTCCGGGGCAGTGAACTTTCAGAGGTTTTGTGTTTGAGGTACATCGTTATGAAAGGCGGACCCATCTTTCTCCTCCCCCCCCCCTCCTCCCCCCCCCTTCCACCTTAACCTTCGCAGGCTCTTCCTGAAATACTAAGATTGTTTGTCTAAGGAGTTGACAATCGTGATTTAAAAACCCACTAGTGTAGTCAGATTTTTTTGCAGCCTGAAAATTGTTGCCCCCCAGGCAGTAAATGGGTACCTGATTAAAGTCCGGATAATGGCAGCAGATAGTAATCGCCCTTGTTTCCTTTGGCGTGAAGATAAACTCGACAAACATTCCTGGCAATCTGGTTCACTAGAACTGCCCGCTCTTCTCTGCCGACAGGTGTGGGAGACACGCACACGTTCGAGAACCCCTGGGTGCTGTCGCTGAACCTGCTGTTCTACCGCTACCACAACAAGCTGGCCGACTCCGCTGCCGAGCTCCACCCCGACTGGTCCGCCGACCAGGTGTTCGAGCACGCGCGACGCTGGGTCATCGCCACCCTGCAGGTGAGTGAAGGGAGGAGGGTTCAATGCCAAACAGACAAGGTCATTGTCAACAGTTCAATGCCAAACAGACAAGGTCATTGTCAACAGGTTCAATGCCAAACAGACAAGGTCATTGTCAACAGGTTCAATGCCAAACAGACAGGGTCATTGTCAACAGGTTCAGTGCCAAACAGACAGGGTCATTGTCAACAGGTTCAATGCCAAACAGACAGGGTCATTGTCAACAGGTTCAGTGCCAAACAGACAGGGTCATTGTCAACAGGTTCAATGCCAAACAGACAGGGTCATTGTCAACAGGTTCAGTGCCAAACAGACAGGGTCATTGTCAACAGGTTCAATGCCAAACAGACAAGGTCATTGTCAACAGGTTCAATGCCAAACAGACAAGGTCATTGTCAACAGGTTCAATGCCAAACAGACAAGGTCATTGTCAACAGGTTCAATGCCAAACAGACAGGGTCATTGTCAACAGGTTCAGTGCCAAACAGACAGGGTCATTGTCAACAGGTTCAGTGCCAAACAGACAAGGTCATTGTCAACAGGTTCAATGCCAAACAGACAGAGTCATTGTCAACAGGTTCAATGCCAAACAGACAAGGTCATTGTCAACAGGTTCAATGCCAAACAGACAGGGTCATTGTCAACAGGTTCAATGCCAAACAGACAAGGTCATTTTGTCAACAAATTCAATACCAAACAGACAAGGTCATTGTCAACAAATCTGCCTTCTTCACACGTCACCAAACTACAGTCCTGAAGTCAGACATGAAAGAGACACGAAACGGTAGACCCTGGAGTGCAGCCACATCTGTAACGGTGGTGTATTGTTTTGTGCATTTATTTATGTTTGTTGGTACTGATGTCTCTAGAAGACATACCTGTTGAAAACTCCGTTTCCTTGCAACTCCGTGTGATTCCTGAAATAGGTATTGAAGCTGTTTAAACGCATGATCTTTAACGACATACCGTGGAGCATCAAAACTCGTTTCGAGGAATTGACGTTCTTAGCCAGTGAACATGGATGTGAACAGTAACGCAGAGACTTTAATCTATGACAACGGTCGTGGTACTGAAGTGGGGAATGTAAGCTAAACAGTGGAAAACGGTCTTCAGTGGGACTTCCAAACAACACAGGTCGGGGTAACAAACGGAAATGGTCCTGGAAACAGCGAAGACCTGTGTTGACCGTTTGGGGGAATACGTCACCTCGGGGGCAGGAAGGTGGCAGAGGGGACGTAGGTTGACCAGGGGTGGGGGTGGGGGTGGCAGGGAGGGTGGTAACAGCGGGTACGACAGCAACAACGTCGTCGACGGCGAAGATGCAGGGTGCAGGCGTTGAGACGGCAAAGACGGGATAGGGGGTCACACGGGAAAGATGGGGCAGCTGAGGACGATGGTGGGGTGAAGAGCTAACGTTGACGATGACGGTGTGAAGAGGGCAGCAACGTAAACTAGGGGATGGAGATGGGGGTGGCCATGGGGGTGGACACGGGTATCGCAATACGACTCTCCGTCTCGCTGTCTCTGGTTTTTCAGCTCTAGCTCCTGGTGTTAAACACAGGTCGGAATCACCGCTCACCGACGCCTTAGCTGCTGAACATTATGACGTCATTCACAGTTCTGTCTCCAGATGCGCCTGCCGTGTGCTGTTTGAACAGCATGTGCACATGGCAGCGGCTGGACGTGGTGACAGTGGGAATATGCCCATTTTGGGGGAGAAAAAAATTCAAATTTCAGATGCTGTTCATGATTTTATTTGTTACAAACTTTCTTTTTATGACAAAAAGAATTTCAGTCCACAAACGTTCCTTTATCTCATGATAAAAGGTATGTTTAGAAAGGATCCCAGTTCAGCCAGAAACTGAAAAAAACATGCTTTTAAAAAAATGTTTATGCATCAGTTTATTCTTTTTGTTGATTATTGAAACTGACACATAAACGTCTTTAAAACAAAACAAAAAACCACCTCAAAATGACACTATCATCACACACAAAAGTGTCAAGGTCTTGAAAATGCCATTCATCTTTACACCTCTTTATGTTTTAAGAAAAAGGATATACAGGCTTCAGTGGTCTTGCTTGTTGATTGTGCAGAAAATCATCCTGTACGACTGGCTGCCGGTACTGGTGAACCAGGAGGTGGCTAACTACACAGGTAAGAACTGGAACGGTCCCAGTCCACACCCAGGTAAAGGGCTGGACCGCGCCCAGTCCAGGGGATGCCACAACATACAGACAGGCCCACACTCCGACACGCGCATCAGTCTGCATGCAATCATCAGTTCAGTCAGACACATGCAAGGCTGCCTGCTACTGCTTATACAACAAATAAGTGATGCTTTGTTGTTCCCCCACTTTGTCAGCCTGCCTGTTTGTCTGTCTGTCTGTTTGTCTGTCTATCTGTCTTGTCTCTCTCAGTCTCTGTCTCTGTCTCTATCTGCCTGTGTGTGTGTGTGTGTGTGTGTGTGTGTGTGTGTGTGTTCCTTCTTTTTCAGTCTCTTTACCTATCATTCTGACTGCACTTGCGCAGTTTAGCTTGTTTTCAGTAATGTGCTATCTGTTTTAGTCTTTTTTAAAATCTCTATCACCGTCCCTCTCTCTGTGTTCTGTCTGTCTCCCCTCCTTCCCCCCTCCCTCCCTCCCTCCCTGTCCCTTCCCCTCCCTCCCCAGTCTCTCTCTCTCTCTGAATAGATATTTTAGCTAAGATCTTTCATGTTTATTATTGTGGATTGAACTTTTCAGAATAAGCATTATGGATCAATTGTCAAAGTAAAAATTGTATATAAAATTTTTCATGGTGAAAACGGCGAATCAAATCGCCTCGAGTGAAAATTGTGACTTAAGCGTTCCAGATGAAAATTCTAGATAAAGATAAATTTTCCGAATAAAAGATCATGGACCAAAGTTTCCAGCATAAATATTGTGTATAAAACATTTCCAGAGTTATAAATGTGGATCATATACTTTCAGACCTAAAATTTGTGGATCCGCCATTCTGGAGTGAAAGTTTCGATCGAACTTTCCGGAGTGAAACTTACGGACGGGACTTTATGGAATAGAAATCGTTGACCACATTTGCAGCATAAATGAATTGCAGATTGAAATTTTAAAAGTAACAATGATGGATCGAACTTTTGAGAGTAAAAATGATGGATCGAACTTTTAAGAGTAAAAAGATATGATGGATCGAATTTTTAAGAGTAAAAAAAAAATTAGACCGAACATTTAAGAATGAAAATGATGGCTCGAACTTTTAAGAGTAAAAAAGATGGATCTGACTTTTAAGAGTAAAAAAATGGTGGATAAAACTTTCAAAAGTAAGCTTACAGAAGATGGAACGAACTTTTAAGAGTTAAAAAAAAATGATGGATCGGACTTTTAAGAGTAAAAGATGGTGGATCGAAAGCTTAAAAGTAAAAAAAAAAAAAAAAAATGGTGGATCGAATTTTTAAGTGTAAAAAGGATAGATCGAACTTTTAAGAATAAGCCTGATGGGTCGAACTTTTCCAAATGAATTAAAACGATGGATCGATATTTGAACAGTACAAATGATGAATGGAAATGATATTGGATCGAGAGTAAGGCTGATGGATGGCCAGCGTCATACGGGAGTCGGTCTGTGCAGGGTATGACCCGACCGTCAGCAGCGAGATAACGGACTTGTTCGATGCCGCTGCCATCAACTACATTCTGACCTTGCTGCCCTCGGCTGTGCACAAAGTGTGAGTAGTGACCTGTTGGTCGTCTGCATCATCTCTTTCCGTGGGCCGTGTTGTCGCGGAGGCGTCGCTTGGCTTAATAGTGTGTGTGTGTGTGTGTGTGTGTGTGTGTGTGTGTGTGTGTGTAATGTGTGTGTGTGTGTGTTTGTGTAATATGTGTGTGTGTGTGTATGTCTTTGTGTGTGTCTGTGTGTGTGTGCGCGTGTGTGCTCGCGCATGCGTATGTGTGTGTGTTTGTGTCCTGCTTAACCGTTTTCAGACATAGCTCCTGTTGTTTAATAAGGTTTTGATGAAATTCAGAATCAAAGTTCTGATATCCCACTTTCTCCCCCCCCCCCCCCCCCCCCCCCTCTCTCTCTCTCTCTCTCTCTCTCTCTCTCTCTCTCTCTCTCTCTCTCTCTCTCTCTCTCTCTCTGCCTTTGCCTCATTCTTTCTCTGTGTTTCTATCTCTGTCGGTCGGTCACTCTCTCTCTCTCTCTCTCTCTCTCTCTCACTCTCTCTGTCTCTCGCTCTCTCTCTTTCAATACCCTCTCCCTCCCCGAATGTCTCTCACGTTCAGTATTCTCTCACTGTTCCGTTGCTGATCACATGTAAATGATCAATCTCTGATTTTGTTGAGCGCGGATCCAGTATGGCTGTTGTGTCTGCTGTCCGTAGCCTGTTTTTCCATGTATGCATGGAAATGGTACCGTAGCCTGTTTTTCCATGTATGCATGGAAATGGTACCGTAGCCTGTTTTTCCATGTATGCATGAAATGGTACCGTAGCCTGTTTTTCCATGTATGCATGGAAATGGTACCGTAGCCTGTTTTTCCATGTATGCATGGAAATGGTACCGTAGCCTGTTTTTCCATGTATGCATGGAAATGGTACCGTAGCCTGTTTTTCCATGTATGCATGGAAATGGTACCGTAGCCTGTTTTTCAATGTATGCATGGAAATGGTACCGGTTTGGCTTCTTCTGCACGTACATGAACGTTTTATTGGGCCTTTTCAGCATTAATTTTCATGCTACTTTGTCATACGCATGTCTTTTTCACCGCTTGGTTTCAGGCACGCGGTGTTTTCTTCTACAGTTTAGTTTTGGCATGTATGACAAAGTCTTAAAGTCAGGTACCACCATATTTTTTTCCTGTTTTTAGAGAGAGAGAGAGAGAGAGAGAGAGAGAGAGAGAGAGAGAGAGGATATGTCTTATAGCCTAGCTGACCGCAAGGGGCTGTTGCATCGTTGAAGTCAGTTCTCATTATTTTTACCCCGTATCTTGAAAAATTTTAGTGTTGTTTTACTCGCACGTATGGCAGGTTTGTTTGTTTTTTCAGTTGTAGAATGATGAAGGTATACGTTCGTCTTGTTATGAAATCTTTTTTTTTTACTTTGTGCAGCAGTAAAAATAAAACGATGGTTTACCAATCTTATTGTAATAAAAAAAAGTACTTTGTGTGCTTGTGTGTGTGTGTGTGTGTGTGTGTTTGTGTGTGTGTGTGTGTGTGTGTGTGTGTGTGTGTGTGTGTGTGTGTGTGTGTGTGTGCGTTTTCATTTGACCCTCCAGGGACATTCGCTGTCAATACATTCGCCCTGATCGACTGTGCAACACCTACTGGGATGCCAAGGTAAGCCATCCATTAGTTGTGCAACACCTACTGGGATGCCAAGGTAAGCCATCCATTAGTTGTGCAACACCTACTGGGATGCCAAGGTAAGCCATCCATTAGTTGTGCAACACCTACTGGGATGCCAAGGTAAGCCATCCATTAGTTGTGTTGGTTCGTGTTGTCCGTACGTTTCTGGGCTGATACTGTCTCTGGGGACAGCCCTGCCAGAAGAAAGAGAGAGAGAGAGAGAGAGAGAGAGAGAGGGGAGAGAGAGAGAGAGAGAGAGAGGGAGAGAGAGAGAGCGTTTGTCTGTATGTGGTCGGGGTAACGAAGAGAACGGAGCGGAGGAGGGGACCTCGTTGATCCATCCCTACACAGCCAGAAAGACGGCGCAATATTACAGGCGGCGAAAACAGCATTTTGAGTTGCGTGCTGGTGTCCTTGCGTCCCAACTGGCAATAATCATATTGTTATCATTATTATGATGAATATTTACATAGCGCCTATTTTCGGCTAGAGACCAAGCTCTAAGTGCTTTACAAGCCACGTTCGTTTACACAACGGGCCGCCTACCTGGGTCGTGCCGACTGAAGGGCTGCCAGCTGGCGCTTCATTCTGTCGTTTCCCGTGTCATCCAGTCAGTATCGTTCTTTCAATTTCCTTAATTCCTTCATTCTTTCCATTTCTTACGCAGGGTGCATGCTATGTGTAACGTGTCATCCATACCAACGGCCAAACTGGTCTTCTCTTCCGAAAGTTGATGATAGGATTTTACATGTGTGCAAGATGTTATGCATGCGTTCACACACGGAACCTCGGTTTATAGTCTCATTCGAAGGACTGTATGGGAAATGGAGATAAGGTATTGTGGTCCTACAACAGCCAATAAGCTATTGATGCGAAGGGGGTCTTTATGTCAATAGAAGTTCGGTTACAGAACAGTTCACGAGCAAATTGTAGGCCTAAAACCAGTCTGTCTGCAGAAATGAACTCGTGTCTTCTTTGTCAACAGTTAACCGGAAAGCCTTTGTCTTTTTTCCTCCCGATTAACTGATCCACTGTTGAGATCCTTCAATGAAGAAAATGGAAGGTGAAAATCCACACTGTTTGAAGGTCACGGATGTAGCAATAAACGAAGGCATAAAGAAAATGGAAGGTGAAAATCCACACTGTTTGAAGGTCACGGATGAAGCGATAAAGGAAGGCATGAAGAAAATGGAAGGTGAAAATCCACAGTTTGAAGGTCACGGATGAAGCAATGAACGAAGGCTCAGTCTGCAGCAGTTGCCGTCAGCGGATTAGGATCTGTTTGTCTTTCAGGATCAGTATCTGTTTGTCTTTCAGGATCAGTATCTGTGTGTCTTTCAAGATCAGTGTCTGTGTGTCTTTCAGGATCAGTGCCTGTGTGTCTTTCAAGATCAGTGTCTGTGTGTCTTTCAAGATCAGTGTCTGTGTGTCTTTCAGGATCAGTATCTGTGTGTCTTTCAGGATCAGTGCCTGTGTCTTTCAAGATCAGTGTCTGTGTGTCTTTAGAGATCAGTGTCTGTGTGTCTTTCAGGATCAGTGCCTGTGTGTCTTTCAAGATCAGTATCTGTGTGTCTTTCAGGATCAGTATCTGTGTGTCTTTCAGGATCAGGATCAGTATCGGTGTGTCTTTAAGGATCAGTATATGTGTGTCTTTCAGGAGATCGTGCGAGAGAGCAAGCAAGGCACGCTCGAAATCCTGCGCGGGATGACGTCACAGCTGGCGGAAATGGACGACCTGTTTGTGGTGGAGGACATCCGCAGTGAGTGAAATGTGGTCGTGCCATGGACCGCCATTGTGTGCGGGAGTGAAATCATCATGACCTTGACATGCATACGTAACGCCTGACTGTCCTTGGCCCTTTTTGTCGTGATTGAAATGTTCCTGTATGTGTGTGTGTGTGCGTGCGTGTGTGAGAGTTAGAGAGAGAGAGGGTGAGACAGACAGAAAGAGATGCAGAGAAAGAAAGATGTGAGACAGACAGACAGACACACACACACACACACACACACGCACACGCACAAAACACACACACACACACGCTCGCACACGCACACGCACGCACGCACGCACACACAGGTTTGAAACAAATAATTTCACATATGCCATTTGGGCTACTTTATTATCATGGCTAACACAGAATGAAGTTTCAGGATGTATACAACGGGTTTTATCAACAGTGACCTGACGACCTTTACCCATCTCGTGGGAATAACGTGAAGGGGGTAAGGGGAGGGGGGGGGAGGGGTAAGTGGCGTAACTTCCGCAGAAGGTGACCCCCTAATACGGTACCTTCAAAACTGCAGTCGGTATGATGTTAGGAAGGGAGGGGTTTTGAGGTCCGGCGGGAGTGGAAAGTGGGGTGGGGGTTACGACCTCTGACCTGTAAGGGGAGCATCGGTCAGTGTCGTCATTCTGTGACGTGGAACTGAAGGCCTGATGGGGGACACCTGTTAGAAGTGTGGTCTGCCTCTCCCTCCCCACCCCCACCCTCTTCTCGACGCTTTCGTTGTTCATTCACTTGTTCATTCGTTCACCTGTTACACCTCTTGGCATTGTCCGACGGCTTAGCAGATGTGGTGCAGCAGTGACATGTCGTTGGTGAAACTGGCTGTGTGAAATGGGGAGGAGGGGTTGGGGGGGGGGGGGGGAGTGTAGGGAGAGGAGGGGAGAAGGCGGTCGAGCGTGTCGACTGAAGGAGGAGCGTGGGTCAGTATTGTTCAATGAAGCGACACAGCTCCTCCCTTCACCTTCTCCTGCCCCTTAGCTTCACCCACTCACATCTCTGTCTCCCCACCCCCACCCCCTCCCATCTGATCCCAGGAGTGGAGAATGTTAGTGAAGAGGAATGTCGAGAGGTCTCCCCCTACCCTATCGCAAGAAGGTTGACAGAAATGTGGCGCATCACGTAGCATGGAAATGATCAACTCAAAGAGATGGAGATGAACCAACACGGGCGAAGCTTACACACAGTCTGGGCTTCTCATCCCATCTTGCCCATTGAAATCCACGCCATCATCGATGCAAACAAACCACGTGCTTGAAGGGCTAGTAGAGGGCAAACATAAAATCTTTTCGAATAATGTTCAGCCATTTCTTTTTTTCTTTAATCTTGTGCCAAAGTTACTAACATCCACTGGCTGGTAGGAAGAGGTGGGGCAACCTTCAAGCTCAAGGGATTGGAGTCGGTGACAGAGGTTTGCCTTGATGTGTCTTTTGCCAGGCAAGTTCTACGGGCCGTTGTTCTACTCTCGCCATGACGCCATTGTGCTGACCATCATGAAGGGCCGCGACTACGGCTTGCCTGACTACAACACGGCCCGGAAGGAGATGGGGTTGCCGCCCCTGAAGGACTTTGACGACTTCCTGCGGGACAATGAGGCGCTGAACGCGACACAGGAGGGCCGAGAGGTCACTGTTCCAACTTACTAAGTCTTTACTCGTTAAGTCATTTGAACACTGGAATTTTCTTTGTTTGTTTATCAATTATGTGTACCTGTTTATCATTCATTTATTCATCTATTAGAGCGGGATGGAAGATAAAACAATTGGCGAGTACGCTAATAGTGCAGCCATTTTATTATTGTGATAATTTTAGCGGGCTGGCCGGGGACAAATTATGAGGATGATGATAGGGTGTCAGTTAAATATGTTTATGTATTCACCGTGTATGTCTAACACAAGGGGCATTCTGTATATTTGTCTATCTGTGTTCTTACTCCTCACACAACTCGACAGTGATTCATAAGCAAGCTGGACATAATCAAGAGGGAATCATTCTGTGCTAGAAAGTCCAATTCAGTGTGACCATATTGCGAAGCGAAGCAGTGTCGGGATCTGAAGTGGGACTGAGGGACATAAGTGTGATCACACCCACTACAGAGATCATCTCTCACCCTCACCTTCCAGGGTCGAAAGGGGAGGGTAAAAGAGGAAGGGGATGGGGGAAGGAAGACAGAGAGTTGCTGATGGGTTGGGGATGGGGATAAGGGGGAGGGGGGGGTAGTGGGAACATGGGGTGA
>CM031620.1:6039755-6057255 GCA_018398815.1 Conus ventricosus | reverse complement strand
CCAAGGCTTCGACTTCTTCTCCGGCAGCGAGGTTCCCTTCATCATCGTCTGGAGCTGTCTGGGGCTGCTGCCTCTGTGTAAGAACCCTTGTTCCAGCGCTCTTTGTCCCAACACACCACTCGTCCAAATGGACATAACACGATGCAACTCTCCGCATGACGTTGACTCTGTGACAGCATTTTGTCATTTTCAGCTTCTTACATGTGCGGTAGGACATTGAACAGAATACCATCCTCATTGGGGGGGCCGGAATAGCTCAGTTGGTAGAGCACCGGACTCGTTATCCAAGGGTTGCGGGTTCGAATATCCGCCGGGCCGTTTCGGTACAGGGGGAGTTCTGACTCCATTTCCCATACAGTCCTACGAATGAGACTATAAACCGAGGTTCCGTGTGTGAACGCACGCATAACATCTTGCACACACGTAAAATCCCATCACCGACTTTCGGAAGAGAAGGCCAGTTTAGCTGTTGGTATGGATGACACGTTACACATAGCATGCACCTTCCCCGAAGTTGGAGTATGGCTGCCTTAGTGGCGGGATAAAAAAAATAACGGTCATGCACACAAAACTCCACTCCCTTTGTTGGGTAGATGGGATTAATACTTACCTGTCCATATAGGGAGTGTCCACAGGAGTATGAGCCTGCGTACGCAGAAGAAGAAGAAGACATACTCATTGGAGGTGTTTTTCTGTTTTCGATCTTGCAAAGGGAGGTCGAAAATTCTGAGTGTGCGTTATCAAATTGATGAAGACAGGAGGTTTGGTGATGTCCCTTTGTGTGAACATGCCGACTATGTAAGATTTTTTGAGGTAATACATCAACTCTGTCATGCCTTACAGACATACCTCATTTTCTCTGCCGCTACATCTTGTGCGTGTTGCAAACCCATGGTAGCTGGCATCAAACGCACATTGTTTACCGTTTAATTAAAGAATACATATACAGAAAGTAGCCGTCTAAGGGGCGTTAATGTGGAAGCTTTACGAATCGAGCCGTGTGAGGCTAAGGGCTTATCTCCCTTTTCTTGTTTTCTTTTAGGGCATCCTAATCGCCTGGGGTGTTGCCCATGTCGTTTACACCAGTACATGAAAAAGAAACACCCGAAGGTGCTGGGGAGGACCCAGGGAAGCACTGTCTTTGCCCGCCTTAAGAGCAGTCCTGTACCACCCTTGGAGGCCTGCGCTGCGTTGACGATGGGTACAGGCACGCACAGGACACTCCATTAAGATATCAAGGGACATAACTGCTCCTGAACAGAGGTAAATCAGACTACAGGATGCAGCTCATAACAGCCTCAAAGTAGCATCCCCATGGGTGTACCAGCCCGTATTTCATGACCGCAGAGCCCACCGGCGAAAAACCACCCCCCAGCTGCCGAGCACACCCCACAGACCCAACCACCCCTGCCCACGGACAGATGAAGACAGTGCCACTCCAGACACAGCCAAGCTTTCGCCATACGGTCTTATGTGCCCTCAAGAGAGAATCCAAAGTTGTAGTCTTTCCCACTATCAACAGGACTTTCCCTGTGGTCAGTGGGTCTTTCCTCACCGTCACTGGACCTTTCTCCAGGTCAGCCTAGTTGTATCAAACCACAAAACCAACAAGAAAATGAGCAAAGCGCAAAACACAAGGCGCAGTCAGCCACTCGCACTGCATCCAAAGATTCCGCCATGCAGCCCAATCTTCACACCTCCTGTCTTCAGTCATTCCCATCTCTCAAACCATATCATTCAGCAAGACCACCATTAAAGACGTCAACCCTCGCCAAAAAAGTGAAGAAATTATGTTTCTGTGGTTTATACTGAGAGACGGGACACTGGTGATGAAAAGGGTGGGGTATGTGCGGATGGGAAGGTAAAGGAAAGAGTATGTGTGTCTGCATGTCTGTGTGCATACACAGTGCTTCGTCGGTTGTTACAAAGGGTAAACTTAAATACGCACGTCTGTGTCTATACCTCGACAGACTGGTCTTTTAGCGTCAGGTTGTCCGTTGAAGTGAGTGTGGGAGGGCGTGTGGGTTGCAGTGGTGGTCGTGTGTGCCTACATCTTCACCAAGTGCCGGCGCTGGCAGTACAACCGGCAGCGACAAGAGGCACGTGCGGAGAAAGAAAGACGCTGCGCCCTGCGGAGGAGTCTGTCCTGCAGCTTCCATGGTAACGTCTGGGTATAGTCTGTCGTTGTCTGGGTATAGTCTGTCGTTGTCTGGGTAGTCTGTCGTTGTCTGGGTAGTCTGTCATTGTCTGGGTATAGTCTGTCGTTGTCTGGGTAGTCTGTCGTTGTCTGGGTATTGTCTGTCGTTGTCTGGGTGTAGTCTGTCGTTGTCTGGGTAGTCTGTCGTTGTCTGGGGATAGTCTGTCGTTGTCTGGGTATTGTCTGTCATTGTCTGGGTATTGTCTGTCGTTGTCTGGGTAGTCTGTCGTTGTCTCGGTAGTCTGTCATTGTCTGGGTATTGTCTGTCATTGTCTGGGTATAGTCTGTCATTGTCTGGGTATTGTCTGTCATTGTCTGGGTATAGTCTGTCATTATCTGGGTATTGTCTGTCGTTGTCTGGGTATTGTCTGTCATTGTCTGGGTATTGTCTGTCGTTGTCTGGGTATTGTCTGTCATTGTCTGGGTATTGTCTGTCGTTGTCTGGGTATTGTCTGTCGTTGTCTGGGTACTCTGTCTTTGTCTGGGTAGTCTGTCGTTGTCTGGGTGTAGTCTGTCGTTGTCTGGGTAGTCTGTCGTTGTCTGGGTAGTCTGTCATTGTCTGGGTAGTCTGTCGTTGTCTG
This sequence comes from Conus ventricosus, assembly GCA_018398815.1. Classification (NCBI taxonomy): domain Eukaryota; kingdom Metazoa; phylum Mollusca; class Gastropoda; order Neogastropoda; family Conidae; genus Conus; species Conus ventricosus. The sequence goes on along the minus strand of CM031620.1, from coordinate 6,054,477 downwards.
GGTAGTCTGTCATTGTCTGGGTATTGTCTGTCGTTGTCTGGGTAGTCTGTCGTTGTCTGGGTATTGTCTGTCGTTGTCTGGGTAGTCTGTCATTGTCTGGGTAGTCTGTCATTGTCTGGGTGTAGTCTGTCGTTGTCTGGGTAGTCTGTCATTGTCTGGGTAGTCTGTCATTGTCTGGGTGATCTGTCATTGTCTGGGTAGTCTGTCATTGTCTGGGTATTGTCTGTCGTTGTCTGGGTATAGTCTGTCATTGTCTGGGTAGTCTGTCATTGTCTGGGTATAGTCTGTCGTTGTCTGTGTAGTCTGTCGTTGTCTGCGTATAGTCTGTCGTTGTCTGGGTAGTCTGTCGTTGTCTGGGTGGTCTGTCATTGTCTGGGTAGTCTGACATTGTATGGGTATAGTCTGTCGTTGTCTGTGTAGTCTGTCGTTGTCTGCGTATCGTCTGTCGTTGTCTGGGTAGTCTGTCGTTGTCTGGGTGGTCTGTCATTGTCTGGGTAGTCTGTCATTGTCTGGGTATAGTCTGTCGTTGTCTGGGTATAGTCTGTCATTGTCTGGGTAGTCTGTCATTGTTTGGGTATTGTCTGTCGTTGTCTGGGTATAGTCTGTCGTTGTCTGGGTATAGTCTGTCATTTTCTGGGTAGTCTGTCATTGTCTGGGTATTGTCTGTCGTTGTCTGGGTATAGTCTGCCGTTGTCTGGGTATTGTCTGTCGTTGTCTGGGTATAGTCTGTCGTTGTCTGGGTGTAGTCTGTCGTTGTCTGGGTAGTCTGTCGTTGTTTGGGTATTGTCTGTCGTTGTCTGGGTAGTCTGTCGTTGTCTGGGTGTAGTCTGTCGTTGTCTGGGTATAGTCTGTCGTTGTCTGGGTAGTCTGTCATTGTCTGGGTGTAGTCTGTCATTGTCTGGGTGTAGTCTGTCGTTGTCTGGGTGTAGTCTGTCGTTGTCTGGGTAGTCTGTCATTGTCTGGGTATAGTCTGTCGTTGTCTGGGTATAGTCTGTCATTGTCTGGGTATGGTCTGTCATTGTCTGTCGTTGTCTGGGTATAGTCTGTCGATGTCTGGGTATAGTCTGTCATTGTCTGGGTATAGTCTGTCATTGTCTGGGTATTGTCTGTCATTGTCTGGGTATTGTCTGTCGTTGTCTGGGTATTGTCTGTCGTTGTCTGGGTATAGTCTGTCGTTGTCTGGGTATTGTCTGTCGTTGTCTGGGTATTGTCTGTCGTTGTCTGGGTATTGTCTTGTCTGTCGTTGTCTGAGTATTGTCTGTCGTTGTCTGGGTATAGTCTGTCATTGTCTGGGTATTGTCTGTCGTTGTCTGGGTATAGTCTGTCGTTGTCTGGGTGGTCTGTCATTGTCTGGGTAGTCTGTCATTGTCTGGGTAGTCTGTCCTTGTCTGGGTGGTCTGTCATTGTCTGGGTAGTCTGTCGTTGTCTGGGTATAGTCTGTCGTTGTTTGGGTATAGTCTGTCATTGTCTGGGTAGTCTGTCGTTGTCTGGGTATAGTCTGTCGTTGTTTGGGTATAGTCTGTCGTTGTCTGGGTATAGTCTGTCGTTGTCTGGGTAGTCTGTCGTTGTCTGGGTGGTCTGTCATTGTCTGGGTAGTCTGTCATTGTCTGGGCATAGTCTGTCGTTGTCTGGGTAGTCTGTCGTTGTCTGGGTAGTCTGTCATTGTCTGGGTAGTCTGTCATTGTCTGGGTGGTCTGTCGTTGTCTGGGTGGTCTGTCATTGTCTGGGTGGTCTGTCATTGTCTGGGTAGTCTGTCGTTGTGTGGGTAGTCTGTCGTTGTCTGGGTAGTCTCTCGTTGTCTGGGTATTGTCTGTCGTTGTCTGTGTAGTCTGCCGTTGTCTGTGTAGTCTGTCATTGTCGGTCGTTGTCTGGGTGGTCTGTCGTTGTCTGGGTGGTCTGTCGTCGTCTGGGTGGTCTGTCATTGTCTGGGTAGGTTGTCATTGTCTGGGTAGTCTGTCATTGTCTGTCATTGTCTGGGTAGTCTGTCATTGTCTGAGTAGTGTCTGGGTAGTCTATCATTGTCTGGGTAGTCTACCATTGTCTGGGTAGTCTATCATTGGAGAATGTGTGTCATGGTCTTATGTCAACATCCTGTCCTAAACTGGAAAAAGGCTTTCGTGGATATTGCGCCATGAAATCGTGAGAGATCTGTCACAGTCTTATGTAGATATCTTATCTGAAACTGTTGGGATATGTGTCGTAGTCTTTTGTGGGAAGCCTGTCTTTAAACTAAGACAGCGTTTTTGGAAGTGTTGGCATTACTGCTTTGTCTTTAGGTAACTCACGCCCACTCTCTCGCTCTCTCTGTCTCTCTCTCTCTCTCTCTCGCCGTCTTTCTCTCTCTCTCTCTCTCTGTCTCTGTCAGTCTGTCTGTCTGTCTGACTGTCTCTCTCTCTCTCTCTCTCTCTCTCTCTCTCTCTCTCTCTCTCTCTCTCTCTCTCTCTCCCTCCCTCCCTCTCTCTCTCTTTCTTAGTATGACAGAGATGGAAATCTGTTTTAAGTATGCTCTTTGTGTGGAAACAAAAGTAAGTTTTTCCAAGGGATTTCTTTGTTTCCTTTTTAACAGGTGAAACTGGGGTCTTTATTTATGAACTGCAGGATCTATCGCTACTTGAGTTCTACATTTCTATATGCATATTTCAATTCGATTAAAGACTCAAAATTCACGCAGTTTCTTCCATGTGTGTCCTCACCTCCTTTCCTTGGTATCACAAACATTTGTGCTGCTGAAACAAACTGCGAGCGTCTCGGTGAAATCAGAAAAGAAAGAGCCAATACTTTCTAAAGTCTATGTTTAATTTGTTTTTCAGTTTATTTTATGATATTCGATTTCTTTTTAGCTGTGGGAATTTTTTTTCTTTCTAATGATGTTTTGTTTCTTTTTTTAATTTTTTTTTAGTGTGGATGGGGGAAAGACAAGACAAGTGAATAAGGGGAGAAGTGTAGAGAAGTTGGGGTATATCTTGTCCTAACCCAAACCTGGTGTTGCCTCCCTTTGTCCGGGCAGTGGCGGAGGCCAAGGAGTGGCGCGGCAAGGAGTCGCCCCGGCCGGTGGAGATCCACCTGACCAACAATGGCACCCTGGAGCTGTTCACCGCCATGGGGTCCAAGCTGAGGGTCATCAAGCTGTCCGCCATGTCCGTCCTCAACGTCAAGCTCAGCGCCAACAAGAACAGGAACACCATGCTGGTTCAGGTCCCCCAGGAATACGATCTGGTCAGTAGGAAGGCGCTGGATTAGGGGGGGGGGGGGGGTGTGGAGGGTGATGGTGGGGGAAGTGGGGGGGGGGGTTGACAGTGAGGGAGAGAGGTGCACAGGGGAAAGGGTATGGTGCTGGAGGGGTGAGGATGTTGGTGTTTCATAGATGAGGATGAGGATAGGTGTCTTGCCTTGCTTTCTCAATGTTTTTTTTTTGTAGGAGTTCTGTTGAGACTGCTGGGTGATTAGGACCTGGTTAGAGCGAGGCCAGACAGTAGGAGTCGTGTTCAGACTGCTGAATGATTAGGACCTGGTTAGAGCGAGGCCAGTCATTATGACTCTGTTCAGACTGCTGAATGATTAGGACCTGGTTAGAGGCGAGGCCAGTCATTATGACTCTGTTCAGACTGCTGAATGATTAGGACCTGGTTAGAGCGAGGCCAGACAGTATGAGTCGTGTTCAGACTGCTGAATGATTAGGACCTGGTTAGAGCGAGGCCAGACAGGGAATGAGACGTCAAGAAACCCAAATGGAAACTCATTTTGGCCCCTTGCTTAGAAGATTTTCTTTTTCTTTTTCAGAACAGTTCCACTGACACAAATCAGGGAAAATACTACGCTTTTCATGTCATCTGTAGTGTCTGGCTATGATTGGACAAGTGCAAGAATATAATTATCATTTCATGTGCCTGTGTAGTTCCAGAACTGTCCAGCCTGCCAAACCACAGGTGCAATGTAACCCTGTAAGGCAAATCCTCACCTTCGTTGTTTCATGCCACAAGCTCTGTCTTTGCCATCCCCTTAATGCAGTAAACATCTCTCTCTCTCTCTCTCTCTCTCTCTCTCTCTCTCTCTCTCTCTGTCTCTTTCTCTCTTTCTTTCTCTCTCTCTCTCTCTCTTTCTCTCTTCTCTCTCTCTCTCTCTCTCTCTCTCTCTCTCTCTCTCTCTCTTTCCACACACCCTGTGTAGGGAAATCTCTCTCCACATACTGTGTCAGTGAAAAGCTTTCTTCCTTCTCAAGAGTTGAGATATCAGAAGAATATGAAGGGAGACAGAAAGAGCACTGTGTTCGTGGCGTGCGCTCGGTGCCAGAACATGGCAGGTGGCAGCGAGGATCATGCTTGTGGACCCAGAGATTCTGGACAGAAGCCAGAACATGGCAGGTGGCAGCGAGGACCATGCTTGTGGACCCAGAGATTCTGGACAGAAGCCAGAACATGGCAGGTGGCAGCGAGGATCATGCTTGTGGACCCAGAGATTCTGGACAGAAGCCAGAACATGGCAGGTGGCAGCGAGGACCATGCTTGTGAACCCAGAGATTCTGGACAGAAGCCAGAACATGGCAGGTGGCAGCGAGGACCATGCTTGTGAACCCAGAGATTCTGGACAGAAGCCAGAACATGGCAGGTGGCAGCGAGGACCATGCTTGTGAACCCAGAGATTCTGGACACAAATTGCTTTTTGTGAACTCAGAAAATGGCAGGGTTGTGTCAGTCTGTGAAATTATGGACTTGGGGTGATCACCCGCTATCGGATGTTCAGCTCAGATTAACCTGTTTTCCGTACCCTTTTCTTGTGTTGTCATCAGTATTGTTGAAACTGTTGTCTTGTGTTGTCATCAGTATTGTTGAAACTGTTGTCTTGTGTTGTCACAGTATTGTTGAAACTGTTGTCATCAGTATTGTTGAAACTGTTGTCTTGTGTTGTCATCAGTATTGTTGAAACTGTTGTCTTGTGTTGTCATCAGTTTTGTTGAAACTGTTGTCATCAGTATTGTTGAAACTGTTGTCTTGTGTTGTCATCAGTATTGTTGAAACTGTTGTCTTGTGTTGTCATCAGTATTGTTGAAACGGTTGTCTTGTGTTGTCATCAGTATTGTGAAACTGTTGTCATCAGTATTGTTGAAACTGTTGTCTTGTGTTGTCATCAGTATTGTTGAAACTGTTGTCGTGTGTTGTCATCAGTATTGTTGAAACTGTTGTCATCAGTACTATTGTTGAAAATGTTGTCTTGTGTTGTCATCAGTATTGTTGAAACTGTTGTCTTGTGTTGTCATCAGTATTGTTGAAACGGTTGTCTTGTGTTCTCATCAGTATTGTTGAAACTGTTGTCATCAGTATTGTTGGAAACTGTTGTCTTGTGTTGTCATCAGTATTGTTGAAACTGTTGTCATCAGTATTGTTGAAACTGTTGTCTTGTGTTGTCATCAGTATTGTTGAAACTGTTGTCTTGTGTTGTCATCAGTATTGTTGAAACTGTTGTCTTGTGTTGTCATCAGTATTGTTGAAACTGTTGTCTTGTGTTGTCATCAGTATTGTTGAAACTGTTGTCTTGTGTTGTCATCAGTATTGTTGAAACTGTTGTCTTGTGTTGTCATCAGTATTGTTGAATCTGTTGTCTTGTGCTGTCATCAGTATTGTTGAAACTGTTGTCATCAGTATTGTTGAAACTGTTGTCTTGTGTTGTCATCAGTATTGTTGAAACTGTTGTCTTGTGTTGTCATCAGTATTGTTGAAACTGTTGTCGTGTGTTGTCATCAGTATTGTTGAAACTGTTGTCGTGTGTTGTCATCAGTATTGTTGAAACTGTTGTCTTGTGTGTTGTCATCAGTATTGTTGAAACTGTTGTCTTGTGCTGTCATCAGTATTGTTGAAACTGTTGTCATCAGTATTGTTGAAACTGTTGTCTTGTGTTGTCATCAGTATTGTTGAAACTGTTGTCGTGTGTTGTCATCAGTATTGTTGAAACTGTTGTCTTGTGTTGTCATCAGTATTGTTGAAACTGTTGTCTTGTGTTGTCATCAGTATTGTTGAAACTGTTGTCGTGTGTTGTCATCAGTATTGTTGAAACTGTTGTCTTGTGTTGTCATCAGTATTGTTGAAACTGTTGTCATCAGTATTGTTGAAACTGTTGTCATCAGTATTGTTGAAACTGTTGCGCCATTCAGTCCAGCTCTTGTCACTCACATTAGACGGTGTTCTGCGTCTCCTTGTGTGTCAAAGAATGTGAGTTACATAGCCACTGTAGCAGTCCCCAAACTACAAGTCCAAAGAAGAAAAATCCAATATTTTAACATTTCCTAATCATGCTACTCTTTACGTGGTGATTTTCCTGAACGTAGAAGAGCGCAACAACATCACGGAGAAGCTGATGCAAGTCTGAAAGGAAAAATAATCCGGTATTTGAACATTTCCTAATCATGGTACTTCTCAGGTGGTGATGTTCCTGAACGAAGAAGAGCGCAACGGCTTTATGGAGAAGCTTCAGAGCATGGTGGACACCCACGAGCACATGGACCTGGTGGTCTTCGAGCTGCGCGAGGCTGACCTCTTCCACCTGGCCACCACCAAGGAGAAGCGGAACGCCATGCTGGAGAAGTTCTTCAAGACCATCTTCAAAGAGGTACCTCACCTCCCCCCCCCCCCCCCCCCATGCCCCAGTCCTTCTCCACCCCCATAAAAAAATCTGGCAAGTCCTTAGTTGAAGGAAAACGCACACACACAAACTTTTGTCTAGAACTGCTGGGGATGAATGTGACGAAATAAAAAAACAACCACTTGGATACACATACACCCCTTGACTTGTATCTTTAGATGTTAAAGTAAACATTGACCACACATACAAGCGTGTGCTTGCACACACGCATATGTACACTCTCACACACACATACAACATGTACGCATACATGCACACTCGCATGCACATGAGTGCACACGGACGGACACACACACACACACACACACACACACACACACACACACACACACACACGCGCGCGCGCACCTTTCTTGGCTAATGTCTTATAATGTTAAAAACAACTTAACATACACATATGCATAACATGCACATATGCATGCTGCCATGCACATAGACACGCGTGCGCACACACACACGTGCACACACACACGTGCACACACACACGCACACACACACACACACACACACACACACACACACACACACACACACATACACACACACACACACACACACACACACACACACACACACACACAAAATCGAAATCAAGAATGGTAACACTGAAAGAACACACGCCTTTTGTCTCTGTCAAACTGACCTCCCACTAAGGACCCTAATTCCTTTAAAACCCCCATCTTCCATAATTCCCCCAGTGGTTACTCAGAAGTGATTCCTGTGTCCGTTGCTGTTGCAGGCCTTTCAGATGGACTATGACCCTGCACTGGACAGCGCCCAGCTGGACATGAAGAAACAGAGCAAGGAGATCCTGGAGGTGGAACTGTCCAAGGTGCGTGAGACAACAATGCCCTCTCACTACCCCCCGCCCCCCGTCCCTGCCCCTCTTCCTGCCTCCCTGTCTCCTTTGCTCTGAGTTGTGCGAGAGGGTTTACTCGGTGTCCATGCTCCCCTCTTCCTTAGACTTAGACTGAGGTGCTCCAGCGTCTAGCGACGCATGAGGCAGTCACGGCGCTCCACTGTGCACGGTCCTCAGCTAGTTTGCTAGTGTCACTCCATCCTCTGTCATCGAGTCTGAGGTCTCTCTCCAGTGTCTGTCGCCAGCTCATCCTGGGTCGTCCTCTTTTTCTCTGGCCTGCTGGGGTCCATTTAATGGCCTGGTTTGCAGGTCTTGAAGAGGGTGATCTTAAGACATGACCTAGCCAGTGGAGGCGCAGTCTGCAGACGATGGTTGACACGGGGAGCTGTTTGGACCTGTCCCTGACGTCTTTGTTTGGTATGAAGTCTGACCATTTGATGCCCAAGATCTTACGTAGGCACTTAGTATAAAAGGCGTCGAGTTTCTTCTCCTGGGTGGTCTTCAGTTGCCAGGTGTCACAGCCATATAACAGCGTTGAAATCACACTGGAGTTCTAAAATTTCCCTCTGCTGCTCCCTTATTCTCTTCCGTGTAAAGTGATTGGCTGATAGCCGGGTTCCATCTTCTTCCTCTCTCTCACATGGAAGATGATTTGCTGACTGATGGCCATAATCTGCCTCCCTTCCTCCCTTACTCCCTTACTGTCTCCTGTCTTCTCTGAAAGATGATTGGCTGGTGACGTAATGATTGGCTGGTGACGTAAGCCCCTCCTCTTCCTCTTTATATTCTGATATTCTCTCCTCTCACTGAAAAGACCCCCCCCCTCCTTTTTTTAAAAATTACTGATATCATTTTGTGATTTTTTTTGTATGTTATTTGATGTTTGAGTTAGCGTATTATTTTAGGTTATGTCACATTGCTCATGTTAACATGTTAGTTGTACGTCTGTCCTGTCTTAGTTCGTTTTGTTCATTGGTATTTGTGTTCGCTAGTTTCTGTCTTTCCTTTATTTCAACTGGATTTGATGTTTTGACACAGACACTGTGTTCTCTCTTTATTGTCTATGATCAACGGAAACACTTGGAGATGGTTCATATTGCTTTCCCTTTCCAAAGTGATTGTTTCATTCCAGGTTCATGTTGTTTTCCCTTTCCAAAGTGATTGTTTCATTCCAGGTTCATATTGTTTTCCCTCTCCAAAGTGATTGTTTCATTCCAGGTTCATGTTGTTTTTCCTGTCCAAAATGATGTTCTGGTTCCAACCTGACGTCACAGTATTACAATGATTTGCCTCCCTTCCACAGTAACACAATGATTTGTCTCCCTTCCACAGTAATACAATGATTTGTCTCCCTTCCACAGTAATACAATGATTTGCCTCCCTTCCACAGTAATACAATGATTTGTCTCCCTTCCACAGTAATACAATGATTTGCCTCCCTTCCACAGTAATACAATGATTTGCCTCCCTTCCACAGTAATACAATGATTTGCCTCCCTTCCACAGTAATACAATGATTTGCCTCCCTTCCACAGTAATACAATGATTTGTCTCCCTTCCACAGTAATGCAATGATTTGTCTCCCTTCCACAGTAATACAATGATTTGCCTCCCTTCCACAGTAATACAATGATTTGCCTCCCTTCCACAGGAGGAGTTTGCTGAAGCCATTGGCGTCAAGGTAAGCTCGGACTTCGTGGAACATTTCTTCAGTCTCATCGACTCCGACAGGAACGGCTACATCTCTTTCCGCGAGTTCCTCAACGCCGTCGTCCTCTTTTCCAAAGGTGAGAGAACTGTGCAACTGCAGGTATTAGAAGAACGTCTCACCCAAGAAGCTACACCGCAGGAATAGGATTCAGGAAATTGTTTTTAGGTGCTGTAAATCGTAGTTTGCATACAGTCCTTTTTCTTCCCTGTAGTGAGCAAATTTTCCTCACATACATATTTTACAGAATCTGCAAACCTAATAACCCCTAGAGGATTTTAACAAAGCAGTCTGGTCACATTAAAAAGTTTGTCAGACACTTTCACAATATTCCTTTGGATGATTGTTGTATCAATTTCTGTTAATGATCATTTTTAGCATCTTAAATTTTAATTCATGCTATCAGCAGAAAAAAATGTCTATGGAGAGAGAAAGTTCCGTAAAGATGGATGATTATTAGCGTGTTGTCAGAATAACTGATAAACTAAGTCTTGTTGAGAATCGCCTGATCGTAGTATATTTCTTGCGTTTATATCCAATACTCATGATGCTGAACAGATGAAGAAGCGGAGGAAAAACAAGTGCATGCTAACAATTTTTCCGTTACCAAAACAATGACTTTGCAAAGTTTCAGTGGGTTGTTTCGTGCTGACTTTATAAGATACAACAGTTGTGAATTCAGCTGAAGTACACGGAAACAGTGGAAGTGGGGGTAATGCCACAGTCATTGTCCAGAAGACGGGACAGGGGAACTCCAAAGAACATCATACAGCAATGTGAGAAGTGAGTGGAAGACCGGTGTGTTGTGAGAAGTGAGTGGAAGACCGGTGTGTTGTTGTCCTCAGGGTCCTGCCAGGACAAACTGCAGACCATCTTTTACATGTACGACACCGAGGGGTCAGGGGTCATGAGCAAGACGGCCATTGGACAGATGTTCAGGTCAGAGTGCAATTGGTTTTTCTTCTCTCTCTCTCTCTCTGTCTCTCTCTCTCTCTCTCTCTCTCTCTCTCTCTCTCTCTCTCTCTCTCTCTCTCTGTGTCTCACAGACAAACACAGACACACACACATCACATCACGTCACATCACACACTACATCACACACACACACACACACACACACACACCCCACACACACACACACACACACACACATACGCACACACATTGACTGACTGAAACCAATTTATTGTCAGATTAACCCGTGATTGTACTGACTTTTAAGAAAACATTATGAACAGAATGTCAACATTTTTCATTTAAAGAAAAGGAACAAAATTAACACACTTACAAACATGTGCGCGCGCGCACGCACGCACGCACGCACGCCCGCACGCACACATACACACACACACACACTATCCCTGCACCACACCACCTATCCCTCCATCCCGCCTCTCCATCCCCCCCCCCCCCCCCCCCCCCCCCCCACACACACACTTTTCATCACCTAATCTCACTGAAATCCTCAATCATATCAACAGTATCCACCTCACACTAACTCCAGACAACGCCCTTGTGGACAGAGGAAGAGAAGTAACTCGATGCAGGACTAAACAGGATAGCTTTAGAAGTATGGACTTGACACGAAACAAAAGAAAGATCAGCATTTACAGGAAATATTTCTCATTTCTGATGGCGTTCATCAGTGTGGTGAAGAGAAGTGGGCAGGTCGTCTGGAAGGAGTCTGTTAGCAATGGAGATGGCTGTCGGGGCTGTCTGGAAGGAGTCTGTTAGCGATGGAGATGGCTGTCGGGGCTGTCTGGAAGGAGTCTGTTAGCAGTGGAGATGGCTGTCGGGGCTGTCTGGAAGGAGTCTGTTAGTAATGGAGATGGCTGTCGGGGCTGTCTGGAAGGAGTCTGTTAGCAGTGGAGATGGCTGTCGGGGCTGTCTGGAAGGAGTCTGTTAGCAGTGGAGATGGCTGTCGGGGCTGTGTGGAAGGAGTCTGTTAGCAATGGAGATGGCTGTCGGGGCTGTCTGGAAGGAGTCTGTTAGCAATGGAGATGGCTGTCGGGGCTGTCTGGAAGGAGTCTGTTAGCAATGGAGATGGCTGTCGGGCTGTGTGGAAGGAGTCTGTTAGCAATGGAGATGGCTGTCAGGGCTGGAAGGAGTCTGTTAGCAATGGAGATGGCTGTCGGGGCTGTCTGAAAGGAGTCTGTTAGCAATGGAGATGGCTGTCGGGGCTGTCTGGAAGGAGTCTGTTAGCAATGGAGATGGCTGTCGTGGCTGGAAGGAGTCTGTTAGCAATGGAGATGGCTGTCGGGGCTGTCTGGAAGGAGCTTGTTAGCAGTGGAGATAGCTGTCGGGGCTGTCTGGAAGGAGTCTGTTAGCAATGGAGATGGCTGTCGGTATGACTCGGTAGTGGCTTGCTGACAGGTGGAAGGTCATGACCCTTGTTGCTGTTCAGGTTTGTATCCTCTCTTTTTTAGGAAGATGGGATCCATCTCAAGGATTTCTGTCTTTTGAGCCGTAAATGGATGCTATGTCGCAATGTTCACACTCAGTTTGTGACACGTTCGCTCGGTCGGTCACTCTGGCTTTGCAATGTTCACACTCAGTTTGTGACACGTTCGCTCGGTCGGTCACTCTGGCTTACAGCGCTCTTGCTAACTTTCCCATACAGTCACTGACAAATCGGCAAGAACACTCAAAAAGCAGCCTTAGCCAGCCTACTCTCTTCACTGGACGGATGAGGAGAGAGAGATAAGAAGTGACTTGAAATATTTCAAGGAAATGCCAGTCATCTTTTTTATCTCGAGTCCACACTTCTGAATCTGTCACCTGTGTGCTCCACCTGTGCAGATCTTTACTGGAGCTGGCTCAGAGCAAGCCGGAGCCGGACGAGGTGCAGAGGCTGGTGGACTCCTTGGTTCAGCAGGCCGGGCTGCAGCACAAGGAGGAGTTCACCTTCGACGACTTCTGCCAGATCCTGGCTCCCCAGATGGACAAGCTCTGGAGTGCCTCCATCGACTGGAAAGGTAGGGTGGGACTGCAAACCTTCAACGCCTTCGTCAACAAGGAAGATAGGGAATGATACGTTTAAACCCAGAGTGCCTCTTTCGATTGGAAAGATAGGGTTGGACTGTTAATTGGAAATCTGCAGCGCCTTATTTGACTGGAAGGATAGAATGGGACTATTTCTGGAAACCTTGAGTGGGAATGTTGACGGGAAATCTGGGGTGCCATTTTTGCCCGGAAAGGTATAATAGAACAATAGATGGAAATCTGGAGTGCCTTGTTTGACTGAAAAGACGCGGTGCTGTTAGTGGAAATCAAGAGATCCTCCTCCTGAGTGGAAAGATAAAGCGGGAGTGCTTTTGGGAGTCTAGAGTTTCACCTTCAACAGGAATGGTAGAGTGGGTGTGTGGATGGAAATCTAAATGGCCATGTTTTCTGGCTGGAAAGTTAAATTGGGAATGTTCACAGAAAATCTGGAGTGCCTCTTTTAGATGAAAAGATAGCGCAAGACTTACAAAAGATTGAAAGGCCTCCCTTCACAGGAAAGGAAGAGTGAGTGTATGAAATGATATTTCAGAGTGCCTCTTTTGACTGGAAAAATAGAGTGGGATCATGAACTGGAATTCTAGAGTGCCTCCTCCAGCTAGGAATGTAGAGTGGGACTGTTAATTGTAAACTGAATGGAAAGTTGAGGCGGGGCTGTTAACTGGAAATCTGGAGTGCCTTCTTCATTTACAAAGTTGGGATGGGACTGCCAAATGGAAATGGAAAGTGCCTTCTTCGAATGGAAAGTTGAGGTGGGTCTGTTAACCGGAAGTGTAAAGTGCCTTCTTCAACTGGAAAGGTGAGGTGGGACTGTTAACTGGAAATCTAGGGTAACGTTTTCGTCACGAAAGTTAGGGTGGGAATATATCAACTGAGGATTTACAGTGCCTCCTTTATCAAGGGTGCCCTCTTTGACTGGAAAGAGGGAGTAAGAATTTTAACTCACAAACTAATGAGACAACTTTGATGAAAAAGATACAGTTTATACGAAAATGTATCTGGAATAAAATAAGAATGTCTATTTTGACTGGAAGGTGTTCATGTAGCAGTCCAGTGATATAACTTGAATACTCTGGCCAGTTTGTGTACTGGTCAGATGAAACCAGTGACTGGTCACTTTTCTGTAAGCCTTGTGTTCACTCAGAGATGTTTGGTGTATTGACTGGAAATCTGAAGAACTGGATCAGATTTTGGCTTTGACCAGTTCCTCACTGTTGTCAGGACAGGCCTCCAAGTCACCAGAGAATGAATGCCTTCTGTGTGTGCAGGTGTCTCCAAGCACGGGGTGCAGCCTCCCAGATCTGGCAAAACCAACAAAAAGTGAGTATATCCACCCCGGGTAGGCTGCAGGGACAGTGTTTCTGTGACCTGACCTCATCAGCATACCTGTCCAAATTTGTCTCCCCTCCTGCTGGCAATACTGTGCTAGTCTTTGCCTTTTTTTTAAGGTCACTCGCTTAATGACTCTTGTCTTTTTTTTCTGTTTTTGTTCCATCTTTATTTGTCATTCCCCTTTCCCCTTTATGGACAATTCACCTTTGTTCTACAAAGTCTTTGCGCTTATTTCTTATGATGATTGATAACGTGTACCAGCTTTTTTTTTTTAGTGTTAGAATCAGGTGATTAGGAAGTGAGAGTGGACACACTTGTACGGCGCAGACGCTACCTGTCCATTCTGTGGTGGTGAAAGCTTCTTAAAACAGGATTTTTTATGTACTTTTTTTTTGGCACTTAATTTTTATTCTTTATCATTGTTTGTTTCTTTTTTGTATACTCATTTGTGTAGAGAGGGAAATAAGGGAAATCACAGGCGCCCTCACCACGGCCTAGTTTTGTCTTCCTTCATTAGGATGTTAATGGCGGCAACCTGAGAATTGTTCAGTAGTGAGGTCTCTGATGATTGCTGCCACTAAAATTCGGCAACAAAATCTGAAAAAGAAAGGTTGTTAGTTCCGCAAGACAATACAGACAAACAGGTTACAGGACAAAACACCATGCATTCGACCTCGTGGGTCTTCTTCAGGCAAAAACAAACAACATCTTGATTAATGAAAACGAAGAACGAGCAACCGTTCATCTTCTCATGTTCGCACAATGGGTGTTCAGCAACAAGACAATCCTGTAGCTGTTCACGGAGATCTGGGACAGGAGTTACACCTCCAGAGAGGGCGTGGAAGATCGGGGCAGCATCAGAATCAAAGAAAGATCACTCTGGTATGACTTCCTTTTCAGGGGCGACAACGCGAACATGCGTCACCGCTCTTCCTCCACGGGCAACGCGCTGGACGGGACGGCGCAGCAGCGAACGGGCGGCCGTCTGATCTTTGAGGCCGTCAGGGAGCACTACTCTCCCCTGAAAGCTCGCATCAAGCTGGTCAAGCACTTCATCGAGAACTTCCGCCAGCACATCTTCTTCTTCATCCTCTTCTACGGCATCGTCTTCTTCCTCTTTGCGGAGCGTTTTTACTGTGAGTCTCCTGTTGTTGACACGGTTTTCGTTGCTGAGGGGACAGGGGAATGGT
>CM031620.1:5999755-6034755 GCA_018398815.1 Conus ventricosus | reverse complement strand
CATAGGATTCAGTACACCATGTGTCAGGCAGTTCCATGGGATTCAGTACACCATGTGTCAGGTCCATAGGATTTAGTACACCATGTGTCAGGCAGGTCCATGGGATTCAGTACACCATGTGTCAGGTCCATGGGATTCAGTACACCATGTGTCAGGCAGTTCCATGGGATTCAGTACACCATGTGTCAAGTGCATAGGATTCAGTACACCATGTGTCAGGCAGTTCCATGGGATTCAGTACACCATGTGTCAGGCAGTTGATTCAGTACACCATGTGTCAGGCAGGTCCATGGGATTCAGTACACCATGTGTCAGATCCATAGGATTCAGTACACCATGTATCAGACAGTTCTATGGGATTCAGTACACCATGTGTCAGGCAGTTCCATGGGATTCAGTACACCATGTGTCGGGTCCATGGGATTCAGTACACCATGTGTCAGGTAGGTCCATGGGATTCAGTACACCATGTGTCAGGCACTTCCATGGGATTCAGTACACCATGTGTCAGGTCCATGGGATTCAGTACACCATGTGTCAGGCAGTTCCATGGGATTCAGTACACCATGTGTCAGGTCCATGGGATTCAGTACACCATGTGTCAGGCAGTTCCATGGGATTCAGTACACCATGTGTCAGGTCCATGGGATTCAGTACACCATGTGTCAGGCACTTCCATGGGATTCAGTACACCATGTGTCAGGTCCATGGGATTCAGTACACCATGTGTCAGGCAGTTCCATGGGATTCAGTACACCATGTGTCAGGTCCATGGGATTCAGTACACCATGTGTCAGGCAGTTCCATGGGATTCAGTACACCATGTGTCAGGTCCATGGGATTCAGTACACCATGTGTCAGACAGTTCTTTGGGATTCAGTACACCATGTGTCAGACAGTTCTATGGGATTCAGTAAACCATGTGTCAGACAGTTCTATGGGATTCAGTACACCATGTGTCAGGCAGTTCCATGGGATTCAGTACACCATGTGTCAGGCAGGTCCATGGGATTCAGTACACCATGTGTCAGGCAGTTGATTCAGTACACCATTTGTCAGGCAGTTGATTCAGTACACCATGTGTCAGGCAGTTGATTCAGTACACCATGTGTCGGGTAGGTCCATGGGATTCAGTACACCATGTGTCAGGCAGTTGATTCAGTACACCATGTGTCAGGCACTTCCATTGTGGCTTACCATGCTTTCAGGCCTATGAAGTTGATGTTGACAGCTGGACAGCCCTGTCAAGGCTCTCTTCAGTTGGCTGTGCTATAAACAAAAATGAATATTTTCAGACGTGACGATGCTGGAATTCAAACGACCTCCTCGCTTTGAATACAAGTCGGGCCAGTGGGTGCGCATCGCCTGCCTCTCTCAGGGCAAGGACGAGTACCACCCCTTCACCTTGACCTCTGCCCCCCACGAGGACACGCTCAAGGTTCACATCCGAGCTTTGGGGCCCTGGACGTGGAACATCCGAGAGACCTTTGACCCTGACAACTTGGGTCCCATGGCTTGCTACCCTAAGGTGAGAGACACTGGTGGCTGGTTTTGTGTTGATGAGATGGGGTTTTTTTGTGTGTGTGTGCTTGAATTGTATTTATAGGTAATTTTCTGTGACTGTCGGTGAATATTTATTATTCACAAATGTATACAAGATCATGAAATGTGCTACAGTCTAGCATGGTTGAAAATAAGGAAAACCTTTTCTTTTCATAGTCCATAAAACACTCAACGCACATCAAAGGATTTTTTTCATTGAAGAGAGAGAGAGAGTGGAGAGAAAAACAGAAAGAAAGAAAAAACAGAGGAATCAATATCAGCTTTGATTTGAAGATTTTTAAAGAAAGGAGTGTGGTTAGTGTGATACTGATTTTTATCTTCACTGAAGAAACAGCATTTTGCATGTGTCTATATCTGCAACAATGCATCTGTAAGTAAGTGACGTGTTTTGCATGAGGTGTACTTTCTTCCACAGTTTGTGAAGCGTAGCATCATCTTTCTTAATGCACGATGTGAATCGTGTCCCTTTAGTCGTTCCTGGACAGAGCTTCAACCTCATCTTTCCCAACGCGTGATATGAATTGTCTCCCTTCAGGCATACCAGTATGAATGTTTAATCTCATCTTCTCTGTTGCAAGACATGCACTTTCTGACCCTCATCTTTCCTAATGCATGATGTGAATTGTCTCCCCTCAGCTGTACCTGGACGGGCCTTACGGGGCGGGGCAGCAGGACTGGTACCAGTACGAGGTGTCGGTGCTGGTGGGAGCGGGGATCGGGGTGACACCCTACGCTTCCATCCTCAAGGACTTTGTCCACATGTCCTCCATCAACTGCACCTACAAGGTCAAATGTCAGAAGGTGAGTCAAGGCCAAGTGAGGTGGGTGTTGGAGGAGGCTGGAGGGAGGGGAGTGGGTGTGGCACCTAGCGGAAATCTTTTTTTTTAATGTTGTTTGTATGGCAGGCAGGGGATGTATGTGTGCTTGCTTCCGTGTGTGAATGTTTGTATTTATGCATTTATCATTAAGCTCACATGTGTGTCTATATGTCTGTCATCTGATGTATTAAGTTTTAAAGTATAATTATGTTCTATTTTAACATCCTTCAGTTTATAAATATTCTCTCTCTGTGTCACGTGAGTCAGTGAGCTTTCCACACACTTGTACAGTAATTCAGCATCCATTATGATCCAGATCAACAAACATCGAGGTAATGTCATTACTTCCTTTCACCACACTAGAGGCATGGAGAATTTCTTCTCAAGACTGAACTGATCTTAGTAAACTAGTATAATATCTTCATTGGTGTTTGGAGAGAACAGGACCAAATATATATGGGGAAAAGAACGAGCGCAATATGAATATGAGAAAATAAGGTCTGTCAGTGGCCTGTACCAGAGACGATGAACACAGAAAGAGTATGTTCGTGCAAAGTCCAGTCAGCTGCTGTCAATTGATAGCTGTCAGTTGTGCACATGTCATTTTCTTCTCTCCCATTGTGGGTGGGGACGATATCCATTCACATTAAACACTGCCTGTGCCAGCAAGCATCAGCTGGCAAATTTGCACTGTCGCACACACACACAAAATAGTTAGCAGGCTCATGAATCAAGAGATGTTGTTTTTAACGCTACAAGCAGTGTACTAATATTACTCATGATTCATGATGGACGGAGAGAGACTGTTCATCACTGTTCAGGGGAGATCACTCATAACCACAGGAAATGAGTGAGTTGCTGTGTCAGGCTGACAGCGACTGACCAGCAGCAGCTGGACAGGTGTAGTGTGAACATGGCCTTGAACTGGATGGCCCAAGGTTACGACCTTGGTCAACTTTCCTTTGAAAAATATGCAGAAGATGTACAGTAGGACATATGGACAGTGACCCTCAAAGATTCTTTCCTGTTGGATATTCAATGGGGGGGTGGGGGGGGGGGGGGGGGGGGTTCTTAACTGATAGTTTGATTTATTACAGGCAAAGAGGGAAAAAATGACCCAGAAAATCTGTTGCCCAACAGAAGGGAATTCAGTGGGAAGGGTTGTTTATTGGGAAATTTCTGACTGATATAAACTGGGAAGGGTTGTTTATTGAGAAATTTCTGACTGATATAAACTGGGAAGGGTTTATTGGGAAATTTCTGACTGACATAAACTGGGAAGGGTTGTTTATTGGGAAATTTCTGACTGATATAAACTGGGAAGGGTTGTTTATTGGGAAATTTCTGACTGACATAAACTGGGAAGGGCTGTTTATTGGGTAATTTCTGACTGATATAAACTGGGAAGGGTTGTTTATTGGGAAATTTCTGACTGATATAAACTGGGAAGGGTTGTTTATTGGGAAATTTCTGACTGGCATATACTGGGAAGGGCTGTTTATTGGGAAATTTCTGACTGGCATAAACTGGGAAGGGGTATTTATTGGGAAATTTCTGACTGGCATAAACTGGGAAGGGTTGTTTATTGGGAAATTTCTGACTGACATAAACTGAGAAGGGTTGTTTATTGGGAAATTTCTGACTGGCATAAACTGGGAAGGGTTGTTTATTGGGAAATTTCTGACTGGCATAAACTGGGAAGGGTTGTTTATTGGGAAATTTCTGACTGGCATAAACTGAGGTCTGTTCACTAGGAATTTCTCTGACTGACCTAAACTGGGAATTGTTCATTTTAGAACTTTTTCTGTCAGATATAAACTGTTTTTTTGGAACTTATAGACACAAACTGTTTATTTGGAACTTGTAGAATAAACTGTTTATTTGGAACTTTTTCTGTCAGACCTGAAATGAACACAGACTGTGCGTGTTGTGTCCAGCTGTACTTCATCTGGATCACGGGGAGCCAGCGTCACTTTGAGTGGCTGATCGACATCCTGCGCGAGGTGGAGGAGTTTGACAAGAACTGCATGGTGGACATCGACATCTTCATCACCCAGTTCTTCCAGAACTTCGACCTCCGCACCGCCCTGCTGGTAATAATGGGCTGTCCCCTTCCCCCTCCCCCCCCCACCCTCCCCTCTCTCTTTCCGCCCTGCTGGTAATAATGGGCTGTCCACCCCTCCTCCCCTCTCTCTCTCTCTCTCTCTGTTTGTGATGTTTGAAAAATAAATTTTTGTCTAAAATTCATGTATCTGTTTCATATTGTACATTGTGTTAGCATTACTTAGCAGTTTGTATGTTTTTATTTGTATTTTGGCCTTCACCATAGTCATTGGTTAGCTAGTAGTGTTGGGAGAGGGGAGAAGATGGTATTGGGGAACTTGAGAGGGTTGGTCAGATTTTGTGTCTTATGCCATAATTATAGTATCTATTGTGTTGTGAAGTGCTCCCTGTTTCGTTTCCTTGTTTTCACTCAAGTAAGCTGTGTTAATGCGTTAAATGTTGCATTATTATCGTTATTATTACTGTTTGTTTCTTTTGCTTATCTCCTTTACATACATCATGTACTAGGCTCTCACTTTGATTACAAGTATGTTGTATGATTCCCCACAGTTTGACTAACCACAACATGGGAAAACAATGTGTAGGTTCAGAAACATGATGCAATCTGTGGCCCAAAGTATCATAAACTGGCTGCCAAACCCACCCACCTCCTTTTAAGTAGCTCCTTTCTTCATCCCCCCTCCCCCTCCTCCCAATCTCCTTGTCCCCCCATTACCCATCCCCATCCCCCCTTTTTCCCTGTACCCCTTCTAGCCCTCCTTCTTTGAATCCTTAAAAAAACGTTGGAACCTGGTATTGAGTCGGGGACAGTCAGATCTTTAAGTCTATTGCTCTCCCAACTCAGCTATTCGGGCTGACAAAAAGCACAATGTTTTTTTTTAAAAACCTATATGAACACCAGCAGCAGGTTGTATTTTGACTCACTTTGAATGAAACATCACTTTGCATAAGATAAGATAATGTTGCTTTTGCCCAGCCGACCGCAGAGGGCCACATCAGGGCTGTATCATCATGGCCATATAACTGCATTTAAATAGGACTACTATGACTTACAGCAAAAGTGATTTGCTCTTGATGTCTCCAGTGTGCTAATGAGTTGTCATGCCAACTTTTGAGATCAAGCTAAGTGCACTGGGCATAGACACACAGACATACAGACACTAGGCACTTGATAGATGAAGATGACATGCACCGAGTCATGTTCATTGACCTCGCTGTACTGCCGTGCCTTCATGATGTTGGGTTGACCTTGACCTTGACCTTGCAGTACATCTTTGAGGAGCACTTCCAGAAGATGACGGGCGGGGTAAGCGTCTTCACGGGTCTCAAGGCCACCACCCATTTCGGTCGTCCCCAGATGAACAAGATCATGACGGCCGTGCATAAGGCACATCCTCTGGTATGTGTGTGTGTGTGTGTGTGGTGTGTGTGTGTGTGTGTGTGTGTGTTTGGTGTGGTGTGTGTGTAGAGTGTGGTGTGTGTGTGTGGTGTGGTGTGGTGTGTGTGTGTGTGTGGTGTAGTGTGTGTGTGTGGTGTGTTTGTGTAGTTGTGTAGGTTTCAGTTTTTTGAGAGCTGGGTCTTAGTCTCTTCAATGCAAAGTTATGGCATGTTGAGATTTTGGGGGTTGATAACCAGCCATTTTGAAAAACTAAGATGACCTTGCTGTACGCAGAAAAAGTCAGTTGCAGTCATTAAAAAACTTCGTTTTAAGCAGTTTTAGAGGTCCAAAATAATCTTGCTGTTAGTATATGATGGAGAAAGGTTGTCAGAGTATATGAAAAATGGCCAAAAGGCAAAACTGGTTAAACTTTTCTTTTTAAGTTGATTTGTTGGCCATCAGAGTACAGTCCTGTAGGTTTAATATGAAAATGAAGAAAATGAGAAAACTTTTGTTTTGGAGGTCATCAACATTTCAGGTTAGCCAAATAAAGCGAAGCAGGTGCTTGACCCCCATGTCACAAGCTTTACTGGACTGCACACAGCCAGTGATGGAAGTTTATCATGACCCATGCCTTTCACAGAGGCGTTGCCTGTGAAGAGTGTGGGTCTTGGAAGTGCTGCATGGTTGACAGAGCTTGAGACTCTGTGAATCGTCTGCAGAATGAATGGGTTGCTGGAGCCCTGCATTGTCCAGAGAAAGTTGTCAGAAGTTGACGTCCAGGACTCATAGTGATGGCTTCCACAGGACCTCTGTCATCAGAACTGTGAGAGTCATCTGTCATCAGAACTGTGAGAGTCATCCAGGACACATAGCGATGGCTTCCATAGGACCTCTGTCATCAGAACTGTGAGAGTCATCCAGGACACATAGTGATGGCTTCCACAGGACCTCTGTCATCAGAACTGTGAGAGTCATCCAGGACACATAGTGATGGCTGTCATCAGAACTGTGAGAGTCAAATTACTACATTAATCATTCTTCTTTGTATGTTTGTTTTCTCAGAAAAATTGAAAATCATGTAACAGGTTTTTGACAGATACTCGAAGTTTCACTGGAATGTTTCGAACAGTGCAGGAGAAAGGGTTTTATCATGTCTCTGGGTTGTGTGTGACCCAGAAAGCTGGACAAAGGTCAAAGAGCGTGTCATGTGGATGGTTGGATCGCCTGGCAACCTGTTCCCACTGTGTGTGTGCAGGTGAGGAAGGTGGGGGTGTTCAGCTGTGGCCCGCGGGGGTGACCAAAGGCGTGGAGCGGGCATGTCTGGACGCCAGCAAAACCACCAAGGCCCTCTTCGAGCACCACTACGAGAACTTCTAGACGACCTTCTTCACCCGCCCAACAACAAGACAGTGACCATTCCTGGCTCAAGGTCTTCCAGTGGTGGTTTTTTTTTTTTAATGTTATATTTGAGGAAGGAAGGGTTTATTGGGAAAAAGAGGAGGGGAGTGAGTGTTGGGATGGTTACTTAGGAGCAGGGTGTTTTTTTTTTGTGTGTGTGGAAGAAGGGAATAGTTTTTGTTGGCTGCTTTTTTTTCTAATTTTGTTGTTGTGTGTATTGTCCAATTACTGAAATCTTCAGTTTTAGTTTTGCATTCTTTTTTGTTTTTTGTTTTTGATCATTTTTTGTTCTGTTCAAATTGTAGTGTACTTTATTATCACTGTGATCTCGTCAGCCAGACACTGATGTGCTTGCAATGACAAAGCCATGACGTTATGTCATTGTCGCCAGAACCAGGGCTTTGTTGTTTGTTTGTTTGTTTGTTTATTTGTTTGCTAGAGTTCTGTTGTAAAGTGTTAATCCTCAGTCAGCCGTCAGTCGGTGTAAATCTAATTGGGGTGACAGTTAACCAAAGTCTGCAAATTGTATGCAAAGAAATGATTGGATGATGTAGAATGATGATAATTCCAAGAATTTGACGACCGGTATCAATTTTATGAGATTCTGGAGGAAAGTGTTGTCCCCCCTAAAAAAAAATAGTTGACTGTTGATTTCTCTGAATTATTCTTCTTTTGGTTAAAGAAAAAAAAGGCCAGTTGCCTGCTGAAACACTGTGTAGAACATTTAGCCGCAACAGCACTGTTGTGATAGCTATTAGTCAGCACCCATAAGATGCACTTAGTTCCCATGGAATATGGTGTGATACACAAAATGGCTTCCCTTCAGAGTACGAGAATCCAAAAAGGGAAATAAGTATGGTGGCTGTGCGGGGGAAATAAGTCACATTAAAGTGATAAACATTGTTGCCGGTGATATAAAGTTTCAAAGGATTTACATTCTTGTAGTTGATAGACACAGTTTAGGTGATTGTACAGTATTGTCCATTATAAGACAGAGTTGGAATGATACACATCATTATCAGTTACAGTCAAGATCGAGGTAATACTGTCATTGTCTGTAATACAAACAGAACTAAAATAATCCATGTCATTGTCAGCAATCACATCAGCTGTAGTGAAATGTCAAACTCTTAACACAGCTTCAGACCTTTTGCAGTGAGTTGCTCTTGTTATTTTCTGACTGTAACAAAGGCAGTACTTTATTTCCGTCATTCTGAATGGGTCATCTTATGTTTTGAAGTGCCACTGCACATGGTTAGATTGGCCTGGGCTCCGAGCTGTGCTGGTCAGCTTGTCCACTACACCTGTGGTCATTGAAAGTGGCCTGTGTTTACACAGCTCAGGACAGTCAGTTCTAAGTGCTCAGTTAGAGTCTCATTTATCTTTATGGAATATTGGCATAGACACTGTAAATGGCAGTTTTGTTGGTAGAGAAATTCATGTGTTATATTCCAAAGTGCCTTCTTTAAGGATGATAGAGATTTTTCCTCAACAAATAAGGCGTGCGCCCTGTATTGCAAACCACCCAGATGTCTGAAATTTATATACAGTTGATGGCATGGGACATTTGTCGTGTGTTTGTTGTTACTTATATTACATGTCTAAAGTCAGAAACCATGTGACTGGGCAGACGAATGCGTAAACAGACAAGGAATTGCAAACTCTTCAGCCTTTCTTGCCCCTGGTGTTACACAACAAGTCATTTTAAAACATACACAAAAGATCTTGTTTTTGTCTTCCTGTTTTTGTCGTTTATTGAATGTGTGATAGTGACAAGCTGTTGAGGTAGTTTAAAGTTTTTGCTTACAATGTCTTTTTTCTAAACTTTAATTTTTCAGATCCTTTTGAGTAGAATCTGTTCACAATTAGTTTGTTGGAATGTTAAAAAATGCAAAGCAGTTGGAATTTATATCTGTGTGGTGAATTGTACATTTCTCTTAGAAATTGTTTGGAAATTCTCTTTCATGCATGATTGTTTCATCGTGTCCTTTTATCATCACACAACTAGATGCCTTACACATGGAGCAAGCTGAAAGGCTGGATTCTTTGTATCCAGCACAGCAAGCCTGTAATGCTTCTTGAAGTGTCCAGCAATGTTGACTATAGAACATTGACAGATGAGGATTGTGATCTGTTTGAATTATCTTCCCTGTGGCTTCTTCACTCCTACTGCTGGACGATTCTGTTATAATGGTTTTATTTTGGCTGTCATCTTCTGTATCCCGCAATGGTTGTACTGTTACACTGATCGTCCCGGCTTCCTCGTATCAGTTCTACCATCTCTTTCACAGCCCCAGCACTTCACGGGGAGCAGCAGAAATCAAGCGGTCACAAGGCAACTGACCAGAGTGGACGCTGCACGACTGCCGAGACAAGTGACATTTAGTGATGTCTGCTCTGATTCAGTATATGCAGGGCAGCACCTGCCCAGCCCAAAACTGATGATGGTGATGGCTTCGTTACAGAATCAGCCGGCCAGAGGATCTCGCTCAATAGGGCAGCACCTGCCCAGCCCAAAACTGATGGTGATGATGGCTTCGTCACAGAATCAGCCGGCCAGAGGATCTCGCTCAATAGGGCAGCACCTGCCCAGCCCAAAACTGATGGTGATGATGGCTTCGTCACAGAATCAGCCGGCCAGAGGATCTCACTCAATAGGGCAGCACCTGCCCAGCCCAAAACTGATGGTGATGATGGCTTCGTCACAGAATCATCCGGCCAGAGGATCTCGCTCAATAGGGCAGCACCTGCCCAGCCCAAAACTGATGGTGATGATGGCTTCGTCACAGAATCAGCCAGCCAGAGGATCTCGCTCAATAGGGCAGCACCTGCCCAGCCCAAAACTGATGGTGATGATGGCTTCGTCACAGAATCAGCCGGCCAGAGGATCTCGCTCAATAGGGCAGCACCTGCCCAGCCCAAAACTGATGGTGATGATGGCTTCGTCACAGAATCGGCCGGCCAGAGGATCTCGCTCAATAGGGCAGCACCTGCCCAGCCCAAAACTGATGGTGATGATGGCTTCGTCACAGAATCAGCCGGCCAGAGGATCTCGCTCAATAGGGCAGCACCTGCCCAGCCCAAAACTGATGGTGATGATGGCTTCGTCACAGAATCGGCCGGCCAGAGGATCTCGCTCAATAGGGCAGCACCTGCCCAGCCCAAAACTGATGATGGTAATGGCTTCGTCACAGAATCAGCCGGCCAGAGGATCTCACTCAATAGGGCAGCACCTGCCCAGCCCAAAACTGATGATGGTAATGGCTTCGTCACAGAATCAGCCGGCCAGAGGATCTCACTCAATAGGGCAGCACCTGCCCAGCCCAAAACTGATGATGGTAATGGCTTCGTCACAGAATCAGCCGGCCAGAGGATCTCACTCAATAGGGCAGCACCTGCCCAGCCCAAAACTGATGATGGTAATGGCTTCGTCACAGAATCAGCCGGCCAGAGGATCTCACTCAATAGGGCAGCACCTGCCCAGCCCAAAACTGATGATGGTGATGGCTTCGTCACAGAATCAGCCGGCCAGAAGATCTCGCTCAATAGGGCAGCACCTGCCCAGCCCAAAACTGATGGTGATGATGGCTTCGTCACAGAATCAGCCGGCCAGAGGATCTCACTCAATAGGGCAGCACCTGCCCAGCCCAAAACTGATGGTGATGATGGCTTCGTCACAGAATCAGCCGGCCAGAGGATCTCGCTCAATAGGGCAGCACCTGCCCAGCCCAAAACTGATGGTGATGATGGCTTCGTCACAGAATCAGCCAGCCAGAGGATCTCGCTCAATAGAGCAGCACCTGCCCAGCCCAAAACTGATGGTGATGATGGCTTCGTCACAGAATCAGCCGGCCAGAGGATCTCGCTCAATAGGGCAGCACCTGCCCAGCCCAAAACTGATGGTGATGATGGCTTCGTCACAGAATCGGCCGGCCAGAGGATCTCGCTCAATAGGGCAGCACCTGCCCAGCCCAAAACTGATGATGGTAATGGCTTCGTCACAGAATCAGCCGGCCAGAGGATCTCACTCAATAGGGCAGCACCTGCCCAGCCCAAAACTGATGATGGTAATGGCTTCGTCACAGAATCAGCCGGCCAGAGGATCTCACTCAATAGGGCAGCACCTGCCCAGCCCAAAACTGATGATGGTGATGGCTTCGTCACAGAATCAGCCGGCCAGAGGATCTCGCTCAATAGGGCAGCACCTGCCCAGCCCAAAACTGATGGTGATGATGGCTTCGTCACAGAATCAGCTGGCCAGAGGATCTCGCTCAATAGGGCAGCACCTGCCCAGCCCAAAACTGATGGTGATGATGGCTTCGTCACAGAATCAGCCGGCCAGAGGATCTCACTCAATAGGGCAGCACCTGCCCAGCCCAAAACTGATGGTGGTGATGGCTTCGTCACAGAATCAGCCGGCCAGACGATCTCACTCAACAGGGCAGCATCCGCTTTGACCGGTGACAGTCTCCATGAAAAAAAAGAGTTAGACACACAGTCACTACACTGTAGATCTCTGGATCCTGAACTTGACTGCACCGAGTTCAAAACCTGCAGAAAGCTGACCACAAGTAAATTGCAGATAGCAGAAATGCTGCATCGGCTGACTACAGGAATATGGGGAAAATTACTTTTGTTGAGGATGTGCATGTGTGTGTGACAGACTTTGTTAAGGCTTTCATATTGTCAGGGGATTTGGAGTCATGGAGTAAAGATGCCCAGATGCAAGTGTGTGTGTTGGCTTTATGCGTATGGTGTTGGGTATCCTTGTCAACATTGACAACTTGTTTGTGGCTGTGTGTGAGTGCAGCCTTAGGTTTGGCCTGAGGATTTCCACAGCCGTTACAGAGCTGCTGTACAAGGGTCCTGGACTGTAGTGTATTCATTTGTTACAATTTTTCTTCCTTTCTTTTCTTGGCTTTTTTTTTGGGTTATTTTGGTGTGTTTTTCTTTCTAGGTTTGTGTACTTTCTTGTCGGTGTAATTGCTGTCTGTCCATTATTTGGTAGTAGCACATTCTTCTCTCACTTCAGTGGGTTTTGTTTTTGTTCCTAATTTTGCAGTTGAAATAATAAAAAAAGGAACAAAATTAAAGAAAACCCTACATCTTCTGTCTGCACACTATATTATACATAGCACAGGCAATCTCAGCCCTGATATGGCCCTTTGCGGTCGGCTGGGCTATAAGCAACATTATCTTATCTTACGCATTTCTCATCATAGTAGCCAGAGTTATTTTTCTTGTTGGCTGCTTGCTGTTGGAATTTTCCAGTTTGAGGTTCTGTTCGTTACATACACTTGAATTTGAAGAGAAACTGTGTCTGTGAAATTTGGATCAACACTAACGGTTTGTTACATACACTTGAATTTGAAGAGAAACTGTGTCTGTGAAATTTGGATCAACACTAACGGTTTGGTGTATATGACTTGATATGTACCTGCCTAAAATCAGGGCACCAGTACTCACCAAGCTGCTCGGTGTCAAAAATCAGCCGATTACTTTATATGTTATTACAGAATTCTGGCTGATTGTAGCTCTGGTAACGAACATTTGATTATCCAGAATTTTTTTTTTCTTATTTCCACTGAATTCCAGGTAAAATGAAATGTAAACTGAGAATGCCCAAGTGTGCGCTGTAAATAAATATGGTCATTGGATATTGTCTGTGTTGCTGTACATCCTGTCACCCTGACCTCCGCTGTACTGATATTGCAGTGAGGAGGTTGACTCCCCTGTCCCTTCATGGTGAAATCCTCGCATATACTACCGATAAAAAGTCAAGGACCAGCTTCGATTTTCAGCGTTTCTCTAATCAAATTTCTTAAATGAGAGGAAACATTTCAAAAGAGGAAAACTGAGGAAACATTTCAAAAGAGGAAACATTTCAAAAGAGGAAAACCCATTATAGTGACACTAGAGACTTTAGACTCTTCACATGAATCATCCTTCTCCTGTCTCTTTATCAGATTGTTGTTCAATCCTGCGAGACTTTAGACTCTTCACATGAATCATCCTTCTCCTGTCTCTTTATCAGATTGTTGTTCAATCCTAGAAGCGAAATCTAGAGGGGGGGAAAAAAAATCACATAATTTTTAACTGTACCCAAACAGTTTCGCCAGCCAGTCAGAATAGTATCAGTGGCAATGCATAATGCATATGCATGGGGTGTCCTATGTAAACACTGTTCACCCCCCTGTTTATTATGAGATTGCATGATTAATTTGGGGGAAAAGACATGCCCCCAAGAAGACAACTGAACTTGTGTGTTCCATGTCATTTTATCGGTAATATATCTATTTATTTCAGTGTATAGATGTCATTTACCATCTATTTTTGCTGTTGTTTTTGGTTTGGTTTTTAGGTTTTAGTCACTGCAGTGCTATGAGACTGATCTAAACGATGATGAATTTGATTTGAAGTTTACTTTATTCTATGCTCTTTTCTGTTTTTCTGTCTTTTTTTTTTTTTTGCTTCGTATCAAACTAAATGACTGTTTGGGAATATTCTTTATTCACTGATGTAAAGGAGTCGGTACAGTAGAAGCAGCTTTGTGATTTAGGGCAGAAAGGGAGAATGAAAATCATACTGTTTATTTGGTGATTGGGCCCTTCATATAATCATCCAAAAATGACGGTGATACTTCTGTTTGATTTGGGGAGGTAGAAAAATGTTTTTGCTTGTTCCTTTGTTCTCTTTCCCCTCTGTCAAATTGTTTGAACTACGAAGTGTTTATTAATGCTACTTATTTCTTCGTTGCTTTTTAAAACAAAATGCACCACAACTTTTTTCCAACTGCGTTTTTTTTTCCTTTTGTAGATATTTTCTTTTAGGCAAATGTTGATATGATTATATAATCTCCACTCTACTTCTTTAGCTGTGTTATCTTAGTAATAATGTTAAAAATTCTCTCAGTCTCAAATATGACGATACATGCATTAATAAATGTATGAACAAGAGCACATCATTTTCTTCTTTTTTTCTAGAAGCATTGGTGAATCAGTGTAATGTTTCTAGATCTTAGCTATCAGAGGATATATTGGTACCATTTATTCATATTAAGCACTACTGTAAATATACGACAATAATCGTATGGAATTGTCTGACAAGTGTCCAGTGCTTCAGTTAATTCCAACACGACCTGTGACATTTTTCTCTTCAGCTGTATTTCATCTGCCTTCTTTGTTTCATTTTGTATGAATGTTGTAGACATGGTTGCAGTATTTTTGTCTTCATTAGCCAGAGTATGCCAATGTCTTTCCAGGTGTTCATAAGGTAAAGGTTGTACAGACAAAGTAGAAGTGTACACTTGTACATGCATCCAGAATATTTTGTTAGTATTGGTAGCGAGGTAGAGACGATGGTGACAGTGTCATTCATGGCATGGAAGGTGATGGACAAGGGTTTGGTTTGCTTGAAAATAAAATTGCTGATGAGAAACAGACAAGTCTCCAAGTTTTCTGTGTGTGTGTGTGTGTACAAAGAGAGAAACAAAGAGATGGAAAGAGAAAGGGTTATTCTGTGGGTATGTGTACAAAGAGAGAAACAAAGAGATGGAAAGAGAAAGGGTTGTTCTGTGTGTGTGTGTGTACAAAGAGAGAAACAAAGAGGTGGAGAGAGAAAGGGTTATTCTGTGGGTATGTGTACAAAGAGAGAAACAGAGAGACAGAGAGAGAAAGGGTTATGTAAGATATACAGAGAATGAAAAACAAAGATAAAAATCATTCACATTGTAAAAAATATTGCTTTATTCAGTATATGCATAAATCAACTATATGAAAATTGCCACACCTCCATCTGCTAAGTAGAACACATGCATATATGTACAGAAATACACTGATATGTATGCATGACACCAGTTTGATATACAGTGTATGTATAATATGTATTTGATTTTTCATTTCCCATCAACAAATAACACTTATGATATGCTAATGTCCTTGGTCAAGAATAAACAAATGCATCTTGAATCACTAACCATGGAATGCAAATTTCAAGAAACGTACACAGAAAATAAGTCTGTGTGCGTAATAACTCTGTTGTCACACACACACTACGTCTCTCAGTTGTTGTTGTTGTTGTCGTACCCTGGCTAAAAGACTCCAGGGATCATCCAAACAGCCGAAGTACTTGAACACTATGGTACAAATGCATCAGCTGGGGATGAGAACATTACGTGTGTGATCGTTTTTGATTACCCCGCCACATGGGCAGCCACACTCCGACTTCGGGGGATTTTAGAGACTGATAATGTTATGCTAGGAGCTTGTCACAACTGAAGACAATCCCACATAACTATGCAGAGCATAACAACATTTTGATGTAGCCTTGGTGTTCTAGCCTATGTCAATTAGCCTGACACAGCCTTAAGCCAAGGCAGGCGTCTCTCAGTTATTCTCTGTATCAGTTGCGTACAGTTAAAACAAGGCACACAGACCTCTCCTAACGCCATCAGAATACAGAACTTCATATTTGCATACTGGCATAGCATTTCGACTCTGTCACATATCATAGACTGAAAACAGTCGAGCAGAACTGACCTAAAAAATAGACTTGCAAAAATGTGGGTACACAGGAGCAGATTTGTTCCTCAGAGAATTGTATGCCTCTCCATGAAAATTTGAATCAGTCTTTTCCCGATCTGATTCTTAAGACAGCACTGAATATGATCGATGCTTGTGTCCGTGGTGCGTCGCTTGCACTCTGTGACAGGTTGAAGCTTAAGCGTCGGCGGACCGCAGAATTTCTTTTTGTGCACACACAAAGCTTCAGTCCTGGGAAACATGTGTCTTTCGCTTGACGTCCAACGCATATATGCAGTTCTTTCAATTAAACTCAAGACAAATTGAGGGTTGACTGCTGAAACCTGGTATCTCGTTTTTTCACTCTTTCACAGAAAACACTTTTAAAAGTTTTAAAGGCTTGTCATAACATTAGAATTGAAGTTTCCTTTTTTAAAAAAAATGCTCCACACTAGTAATCTCAAGTGTGTGTATTCAGTATTAATATATAGTATAATAATCTCAAGTGTGTGTATTCAGTATTAATATATAAAAAGTTTGTTTTCTTCATTTTATTTTGAAAACGATGAGCATATGTGCAGATACAACATTTTTGACAGCCACACATATCCTGTGAGTCGGCAGCAGAGAAAAGGGATCGCAAGTTTAATCTGTTTTGTTAGCAGCAAGACAAGGCGAAAAAAGAAGAAGTGGGCAGCTGAAACCAAGTATCTTGACTGGAGAGCCCTCTGCTGTCATGTAAACAGTTGCTGTGCCTGACCTACTGACCGCGGTTTCTTCGCTTCTTGAGATACTTGGTTTCAGCTGTCAGCGTTTTAGTGAGAATGGCAGATTCTTGAAAAACGAATAATAGCATAAATAGATACTTGGTTTCGGCAGTCACTGTTCCTTGTTGTCCATCTAAACTTGTTTACGGTTCTAATCAATAACTAGATAAATATTGATCGTATTTCAAAAGAATTGCATTGATATGAAAAAGCAGCATGTCCTGGATCTTTTGATACCAAAATGTCAAAATCACCAAAATGTTGAGATACTAGGTTTCGGCAGTCAACTGTCAACCCTCGAAATATTCACTCTGTACAAAGTGTTTTCAAACAGGTCACAGATTGCTTCTTTCCAAATAAGATGGCACTCTCCAAAGGCAGCACTGACTGCAAGAGGTGATCAGACTCGTGCCAGGTGAGGACCTGGAACTTAACGTGTTGACGTGACAAACAGAATATTACTGGGATGAAAACATCATCTAACTCTTCTCATGGGCTTCATGCCAATGGACTTTGTAAACATTCTAAGGTAAACGCACATACTTTTCACAATTTTTTTTTAGGGTGGGTGGGGGGGATGACAATTCAAAACAAAACTGCAATACAGAAATTTGCTAGTAACACTCATGAAAAATTTGTTTGAAAGTGTGAAAAGTAAACATAGTAAACAGTAAAACTACCTAATAAGGGACAGCTTGTATGTTTGTGTCATTTTGTGCTAGTCTTTCAATTCATCAAAATATGGTCATCATAATATTGTTCATTATCACAAAGCGATCAGTTTGAGTTAAACCTAATGGAGTGTATGACTCAGCTTACTGGACATGCTTCTCCTGCAGTGAGACTGATGATAGGCAGAAGGAGAGAGACAACTGAATCTTGTGTTAGGTAAGGTTATAATGTCTATTAAGTGAAAATTAAGTCTCCTCGAGGGTTGTAATGTCTATTAACTACCTGTATCGAGGAGAGGACATTTTCACCCACCTCCCTTGGTTGGTTGGCGTGTCTGAAGAATAACGCAAAAACTGATCCAGATCACACCAAAAAAAAATTCAGGATCTGTTGAGATCATTATATAATTTCCTCTGATCATCAACATTATGAAGTTACTGTTCAGAATCAATAACTATAAAATTCAATAACAATCTTTGAAGTAAACTTTACAAGTCTGTTCCTATCTTTGAAGTAAACTTTACAAGTCTGTTCCTATCTTGGAAGTAAACTATACAATTTAGTCAATAACTGACTTGTTGTAAAACATATAAAATTAAAGTTTTCTAGCATGGGACATAACCCTGTCCATACCAAATATTACTTCCCCTGGTAGTGATCAAAGGGCAGATGTAGCATAGGTTCAACCTTGAATGGTGTGAGTGGAAGATATTTGTGTTTCATTTTAATTTGCCAAAATCTGGCGACTGGAACTTAACAAGATCTCCACTGAACTCTGGGGAGCTCTAGTAACTCCCAATTTCCAATCGATTCTCGACAGTTGTCCTGGTTTTCCTGCCCATCCTCATGTTCCCAGAGAGTGAATCGGAATATTCAACACTTGCAAACTTTTATGGTATGCTAGAGCCAAAACACTAAACCAGTAGTCATGAATCAAGACTATGAAAATGCTATCCATCCACTTTCCTGAATATACAATGGATGGAGAATGACTTGGATACATGTGATTTATAAAGCAGATCTAGCACATTCATTCTTCACGTATCAGCCCCTGTCACATGTTTCCATTTACACTCCATTTGCCATGGAAAAGAAAAAAAGGAAACCTTGATTACGCTAATGAATGTTGCTGAACAGAACCTATTTACACTATTTACACCTTAACTGAACATACCCAACCTGTATTAATCAAAAAGCATAATTAAGCAGAACTGGGTTGGAGTTGATGTCCCGATTTCAGCAACATTTACTGCAACTTATTGACTATTTTCAAAACTCCTGTCCTCATAGCCTGACATGAATTGAAACACCTGACATTTGACAAAACTAAAACCCTTGCAAACAAGCTTAATGTGTACATATTGGCTTTATTCTTCATGTCCTGAAGACGATCACTGAACACAGCGTTCAAGACAGCTTTTAATGGATCATGCTTCCACATCTAAAAGTTGTTTCCTTTCAGCGTGCCTTGTTCTACATTCAGTTGGAAACTTGACGCCTTGACAGACTTGTGTGTTTATGTTGTATTGGTTCTTTGGTCATTGTAAAATAATACACATTGATTTGTGAATGAATAGTCTGAAACTGACGCCTGGGTAGGCTGGTCATTCTAGTGGGGACAGTACAATAAATGTAGTACTTAAGACATCAAGTTAAGGCAGTAATGGGCCATCACAGAAACAAAACAAACAAAAAAACATATACTTCTCAGCTGATCTTCCCCAAGACCATGTCCAAAGACGCCAGTTCAACAGATTCTCTTGTCGACGTCCATGTACACACCAAGTAGCACAAACAGATCGGAAATCTGACCAGCGGCCGGAGCAGCAAAACGTCGTCAGTAGCCGATGTAGCGGATGTGACTCCAGATGACGATGAAGATGACGAGGATTAGAGTTGTGACGGTGCAGAAAATGCCACCTGCCGCCACACCTTTAGCGTACACTCCGTACTGAGAAGCACGCAGGTACTCGCACTTGGCATAGTAGATCTTTGACTGTTCTGTAACAGGGAAAAACAACAACCATCAAATGTACTGTTTGAAATGAGACGTAGCTCTTGGTCTTGAAGTTTGCTCAACTTCAAAAAAAAGAGGAGAAAAATCAGTACTGTTTCTCTGAATTTCCAGCTGTCTCTTCCCGCTCTCAAGCTGTGTTGTGGGGAGTCTATATTAAAAGTTTGAGTCCCTTGACTAATGACTATAAGAACAGTTACGTTTTTACTTTTCATTATCTTTCTTAAACATGCTTTTGTAAAGCAGACTGAACTGACAGCCATAAGCCTAGCCTTGAGAAGTTGTTCAGTGACTCCAATACGACTTCCAACATGTGAGAATAAAAAGAAAATGATGATTTTATCCCGTGACATGATGCGAAAGCGATGAACATTTACTGACATTTCACTTTTAATGAAAGAAGGAGCAACAGCGAATTAACTACCAGTTCCCTTGGTTTAAACAGTAAAACCTTAATGTTTCATTACGAAACTTAAATCCTGGCTTCAAACATAAAACAATTTGTGCTCCTTTTCACACCTTTAGCCATATCTCCACATTCAAAATATCAATGTTTCACAAAAATGACAAGTTTACTGACGGTTTCATCAGTATAATGCTATCAATAATTCCACCCACCAGCCAACAGTATGGCCACAACGCCAAAGATGGGGTTGAAGAAGAGGGAACAGAAGGCGATGGGCCAGTTGTCCAGAGGGCGCCGGTAAGGGTTGGGCGACTTGGTCATGACGGGCAGAATGTAGGACATGCCTGACACGGTGTAGGTGGAGTACAGACTGCGACGACTGCCGTACAACATGGAGCGTGACCCCAGGGTTCCCGAGTGACCCCCGATGGAGGGCTGGGAGCCGAAGCGCTTCATGCTCATCCCCACCTCGCTGAGTTCCGAAACACTGCCAGTCTTGGAGTCGCCATAGTAGTAGGCTGGGTACCCCGGGTGGGGCGTTGTTGGGGTGGTCATGATGAGGGTTTCCTTCAGTCCTGCACACTGACCGCAGCATGGAAACTAATCTGTAATGGAACACTTTGGTCTCAAGAGTGTTTTGATGTAGACCGGGTTTTGAATGACAAGCATGAGGCAAGCATGCATTATGTGACACACTGTGTGCATGTAGTCCTATACTGACATGATGTGACACACTGTGCATGTAGTCCTATACTGACATGATGTGACACACTGTGTGCATGTAGTCCTATACTGACATGATGTGACACACTGTGTGCATGTAGTCCTATACTGACATGATGTGACACACTGTGCATGTAGTCCTATTCTGACATGATGTGACACACTGTGTGCATGTAGTCCTATACTGACATGATGTGACACACTGTATGCATACGTGTAGTCCTATACTGACATGATGTGACACACTGTGTGCATGTAGTCCTATACTGACATGATGTGACACACTGTATGCATGGTAGTCCTATACTGACATGATGTGACACACTGTGTGCATGTAGTCCTATACTGACATGATGTGACACACTGTGTGCATGTAGTCCTATACTGACATGATGTGACACACTGTGTGCATGTAGTCCTATACTGACATGTGACACACTGTGTGCATGTAGTCCTATACTGACATGATGTGACACACTGTGTGCATGTAGTCCTATACTGACATTTGACAGCCTGAAAATAACCCACAGAGGTTCATCTGGCTGGCACTAGTGGCAGGCTTGCGTACAATGTACCCGTCCATGTGTGTATATGTGTGTGTGTGTGTGTGTGTGTGTGTGTGTGTGTGTGTGTGTGTGTGTGTGTATTTGCATACACTGTGTGTGAGCAGATTAAATTAGGTATCATCACAACATAGGACTGTTGAGACTTCTCCACTCATCACCCTCTACACATATGTCGCAGCCCTGATGTGGCCCTTTGTGGTCGGCTGGGCTATAAGCAACATTATCTTATCTTACACATAGTTGATGGAAACCATACACGGCTACGGGTTCTCTCTGTGTGTGTGTTCAATCTTAAAACACACAAATGCAGCTACTATCAGTTTATCTGCTATATCTTGTGCTTTGAGCTCTTATCGATTTTTTTTCTTTTCTGTGAGTGAGCCAGAGACTGAGCGGTGGGTATGATACTACTAAAAGGGAGACTGAAGCAGCGGTGGTACAAAAACATTACATGAAAAAAAAAAATATGTTTTCTGAATTCGTTTGAATCCTTATATTGATTTCTTTTTTTTTTTTTTCTCTGTTAATGTGATTCTCCATTGCTCTAATCATCAAATTAGTTCTCAGGTAAAATAACATGTGATGTTCTGACTGGATCTGCGTCAAATGTGTTTAATTCATTACAGCAGGTTCAGTTTCTGGACACCGCACTTCCTGATCTGTTACACTTACAGACATTGTTGCTATGGGGATCGGTTCTCTAAAGTTCTGACTTTCTTATTGTGTAGAAAAGGGGGGGAAAGGATGTGGGGAAAAGGAAAGAGAACGGGGCAAAGGGAGTGTCTTTCAAATCAGTCAGACAATTGTTCATTCTGATTCATGAAGTAATTTTAGAACTTGAGTCTATGGCATTTCCTTTTGATTTCTGGGCATTTTAAACGACACACAATGAGGAAACCAATCTTTGATGGAAAGAATACGCGAAAAAGGGAAGGAAACATTTACAACGGGAAGAAGGTCAGTGAATTTTATGTTGAAAGCACGGGCCCTTTGGGCTTTAACTTCACATTTGCCCCAAACGTCAAATAAATTTGGTTTTGTATACTGTGTGTAAATATGAAGTCTGCTCATTCTGTTTTATTTCTTTTTCCCCAAAGCGTTTTCTTTTCATAATCTCAAGTGGCTCTGTGACACGTCAGTGTTAAAAACCAACCAAAATTTGTTTAAACAATGTTATAATAAACGATCCTCTACACCAAATATGAAGATCTTTAAATCAAATTCTTACCTGGTCTGCTGAAAGTTCGCACCTGCCTTGATTCAAACGAAGCAGGAACTAAAAATAGGAAGTGCGCATGTCAAGACAGAGTGAAAATTAGACAACTCCCCCAAAAGGGAAAGGACTTACTCTGAAAATCAGGATTTTTTTCCCTTTAACCGTGGGGGCGAATGCAGAGATGTGAGTATGGAACTACACACCTTTGTAATTATATAATCAATTAATATAATATGATGAAATTTCAAATATAATAAAATATAATATAATATAATATAATAAAATTTTTTTCTCTTAAAAGTGAAATGAATTTAAAAGATGCCGTTTACATTTACAAAATTCTTAGGGTTTCCTTGTTCCGTATTAGTGATAAAATTAATGATAATTCTTAAAGAGACACTGTCACGACCGACCCTGGAGGTCTGCCCTGACAGGATCGGTCTAGGTGGGAGTGAAGGGAGTGACCCGACCTCACACGCCCCGCAAGAGACCACACAAAAAAGATTACGATACAACACCCATTTATTCACACCAACATACAGTCATAAATAAGCATTCCAACACACACAACATGCACAATCACAATCAAGCATTTCAACACACGACATACACACAATTAAGCAATTTCCCAACACACACAGCATGCACAATTATAAAAATTTCACCATACGACGTACACAAACACAATCACAACATTTCAACACATATAACATATACACAATTATAAATAAACATTTCCAGCTTTCCCTCCCTTTTCCACACCATGGAGTGCCTCCCCACCCTGCCTCTCCCAAGTCTACTGGGAGCACCCTGTCGCACTAGGTGCTCCGTCCGGGTCGGCTCTTGAAGAGAGTCGTTCAAGGCCGACACCCTCGACACACACAAGCAGGCAGTGAAGAGCGCGTCCGGGGGGGGGGGGGGGGGGGGGGGGGGGGGGAACGTGGCGTTGTTACTGGAGGTCCTGACGGGGATCGGGCCGGCAGTCAAGCCGGCGGGCTTTTTACCGGTCGCGGTCCCGACCAGAGCGTGGCCTCGCCAGCGGTGGCACCAACCAGTCCGCGGTCCCAAACCCGAGCGTGGCCTCAACCAGCACGTGGCACCAAAAACCCTTTCCCCGGTCCCAACCAGGGGCGTGGCCCCAACCCGAGCTGGCACCAACCCGTCCAGACTCCGGGTGAAGCCCCCCGGGAGGGGGGGAAACGTAGCGGGAGGAGAGAAAAAGGGGGGGAAGGAAGGGCACTGGAACCCGCCGTCAGTACAATCTGACCCATGCTGTTAAATCCTAACAGCCACTCGCATGATGGGCGAGGGGAGGTCTACTAAATACCCAACAACACCAGCTCAACACAGGGCCTGAGCATAACACAGTAAAACCCAAACAAATCAGGAAGGTTCGTTAAAGTCTTTTCACACGAAGCAGGTAAGACTGCATTAAATCAACAGGCTATAAAACCAATATGAATTATCTTCACCCTTCTCTCACTCACGTTTAACAATTTCTTTCTTAGGAAATAAACTAAACACAGCGACCATCGCTTTATAACTGCCACCACATTTTGCAATAAAAATTCAAGGCGTAATTGCCCCATTTTATAGCCACATTTCAAAATAACACAAATCTCCAACCACGCATCCGAACGACAAATCATGCGTAAAGCACGCTCGCAAAAATAAAACTCTTCTCCTTGCACACAAAAAACAGACGGTGGCCGAAGGAAAGAGTCCGGTGAATGGACAGGGGCGGACGAAACGAGACCAAGCAAGTACCAACCCTGAATCACCGGTTCTCTCCCATCCCCACCGACTACTGCATCACCAGATGCATAAATAGGAAAAAGAATTTTGGGGGTATTAATTTAGAATGGCAAGGTTAAAGACTGAACTAACCAGAAAAAAGGTCTCAAACAATATTTCTTTTACAATTTTGAAAACAAAAGAAAATTGCGCAAAGAGAAGAATAAGCCGGGTAACAACAACAAACCAAACAAACAAACCACGAAACTGATGCTTACCAGCTACCCCTGGGGGGACCCCCAAGAGGCGGGTCAAACGACTCTCTTTTGCCCTCTGTCCAGTCGAGAGGACAGAGGCGCAGATGCGGAAAAAGAAGAAGTGATGTCCCCCTCCTACAGGCCGACTGTAGGAATTGAAGATACCGACTGTACCTTCGACGATACGGTGAAGACCGCAGTTACCGAGCAGGCCGCTACCCAGAGACATGTTCCGCTCGAGTGAAGAACTAACCTCCCTCAGCGATGGGTCGGCCAACATGCCACGCACATATCCCAGAGTGAGCATACTTCAAACTAAAAAAAATGAAGCACTGCACAGTAAAAAGACAGCGAGAGGCCGATAGACAGCAAGGTTCAGAGAAATGTACCATGCCACCCGTGAACCTAGGCAGGATGAAAAAGCACGGGCAGTGGAATTAGAGAGAAGAGAGAGAAAGCAAACCGGGAACGTGAGCTGAACAACCAAGGTGCAACGCGCACCACAAGCCACACTAAGGACGGAAAAAAAAAAAACCCCCACGTGACCAACAACATAATAAACAAAATGAATAATTCCGCCACCCCAGTTGGGGTCAACGTCGTAGGCCCCTCGTGACAAAACTCGTGACAAACCCCCTTTCTAAAAGCATCTGTTTCTCTGAATCAAACAGTGCTCCATTGAACCTTGACGCATGTGCAAATCACAACACTGGGACGCGAACCCACAAAAAACCCCCCCCTCTCTGTGATCGACAGAGTAACATAAATCCAATACAACATTCTACGATAGAAAATCCACACCGAAAATACATAATAACTACATAGCCAGACAACTAGCGAACCATCCAACATGAAAGAAACAATTCCGAACCATTGGTGATTCACGTACCGATAACATCACTGAAGATGGAAAACTGTCACTACCCCTGATACAGAAACACAAAAGGGGATATAACCCTGGTTGAAGGGGAGAAGATGTCCTCTGACATGATTCTCCAATGTGCTGACTACGGAGCTCGGCTAAGATAGTCAGCATCCGATTATACTGAGGAACCCTTGATATGACGAAAAGGTGAACGCCGTGACTCTGCAGTTCACTGCCTAACTCATGAGTCGACGACTGAACAGGCCGGATCCGGTCCAAGCCCTGGAGAGAAATGATGATCGCTCTCCATACAAACTTCGGCCGAACTTCTTCTTGGCAACGCCAGTGCGTGTCCAATCTGCCGGAAGAGCTTCAGCAATAGTAGGGGTTGTCGATAGTCCTAAGCGGGGCAGCTCTTGGCATCGAGTCGCATAGTCCCTACCGCACCGAAATGTATGCGGTGACCGGCGATTGCTGGTGGATAAACGGGTCCAACCAGGGCGACCCCCAACCTGCTGAATGGCTCCCCAAACCCTGGCCCTGCCCCAAGTGGAACCGCTTACACCGACCCTTAGGCGTTGTCCGTTGGGCAGACATCCGCAACTCGACAGTACTGCCTACCCCCGAGTTCTCCCTGGCCAGAAGAATCCCAGTCTTCCTCGCTCAGCGATCCGCTTGCGAGCCCAAATGACCTGCCATGGGGGATCGTGGGCCAGCCGGAGAAACAGATTCACTCAAGCTTTGGGGAACAACAAGCTGCTTAGGCCACACGATCTGCCCTGAGTGCAAACCCTAAAGAGATCCCCTTTTGGAGCTTGGAAAGCTCACCTTGGCGTGTCGTGCAGGACTGGAGCGGGCCGATCTCACCTTTGTCGCAGGCGTTGGCCAACCAAGTCCCTGAGCCTGAAGACGTACCATGGTAGCAGGATCGGCCCCCCCTGGCCAGAACCTCGTCAAGAGATCGGCTGGAGAAACGGGGATCGCAATCCTGTTCCTGCTTCTTTTAATCTTTGCGCGTGTGGTAACTCCTCCCACACACGCCTGGACGGGCAGATCCGTAGACACGGACTGACTGCGTCCGTCAGCAAAGGTACCTATTCCTATGAGAAGTGCAATCCATAGGTCGCGTACCAGAGTACCACAGCGATGGCCCATACTAACTCGCCCAGAAGTAAGGGGGGGAGAATAGACGTGTACCAGAAGGAACGGTGGAGGTCAAACCCAGCCTCCAACCCGCACACACATCATAACCTAGCGCCGAGCGCCCCGCCTGGCCTCAGGGGACCCCCAAATCCTTAGCAGACAAAGAGCGGATGATGCTCCCGAAATCCGCTGATGGTGTCGAACCAAGGCGGAAACCAACAACAGAGAGAAACACTGGCACTCTGAACTCACCAGCACTGGGATGGAACCCACGTTAGCCGAGGCAACGAGGCGGTTGGAGAAGGACTACCCCACGACTACCCAGCGGCTTTAGGACACATCTTTCCTAATGTGCCAGGACAGCCCCCAA
This sequence comes from Conus ventricosus, assembly GCA_018398815.1. Taxonomy (NCBI): domain Eukaryota; kingdom Metazoa; phylum Mollusca; class Gastropoda; order Neogastropoda; family Conidae; genus Conus; species Conus ventricosus. Next base: position 6,008,279 of record CM031620.1, on the reverse strand, counting down.
AGAAAACACAGTCGGGGCGCTGAAATCCCCGATGAACTGCCAGCCTTGTTCACCCCGCTAGCCATATGTCGGCCCTTCTAGCCACTAACACCCTGTGGAGGGCTTCCTCCTCCGAATCAGGGCGAGTGCCCTACCCCTGCTAGCTTCAGCAACACCTCAGGCGGTATGAATCGCAGGCCGGAAAATCCTGAGGTGTGGTCTTCGCCTATCCGATCCCATGACAAACCTGGGACACAGTGATGGTGAGCTGTTTCAATGAGGATCAGAACCTCCTGCTCCAACTTAGCCAACGGGGGGTGACCGCCAGTACCCTAGCTTTTTGCGCAGCCTATCACCAAACTGCACGAAGGTCTCGTAGTTTATTCTTCTTCATGGACCAGACTTCCTCCTGTAAGTCCTCTGGTTAAGGTGGAAACGCTTACGCAGAGCCAACTGCCTGACTGCAATAAGACGCGCCCTTTTTCAATTAGGAGTGAGCACTACACTCCCTTGCAGCACCAGCTATCCAGAAAAAAGGTGCATAGGCCTTTTGTTTCCTCAGAAACCCCAAATATTGGTATGAACTATCAACCTTGTCCCAAATGCTCTAAGAACATATCAAAGTTCCCTCACTAGGTCTGGAACGCTCTGGAAGCTTTAACTTTGGGCCTCTAACTCTATCCGCTTGCCTGTCGATCAACCCCCTGATTACCGATGCGGAGGCCGCGAGAGAGTTGTTTCCATCACCTCCCTAACGGCTTGATCCAACTCTTCCCGACGGAGAGCTTCCTGCCTAGGCAGCCTCCTCCCTATCGACCGATTTTCCTCGCTCGCACGCTGAGCAGCCTCCTCTCTGCGCAGAGCAGCCCTTTCCTACGCTGGGCCTCCTGTCAGCAGTCTCCTCCCTGCGCTGAGCAGCCTCTTCCCTACGCTGGGCTCCTGTCCTAGCAGTCTCCTCCCTGCGCTGAGCAGCCTCTCCCTACGCTGGAGGCCTCCTGTCTAGCAGTCCTCCTCCCTGCGCATGATCCAACTCTTCCCGATGGAGGGCTTCCAGTCGGAACAGGCCACTTCCCACGCAGGGGGAGCTTCCTGCCTAGCAAAGCCTCTTCACTACGCTGGCCAGCTCCAGAAACATAAGGACGGAGCGATGTCCCCCTGGCGGGATTTCACCACTCCCGACACGGGAGATGACCCGTTGAGACCCTCCCTTGGGTCTCGACTTCCCATAATGGAAAGTCTTCTGGGCATACACCTTACGAGGGGAAGCATGGAGAAGAGAGGGCCTTTGGTTCTGCGACTCACAGAAGCCCACAGTAGCTTTCGCTATTCATCCTCCACGCTTCCGAGCGGTAAGTGCCAGCGGGGTGCCTCGACAGGAAGATCCCTTAGCGAAGAGGTAGTAAAAGACCACTGGACTATCAGCAACAGCACTGTAATAAGAAAATTTACTGGTAGTCGAATACTGAGTAACTAATGAGTAGGGACTACATTAATTGAATACCTTTTCTTCTTCGACGCACTTGCGTCGACACACCACCAGCAACCGACGTTGCCATGACAACAAAATCCTACGGTTTTCAAATAACGGGGGAAAGGACGATTCCAATTGAAAAACAAATATTATTTAGGGGATGTGTGTATATGTGTTGTATGTGTGGTGTGTGTGTAGTTTTGCGGCCACGTTCCCGCTTCTCCACCCTCAGGCAACACCGCGCTCACACAGCAACGAGCAACAGTGGCGTATGGGGCTCACCGAAAAAAAAAAAAAAAAAAAAACTATGTCCGGCTGCCCCCACTCTGGCCCCACCGGCGCTCCACAGCACGAGCAACAGTGCGGTGGCTGGGCCGGAAAAAAAAAAAACACACGGCATACGAATCCGGAGAGGAGGAAAAAAAAAAGGGGGGACACTAACCGACCGATACAACCCCTGTACTCAATACCCACGCCGGAAAAAAAAAACGAAAAAACTGGCTAACTACAAAAACAGGAATGGCAGACTGAGCGGCCACAGAAAGGCAAGACTGCCGCCGGTACCAACGTGAGGCACCCGGCGGAAGGAGGTCTGGGACCGGTCGACTCCCCCTGACTCTCACCCTCACTCCCTGAGTACACACCGGGATGTTCCATAGGGACCACCCAGGACCCTTCACACTAGAGTCACCGCAGCCAAAATCCACCGCCCCGAACAAACACGACAAACGCCTAAACATATACAAAACAGAAAACACTAAACAGGTACTTCCAGCGAAACTAGAGAGGGGACAAGTCAGAGCCCTTCACATTCCCGGACGAGCCCCCACCATTGGCCACGACCGACCCCTGGCGGTCTTCCGACAGGAGCGGTCTAGGTGGAGTGAAAGGGAGTGACTGACCTCACACCGCCCCGCGCAATAGAGACCACACAATACAATTACGATACAACAACCCCATTTTATTCACACCACCATCCAGTCATAAATCAGGCATGTCCAACACACAACAACATGCACAATCCAATCAAGCATTTTTTTCAACACACGCCATACCCACAAATAAGCACATTCCAACACACACCGCATTGCACAATTATAAACATATTCACCATACGACGTACACAAAATCACAATCACAACATTTCAACACATATAACATATCCAACAGTAATTAGAAATAAACATTATCCGCTTCCATCCCTTTCCACACCATGGATGCCTCCACACACCCTGCCTCTCCAATCCTAACTGGGAGCACCCTGTCGCACATAGTGCTCCGATCCGGGTCGGCTCTTGAAAGGTCTTCAAGGCCGACACCCGTTCGACACAACACAAGCCGCAGTGAAGAGCGCGTCCCCCGGGGGGGGGGGGGGGTGGGGGGAACGTGCGCGTTGTTACTGGAGGTCCCTGGACCAGGATCAGGGCCGGCCAGTCAAGGCCGGCGGGCTTAAACTCACCAGTCCGCGGTCCCGACCAGAGCGTGGCCTCGACCAGCGCGTGGCACCACCCAGTCCGCGGTATCCCAACGACAGAGCGTGGCCATCAACCAGCACGTGGCAAACCACACCATTCCGCGGTCCCAACCAGAGGAGTGGCCCCAACCAGAGCGTGGCAACCACCAGTATCCAGACACCGGGTTGAAGCCCCCCGGAGGGGGAAACGTAGAGGGAGGAGAGAAGAAAGGGCGGGAGAAGGAAGGGTCACTGGAACCCCACCGCCGTCCAGTACCAATCTGACCTCAAGCGTTGTAAATCCTAACAGCCACTCGCCTATGGGCGCGGGGAGGTCTCCTAAATACACCAACAACACCAGCTCCACACCGACCTGCGACATAACACAGATAAACCAATCAAATCAGGAATGATCGTTAAAGTCTTTTCACCGGGCAAGCAGTTAACAGACTGCATTAATCAACAGGCTATAAAAACCAATATGAAATTATCTTCAACCCTTCTCTCACTCACGTTAAAAACAATTTCCTTTCTTAGGAAATTAAACTAACACAGCGACCATCGCTTTATAACTGCCACCCGGACCCTTAGCACAAAAAAAATTCCATGCGTTAATTGCACCTTTTATAGCCACATTTCAAAATAACACAACTCTCCAACCACCATCCGCACGACAAATCCATGCGTACTCACGCGTCGCAACAATAAAACCTCGTTCTCCTTGCCCACCCAAACAGACGGTGGCCGAAGGATAAGAGTCGCGGTGACTAGTGACCGGGGAGCGACGAGCCGAGACCACGCAAGTACCACCCCTGAATCACCAGTTCTTCTCATCCCATCCCCACCGACTACTGCATCACCAGCTCATAAATAGGAACAAGAAATTGGAAATAAATTTAGAATGGCAAGGATAAAGACTGAACAACCAGAAAAAAGGTCTCAAACAAATGGGGGGGGGGGGGGGGGGGGGGGGGGGGGGGGAATTTTTTCTTTTACAATTTTGGAAAACAAAAGAAAATTGGCGCAAAAGAGAAGAATAAGCGGCTAACAACAACAAACCAAAACAAACAAACCACGAAACTGATGCTTACCAGCTACCCGTGGGTGACCCCGAAGAGGCGGGTCAAACGACTCTCTCTGCCCTCTGTCCAGTCGAGAGGACAGAGGCGCAGATGCGGAAAAAGAAGAAGTGATGTCCCTCTCCTACAGGCCGACTGTAGGAATTGAAGATACCGACTGTACCTTCGACGATACGGTGAAGAACCAAGACCGGAGCAGGCGCTCCCAGAGACATCTTCCGCTCGAGTGAAGAGCTAACCTCCCTCAGCGATGGCGGCCAACATGCCACGCTACGTCACAGAGTGAGCATACTTCAAACTAAAAGAAATGAAGCACGTGCGACAGGTAAAAAGACAGGCGAGAGGCCGATAGACAGCAAGTTCGAGAGAAAGGTACCAGCCACCCGTGAACCTGCAGGATGAATAGCACGGGCAGTGGAATTAGAGAGAGAGAGAGAGAAAGCAAACCGAACGTGAGCTGAACTACACCAAGGTGCAACCGCACCACAAGCCACACTAAGGGACGGACACGTGACAACAACAACGATAATAAACAAAATGAATAATTCCGCCACCCCAGTTGGGTCAAACGTCGTAGGCCTCGTGACAAACTCGTGACAGACACAGAGAGAGAGAGAGAGAGAGAGAGAGAGGTGTCAACCTGTACGGTTTTTTCCGCATTGCTGTACGGGAAACCTACGATTTTGGGTCTGTACGGCCGTATACAAGTTTCAATACAGGTAAAACTGATTGTTACGGGCAAATCTTAAATCACTGTGGCAAATTGCGAGGTGAACAAATTTTCATAGCAGACGACACGGATTCTTAGCACTGAAACGTTAACGAACATTTTCCTGTGCGCAATGAAGACAGAGAAGAAGAAGAAGACAACGGTGTTATTTCTCTTGAAGTGAAGTTCTACCAGTTCTACTTTCTGATAACTTCGCCGATTTTGTGAAAGGGAAAGTGGTATGATTGGGAATAGAAACTTTGGGATCACAGTAACTAATGATGTACTCCTGACTTCAAATGGACTAATGATGTTGGTAGGAGTGGAAAGTACATGGAACCAATTGGTTTGTGACTTTGATGGACTCACGATGTTGGTAAAGTGGAAGAGTGTGTAAACAATGCGTTTATAAACAGTTGTAATTTTGCATCATTGTCAGTGTTTCACTAAGGGATGTGTGATTTGATCTACAAACTGTCTCAAGTAATGCATTCTGTTGGAATGAAAGAGGAGATTCTGTTGGATGGGTAAGTGTTATTGTTACTCATAAACTGTCTTAAACTGTCATTTGTTTCAAGAAGTTCTGCCTGATACTGAGTATTACATTGTATTCACAGCAATTGTTTTTTTTTTTTTGTTTTTTTTTCCCGTAATGTGTAAGGGGAAAAGTACTTTTCAATATGGGAAGTTGTAAAATGAGGAAAATTGGGTTGACACCTATGGAGAGAGAGAGAGAGAGAGAGAGAGAGAGAGAGAGAGAGAAAGAGATGTCATTGTCGATAAACCTCTCTTCTCAAAAAGCTGTTAGGCAGTGATTTTGCGCCATAATGACGGAAAGACCATCAATTTTTATCACCTGATATGTTTCTCAGTATTAAACACCAGAGATGGTTATTCCGCGACTCCCTACGTTAAGACATCGGCCGTGTTAAAGAATTTTGTCCTTAAAAGACTCGCCGGCTAATGGATCTAAATTTCACGCTCCATCTGCGCTCACAACAGGTGACAAATTTATTGCCAAGGTTGTGACGATCTCCGAGGTGGAGATCGACACACAGAAGTGAATGAGTTCATAATGGTTCCTTTTTGCTATGGGTGGGGAATTCAACATGTCGATTCATTTTGGTCTTTCCACACGTAGACCATTTGGTTTAAGTGTCTGCTGAACAGGAAGGCTTACTCTGTGGTTAAGTCGGCCACTGTTTCTGCACGTTTTTCTTTCTCCGTTCTTGGGAGAACTTTTTTTTTTCTTCAGCAAGTCTACTTTGATTTCCCGTGCATCCTTTCGAGATCTTTGAGCATATGGCTAAAATCAGAATTCTCATGAAACGACTCCTTCCCCCTCCATCCCCCCCCTCCTCCCTCCTCCCTCCTCCCCCTCTCTCTCTTTCTTACGGGCGATCACGTGACTGTAAACGTGGCGGTAATTTTTATTTGAGCTGAGTGATTTAATTTGTGAAACGTGTTGAATTATTTACATTGTAGTGAATGTAACCGTAAGAAAACAAGGTGGACTTAATGCACAGGAGACCGTGATTGGTGTGTTTCACAGTGGCCTTCAACCAGGATGTTGCAGGCAGGCGGACATACTGTACGAGCACAGGTGAGTGTTGACTTCGGTTAGCGAGGCTTGTTTGAACACTGCAGACATTTGTGTTGCTATGGTAACGTGTTGCTCGTTGTTTGCTTCGGCGTGGAGTTTTTGGTGAATGCTGTGACCGTTGTCACACTGACTGATGTTGCTGGGGTGAATGCTGTGACCGTTGTCACACTGACTGATGTTGCTGGGGTGAATAGTGTGACCGTTGTCACACTGACTGATGTTGCTTGGGTGAATAGTGTGACCGTTGTCACACTGACTGATGTTGCTGGGGTGAATGCTGTGACCGTTGTCACACTGACTGATGTTGCTGGGGTGAATAGTGTGACCGTTGTCACACTGACTGATGTTGCTTGGGTGAATAGTGTGACCGTTGTCACACTGACTGATGTTGCTGGGGTGAATAGTGTGACCGTTGTCACACTGACTGACGTTGCTTGGGTGAATAGTGTGACCGTTGTCACACTGACTGACGTTGCTTGGGTGAATAGTGTGACCGTTGTCACACTGACTGACGTTGCTTGGGTGAATAGTGTGACCGTTGTCACACTGACTGACGTTGCTTGGGTGAATAGTGTGACCGTTGTCACACTGACTGACGTTGCTTGGGTGAATAGTGTGACCGTTGTCACACTGACTGATGTTGCTTGGGTGAATCGTGTGACCGTTGTCACACTGACTGACGTTGCTTGGGTGAATAGTGTGACCGTTGTCACACTGACTGACGTTGCTTGGGTGAATAGTGTGACCGTTGTCACACTGACTGACGTTGCTTGGGTGAATAGTGTGACGTTGCTGGGGTGCCCAAAGGGGGGTGGAAGAAGGGGACATTGTGTGCTGAAGATGTCATAATTATGTCAATGACACTCCGTTACGGCGTGTGTACCTGTGCTTGTTTTGACGCTGTATACCCGCAACGTGGTTTTCGCCTTAGGCACAATTCTGCTTAGTGGCGATGTTGAGTTAAACCCCGGACGAAACCCCAACGAAGAGGTGAAAGAATAGTGATGACAACACACCACCTGACAGAGCCTCGCTTTCATACGGTATAGTGGCCAGGCTCTTCCATTATTGGGCAACAACTGAGTGAACATCCACAACTCCTCTGGTCGACATCAGAGGAATAAAGAACGATCCGGAGCGAGTCAAACATACACGTGAAGTGAAATAAACGATCGCTTCGGTCGTCTTGAAAGGGGGCACAAAACATTGACAGGCACGGTGACAGTTTTCACATCTGACATAGAACGACTGACACACGACCAAAGAGAGGACAGAGTACAGACAGACTAACAGGTATGGTTAGAGGAATAAAGACAGTACTTGAACAATTGAGACCCGACACTGATAGACTGGAGGTTTCTCGAAGATAGATCAACGCATGTTTGGTATACCTCGGCGCGTACAATACAAGAATGACGATGCTTGCTCAGGCCAAGAAAGAGGACAAGAGAGTTTTCTTCGGGGTGGGGGTGAGGTGGGGGGGGGGCGGGGGGGGGGGGGTTGGGGGGGAGGGGGGATGCTGGTGGTGGGTCCCAGGTTGCCATACCCACGTCCTCACCCTGAGGGTGCAGGGATTGGGGGGGGGGGGGGGGGGGGGGGGGGGGGCTGATGACACAGGGGTGTCCACCCGCACGATGCATGCCGGGAATCACGTGATGTCCGTATTGCCGACAGCAACCAGCAGACAACGGTGCATACGTCACACAGAGTGCTGCGACTGTCAGTGCAGGTGGGGGCACCGCCCCCTTGCCTGCTAACGGCTGTAGTGCACGTGCTGAAGTTGTACGTGGCGATGAGGTTGGGTGTGGTGACCTTTCTGATGCCAACAGGGTCTGCACTGTTAGGTCACGGGGTTGTCGACCCCAGGCGGGGGAATTCCCCCGTTAGTGACAGTGTACACGTGAAACTGTCGGCGCACGTGCAGCTCGTCTCGCAGGCCGACAGACAAGAATGCGGTACTAGGTGCACATGTGCTGGAAGCCGTAAGAGCGGTCCCCGGCTGTGTGGTTCAGCGGAGACAGGACAGGCAACGTCAGTGTCGGAACCTGGTCCGTTCAACTGCCCCAGGACAGGCCGCTCAACCTTCCGCATGAGTTATCTTTCCTTAAACATCGATCTCTACGATGAAATAAAATATACTCCGTTTACGAATTGTTGAATAGTAAAAACCACCAACACTCAGTAAGCATATTGCGAATTTTCGGTTTATTTATAGAACCTTTATCAAGCA
>CM031620.1:5979755-5992255 GCA_018398815.1 Conus ventricosus | reverse complement strand
AACACGTACCAGTCAACACCTCGTCCAGAGCATGTCAAGCGAGGCAAGCTGAAAACAACACGTACCAGTCAACACCTCGTCCAGAGCATGTCAAGCGAGGCAAGCTGAAAATAACACGTACAGTCAACACCTCGTCCAGAGCATGTCAAGCGAGGCAAGCTGAAAATAACACGTACCAGTCAACACCTCGTCCAGAGCATGTCAAGCGAGGCAAGCTGAAAATAACACGTACCAGTCAACACCTCGTCCAGAGCATGCCAAGCGAGGCAAGCTGAAAACAACACGTACCAGTCAACACCTCGTCCAGAGCATGCCAAGCGAGGCAAGCTGAAAACAACACGTACCAGTCAACACCTCGTCCAGAGCATGCCAAGCGAGGCAAGCTGAAAACAACACGTACCAGTCAAGCGAGACGCCAGGCTGACAAAGGCAAAATGACTGCAACGTCACGAAACGAGTCATTGGCTCAATCATGACTCTCTTGTCGGTCTGTTCTGAGACAGGCGACTGTTTAAAAACCAAAACAACAGCCAGCCGGAGCTTTGAAATGAGTACTTTAAAACTGAATTTAGCTGAAGAAACAAACAACAACAATGTTCACAAGCAAGGCTACAGCTTAATCGTAAAGAGGGGGAAAAAAACAGACATGAGAGTTCAGTAAATGGTCTGTGGATGAGAAAACTATTAATTCCCACACAAGAACGCGGGTACAGTGATGCAGGGGGGGGGGGGGGGGGGGGGGGGGGGGAGACAGACAGACAGACAGAGACACATAGACAGAGATGTTGCTTAGTGGTGCGGGGAAACAGTGACGTGTGGGCACATACCTCTATAAGGCCACTTCTGCCCACTGTCCACTGCATTTCTTGGCGGAAGAGGAGAGGAGAGAGGGTGGGATGTGTGAGGTGGGTGGGATTGGGGGGGGGGGGGGGGAGAGTGAGGAGGAGAGCAAAGAGGGTGGGGTGTGAGGGGGCGGGGGAGGAAGTATAATTAGGATTCAGTTAATGACGTGGTCGGTTTTTTTTTGTTTTTTTTTTGTTTTTGTCGTAGTTGTCACATTGTGACTGGTGCTAACTTCTTTATGTAACAAATAGTTTTAAGAACGACAATGTGTGAGGGGGCGGGGGAGGAAGTATAATTAGGATTCAGTTAAATGACGTGGTCGGGTTTTTTTTTGTTTTTGTTTGTTTTTGTCGTGTTGTCACATTGTGACTGGTGCTAACTTCTTTATGTAACAAATAGTTTTAAGAACGACAATGTGGACATTATACGTTCATTACATTCAAGAACACTCGCTCATAATGAAATAAATACGCGACTGTAATTCTGTCAGACTGGGTTCTTAGGACAATTCTAAGCCGCCCTCCCCCTCCGCCTTCTCCCCATCTGTCTCCTTTTCCCGCCTTACCTTAATCTCTCTCTTTCTCTCTTTTGTCTGTGTGTCTGTCTGTCTCTGTCTCTCTTTCTCTGTCCCTGTCTCTGTACTCTCTCTCTTCTCTCTCTCTCTCTCTCTCTCTCTCTCTCTCTCTCTCTCTCTCTCTCTCTCGCCATCTGTCTCCTTTCCCCACCTTCCTTAACTTCTCTGTGTGTCTGTCTGTCTCTCTCCGCCATCTGATCCTTTCCCTACCTTAACTTCTCTCTCTCTCTCTCTCTCTCTCTCTCTCTCTCTCTCTCTCTCTCTCTCTCTCTCCCGCCATCTGTCTTCTTTCTCCACCTTACCTCAACTTCTCTGTCTGTGTGTCTGTGTGTGTGTGTCTCTCTCTCTCTGTCTCTCTCTACCCCCCCCCCCCCCACCGCCATCTGTCTCCTTTCCTCACCTTACCTTAACTTCTCTGTTTGTCTGTGTGTCTATCTGTGTGTCTGTCCGTCTGTGTGTCTGTCTGTGTGTGTGTGTCTGTCTGTGTGTCTGTGTGTCTGTGTGTCTGTCTGTCTGTCTGTCTGTCTGTCTCTCTCTCTCTCTCTCTCTCTCTCTCTCTCTCTCTCTCTCTCTCTCTCTCTCTCTCCTACCTGTTCGTCCAGTTTCCCAGTCTTTTCCTTCAGCCTGTCCCTCGCTCTTTCAACTGGGCACGCAGACGGCTCGCCGCCTCCGCAGCGCCGACAACCTCCGGGTATGTCTCGTGCGTGGCGGAGCGGCACGCTATGCAAATGAGATGCTGATGAGTCGGGCAGAAGAGGTCGGAGGGCAGGTGAGGGTGGGTGGGGCACGGGGACCCGCGGTCCCGCAGGCCTAGCAGGGCGTCGGGGGTCAGAGTGGTCCAATCTTCCAGCCGATGGTCCTGGGTGGCAGGGAGACGGGCGTGGACCTGACATCAACAACACAACGACAGAAACTGAAGTGCGGGATGAATTTGAAAAGTTATGGGATAAAGCACCGCCAGAGAACGTAGACAAACGAACCCCACAAGACAAAACACGACGCGTTTCGACCTCTTAGGTCTTCTTCAGGCAAGAAACACAACACTCAAGACAACGGAAAACGAACGAGCCAAAAGAAGCGTGCAGCGATCACAGGTGCACACGTGAAAGAAGGGACGTAAACAAAAATACACACAACAAAGGGTAGCCGTCAGTATGAACACTTGTGACCGCTGCGTGCTTCTTTTGGGCTCGTCAGTTTCGTTGTCCTGGGTGTTGCGTTTCTTGTCCGAAGAAGACCTAGTAGGTCGAAACGCGTCGTGTTTTGTCTTGTGATTCGCTTGTCTACGGTCTTTGGCGGTGCTTTATCACTAACTTTTCAGATTTGTTTAGATTTCCGCTTGCAGTCGCCTGACCTTGCAACTAGGTCTGTGGGGAGCGGTTTGTAACCAGTGTTTCAGATGATTAACGCCGAGAGAGACAGACAGAGAGAGGGAGGGAGGGAGGGAAGAGAGAAGGTGGGAGGTACAGAGAGAGAGAGGGAGGGAGGGAGTGAGAGAGGAGAGAGGAAGGAAAGGGAGGGAGGGAGGGACAGGGAGAGAGGGGGAGGGGAGAGAGAGGAGAAGGGGGAGGTGCAGAGAGAGAGGGAGGGAGGGAGTGAGAGAGAGGAATGGAGGGAGGGACAGGAGAGGAGAGAGAGGAGGGGGGGGGGGGAGGGAGACAGACAGAACGACAGGAATTGACGTGTGTTACAACCAGTGTGTAATCATTGCTTCAGACAAGTAACACTAAGGGAGACAGAGAAGAAGAAAAAAATTAAGAGACAGACAGACAGACATGCAGGGAGGCAGACAGAGAGTGAGAGAGAGAGAGAGAGAGAGAGAGAGAGAGAGATGGAGAGAGAGAGGGGAGAGAGAGAGAGAAAGAAGGGGTGTGTGTGTTTGTAAAAATCTAGGCATACCTTTACCATTACATACACATGTGTATGGATTCTGACACAAATGTACGTGTGTATGTCTAACTACAGATCATGGGCGTATGTTTTGCCAGAGGCTTAAAGTGAGGGGTGTATAATGCGTCTTAGGCCAAGAGAAAGGCGCTATATGAATGACTGCCATTATTTTATCAGAGAGAGACAGAAAAGACAGACAGACAGACAGAGAGAGACAGAGATAGAGAGAGAGACAGACAGACAGACAGACAGACGGGGACAGAGGGAATCAGAGAGAGAGAGAGAGAGAGAGAGAGAGACAGAGAGAGAGACAGAGAAACAGAGAGAGTATTTTAAGAATGTGCTCGTGTACAATGAATATATCGCATTTATATGGATACATATATGTATGACGATCTAGCGCAGGTATGTTTTAAGACGGTGCGCGTGTGTGCATGTGAACATGCTTGCGTTTTTTGTGTGTGTTTTTGTGTGTGGTAAATATAAAAAATTGAAATGATGGGTGTAGAAACCAAGCAACTAACCTTGCTACGATTTGCCAAAAAAGAAAGAAAAATAAATAAATAAATAATAGAGAAACACTGAAAAAAATCCCCATATAATACTTGAAACAAAGCAAAAAGACCTTGCAACAGCTGGCACACAATTTCAAGAAACACTGAACACAAAATATGGTGGCCTTGGCGTTCCTGTCGCACGCACACACGTCCTCTCCGTCCAGAACACCCTGAACTTCGACCTTCGCCATGGTAACCACGTCCGTGGCAAGGTCATCCACAAAGAGGTCGAGGTCAAGGTCATCTCGCCCTTGAGACTCTAAGGGGAGGATAGACGCGTGGCACAGCGGGCAGACAGCGAGGTTGCCTCCCTTATCGAGGAGAGCCGAACACAGTCTCGGCAGACGAGATGCGTGCAGGGGAGAATTTTGGGGTGGGAGAAATCTTCGTCACACACCGGGCACGTCAAGGGGGTGGCTCCTACAGCCACGACTGCTGCCGATGGTGTTGTTGCCGTTTCATTTGTTGCTGTTTGTTGTTGTCGTCGTCCGACTCTGAAAGTGGAATTAGCATTTAAATTTCCTTTTTTTTTCTTTTCGCAGACAGTGTGTTAGGGATGTTCAACTGATGTTTTTGTGTTTGTGTGTTGGGGGGGGGGGGGGGGGGGGGGTGGGGGGGGGGGGGGGGGGGGGGGGGGGGGGGGGGGGGGGGGGGGGGGGGGGGGGGGGGGGGGGGGGGGGGGGGGGGGGGGGGGGGGGGGGGGGGGGGGGGGGGGGGGGGGGGGGGGGGTTAGGGGAGGGGGGATAGGAAGTAGGGGTGGGGTGGGATGGAGAGGAGGATGTAGAGGTAAGGGGAGGGCTTACTCGTTTCATTTTAGGATGCGGGCGGTGGGTTCGGTGGTGAGAAAAAAGGCGACAGCATTAGGCCTGGTCTATTTCCTTCTACAGTTGTCCTTTTTAATCCGACTTTTTTCTAGATTGAGATGATATTTACTTCACATCCTGACTGATAGCCAAGGCTTGAAACATAAAAATATGTAGATGTTAATACTCTCCTTTTTACTTGTTTTATGTATCTCTCCTCCTCTCTCTCTCTCCTCTCTCTCTCCTCTCCATCCTCCAATCTCTCTCTCTCTCTCTCCTCTCTCTCTCGCTCTATATATATTGTATATATATATAAATAGAATCAATGTGATAAAATCCCAAAATGCATTTTGAGTGCTCAACCCCTTGGGATCCACATTTTGTTAAAAAAATAAGGTACCGTATTTTAACTTATATATATATATATATATATTTATATATAATAATAGCTACATCTACATATATATATATATATATTTTCATATATTCAATTATAAACAAAGCTTCTCTTATGTCTTGGTTTGAAGAAAAGGGGGATAACTTTCATATCTGCATGGTAGTTATTTCAGCCTAACTAGCATATATATATATATATATATAATAAGATAAAAGAAACACCCAAGGTGCTGGGAGACCCAGAGAAGCACTTGTCTTCCACCTCCTTTAAGCAGCCCTGACCTCCCTTGAGCCGCGCTGGTTGACGATGGGTACAGCACGCGCAGGACACTCCATTAAGATATCAAGGGACATAACTGCTCCTGAACAGAGGTAAATCAGACCTGCAATGCAACTCATAACAGCCTTAAAATAGCATCCCCCATGGTGTACCAGCCCGTATTTTCATGGACTGCAGAAGCCCCACCGGCGAGAAACAACACTCCCTCCAGCTGCCGAGCACACCCCACAGACCCAACCACCCATTGCCCACACAGATGAAGAGAGTGCCAACATCTCCAGACACCCAAGCTTTCGCCTTACGGTCTTATGTCCCTCAAGAGAGAATCCAAATTGTAGTCTTTCCCCTTTCAACAGAATTTCCCTGTGTCAGTGGTCGTTCCTCACCGTCACTGGACTTTATCCCAGGTTCAGCCGATTAAGGAAAAAAGAAAAAGAAAACACCCGAAGGTGCTGGAACCCAGAGAAGCACTGTCTTCACCCTCCTTTAAGCACCCTGTACCACCCATTGGAGGCCAGCGCCTGTGTCTGACGATGGGACAGGCACGCGCCGGACACTCCATTAAAAGAATCAAGGCATAACTGCTCCTGAACAAGTAAATCAACAGCAGGATCAACTCATAATCAGCTTAAATAGCATCCCCCCTGGGTGTACCAGCCCTATTTCATGACTGCAGAGCCCAACCGAAGAAACACCACCCCCACTCCGAGCACACCCCACAGACCCAACCACACCATGCCCACGGACAGAAGATGAAGAGAGTGCCATAATGGATGTCCTGCGCGTGGCCTGTACCCAACGTCAACACGCGCAAAGCCTCCAAGGTGTACAGGCATGCTCTAAAGGCAGTGAAACATGCTTCTCTGGTCCCCCCCTCACCTTCGGTGTTTCTTTTTCTTCTTTGCCTTAACTAGCTGACCCTTGGAGAAAGGTCCATGACGGAGGAAAGACCCACTGACCACAGGGAAAGTCCTGTTGACAGGGGAAGACTACAACTTGGATCTCTCTTGAGCACATAAGACCGTATGGCGAAAGCTTGGCTGTGTCATTGAGTGGCACTCTCTTCATCTGCCGTGGGCTGGTGGTTCTGGGTCTGTGGGTTGCCTCGCAGCTGAGGGTGGTTTTCTCGCCGGGCTCTGCATCATGAAATACGGCTTGGTACCCCAGGGGGATGCTATTTTAAGGCCTTTATGAGTGCATCCTGCAGTCAGATTACCCTCTGTTCCAGGAGCAGTTATTCCCTTGATATCTTAATGGATTCCTGCGCTGCCTGTACCCATCGTCAACACAGCGCAGCCTCCAAGGTGGTACAGGGCTGGCTCTAAGCAGTGAAGACAGTGCTTCTCTGGGTCCTCCCCAGCACCTCGGGTGGTTTTCTATTTCTTCTAGATCAATGTGATTAAAATACCCAAAATGATTTTTTGAGTGCTCAACCCCTTGGGGACTACCATTTTGTTAAAATAAGGTACCTTATTTTAACATATATATTATATATATATATTTATATATATATAGAATATATAAATATATATATATATTCAATTATTAACAAAGCTGCACTTATGTCTTGGATGGAAAAAAAGGGGAAATAACATTCATACTGCAGTGGTAAGTTAATTCGCCTAACTACATATATAATATATATATATATATAAAATATATATATTTATATATATAAATATAATATAATATATGTGTGTGGTGTGTGTGTGTGTCTGTGTGTCTGTGTGTGTGTCTTGCCGCGCGCTGGGGGGGGGGGCAGTGCAATACTCCCAAAATACAACAGGTGTCTACGACTCCGCCCCCCCCCCCCCTTCCCTCTCCAAACTCAGATATCAAATAAGACACACATAGCTACAACATTTACACTGGGCATTTTTTTAGGTCGCGAGACAAAAGAAAACTGACAGACAAACAGACAGACTCATCTAAAAGACATCGCAACAATACACTAACTCACGAACACCTATCGACACACCGAAACATCGTGTCACACGCACACGTGCACAAAACAAAACAACACAGTAGAACGTCGGTTGTCGTCTGTCTGCTCTTGTTGACCTACGGTTGTGAAATTTCCACTTATAAGTCCGTTACCGATCGGCCGTGACCCATTTGACCGTGAGAAGGGTCCACTGTGTTCTTAAGAGTCACTCAAAACAGACAACTTAAGACAAAATGAACATCTCTTTTTCATTTTTTACAAAGCCGACATTTTAAGTCAAGCATTACTAAGTGTTTTTGTAACGCAAACGATGGTTGCGCTATTTCAGAAATCAAATCGAAACCAGCAATCCGGAGAACTTAAAACATCGATTGACTTCGCGTCACGTTACTACAACCGCCCCTCCCTCCCCCCCCCCCCCCCCCCTCCCCACGTCTGTGCATTGTTCCCTACTGGTCATTCCGCTCCCCATTACAAAGCTACCTCTAGATGTTGTCCCCCTCGGATCGTCAGCGCTATCAATCGAAACAATATCCAGGTAATATCCGTTATTGATCGTTTTCCTTTCCCAGATTCTGAGGTAGGAAGAACCATTTTAACATAGTTTGCAGGTTATGATAGTCCTTAAAGATGGTTATAGAGTGTTCTTACTGGCAGCCCTATCTGTTAAGGTTGCTACAACTCGGAAAAGTCACTGTTTTATGAGAAGTTGGCGATGCTGTAGGTTTGCCCATGCAGTCCAGGCCCCAATGACAGTGGAACACTTCCTGCAGACTGTCCCCACACATGAAAAGCTGAGGCAGAGACTGGCCTGCCCAACACACCGATGTGGAAAAGCTTTATATCACTGAGGGGCCTCCGCCCTACACAGCCTTTCGGTCAATGCCTCTGGGTTCTCTGTCTGAGTGAACGAAGAAGAAGGTAAGTTGTTCAAGGATGATTATGATTTGTTTTAAAGTTAAGATTTGATCGAACCGAACTCTGTGAAACTTGCTTTCTTCAACACTGGCCAAAGAGTTCCAAGCTCAGTATGAGTTGAACCCGATTAAATCAACCGACGTCTGGCATTTGGAGATTCCAAGATTGCCCAGTGTGTTTACGATGTTCAGTTCTGTCTGACAGAGAGAGAGAGAGAGGAGGAGAGAGAGGAAGAAAGAGAGAGAGAGAAGATAGAGAGAGAGAGACAGACAGAAGAAAGAGAGATAGAGAGACAGACAGAGAGAGAGAGAGAGAGAGAAGAGAGAGAGAGAAGAGAGAGAGAGAGAGAGAGAGAAACGGAAACGAAAGTTATTCATGTCTAGGCCATTACCCTCATGGAGGGGTACATAATTTTATACACTAATGCATAATTAACAACATATTTAGTATCTATCAAGAAACCAGAATCAGAACGCAACTTTAATGCTTTGTATAGATAATGGGACAGTTTTTTCACATTGTTTATGCTCGTGCCATAGCAATGCAAGTCTTACTTATTTGGATCAGCATAAATTTACTAGTATATACTGTGTCTAAGTCACTCAAAACAACAACATAAGACAAAATGAACACATCTGTCTTTTTCATTTTTACAAAGCGGACATTTTAATCAGCTACCACTTCATGTTTTTGTAACGTAAACTTGTTGCTCGGCTATTTCAGAAATGCCCAATCGAAACCCCTCGTCCATACATACCTTAAAACCTATCTTAAATCATCATAAATCATTTTTTTACCTCAGGCACCTTGCAAACGTTCTGTACACATAAAAAACTTTCACCTACACTAATATGAGAGTCCCCTCTCGGTGCATCGACATAAATTATCCAAGAGAGAGAAGAGAGAAGAGTGAGAGAGAGAGGAAGAGAGACGAGAGAGAGACAAACAGACAGAACAGACAGACAGACAGAACAGAACGCTCCAATACACACTGCAAATCTTGGAACATCAAAAATCCAAGACTTGGCCTAATTCGTTCAAACCCAACTGATCTAGCCCAGCCTGCCACACAGGCCACTGCCAGCTAGCCGAAACAGCGCTACAAATGAGATTTAAAGCCCAGGAGACTAACCAGCAAGGTCTGATTTTAAAAGATCAATGTAAAAACCAATACGTCATAAACCAACCTTTCTAGTCAGATCAAATGAAAAATATTGATTTTTTCTAAAGTTTGAAACCGCATCAGTTAAAATCTCGAACACGGTCTATGATAGCACCCGCGTGAAATAATGGGTGTTTGAATCAAACGAATGCCAACACGCAAATGCAAGGAACTTGAGACTGAGAGGCATATTGGCACACCATAGCACCGCGAAACCCTCGTCACTCTTTAAAAGATGTGTGAATGCGATGATCAGTATCAGACGATGCGCAAAACTTGTTCAAACGACATCAACACAAACACAACACACACACGCACCACACAAACACACACACACACACACAAACGCACGCGCGCCTCTTCATCTCACAGAATATTCCACCCGCACTTATTCTGATTTTTCTGCCCACAACAAAAAGTCAGCACAGATCTGCATCGGGGGGGGGGGGGGGTGTGACGGCAGACTCGACACAAAACCAATATTTCTTAGTTGATTCCGTTAAACCCCAACGATATCTGACAAATATAAATAACATTACACACGTTGTACGCACATGCCGGAACGCCCTACAGACGATAAATTCAGTTTGATTATTGTCTCCAAGACACGATGTGAAAAGTAAATATGACCTGAGTTGGATAAACTCTGAACGAATTTGACAATAAGCCTGAATCGTGCGATATCAGGTAAAACCTGTAACCATTTTGGACAAAGGAGAGGACCCTGGAGTCTTCGCAGGCCTATATTTTATGACCTTAACTCCCTTTACCTGACTCCAACTCACACACCACGCACACACGCACCTACATCGCTCACCTATACAAGTAACGTCCCTTGCGTACAAGGCGTCGCCTTGGAATAATCCAACAGGAAGCCACACAACTGCGAAACGAGTCACAACAAGTTGGTGAGCCGGAAACTTTCACATGTTGAAGTCCTATCTTAAGATTCCAAGCACTTGAAAACAACAGAAAAAACAAACAGATCCGTTCAGCAACACGAACATAATGGAGGGAATGTCGACACCCATGACTTTTTGCGTGTATGCAGTCCCCCAAAAGTCTCTGAAACGGTGGTCCCAGGGCAAAGTGGAACCACCCTGCGTTTTCCTTCTATGGGGGGCGGTGATTTTTGTCCGCGTATCACTTGGACGAAAATAAATAGATAATATAATTTTTAAATAACCGAATAAGTAAATCAATACAATCCAAAAATTAAGAAGGAATAGTTATGAAAAATAGACGAACAAATAATGAATGAATGCATAAATGAAATAAAGAAAGAAGAAAATCGTCCAAATAGGGCATTAGGAGTCGTGATTGTTTTTCGGCCAGGCCGTCCAGAGAAGAAAGAGTTCAGGGCCGAAAACGCTTGTCTTCGAGGGAAGGGAGGGGACGGTGGGGTTGGGGGGGGGGGGGAAGACCTGTCCACTCTCCCTGAGTTTCTTCCCCATCGACAAGTTGACACTGAGTTTACCCCCCCATGCAAGGGAAGATCCATGTTCCCATGAGTGCAGGAGGCGGGGGGGGGGGGGGGGGGGGGGGGGGGGGGGGGGGGGGGGGGGGGGGGGGGGGGGGGGGGGGGGTTGGGGGGGGGGGGGGGGGGGGGGGGGGGGGGGGGTGGGGGGGGGGGGGGGGGGGGGGGGGGGGGGGGGGGGGGGGGGGGGGGGGGGGGGGGGGGGGGGGGGGTCCCAGTATAAGGAAAGGGCTAGATCTCAAATGTTCCCCCCCCCCCCCCCCCCCCCCCCCCCCCCCCCCCCCCCCCCTCCCCACGTCTGTGGCATTGTTCCCTTACTGTTCATTCCGGCTCCCATTACAAAGCTACATCTAGATGTTGTCCCCCTCGTAGCCGCAGCGCTATCATCGGGAAACAATATCAGGTAATATCCGATTATTGATCGTTTTCTTTCCAGAGTTCTGAGGTAGGAAGAACCTTTGTAACATAGTTTGCAGGTTATGATAGTCCTGTAAAGATGGGTTAGAGTGTTCTTACTGGCGCCCTATCTGTTATGTGCTACAACTCGGAGAATGTTACTGTTTTTGATAAGTTGGCGAGTCTGTAGGTTGCCATGCAGTCCAGCCCCAATGACAGTGGAACACTTCCTGCAGGACTGTCCCACACATGAAAAGCTGAGGGCAGAGACCTGGCCTGCCAACACACCGATGAGGGAAAAGCTTTATGGATCACTGGAGGGCCTCCGCCATACAGCAGCCTTCGTCAATGCCTCTGGGGTTCCTGTCTGAGTGAACGAAGAAGAAGGTAAGTTTTCAAGTGATGAATATGATTGTTTTAAAGTTAAGATTTGGATCGAAACTAACTCTGTGAAACTTGGCTTTCTTCACAGCTGGCCCGAAGAGTTCCAAGCTCAGTATGAGTTGAACCGATTAAATCAACCGAAGTCTTGGCATTTGTTGATATTCCAAGATTTGCCAGTGTGTGTTACGGATGTTTTGTCTGTCTGACAGAGAGAGAGAGAGAGAGAGGAGAGAGAGAGAGAGAGAGGAGAGAGAGAGAGAGAGAGAGAGAGAAGGGGACAGACAGAGAGAGAGAGAGAGAGAGAGAGACAGACAGAGAGAGAGAGAAAAGGGGGAGAGAGAGAGAGAGAGAGAGAGAGAGATGAGGAGAGAGAGAGAAACGGAAACGGAAAGTTTATTCATGTATAGGCCATTGACCCTCATGGAGGGGTACATAACTTTTATACACAAATGCATAATTAACAACATATTTAGTATCTAATCAAGAAACCGAACAGAACGCAACTTGAATGCTTTGTAAAGATAAATGGACAGTTGTTTCACAGTTTGTTTATGCTCTGTTGCCATAAGCAATGCAAGTCTAAATGTATTTGGATCTGCATAAAATTTACTAGGTATATACTGTGTTCTTAAGTCACTCAAAACAGGACAACATAAGACAAAATGAACATCATCTTCTTTTTCATTTTTACAAAGCGGACATTTTAAGTCAGCATTACAATGTGTTTTGTAACGTAAACGATGTTGCGCTATTTCAGAAATGCCAAATCGAAACCTCGTCAATACATACCTTAAATGCCTATCTAAATTCATCAGTAAATACATTTTTACCTCAGGCACCTTGCAAAACGTTCTGTAAACATAAAACCTTTCACT
>CM031620.1:5944755-5969755 GCA_018398815.1 Conus ventricosus | reverse complement strand
CCTCCAAAGAAATCCAGACGCCAAGAAAAGATGGACAAGATCAGAGTCCAAAAGAACAACCTCAAGAAGCAAATGAAGACCGCACATGCAGCTGAAAAACAAGGCTTGGAAAAACTGTGGGAAGACCTGAAAGAAAAACACAGCGCCCTCAGCAAAGCGGAATCTGCGAGGAAGAGGAAGAGCAAAAAGAAGAAGACACAAGAGCGCTTCTTCAGAGACCCCTTCCAGTTTGCCAGAACACACTGTTGAGCAGCCAAAATCTTGGACCCTAAGTGTGGACAAAGGAGTTCTTGAGCAGCATCTGAGGAAAGCATACTCTGACTCACAGAGCAAAGCACCACTCGACATTCAAGGTCTGGTGTGGCCAACCAACCCTGAGGAACAGTTCAATGGCAAGCCTCCAACGTTGGCGGAAATCAAGAAGGTGGTCGACAAAGCCAGAGCCAAATCATCACCAGGGCCAAACGGAATACCTTACCAGCTTTACAAGAAATGTCCCAAGGTGCTGGAGTGGCTCCACAGGCTGCTGCGATCGGCTTGGAGAAACCAGAAGATCAGCGGCCCAGTGGATGACGGCAGATGGTGTGTACATCCAAAGAGCAAAACTCAAGTGACATCAGCCAGTTCAGGCCAATATCACAACTGTATGTCGAAGGAAAATCTTCTTCTCTGTCATGGCAGCAAGGCTGACCAAGTACCTGATGGGAAACAAGTACTTGGATGTGTCAGTCCAGAAAGGTGCATCCCAGGCGTGGCTGGCTGTGTAGAACACGCCACAATGATCTGGGACGCAATCCAAAAAGCAAAAACAGAAAAGAGAGACCTGGACGTTAGTATGGCTTGATCTGGCAAACGCATATGGATCTGTGCCCCATGAGATGATGCAGTTGGCTCTTGAGATGTACCATGTGCCAAAGAATATCCGCGACATGCTCAAGAAGTACTTCAATGGGTTCTCAATGCGGTTCTCTACCAAGGAGTACACAACTGATTGGATCAACTTGGAAGTGGGCATTGCAATGGCTGTGCAATTTCCCCGATACTGTTCGTGCTGGCAATGGAACTCATCTTGAAAGCAGCAACAAACAACGCGAGACAAACAGACCTTGGCGATGGATACAAGATGCCTCCTCTCAAGGCCTTCATGGATGACACTACAGTGATTTCATTCAGAGAAGACGAGACACTCATGTGCTGGAGAGGCTGGACGACATAGTTGCCTCATCCAGAATGAAGTTTCAAGCCAAAGAAATCACGGAGTCTCTCACTGAGGAAAGGAAAAGTGGCCGAATCTGTGGCCAACCAGGCCATTCCAACAGTCACAGAAGAACCAGTCAAGAGCCTTGGAAGATGGTATGATGATACGCTGAAAGACACACAAAGAGCAAAAGAAACCAAGCAGATGGCGGAAGAAGGCTTGGAGACCATTGACCAGTGGGCTCCCTGGCAAATACAAGGTCTGGTGTCTGCAGTTCATGCTGATACCAAAGCTCCTATGGCCTCTGATGATATACGACTCTGCACCAGCACAGTGGAAGCAATGGAAGCCAAAATCAACAAGTTCACAAGGAAATGGCTTGGTGTCCCACCCTGTCTGACTGACATCGCGCTGTACTGTCGCCAAGCAAAGCTCAAACTACCACTGAAATCCATCCTGGAGGAATACAAAGGAGGAAGATCAGACTTCAAAGCATGCTGGAGGACTCAGGAGACAAGGTGGTAGAAGCAATCAAGCCCCAGCTGAAGACAGGCAGAAAATGGAAAGTTCAAGAGGCGATAGATTCTGCAAAGAAAGTCTCAAGATCAGAGAAATAACAGGACACACACAGACCAACAGACAAGGACTGGGGGTGACCAAAACTGAATGGTGGTCAA
Source organism: Conus ventricosus (assembly GCA_018398815.1). NCBI lineage: Eukaryota > Metazoa > Mollusca > Gastropoda > Neogastropoda > Conidae > Conus > Conus ventricosus. The sequence goes on along the minus strand of CM031620.1, from coordinate 5,967,880 downwards.
AGGCCAAAGGAAAAGCCAAAAGAGACATGATGATTCAGGAGATGAGAAAAGAAGAAGACCAAAAAAGACTCCAAAAAGCAGTCCAGCAGAGCCAGCAAGGCAATGGACAACGTGGGAGAATGCACTCCAAAGAAGTCTAACTTGGAATGACATTGGCACATGGCCCCTCTCAGGATCAGCTTCATTCTCAGATCTGCATATGACCTTCTGCCCTCAAATGCAAACCTGGTGAAGTGGGGAAAACAGACGATCCTGCATGCCCCCTCTGCCATGAAAACAAACAGTGGAGCATGTTCTAAGCTCATGTAAAGTAGCCCTGACTCAAGAAGGTACACATGAGGCACAACCAAGTGCTCAAAGAAATTGTACAAGTAGTCTGGGCCAGTACCAAAAACCACAAAAGGGAGAATCAGGACTCCAAAAGCACCCGCAACATTCTTCACGGCAGGAGCAGCAAATCATGGCCAAGAACAACAGTGCCACTCGAAACATGCAGGCAGAGTCTGCTGGATGGGGCAGATGACTGGAGTGCACTGCAGACCTTCCAGAATGGAAGAGTCACCCAGAGATCATCAGCAAGAGTGGCATGAGACCAGACATAGTAGTCCACTCTAAGTCAACCAAGCAGCTGATCATGATCGACCCACGGTGCCATATGAAAACAGAATGGAGGCAGCTCAAATCTACAAGACTGAAAAGTATGCTGATCTGGCAAACAGCCTGAGGAGAGAAGGCTATCAGGTCAAGTCCTCACTGCAGAAATTGGAGCTAGGGGATTTGTAGAACGTCTGCATACAGCCTCATGAAACAGCTCTCAGTTGCAGGGAAGGAAAAAACCAGAGCCCTGAAAGCAATGGCAGAAGCGGCAGAGAGGTGTTCAAGCTGATCTGGTCAAGGAGGAACAAAAGTGAACTTCATAAGGCTTAATTTCCCTACAAATATCAGGTGTCCCTGTGGCTCAGTGGTTAAAGCGCGAGTCATTAAGTAGAAAATGAGCATGTCCAGAGGGTCATGGGTTCGAATCCCAGCCATGGCTCGTCCCAAGATGGGGAAAAAAAAGGGGGGGCAGCAGAGGGACATCCGGAGTCATGAACCGGGTGTGGCCCAACCCCCCTAGAGTGTCAGGAGATAAGGGCTGAAACACTTGCTTGAAGGGGGCTTCTCTTCTGAGGACTCTCTGCTGCCACGCTCTCCACGAGTTTCTTTCTACTGTATAGTCACGTCAAAAGTACATACCGATCTAGGAGTCAGGTAACAGCTTTATTTATATAACTGTACACGTGGCGTGAAACAAGGTGACGTGAGCAGTCCGATATTGTTTTCATCATTCATAAACGAACAGGCATCAGGTGTAATGCTGTGTGGGAGACATGGTGCATGGCTTACGTGTGGTTTGGTTGAATCATTCACATCACTACTGGCAGAAGATGTAGCTTTATTGCCTGGAACCGCTGCTGGCTTCCAGACGCAGCTGAAGTCTAGGCTACATGGCGGGGCATCAGGACTTATTTGGATGTAAATATGAGCAAAATCGATATAATGGTGTATACTTAGGGCGGGTACTTACTGCCAGAGAAAGGCGGACTTACGGTGGGGTCTGTGGGAAATGTATACAAGTACTAAGGAATTCATTTTTGTTTTTTGTTTTTTTTTTTCTGCGAGGCTGAGTTTAACTGCAGCAAATCGGAAAAGTTGTAAGCAGAGCCAAGAGGGCTTTATTGTGGGTATTGCAACATTTGTATAACAAACTGAAGAATAATTCTCATGATCTTGGTTTGAAACTATTTGATGCTCACCTTCAACCGAACGTTGGCATCTTGGAAGCAGAGCCAAGAGAGCCTTGTCGTGCGTCTTGCAACATTTGTATGATGTTTTGAAGAACGATATCTGGATTTTTCTTTGACATTGTTTGATTTTCAAATTCAACCAGCTGTCTACCATGGTGCCGAAACATGGGAGTCTTGAAAACGTCAACGCAGCTCTTTATCCTGCTGTCTATCCTGTGATTCTCCGCTTTATCAAACGCATATTACGATTGATGTGAGAATGTTTATAAATATGATCTTTCTTGATGATATCTGCTTCGTTCATTGGTTTTTCTTTGCCATGGCCCCTTTGCAGGCAGGTTGTTTATTTTCTGACTTTGGAAGAGGGCCCGGGGGTAGGGAGGGGTCAGACAGCGGTGATGGAAGAGCGGAGGACTTCTTCCAAGTTTAGACAATTATTTGTAAGGCTCCGCCGAAAAACGTACACAACAAACGAATCACAAGTTAGAAACGTTTTGTCTTGTGATTCGTTTGACAGCGTTTTTCGGTGGAGCGTTACAAATAATGTTCAAAAATTGTTTTCATTTTCGCCTGCAGTCGACTCACATTACAACTTGATCTTCTTTCAGGTTACTTGTTTTTTTCCTTTTAGAAAAATGCTCTTCATTTTACAGTGATGAAATATTTGAATTCAGACTCTCTCTCTCCCTCTCCCTCTCCCTCTCTCTCTGTGAGTGTGTGTGTGTGTGTGTGTGTGTGTGTGTGTGTGTGTGTGTGTGTGTGTGTGTGTGTGTGTGTCTACCCGTCTGTCTGTCTGTCTGTCTCTAAATTCTCTTCTGCTTCTTCGTTAACTTTGTGTGTGTGCTATAATCCGGCTCTCTCTTTCTCAGTTTTCTGCATTGTTTTCTCTTCCCACACATGGGTACTTCATATTTTCTTCCACCTCCCTTGCCCACCCCGCTCTCCTTCTTGTCGGAGCACAGCATTCCGCTTGTCAATTTCTTATGCTTGTCAATTTCTTATTCTTATCAATTTCTAACCCCCCCCCCCCCCCCCCCACTCCTCAACCTTTCTCTCATCTCCAACCCCCCCCCCCCCCCCACCACCACCACCACCCCTCTCCATTCTTTTGTTTCCATCGTCAAGGTCATCACCACGTGAGGCACGTGCGGCATGTGTCTACTCACCATTTACTGGGCAGTGAGTTCTCTTACCAAAAAAAAATAATAATAAAATAAGAAAAAAAAAAGGTTTTGTAATCTCGCCACTGGTTTTTGCAGTATTAATAGTTTGCATCAACTTTATTTCCCATTGAAAAGTGAAAATGTTATTGTTTCTATGCTAATCTCGCCACGGTTTTTTTATTCTCCAATCTTTAATAGTTTGCAACAAGTTTCTCCATTTGAAAAGTGAAAGTGTAATTGCTTTTTTTATGCTACTACTGTGTTTTTGTATGCTGTGTTCCCCCCTCCCCTTCTTGATGGTGAGTATTGATTTGATTCTAGAACAATGTTTCACCAGTTAGAATCATTGCATGCGTCTCTTTTGTCATGTCTTTTTCTTTTTATTCTCCTTCGTCGGTCTTAGTTTTACGGCAGTTCTCTTTTCTGGTTCAAGATGAGGGTGTGTGTGTGTGTCAGTCGAATCTTTTTTTTTTCTCCACGCATTTTAATAAGGTATTATAACAGCTTACTTGTGCGCAGAAAAGAAGAGAGTGCGCAGAGATTTTCACACATATATAATGAGCATATCTATGGATGACATACACAGATATTCTTTTTTTATAGTCCAAATGCAGCTATGATAACCAACATACATAAATCCATACATTAATACACCGTAGCACATATTTAAAGCGAACAGATGTACAGGCATTTTTTTTCAATCTAGAATCTTTTTTTAATCTTTTAAATAAGCACAAATAACGAACAGATTTCAATAACTGGCGTTTATGATGTACACAAACATGATACACGTTTAGAAAACGCGTTACATAGATTACTACATCAACTCCATCGAATCCTGGCATTGGAAGAAAGTAAATTATATTGACACATTTTAATTTCCCATTATTTCATCGAGGCTCCAATGTTGCAGACGGTTAAATAGAAAACAAAGAGAGCATACAGTACTTATCAATAACACACGCACGCACGCACGCACGCGCACGCACGCACGCTCGCACACGCACGCACGCACGCACGCACGCACACACACACACACACACACACACAACACACACACATACATACACATACATACACACACACTTATGTACATATACATATAGTACATAATATAACCATTAGTCCCCTGGTAGTTTAATACATGGTGACCGTTTTGTTTGGCAGGTAGCATGATTCATCTCCATCAAGGACATATATTTCTCCATTTTATATCTATAGTCCAGCTCCTTCAAAATATCTCTAAATTAGGTTTGGTTTAGTTAACTCTACATTCATAAATAAAATATTTTCCCATTGAAATGATTAGGTCTAGCACATCATCGGTTTTCGTTTCATCCGTACCGAATAATATAATCTCCACATTGAGGGATAATCTTTCACAGTGTTAACAGTTAACTTTCAGAGCTCTTTCCAGAGAGTACGGGGAAACTCACATTCTCACAAGTGGTAAATCATTGAGTTTTTCTCTCTATTACAGAAATTACATTTGTCGACATCAATAATTTGCATACTTTTCATTACACTATTAGTTACCACAATTCTGTGGCATATATTAGTTTGGAAGCATTTGAGTTTTGTTTCTTTAATGTTCTTAATCCTTTTCAGTACCTCTGTCCAGTCAATAGGTATATCAAGACGTTGTTCCCACTTGACAAACGCACTCATGTTAAATACTTCTTTGCCTTCCACCATAACATCGTAATAAGTACGTGTTCCTTAGAGTAGCGCTACAAATTTTTTTGAAGTGCTAAAGTTATATCATTACTAATGTTACTATCTAATTTCAATCTTCTTTTCTTTGCGCAAGCTTTGATCGTACACACGCAACTTATGTAATTTAGAAAATTGACCTGAAATCCCATTTTCTCCGACAGTTCATGGCGGCTTACAAAATTACCATCATCATCGAGTAAATGTTTAACCAAAGATATATTGTTCTGCATCCATTTCTTGTAAAGGAATGATTTTTCTCCCACTTTAAACTTTTCATTACAAATAATAGGTTCAGTGGCTAAATCTGTACTTTCGTATAATTCTGCCTGTTTGCAGAACCTTTGATGTGTTTGAAAAACTCCTTTCCAAATTTGTTAAGAATGTTGCTTTCAACAAATCTGTCAGGTCCTTATGCATCAGTGTTACTTATTTCGGGACATAATGAATGTAATATTATTTTCCACTTATGGTTGTACATATACGCTTTCTTTATCCAGGAATTTTTAAGGAGCTGATGTATATATTTTCAGGTCGGATATACCGATCCCACCTTTTTTGCATATAATGTATTGAGTATTTTCTTTTAATTTCATCCTTTTTGTTGTTCCAAACAAATTTGAAACATCTGTAATGAAGCAATCTGGAAATCAGGAGGATTCGGTAAAAAGATCCATAAGTACACCAGTTTTGATAGCACTAATGATTTGAGCACAGCTACTGTACCCAATGGTGTTCAAGTTCAAGTTCAAGTTCAAGACACTTTATTTTCTTTCGTAAGAACTTTGTGTTGTGGTGGGAACACATAAACACATGACATACGAGTACACAACACTGAATAATGTTAAATGTGCAAATGCACTCACACCTGCACATGCCCACAAATTTAAAAACAATATAAATAAAGTAAGGCTTATTTTCACATAAAACTAATCAATAACTCTACCCAACATACACTCCATTTTACATCCAGTCAATTTAATAAACATCAGCTGTACGCTAAAATAAACCGTAAAAAAAGGGGGACACACACACACACACACACACACACACACACACACACACACACACACACACACACACACACACGCACACACATTCTACACGGGATGAGAACTGAGGTAATTTTAAAATCATTATCACTTGATTATCATCCGCCTCCCCAAAACATCTACACTCTCATTCTCTCCCCACCCACCCCCCATCCCCACCCCTCTCTCTCTGTCCAAGTCTCGCCCTCACCCTCTCCTCTATCTTTATAACGACAGCATTAAACATTTACTAGGGATGGTCAGGTCAGTGATTATATATATTCAATGAACGGATTGAAATAGGCAAGAAACTACGATTCAGTCTGTTGGTTTCACATTTCAGTTGCCGGAATCGTCTATCTGAAGGCATCTTTTCATAAAAGGGGAACAGAGGATGGGTTTCATCACATACAATCTTCTGAGCTTTCTTAGGCACTCTTATTTCAAACATTTCTCCTAAACTTTGTTGCTTAACACCAATAATCTTACCACACCGTTTCACAATCTTTTCCAGCAAGCATTTGTTTTTCACATTTAATTCTGTTTGTCCATGTTTTTAACAGGTATTGGCCTTCTGAGAATTTATCTTTCATATTCATTTCCATCATATCCGATAGACTATTCATAAACCACAGCCCTAGAATTTTGAATTTTGAGTGGTTCCATTCCATTTTATAACGGGGCAAATGTGTTTTCGTGGAAATTTTCTCTATACCTAACCAAACATTAAACGTTTTTATAGTTCAGTTTGAGTCCAGATATTTGCTATTCATAAAGGTTTGCAAATAACTTTTCACATGATTTCTCATCTCCTTCTAACGTAAAGGTAGTGTCGCCTGCAAACTGATTTATCCTAAGTTCTGTGTTTTCTATCTTTATGCCTTTGATATCGTGGCCTTGCCTTATCTTGGTCGCTAGTACTTCAACACACAAAATAAATAGATATGGAGACATAGGGTCCCTTTGACGGCAACCTCTTGAAAAACTTGAAGACACTTTCCTGTTCACTATTACGTAAGCTTTATCTCATCGTAAAGGATTATATCTATCGTTGTATTCCTTTTCCGAATCCGATTGCACTCAGAATTTTGTTCATATATGACCAGTTAACTGAATCGAAAGCTTCCTCGAAATCGAGAGAAAGTAATAACCTTCGTAATCGATTCACATCTCGATAATGAATTAAATCATATGTTATTCGTAAACCTTGAACGAATCCAGTCTGGTCCTCGTTTATGACTTTTGGTAAAACAATTTTTATTCTGTTTGCAATACAGGCTGAAGCAATTTTGTAGGTTACATTTAGAAGTGAGATAGGTCTCCAGTTCTTCAAGTATTCTCGCGGCTTTTCTCCTTTCGGAAGACCAATCATTATTCCTTCTTTTTGTGTTATAGACCTTCCTCCATAATTGTATCTCTCATTTAGATAACGGACAACAAAATCTCCTAACTGTCTCCAGAATAATTTAAAGAAGTTTACTGTCATATCGTCTGTTCCAGGAATCTTATCATTTTTCTTTTTTTTTTTCGGACTTTGGTAGCTTCTTCTAAAGTGGTTAATCCCTCCAATTGTTCGGATTCTAATTGACTTAGTTTTGGCAGGTTATCTACATATTTCCCCATTTCATTATCACTTACTTCCTTTTCCGCGTATAAGTTTTCATAATAGTTCTTTGTCTCTTTTAACGTATCATCCGTTTCTGTTAGAGTTGTTCCTTGGTCCGTGACAAGTTTAAGCATTCTTTTGCTTACGAAGTTCCTTTTCTCAAGTGAACAGAAGTATTTGCTTACTTTTTCTCCATAGGATGCTCATTTGACTCCGGATCGAATCATCATTCCGTCAATTTTTGTTTTCCTTAGCTCACTCAGCTCTTCCTTTTTGTTTTTCAAGATCTCCAGGTCTGTTTCCAGTAAGTCGTTTTTGCTTTCCAGCTCTTGTATTTCTTTTTCAATTTGTTTTTCTTTTTCATTTCCTTTTCTATTTTTGCAAATACTGAATGTTATTGTTTCTGCTCTTATTTCCATAATTAGAGTTTCTAAAAATAATTGGTCTGAAATTGCGAACTGAATTTGATCCTTCGGGATTTTACCGTCAGAGTTTTTGATTGTAAGGCAGTGATACGTATTGTCCCTTGATTCTTCCAATCGTTTCATAAAACAAATTTACATATTGCTTGCCTCTTAAAAGAGAAGAATGAATTTCCAGAACCCTTTATGCCTCTCTACTTTTTTAAAAAGCAATATTTATGTATACCAAAGAGTGGTCTGTTCTGTATCCGAACAAAATATCAGCATCTTCTATGTAAGTAATCAACGTGTCGGACAGTAAAAACAATCTAGCCTGCTTTGTTGAATCGGGTTTGGTCTTCTCCAAGGACAGCGCCTCGTGTCTGGGTTCAACTCTCCATATATCAGCTAGCTCTAATCTTGACATCATTTCCCTAACTTCTTCCTGTGCGCGAGCGTTATCAATATGTTTATAATTGTGATAATCCTTATGTCACACTGTCACTTTTGCACACACGCATTCATGACAGCATTTACTCCATACGCACACGCAATCTTTCCAATCAACCAAAAGGCGCACTACCGAATGTTTTTTCTTCTCCCCCTCTCCTTCGAGGAAAACAGTTTACTAAATCACATCAAACAATTTATAAACAGATTTTATACATGTATCTCTCTTTTCCTTCTCTCCGAGAGATAAACTAATTCATTCAAGATTCTATAAAGTCATGGCCTTTACATCACATTAGCCCAAGATCCAGACCAGGAGAATAAATAATTCTTGCAATCATTGGTGCCATGCCTGCATCAGAGATGAGACTCGCCCCATACTGTCATGATTCCCTGTCTCTCTCAGAAATCGTGTCTCCCCTTGAATTCTCCCGTCACTGGAGATTGATGAGTTCCGACTCCTCTCCCTGGAGTCTTTATTTGCTAGGGCTGAACTACCGGTGTGTTCCCCACCCATGGCCATCTTTAACCACCTCACGGGGTGAAGAGTGAAAGGTGAAGGGCTGAAACACGAATAAGGTTCGTGTAAGTAACCTGCTTCCCAAGTCAACATATTCTTTCTTTCTCTTTTCTTTAGGTTTCCCCTGTAGCTTTCCCCAACTATCTATGGCTCACCTGGTAATGACTGGTCAGCAGTGAGGACCAGCGTCCTGACAGGTTCGAGTCTCTAGGCCATCTGCTGGGCTAAAACTGATTCGTTCCTCCCTCCTCCAAGTGAGTGCATACTCAGTGTTCAAAACACATGACCAGCACCGTGCCAGCCCTTATTAAACTATCTCTCAGTGGTCACTTTTACTCAATGACCACCCTTCTTTATTTAATGAGTCATTCTCACAATTATTTGGGGACGCCCGCTACACTAGTCAAGCCACATGAATATTCTTCCTTTTTAGTTGTGGCATGGGGAAATGATTCATATCACTAAACTACATGTGATGGGGCGTCACATGCCTTGATGTGAGTCTACGTCACATGACACCTTACCAGGATCAAGGAACAATTTCCTGTCCCCGCCATTATTATGTTGGGGATATTTGAACCTTCTATTTTCGATTTTTTATTTTCAAAGAAAGACGGTTCATCATTATTTGGTCCATAGATATTCGCTAGTACTAAATCTTGTCCCTTTGTATTAATAGTTACTATAATACAATTACCATGAGCATTTTTAATAGTTTTCTTTATCTTGAATTCAAAGTTATTATTAAGGAGTTTTGCAACCCCTCTTGATCGAGAGTTGTTGGAAGAAAAATACACATTCATAACCCCATTCACTTCGTAACTGGCGTTCGAATTTACTTGTGAAACGAGTGTCTTGTAGAAAATAGATAGAGTATTGTTTTTGTCTTAAAAATGGAGACACATCCTTTCTTTTGGGGGTATCCCCCGAAACCTGTGCAATTCAAAGACGATTTTCCATAGAATCCATTCCTCTTGAACTATCCTTACTATTCTATGTACTTTCTCCTCGGCCATAAAAGTGTGCCATTTGTTTTCAGCCGTGCCACATATAACCTTTGACACAACAACAATTAAGAAAAAAAAACACACACAAAAACATATGCGTATACACAAACATACACAAATGCATACTGAAAAAATTAGTCTACCAGACTACCAACATGAACAGTCTAAAGCCAAAAATGAGTCAAAATTTGTTTGCCCAACGCAGGCAAGCGGCAAGCACAGAGAAGAAGAAGAAGAGAAGAAGAAGAAGGACACAATATACCTATAAACGCGAAGGAACATGTAGATAAAGCAAAGCTAAGACAAGCCTGACTTTCGAAAAAGGTGAAACGTATGCTTTCCATTCTGCAGGACATAATAACTAAGTGAACTGACCAAACACATACACTCACACACTCGCGCGCACACACACACACACACACACACACACACACACACACACGCGCGCACGCTCACAAGCAAGAACGGAAAGGAGAGGGGTGAGCGGGTGCGGATGGGGTGTGGAAACGTGCTCACGCACGCCTATGTGTGCCTTAAGTCCAGTGTACCTGTGAACACAATTCAACTGATGCGTCTTAAAGGACAGGATTATTCGAGGCGACTCATGTTTTGTCACGCGCAGAGCGCGATGGGGGGGGGGGGGGACGGGGAATGGGGGGGGGGGGGGGGCGGCGAGAATGGGATTATGCACCATGTGTATTTTTAATGATAGAACAGAGAGTAAGACGGGTTTGATAAATGTTTCAGTGGGAGGGGGTGGGGGGAGGGGGAGGGGGAGGGATCGAGGCACGCGAGAAGGGAGGAGGAAAGAGGTGTATGAAAGAAAAAAGAAAGAAAGAAAGAAAAAAGAAGGAAAGGAAAAAGGAAAGAAAGAAAAAAGAAGGAAAGGAAAAGAACAGGGTCAGATAGGGAATCTCTGGGTGAATAAAGTTATGTATAAAAAGCATCATGTTGCCAAAGCCTTTCTAGGGTTATTCAAACAACAATAACATCAATGACTTCACCTTCATTCCCAAGAACCAGTCGCCTCCAAACGACACCCGTCATCCACACGTCATACCACTCTACACAACTTACGAACATTCCCCTTCAAAACTGATTACTTCCCATCAAAATCAAAACGACACAAAACAGAAGTTTAAAGAAGAAACATATTACCAGTCACAACTTTTCAAGGAAAAACAAAACAAACAAACTCAAACATCAGCTTCAATCAGCATAGGCAGTCCCTGTCCTGCCATCCATATCCTCCATTTCTTTGCACAGCAGTGTCACCCATCGGCTTCGCCTTTCAACATCGCAGACGTGTACTTCATGAAAAAAAAAATTAGTGTAGTCACCACACTCATGGCAGTAATAACTTCTTACACAGAAAGAAGAAACATCGTCCGTCACAGTCTACGACAGAGAAAAGTTGTAATCGCCTCTAAAGAACAACTTGTTACGTTGAAAGAGAGAGGAGCAGAACACTGGAGTAAAATCACCTGATAGCTTTCCATGCTGATCTAGAAAATTGAAGAAAAGGAAATTAATTTTTAAAAAGAGGGGGGGGGGGGGGGGGGGGGGGGGGGGGCGTAAGCGCGCGCATGAACCCGTGCCTGTCCATGTATATCGATTTCTGACAAACTCTTTTACAGAACGTTACTAGTACGTACAAAAAAGAGCGTCCATCAGATCGTCCACAACATCTATCAGGCAACACTTCACTATCTGTAGCTAACCTGATATGTCAACTCAGACATCAAAATCACCTTACAACATAGTCAGACACCATCAACTTCCCCCCATGGAGTTCACCCGACCTCACCTAGCACTATTACCATTCAGCCTCATCAGTTAGCATCATGTATCAATATAACTAATTGGTGTGGCCCTATCGGAACATTCTTCCACACCTTCCATATATCTTACGTCATTTATCACATTGCTCCCCATGTCATCAATCTGCTTCATCCGCCAGCGTCAACAATACACATCATCCTCACCCCATCAGAATCATCCATCCTGCATATCTCATCCAAGTCATCCATATATACCTTCCATCGACGTCAGCCTTTTCTTTTTTTTTTTTTTTTGCTGTCCCAACTTCCGCGCCACCTCAGAGGCAGTGCACCCACGCCGCTCATTCCGACACCCCGTCCACAGCCACAGCCCGGTCAGTCCCACCGCAGCCCCGGCACCGGCAATCCACAGGGAGCAGTCAATGTCAAGTCGACAAGAGGCAACCCACCGGAGGAGACACTGCACTGCTGCCGAGTCACTTCGGTGGTGTTCAGTGGCGCCTGTTCTGATCTAACATACGCAGGACACCACCTACTAAGCCCCCTACTGACGACAATAATTGCTTAGTCGCGGAGCCGGCATAAGTGTCAACCTCGGGTGATGTCAGTGGAGGAAGGACTAGCGCACAGCCCAAACACACTCACAGCTTGCTTACAATCTCATTCATATATCATGCATTCGTCACATCAAACCACTAGTAAAGTCTATAACTTTACTACACATGATCATAGAACGAAACATCAATGCATATGGAATCAAACAAAATAAAACATTCTCTCTTTCCTTGAACTTCACAAAATCATTTATCTAAAACATCATTAACTAACCCGGGTATAAATAGATTTCTACTTTACCTGGCCAGGTGATCTTAACTATTCACGAATCACTGTCTTTTTCTTTTCCTTTTCTTTTCTTTTCACTGTCACTTTCACAACACGACACAACTGCTGGCATTGGTATTGGTCTGCTGGCGCCTGGTCAGGTTAGACTGCTGGCACTGGCGTTGGTCTGTGGTTCTGCTTGACGAAGTGACGCTGCCAGGTATGAGGTCGAACCCCGGTTAAGATGGAACAGTGACTATCAACATCGATCTGTTCTCCTTTCTTCCTTCCTGCATTAACGCATTGCACTCTCTCTCTCTCTTCTAGTCTGCCCTATCAAATGGACATGGTTGCTTTTCTTTCCTTTCTTTTCTTTCTTTTCCTCTTCATTAGTTAGCAACTCTCTCTCTCCACATCTCCCCTTAGTCCTTCCTCTGCAGACTATCTCATGCTAATCTCTCAACTTGGTTCTCTTCTCTCCTCCCCTCATCTCTCTGCTTCTCTCTCAAGCAGACCTACACCCAGAACCTCTTCCTCTCTCTCTCTCTGTCTGTTCGTTCTCCCCCTCTCTCTCACTCACACATTACTTTATTCCCTACCTACGTGTCCAAGGGTGAGTACCATTGGTCAGTATTTTTACTGCTCGTACCCGAAGTTATCTCCCTCTAATTCCATTGGATATTCAAATCATGACAGTCACGCCTACACGCCTTACTCTCTGTGGTGGTCAATTGGTCATTTAATTGATTAGCTTGATTTCACCCCCACCACTTACTACCTTCTCCCTCTCCCTTTCCGGCGTCGTCGTAAATTGGCTAGATGAGTCTGGGTAGGCGCCGAGACGTCGGTTGACCAGACATCGAGACCTGTCGGTCAGCTACTCAGACTGTCTGCTGTCTCCTCGCTGTGCTTAATTGACTGGATGAGACGCATGGAGCCGTCTTCGTGGCGCCCAGAATATTTGAGTTAGGGCTTATGTCCAACCAACTCGGCTGGCGACGGACCACGACTTTGCTTGTGTTTATTTTTGACCGTGACAATTTCCCCCTTGCAAAAGACTATGCACCGCATTGTCTCAAAACAACAGTACAAAAAAAAACAACAACCGAATTTGCTGACACACAGCTACACGTGCAAAGTTTGAAAAGTACTTTACAACAAACGGTTTATAAATTATAAAATATATCATTAGTGAATACCACTCCAATGAGTTATCATTGACATGCGCTCTTGCGTTATTTCGACTCATTTTATAACAACCTCTGTGCGCACTTATGCAATTCCCCTACCTGCGGATTTGCCACGTCTTCTCTTCACAATTCCTATGAAAAGCACAATATAGTATGATCACGATCCATGACACTTCACTGAGGAATCTCCATCCTCACTTATTGCAAATAATGCATCACTACACAAGCGACTGTATGCTCCAAGCATAACTACATTCACATGAACAAGTCTCACAAAGAAAATATGAACAAGTCTCACACAAAAAAAATATGAACCATAGCCAACTGGGAATGAACCCATATCCAATCAACATAACTGTAATCAACACATGTTATCAACAAAGCACCCGGATATGACTGACTTCCTCTGAGTTGCAGCTTGCTAGACTACGCGACTTAAATAGTCAGCTCCGACATTCTGTCGACCTGGAATGTACTGCACTCGGTACCTGTAGGGCTGCAGTGCCATTGCCCAACGCAGAACCCTGCTGTTTTTCAGCTGTGCCTCCTGCAGGAATTTGAGTGGTTGATGATCTGTCTCTATCACGAACTCTTTCCCATACAAGTATTTGTGGAACTTTGCACGGCCCACACGACAGCTAAACACTCCTTCTCTACAGTTGCGTACCCTTCTTCACACTTTGTCAACTTCCTGCTAGCATACCTCTCAGGGAACTCGACCCTTCATGCTCCTGCAACAATACTGCACCTATCCCACCACCTGATGCATCTGTCCGCAACAAAAATGGTTTAGAAATAGGTAGCTTAAGGGGGAAAGGGAACCTAGCTTTTCCAAACCGTCTGCAGTGCTTGCTCTCAGGTTGACCATTTCGCCCACGGGCGGGTTTCCCCGCTTACCAAATCACTGAGGGGCCCTCTTTTGTTTTGCGGGAAAAATTTGGGAACAAACCCCCTATAAAACCCAAAAAACCCTTTGCAGACTCCTGATTCTGTTTTGGTTTTTTGGGTCCCCCTGAATTCCCCTCTTCTCCCTTTTCCCCCTTTTTCCTGGTGTTGTTCGCCTCAAAAACCCCAAAACCCTGGGAAACCCCAGGTTTGGGAAAAACCAAACCTGGCACTTTTTTGGGTCGGCTGTGAGATTGGTTTGTCTAAACCCTCTCAAAAAACTTTTTTCCCTAGCGCCTCTTTTATGCCCCTCCCTGTTCGGATGCTATCAGAATGTCATCCTTTAAAATTTACAACGCCCCCCCAAATCCCTCAAAAACTTTTCACCCTCCGAGAAAAGGGAGAAGGTGCGTTGACCACCCCAAAAGGGGTACTCCCCACTGGTAAAAAGCCCCTAGGATGGGAATGTGTGACATTTTGAGTCCTCCCAACAAATTTCCAAAACCCCTTGTTTCAAAATCTATCCTGGTGAAATAGGGCTCTTGCTTTGGGGGACGGGGAAAAAAGGTTTTCCCCCATTTTGGGTTTATGCCCTCGCATGGGCCCTTGGGGCCCACTTTTTCAGACTTTTAATTTCAAACAGAATCGAGGGCCTCCCTGACGTTTTCCCCACAAAGACCCGGGGCACTTACAAAGTTTTGGATTTTTTAAATTTCACCCCAAGTTTCCAAACCATCTTTTCTACCCCCCCGATCACTTGCTTGGTGGCATATGGGATCGGGTAGGTTTTTCACATGTGGGGGTTTTTTTGCGTGTTAACCCCACCTCATGTCCTAGAGTTGTCCTGGGGGTTTTAAACAGTCGGGGACGCCCTTACTGTTCTAGGACCCCCCTAATTTCCCCTCCTGTCTCCTACTGTCTGGGCCCTTCATCAGTGGACACACCCCGTATGACTTTTCCCGGGAAACCAGGCAACAAAATCTCCCCTTCTTCTGCGGGGTTCCCCTTTTCCCTCCATCAATGAATGCGCTGCCCCTATGTGCTGGTCTCACGCTGAATATTTTTTGCGGAGCAAATTTGCAGGGAAAAATTTTTTTTTTTTTTTGGTTTTTCCCATTCACATCGATTCGGTGTCCGGATCTACCTTTTCAATGAGGGTGAATGGCCCTTCCCAAATGCATCTAAAAAAAAAAGGTTGTGATCCGGGGGAAACAGTAACAGGGATTTGATCCCCCCACCTGAGGAATTGCTTCCTCCCCTTTTCCCTGTCATATTGTTCTTCTGAACGCCCCTAGCCTCCCCCAAATTTCCCCCTTTGCAAACCTTACATTCTCCTCTGGGCCATTGCGTAGGTCCCCCCACAAAAATGATAAGGGGTTTTTTGCCCTCTTTGATCCTGTTTCCGGCCCACAGCTCTTTGAAAATGCGCACGGGTCCCCAAATTTCCCCGCCCAAAACAGCACCAAAATGGGGGAAAACCCTGTGTTTTCCTGGGGGGTTTCCCTGTGGGCAAACGCCCCCGCGGGAATGTAGCGGCCCCCAATTTGCGGGCCTTTTTCCTCACAGAGCTTCTTTAAATCCCCCCCAGCACACCATTGAATCTCTCCACCAAGCCATTTCATTTGGGGGGGTGGGGATGGGGTAGTGAGAAGCGGGGGTGATCCCTAGCAAACTGGTTTACCTCCTTTTATCCCCGCCGAGGTGAACTGTGACCCCCTGTCACTGGAAAATTTTTGGGGCCCCACCCGCGAAAAAAATGTTACCAGCCCTTCCCGGCCCGTTCGTATCTAAACCCTTTTAATGCGAAAATGTTTGGGGGATCGGGGCGCGGAGTACGACGTCAAAAAAAATACCTTTCCCACCTTTTGGGGCAGGGGCCGATTGGGGGCCCCCCAGATCAACAGGCCCCCCCTCCCGAATGGTGTGTCAATTAAAGGGGGGGTTTAAGAGGGGCCTTCCCCTTCACCCCCCTTGTGGGGATCTTTTACACACCTCACAAAACTGCAGAAAAAGTTTTAAAGTCTTTTATTGGTCCTGGGGCCCAAAGAAAAATCAACCCAAAAATTTGGGCAGCTGTTTTGCTGGTTTCCGAGATGACCCGCCCTGAGCGACTCGTGACCCACTGACATGACATGTCACGAAAACCCGCTGGGACCCCTAACTGGTGGTCCCCTTACCCGCTTCCCCCCTTTGGGGAACATGGTACAACACCGCCTTTTCCCAAAAAAATTTTTGTCTCACCCCCTTTAAACCCCTGGTTTCCCCCCACCCCTTTTCCAAAATCCCAAGACTTCACGATGAAGGGTCTTTTCCCTGCCCCCCGCCCTAAAATCATCAGGCACACACTATTTCCCCCACTTCCCTTGGGTGGAAAGGGCTAACGGTTTTTCCCCTTTTTCCCCCTCTTGCTCCTTTTTTTGAACTGGGTGCCCCTTAGCAGTCCCAAAAAACTCAGGGTCCCCCGGATCCCCCTTTCCCTGGAATTTTTCCGGATCAAATCATGAAGGGGGTTTTTCCATCACCAACGCAGACAACTCGCCTGGAAGTAAGGGGTAGAAATTCTTTTAGCAACTGGGAAACTCCCTCCAGGCCATCGTTAGAGTACAGGTCTGGGTTTGCCCCGTCAAATCCCCTTTCTCGCCAGCGTTGTTGTAAACCCCGGGATGAAAAAACCATTTTCTCGTAACAAATTTTCCTCTGCTTTGGGCCCAAACCACCCCTTTTTCCCCCCTGGGAACGAACCACTTTAGCCCCAGTGCCCTCATCCCGACACTGAGCTGTCCAGTGCTAGCCCGAGGCTGCACTCCACCCCCTTCAGATGAAAACCCCCTTTTGGGTTTTCCCCTGAAAGGTTGGGGGGGTTTTCCCTTTACCGGGCCCTTATCCACCCCTTGCAAGGCTGCTGCCCTTTTGGAACCTCATGCGACCAAACCCTCGCCCATGGGCCCTTTTGTGACAAATGAAAACACCAAGTCCCCTTTTCCCTTCCCTTTTGCCCCCCCCTGGTTTTGCAGACTTTTCAGAAAATCCCCTGGGCTCCTTGCACTCTTCTCACCCGTGCCCAGCCCCCTTTTTTTTCCTGAACCCCCAGTGCCCCGAAAAGTGGCCTCTCAAAAACACCTCTGCGAACCAACAACTCCCTGCCCGTCTTGGGTCTCTCTTTCAAATTTTAGGGTTTTCCGGGCCGCAACCTGACAAAATCTGTTCCCTTTATAACTAGCTCTTTCCCAATTTAGCGAACTCCTTCATACCACTCAACCCTAACCCTTTCTCAAAAAAGTGATTTTAAACGTTTTCACCAAATGAGGTACGTTTTACCTGCCTTTTTAAATTTTGCGAACGGGAAAATTTTTTCCCGAAACCCCCCTCTGTGAGGGCAAATCCTTTCATCAACGATTCCTTCACGGCGCCGAAACCCCGACTGTTGTTCTGCTGGTAACGCAGTGAAAAGTTTTAATCCTTTTCCCTCAGTAACGTGACAAAAAGACCTTTCCCCCCTCTTTTGAAGGCCAACCCCGACGGGGCCCCAAAAAGTTTTTTGGGAAAAGATGTGTATGCATCAATCGGGAAACGGGTTTCCCTTTAGAGGAAAAATTTGGGCAACTTTGGTCGGGGGGGCCCTAAATGCGCACCCGGTCACTGGAAACGAATTTCCCCCCCTCGGTGGTTCCCCTTTTTTATTTCACTTTCTCCAACTCTAATTTTAACCTTTAATCCTTTTTCCTTTTTCCCGCTTCATTTTTTTCTGTTTTCCCGCGTTTCCCTAGCCGATTTCATTACCCGGGAAACCTTTTAACTTTTTGTTTCCTGCGCTTCCCTTTGTTTTTTCTGTTTTTCCCGCTTCTTCTTCTGTTTTTCGCTTCCTACGCGAAACGTTTTTTTTCCGCGCGTTTTTTCCCTTTCCATCTTTTGGGTTTTTAACGAACGCTCGCAGCTCCCCTTTTCCCCAAAAACCCAAATCACGAGCGACACTCCCAAATTGTTCAATAGGGGTGTTCTTTTCCCTTTCCCCCATTATTTCTTTTCCCCTTTTTTTTTTTTCTTTTTTAACAAGATTTTATAAAATACACAGCCCCAAAAGGTGGTTTTCCCACACGAGTGACGTAATAGCAAAACCCCTATGAATGACAATTAGCTTGGACAAGTAGTTTTTTTTTTATAAGCCCCCGCCCTGACCCAATTGAGAGCGTTTGGGTTAATCTGTGCGAAATAAGTATTTGGGGGCTAAATTCCAACCTAGTATTAACTACTTGGAAGCAATGCCAAGCCTGTATTAACTATTTGGAAACTTTAAGAGCAACCCCTTGTCTTAGGATTACAATACTTAAATCCCCCCCCGCTTCCTTGAAAGTTAAACAATTATAAAAAGGGGCCAGAATTCCTGGCAGGTCGCAAAAAATTTGTAAACCCTGGGGTGTGTCAGGGGGAGGAAGCGCACCCCCAACACACCACATTGTTCAACTCATTCATTATCTGCTTCTCCATAAAACCCAAAGTAAATCTATACTTTCCACATGATCTGCGAAACATAAATGCTATGGAATCAAACAAAATAAAAAAATTCTTCTTTCCTTGAAATTTAAAAAAAATCATTTATCTAAAACACATTAACTAACCCCCGGGTAAAAATAGTTTTCTACTTTACCTGGGCCGGTGATCTTAACTATTCCGAATCATGTCTTTTTCTTTCTTTTCTTTTCTTTTCATTCCTTTCACAAAACGACACAACTTGGATTGGTATTGGTTGGGGCCTGGTAGGAGACGCGGCACTGGGGTTGCTTGGTTTGTTGACGAAGTGACCTGCGGTATAGGTCGAATCCGGTTTGATGGAACAGGATTTCAAAATCGATCTGTTTCCTTTTCCTTTCCCGCATTAACGCAGCACTTCTCTTCTCTTCTGTTGCCCCTCAAATGGGCATGGTTTTCTTTTCTTCCCTTTTTTTTTCTTTTTTTTCCTCTTCATTTGTTGCAACTCTCTCTTCCCCATCTCCCTTAGTCCTTTCCTCTGCAGATTTCGCTAATCTCCAATTGGTTCTCTTTCTCCTCCCCCCATCTCCTGCTTCTCTCTCAACAGACCTACACCAGAACCCCTTTCCTTCTCTCTCTCTGTCTGTTGTTCTCCCCCCCTTCTCCTCACCATCTTTTCCCACCTACTGTCCAAGGGGGAGTACCATTTGGGCAGTATTTTACCCCCTCGTACCCCAAGTTTTCCCCAATTCCCTTGGATATTCAAATCGACGTCACGATCCCCTTTTTCCCCGTGGGTAATTGGGTTTTTTTTGTTTAGCTTTATTTCCCCCCCAAAATACTACCTTTTCCCCCTCCCTTTCCCGGCGGTGTAATGGCTAATGGTTGGGTAGGCGCCCGGGCATCGGTTTTTACCCGACATCGAGACCTGCGGTCAGATCAGACTGTCTGCTGTCTCCTCCTGTGTTTTTTGACTGGGTGAACGCTGGAGCCGTCTTTGTGGGGCCCAAATTTTTGAGTTGGGGTTTGCCCCAACCAAATCGGGTGGCGACGGACCCCGACTTTGCTTGTGTTTATTTTTGACCGTGACAATAAGTCAGCTCTCCCTTCAGAGGGCGCCAACACGTCTGTCCAACGACAGCCCCCATGGACTCGCCGATACCGGTGACCCCGACGGAACCAAACCAAGGCCACAGACGTGGAGAGGACATCGAAATTGAGGTCACCATGAGAGCAGGGCATGAAGGACCACAGAATTTGAGACTTTTTCTTATGCTGATCGATGAGAGTGAGGATGATTAAGATGATGCAACGGATTTCCATTTCGGTCTGAGACTACATGACAGGGCTGTACTCTACGCTTCCTTTCATAATATATCCCGGCGTCAACCAGGCCCGAGAGATACAGGCACCTGCAGTGTTGGTCATGAAATTTGAGCAACACTCTCAGAAACGCATCCATTAAGTGGATGAAACTCGACTGTGTGTTCCTAGTATTCCCAGCTGAGTCCGCAGCAAACTCAACTCTGGGTAGCAGCCGGTCGGGGCAGAAAAACCCACATGACTCTGATGGGATTCGAACCCACGACCTCCCAGCCGGGAGTCCGCGACGTTAAGCACTTCGCCACGGCGGCTGGTTCGTCGTCAGCCATTGAGTGCTCATGTAAATGAAGCTGAGCTCCCTCATCAGCATTGGCTATAAACATCATCTGACCACAAACATCATCTGACCACAAACATCGTTCAACAACATTATCCATGGATATCATTTATGAACAGTAATCATCTGCGTCACCCATTATCATATGTTGCAAACATAACCAACACCCAGCCAGATTGACATTATTTCTAATTCTATCCATCGATATCATTCTTCCACATCTCCTGTCAACTTTGATCCATCAGCATCATCCATCACCATCAGGGATTGTTGTTCAGCAGCATTAGACTCCTACTGACAAACACAAGAGAGAGAGAGAGAGAGAGAGAGAGGAGAGAGAGAGAGAGAGAGTTTACATTATCTTCTGACCGAATAGTTTACCTTTCGTGGACCCTTCACTGTTACATACAAAAAAGGCAGGGGGGGAGGGAGGGGGAAGCCGGGGGCGGGGGCAGGAGTACTGAGGCAGGAAGGGCAGAAGAGCACGAAGCGGAGGAGGACACTGGAAATTCCGTATCAGTTTCCTTTTTATTATTTTTTTTTCTTTCTTGAAGAGATGTGTATTTCTGTGTTTGTGTGTACGCGCGCGTGCGTAATCTCTATTTATATTGCATTTGTCATTATAGTCCTAGGTTCATAATTACGTCTGTCTAACATCTCTTGATGGTGGCGGAAAACGACCAACGTTACAAGAGAGAAAAAAGAGGGGTGGGGGGGGGGGGGGGGGGGGGGGGGAGGGAACAAGGAAAGATGAGTATGTAAATTCACCGCACATCCAGTAGTGAATTTGTATTATCATCTATTAAGTGAAACTAAGCCCAATGGCAAAACAGAAACACTGTTGCACAAGAGCACCTTAGAAGGGATTTGTTGTACACGTTTGAACTCGTGAGCTTCTATGTGTGGGTCTGTATGGCAAGGGAAAGAAAAAGGAGGAGAGGGAGAGAGCCGGGGGAGTGAGGTTGGGGGAGACAGAGAAAGAGAGAGAGGGGAAGAAGAGAGAGAGAGAGAGAGAGAGAGGAGAGAGAGAGAGAGAGAGAGAGAGGGGGGGGGGGGGAGGGGAGGAGGAGGGATGCGCGGAAGTAAATGGATAAAGAAAGAGAAGACGAGGGAAAGGATTACTAAATTCATGTACTGAAAAATAAACAGACAATAAGTATGTGCCCCTCCACACTTCACACGCACGCACGCGCACACACACACACACACACACACACACACACACACACACAACACACACACACATGTACACACATACACAACACACACACACACACACACACACACACACACACACACACATGCACACACACACACACACACACACACACACACACACAACACACACACACACACACACACAATACTCTCTCTCTCCTCTCTCTCTCTCTCTCTCTCTCGCTCTCTCGCTCGCTCTCTCTCTCTCTCTCTCTCTCTCACACACACACACACACACACACACACACACACACACACACACACACACACACACACACACACACACTCGCGACATCCAAAAAAGAATCTGTTTATGATTATTTCAAATGCACTCACGCCATTTCTCTCCTGAAATAGGAATCAATGCCAATCTTTAAATCTATTTCCAGGGTCTTCTCCCTTTTTCAACTCTGTTCATATTTTTCCATTTGATGACCAAGTGGCCATCGTTGCAGGGTGCGTGCTAGCTTTGTTTCACCAGTATGGCCTGGGTCAAGCCCTCTGCTACAGTTATTCCGGTCAGTTTCGATTTCTCCGGGCACTCAACACCTCTCCTCTCTTCCTCCGTGAAAAAAAAAAAACACCCTAAAAACCGAAGGATGATGGGGCGCGGTCTCGCGCCTCCCGTGGACATCCTCCACGACCGGTGGGCTACCTCGACATCAGCTGCCGACACAAAGACGCCTTCGTCTTGACACAGTCCTCCGCTGTCTCCTCCTGCGCCTCTCTGACACCGTACACACGTACGTTCCACGAACGGCCGTGTTGTTCGTTGTCATTTAACTCGCTTCTAAGAGAGCCGGTTTCTTTGGAAATCTCGGCCAGTTGTGCTTTTAGTTCTGAAATTCTCCGCGCGAGTTTTTGGAAACCTCAGAGGAACGTTTGTCCCTTTCATTTTGTAGGTCCATAACAGTGCTCCCTGGTACTTCTATCCTGGTGGTCATCGAGGTTGTAAGTCTCTCCATCTGCTCTCTCAGCTGATGAACGTCTTCCTTTTTAGAGAGTTCCGTCAAAGCCGCTTTAATGTCACATAGGGTTTCTGTAGTAGTAGCAGTAGTAGTTGTAGAGACTGGCTTTTTGGCCTTAGGCCCATGCAGCCTATTTGTGTTCCCTCATTATCTTTCAATTTTGTTTAGGTCTGATTGCATGCCTATCTTATAAAATAACATTATGTTCAGTCTACACTAAAGAAAAAGTCTTTCAATTTAGAGTCTTCATCTAGGAGTTGTTTTTTTTAAGCTGTTGACATCTGGTGCAATTTGACAGCGCCTTCTATAAGTTTGCAATTCTGAAAGCAAAGCAAAACTTTCTTCTGTTAGTGTGGCAATGTCTGATAAAGAAAATCTTGCCTTCATTATTTTAAGTGCAATGAACATCTGAGAATTTGGAAAGATCATGCACATTAATATCATCATAATTACGGA
>CM031620.1:5923898-5930329 GCA_018398815.1 Conus ventricosus | reverse complement strand
TGGCCCTTTGCGTCGCTGGGCTAAACATACTACCTTACCTTACTTCCCCCCCTCTCTCTCTCTCTCCCTTCTCTCTCCCTCCTCCCCCCCTCTCTCTCTCCCCTCCCTCTCTCTCCCCTCTCTCTGCTCTCTCTCTCCTCCTCTTTCTCTCTCTCCCTCTCTCTCTGTCTCCCCCCCCCCCCCCCTGCCCCCGACATCTCAACGCAGTAAGAACCATGAGGAACGGCACCAGCCGGGAGCCATTACAGGCTTGGAAGGAAGCCCACGTGACTTACGCAACCAATCAACGGCGGCTCCCGCGCGAGGAAGGGGGCAGGGGGGGGGGGGGGGGGGGCAGGAAGCGACGTAGTCGTCTGTCTCTTCATCTCTCTGCCAACGGTCCTCAGGCCGGCCGGCCCGGGGTAAATCGGCCGTACAGGGCGCTGATTAAGGAGTCAATACCATAAATCAACATCACATGGGACCCCCCCCCCCCACACACACACACACACACACACACCCATCCATCTCCATCCTCCGACCATCCTACCAATCCTGCACCAGCCGTCTTTGCTGCCTCTCTCCCGTCTTCTCTCGTCTGACCGGCGTTCGCCAGGACGAAGTCTTCCCCCACCCCCACCCCCCACTTGACAATAAACCCACTGGATTAAAAAGAAAAAGAAAAAAAAAACGCAACTCCAGCGAAAAACCAGACGAAAGCTCATGTTCTTTGGTGTGTGAAGGAATAAGGGGAGAGGGGTGGGTAGGAGGGATGGGGGTGAAGTGTGGGTGGGTGTTGTATCAGTGATGTGCCAAGTGGAGTACAGCTCGTAAATATTGTTTAAAAGTCGTTCGTGGTGGAGTAAAAATCCGACAGCACAGGACGAGGAAGGCACACCTGATTAAATGAAGCTAATGAAGTGGTATTCTATAACCCTTCAGAGCTAGTAAGGTCAGGTAACGTTGCTTATTGCCCAGCCGACCACAAAGGGCCATGTCAGGGCTGTCACCACGTTAGAATCAACTCGCAAGTCATTCAATCACACAATTCTTTAAAATACATCTTCTAAAAAAAACATCCGAAATTTTGTTAAAAAATCTTTCCACTGTAAAATTTCAGATCCGATGAAAAATGTTAATCTCTTTCAAGGACTCAAAGATCGCGTCAGGCGGAACATCTCTGAACAAGGTTTTCATGGAATCTGCTGTAAAATGTTCGTGTCTCACATCATGCAAGTCCCAACACTCTAAAAGAACATGTTTCATTGTGAGTGGCGCATGACATGGAATGCACCATGGAGCTTCTTCACTCTTTAAAAGGTAGGAATGAGTAAAATACGAATGGCCGGTGTGCAGCCGGCATAGAACCGTTTCTTCTTTGCGACCACCAGACGTAGATGAGAGGAACTCCTTTAGGTTTGGACGGATCTGAAAGAGTTTGTTATCCGTCTGTGTATTCCAAACCTCCTGCCAGAGTTGTGGGGAGCGTTATTGCATGATCCTAACATAGGCATACAAAATGGCGTTGAATAATCCTATACAGCCGTAGAAAATGG
This sequence comes from Conus ventricosus, assembly GCA_018398815.1. Taxonomy (NCBI): domain Eukaryota; kingdom Metazoa; phylum Mollusca; class Gastropoda; order Neogastropoda; family Conidae; genus Conus; species Conus ventricosus. The sequence goes on along the minus strand of CM031620.1, from coordinate 5,928,794 downwards.
CGTGACGTGGACCTATAGACCCGTATAACATGACATCATATGATCCAGCAGAGTCGTACGAAATGGTACAGTGTGATTCTGTACAGCCCTTTAAATTCTCCACAGGTGCAGAAACTGGCAATTGTACAATCCCCTGAGAGGAAAGTGTGATCCCACCAAGCTGCACACACTGGCATGATTATGATGCCACCAAGTACAGGGTGGCGTTGTACGATCCCTCAAAACTGCACCAAAATGACACTGCAGGGACATACAGAGCTGTATAAAATACCACTGTACGAGTCCACAGGGCTGTATACAGAGGCACTGTGGGGATCCCACAGCGCTGTACCAAATGGCACGGTATACTCCTACAGTGCCGTCGTCAGTGGTAACATACTAACCCTCCTTAGAGTTGTATGCACGGACGCTGTCTCGGCGCTGTACACAGTTCCAGCCCAGCTGTGTCCAACGACCCTTGTCCAGTCCTACGGCTCTCAGCGCCATCTTCTGGCTGGTTGCCGCATTACCGATCAGCAAACCGCATGAGGAGATCACAGGTTCCATCGAAAAGTGTCATCACATCACCATCCACCGCACCACAGCGTCCATGCCCCGGGTGCCATGATGTTGAATTCCCCCCCCCCCCCCCCCCCCCATATCCTCGGCAATTCATCATCAACAGAGCCAATCATGCACGGACAGCACAGCGGACTATAGTGTCTGTTCTGGTCTGTAGTGGCTCCCTGTCCTGGTTTGTAGTGGGCTCCCTGTCCTTAGCGACAGCACAGCAGACTATAGCGTCTGTCCTGGTCTGTAGTGGGCTCCTTGTCCTAGTTTGTAGTGGGCTCCCTGTCCTTAGCGGACAGCACAGCAGACTATAGCGTCTGTCCTGGTCTGTAGTGGGCTCCCTGTCCTGGTTTGTAGTGGGCTCCCTGTCCTTAGCGGACAGCACAGCAGACTATAGCGTTTGTCCTGGTCTGTAGTGGGCTCCCTGTCCTTAGCGACTATAGCGTCTGTCCTGGTCTGTAGTGGGCTCCCTGTCCTGGTCTGTAGTGGGCTCCCTGTCCTTAGCGACAGCACAGCAGACTATAGCGTCTGTCCTGGTCTGTAGTGGCTCCCTGTCCTTAGCGACTATAGCGTCTGTCCTGGTCTGTAGTGGGCTCCCTGTCCTGGTCTGTAGTGGGCTCCCTGTCCTTAGCGGACAGCACAGCAGACTATAGCGTCTGTCCTGGTCTGTAGTGGGCTCCCGGTCCTTAGCGGACAGCACAGCAGACATAGCGTCTGTCCTGGTCTGTAGTGGCTCCCTGTCCTTAGCGGACAGCACAGCGGACTATAGTGTCTGTCCTGGTCTGTAGTGGGCTCCCTGTCCTGGTTGTAGTGGGCTCCCTGTCCTTAGCGACAGCACAGCAGACTATAGCGTCTGTCCTGGTCTGTAGTGGGCTCCCTGTCCTTAGCGGACTATAGCGTCTGTCCTGGTCTGTAGTGGGCTCCCTGTCCTGGTCTGTAGTGGGCTCCCTGTCCTTAGCGGACAGCACAGCGGACTATAGCGTCTGTCCTGGTCTGTAGTGGGCTCCCTGTCCTTAGCGGACAGCACAGCAGACTATAGCGTCTGTCCTGGTCTGTAGTGGCTCCCTGTCCTGGTTTGTAGTGGGCTCCCTGTCCTTAGCGGACAGCACAGCAGACTATAGCGTCTGTCCTGGTCTGTAGTGGGCTCCCTGTCCTTAGCGGACTATAGCGTCTGTCCTGGTCTGTAGTGGGCTCCCTGTCCTGGTCTGTATGGGCTCCCTGTCCTTACGGACAGCACAGCAGACTATAGCGTCTGTCCTGGTCTGTAGTGGGCTCCCTGTCCTTAGCGGACAGCACAGCAGACTATAGCGTCTGTCCTGGTCTGTAGTGGGCTCCCTGTCATTAGCGGACAGCACAGCAGACTATAGCGTCTGTCCTGGTCTGTATGGGGCTCCCTGTCCTGGTTTGTAAGTGGGCTCCCTCTCCTTAGCGGACAGCACAGCAGACTATAGCGTGTGTCCTGGTCTGTAGTGGGCTCCCTGTCCTTAGCGGACTATAGCGTCTGTCCTGGTCTGTAGTGGGCTCCCTGTCCTGGTCTGTAGTGGGCTCCCTGTCCTTAGCGGACAGCACAGCAGACTATAGCGTCCTGTCCTGGTCTGTAGTGGCTCCCGTCCTTAGCGGACAGCACAGCGGACTATAGCGTCTGTCCTGGTCTGTATTGGCTCCCTGTCCTTCGCGGACAGCACAGCGGACTAAGCGTCTGTCCTGGTCTGTAGTGGGCTCCCTGTCCTGGTTTGTAGTGGGCTCCCTGTCCTTAGCGGACAGCACAGCAGACTATAGCGTCTGTCCTGGTCTGTAGTGGGCTCCCTGTCCTTAGCGACTATAGCGTCTGTCCTGGTCTGTAGTGGGCTCCCTGTCCTGGTCTGTAGTGGGCTCCCTGTCCTGGTCTGTAGTGGCTCCCTGTCCTTAGCGGACAGCACAGCGGACTATAGCGTCTGTGCTGGTCTGTAGTGGCTCCCTGTCCTTAGCGGACAGCACAGCAGACTATAGCGTCTGTCCATGGTCTGTAGTGGGCTTCCTGTCCTGGTTTGTAGTGGGCTGATCCCTGTCCTTAGCGGACAGCACAGCAGACTATAGCGTCTGTCCTGGTCTGTAGTGGGCTCCCTGTCCTTAGCGGACTATAGCGTCTGTCCTGGTCTGTAGTGGGCTCCCTGTCCTGGTCTGTAGTGGGCTCCCTGTCCTTAACGGACAGCACAGCGGACTATAGCGTCTGTCCTGGTCTGTAGTGGGCTCCCTGTCCTTAGCGGACTATAGCGCTGTTCTGGTCTGTAGTGGCTCGCTGTCCTTAGCGGACTATAGCGTCCTGTCCTGGTCTGTAGTGGGCTCCCTGTCCTTAGCGGACAGCACAGCGGACTATAGCGTCTGTCCTGGTCTGTAGTGGGCTCCCTGTCCTTAGCGACAGCACAGCAGACTATAGCGTCTGTCCTGGTCTGTAGTGGGCTCCCTGTCCTGGTCTGTAGTGGGCTCCCTGTCCTTAGCGGACAGCACAGCGGACTATAGCGTCTGTCCTGGTCTGTAGTGGGCTCCCTGTCCTGGTCTGTAGTGGGCTCCCTGTCCTTAGCGGACAGTACAGCGGCTATAGCGTCTGTCCTGGTCTGTATGGGCTCCCTGTCCTGGTCTGTAGTGGGCTCCCTGTCCTTAGCGGACAGCACATCAGACTATAGCGTCTGTCCTGGTCTGTAGTGGGCTCCCTGTCCTGGTCTGTAGTGAGCTCCCGTCCTTAGCGGACAGCACAGCGGACTATAGCGTCTGTCCTGATCTGTGGTGGGCTCCCTGTCCTGGTCTGTAGAGGCTCCCTGTCCTTAGCGGACAGTACAGCGGACTATAGTGTCTGTCCTGGTCTGTAGTGGGCTCCCTGTCCTGGTCTGTAGTGGGCTCCCTGTCCTTAGCGGATAGCAACAGCGGCTATGGCATCTGTCCTGGTCTGTATGGGCTCGCTGTCCTTAGCGGACTATAGCGTCTGTCCTGGTCTGTAGTGGGCTCCCTGTCCTTAGCGACAGCACAGCGGAATGTAGCGTCTGTCCTGGTCTGTAGTGGGCTCCCTGTCCTGGTCTGTAGTGGGCTCCCTGTCCTTACGGACAGCACAGCGGACTATAGCATCTGTCCTGATCTGTAGTGGGCTCCCTCCCTGGTCTGTAGAGGGCTCCCTGTCCTTAGCGGACAGTACAGCGGACTATAGTGTCTGTCCTGGTCTGTATGGGCTCCCTGTCCTGGTCTGTAGTGGGCTCCCTGTCCTTAGCGATAGCACAGCGGGCTATGGCATCTGTCCTGGTCTGTATAGTGGCTCGCTGTCCTTAGCGGACTATAGCGTCTGTCCTGGTCTGTAGTGGGCTCCCTGTCCTTAGCGGACAGCACAGCGGACTGTAGCGTCTGTCCTGGTCTGTAGTGGCTCCCTGTCCTTAGCGGACAGCACAGCGGACTGTAACGTCTGTCCTGGTCTGTAGTGGGTTCCCTGTCCTTAGCGACTATAGCGTCTGTCCTGGTCTGTAGTGGGCTCCCTGTCCTTAGCGGACTGTACGTCTGTCCTGGTCTGTAGTGGCTCCCTGTCCTTAGCGGCTAAAGCGTCTGTCCTGGTCTGTAGTGGGGCTCCCTGTCCTTAGCGGACAGCACAGAGGACTATAGCGTCTGTCCTGGTCTGTAGTGGGCTCCTGTCCTTAGCGGACTATAGCGCTGTCCTGGTCTGTAGTGGGCTCCTGTCCTTAGCGGCTAAAGCCGGTGGAGTCCAAGGCGGATGGCCCGTACCACTTTGGGAGAATCGTTCGGAATCATTGGCCAGCGTGCTGTCTCTCTCTCTCTCTCTCTCTCTCTCCTCTCTCTCTCTCTCTGTCTCTCTCTCTCTGTCTCTCTCTCTGTCTGGTTCTCTCTCTCTCTCTCTCTGTCTCTCTCTCTCTGTCCTCTCTTGTCTCCTCCCCCCTCCCCCTTCTCTCTTTCATTCTCTCTCTTATTCTGTCCCTCTTTCATTCTCTCTCTCTGTCTCTGTCTCTGTCTGTCTGTCTCTCTCTCTCTCTCTCTCTCTCTCTCTCTCTCTCTCTCTCTCTCTCCTGTTAGACTAGTCCAAGGCTGGGAACTAGTCCTTCATTCTCTCTCTCTGTCTTTCATTCTCTCTCTCTCTCTCTCTCTCTCTCTCTCTCTCTCCTCTCTCTCTCTCTCTCTCTCTCTCTCTTTCATTCTCCCCCTCCCCCCCCCTCTCTCTCTCTCTCTGTTAGACTAGATCCAAGGCTGGGAACTAGGTCCTTCTTTCCCTCTCTCTCTCTCACTCTCTCCTCTCTCATCACTTCTCACTCTCTCACTCCCCTCCTCACTCTCTCTTCTCTCCTCTCTCTCTCTCCTTTCATTCTCCCCCCCCTC
>CM031620.1:5911398-5916398 GCA_018398815.1 Conus ventricosus | reverse complement strand
TAGACAGATACCAGGCCCCCACCAGCAGGCAGATGACAGAAGCAGACAGACAGGCAGCAGATGATAGGCAAGATAACAGATAGATAGACAGACGACAGACACAGAATGTCTTAAGGGCAGATCAAACGCATATGATTCCCCCCCCCCCCCCCCCCCCCCCCCCGACGCATCAAACATAGCAACGTTCTCTGCACTGACCGGAAACAGCCGACCGGAAGTGTTCTCTCCGACTCACGCACGGTGTCAACGTCAGCGTCGAGTGACGGACCAAAAGAACCCGGGATGACTGTGAGCTCAGGCCGCCGGCTGTTGTCACGCAGCAAAGCACAGCTGTACCCAAGCTGTCATTCTATTAGCGACTTGCTTCCCGACGCGCGATTGGTCGGCGTCGCCCGGCGATGCACGTTCCTGCCACCTTTCTTTCCTTCTAGCTTTGCTTCCCTGTCTATGTGTCGCTGACCGTGACGTATAACGTCCGTCGGACAGCGGCCCCCGCTGTCGGCCGAGCTGTAAAGCGGGCAGGAACGTGACGTTGACGGTCAGTCACGCGTGACTTGTCACCCTCTACCACAGCCAAAAAAAGAGGCTGATGTATCCGATTTCCGATTTAAACAAATTATTGATCAATGTCTTAAATGTTTTGTTGTTGTGGTTGTTGTTTGTTTTTTTGTTGTTTTTTCTTTGTTTGTTTGTTTTTCTTCCGAAGACATTAGCGCCGCCTCCCAAAACTGTGACCTGCTTTTATATTAGACCAACGGTTCCAGAGACAGTCTGTCAAAAATATACCCCTTCCACAAATGGACCAACAGTGGCAGAGTGATGGTTTGACTAACAAGACACCCTCTCCACAATCAGACCAACAGTGTCATAACCACAGTCTGTTAAAGAAGACACCCTCTCCACAATCAGACCAACAGTGTCATAAACCACAGTCTGTTAAAGAAGACACCCTCTCCACAATCACACCAACAGACCTACAGTCTGTTAAGGACGACAAACCCCCTCCACAATCAGACCAACGATACCATAGCTACAGTCTGTTAAAGAAGACACCTTCTCCACAATCAGACCAACATGCCATAGCCACAGTCTGTTAAAGAAATCACCTTCTCCACAATCACACTAACAGTGCCATAGCTACAGTCTGTTAAGGAAGACACCCTCTCCACAATCACACCAATAGACCTACAGTCTGTTAAGGAAGAGACCCTCTCCACAATCACACCCAATAGACCTACAGTCTGTTAAGGAAGAGATCCTCTCCACAATCACACCAATAGACCTACAGTCTGTAAAGGAAGAGACCCTCTCCACAATCACACCAATAGACCTACAGTCTGTTAAGGAAGAGACCCTCTCCATAATCAGAGTAACATTGCCATAGATACAGTCTGTTAAAGAAGACACCCTCTCCACAATCACACCAACAGACCTACAGTCTGTTAAAGAAGACACGCTCTCCACAATCACACCAACAGACCTACAGTCTGTTAAAGAAGACACCCTCTCCACAATCAGACCAACAATGCCATAGCTACAGTCTGTTAAAGAAGACACTCTCTCCACAATCAGACCAACAGACCTACAGTCTGTTAAAGAAGTCACCTTCTCCACAATCAGACCAACAATGCCATAGCTACAGTCTGTTAAAGAAGACACCCTCTCCACAATCAGACCAACAGACCTACAGTCTGTTAAAGAAGTCACCTTCTCCACAATCAGACCAACAATGCCATAGCTACAGTCTGTTAAAGAAGACACCCTCTCCACAATCAGACCAACAGACCTACAGTCTGTTAAAGAAGTCACCTTCTCCACAATCAGACCAACAATGCCATAGCTACAGCCTGTTAAAGAAGACACCCTCTCCACAATCAGACCAACAGACCTACAGTCTGTTAAAGAAGTCACCTTCTCCACAATCAGACCAACAATGCCATAGCTACAGTCTGTTAAAGAAGACACCCTCTCCACAATCAGACCAACAGACCTACAGTCTGTTAAAGAAGTCACCTTCTCCACAATCAGACCAACAATGCCATAGCTACAGTCAGTTAAAGAAGACACCGTCTCCACAATCAGACCAACAGACCTACAGTCTGTTAAAGAAGTCACCTTCTCCACAATCAGACCAACAATGCCATAGCTACAGTCTGTTAAAGAAGACACCCTCTCCACAATCAGACCTACAGTGCCATAGCAACAGTCTGTTAAAGAAGACACCCTCTACACAATCAGAGTAACATTGCCATAGCTACAGTGTGTTAAAGAAGACACCCTCTCCACAATCAGAGCAACATTGCCATAGCTACAGTCTGTTAAAGAAGACACCCTCTCCACAATCAGACCAACAGTGCCAGAGCATATTAAAGAAGACACCCTCTCAGACATGCTGTTGTTGGCAAAAGTGTGTGTGTGTGCCAAACTTCGAGAAGTCAACGAAGAAAGGTTTCCTTGGATCGTGTTTGAGGACGCATTTTCTGATGCAACAGGCAGTGTTTGTAGACCGTCGCAATACCATCACTCAGTGGCTGGAGGAAAAGAAGAATACCAATCTCTCCGTGGACCAATCATGGGATGTTACTATTTTTGGTGCTGTAAGGAAAACTAATGCCGGTACCTGATTGGCAAGATGTCCTTCCCGGTCTCAAACTCTTCTTCTTCTTCTTCTTCCTAAAATACTGGTTCACTCAAAAACGAGTAGGTCACCAGCGCGCATGTTAAAAAGTAAAATAAAATAACATAAAACATAAAACAGTGCGACTCAGACTGTTGGCCCCTGGAGCAAATTTGGCAACAAGGGGTCGCACTCGATATTCAAGAAGTTAAATGCAATGGCCAAATTCAGGCCCAGGTAATAGTAAAATATCTGGGGAAGTAAAAATAGAAAATTGTCAATATGCAGATCTCAAAACTGTCGAATCAATTTGTTTTTTAAATGAGATTGCATTTGTGGCAGTCTTGATGGCACCCGGCAGTGAGTTCCACAGCCGTACAGAACTGGGATAAAAAGAATGTAAGTGGCTGTCAATATTTGATGCAGGTATGGTATAACATTGACCGCCACTCCTGGTGCTACTTTTATTCAATACTAGTTGTTCCATTGGAATATCGATTACTTTAGCTCTGGCTTTGAAGAAGATGTTAAGTTTGGGGATGAAATTCCATTTCTCTCTTCTAAGGGTTTCCATTCTAATTTCCTCATTTCTTCCTAGTATTCCCCTTTCTTCTGATGTAGTTCCCTGTTACGAACCGTGCTGCTCTCTTCTGAATATTTTCGAGGTTATCAATGTCCTCTAGATGGTAAGGATCCCAAACTGAGCAACCATATTCCAGTACTGGTCTAACTAGTGTTTTGTAGCAGTCGTCTTTAACCTTTTGGGGGCAGTCATTGATATTCCTGTATAAAAAGCTAAGATGTTATTTGCTTTCTTACATACTAAATTGTAATGTTCTTTCCATTTGAGACGACATCTATAATCACGCCTAAATATTTTGCAGCATTAGTTTCTTTAAGAATAGAAATTATGGATAGAATAATCTGATCTAATTGGTTGAGCGTTTGTTACATATACGCAACACTTGGCACTTTTGGGGATGAAATTCCATTTTCCAAGTTCTTTCCCACTCTTGTAAAGCGTTTAGATCTTCTTGTAGAATGCGTGTATCATTCTTGCTTCTGATTGTTCTATATACTAAGCTGTCATCTGCAAAAAGCCTTATAGTAGTTCCAGGAGAGAGATTTCTACTTATGTCATTTATATAAATTAAGAAAAACAAGGGCCCCAGAACAGTTCCCTGTGGTACACCTGACAAGACTGGTTTACAATGGGATGACGACCCTTCCACAACAACTTTCTGCGTTCCTCCAACGAGAAATGATCCAGCCCATTTTAGCAAAGAACCGTCAATGCCAATGTGTTCTAATTTAAGCAGCAGGCCCTCATGGTCAACCTTATCAAAGGCTTTAGAAAAGTCTAATAAAATTGCATCTATTTGCTGTCTGTTGTTAAGACAGTTATTAAAATCATTGAGAGTTGTTATAAGTTGAGTCCTCACAACACCTTCGCTGTCTAAAACCATGCTGGGCATTATTTAAGAAGTCATATTTGTCAAGATGGTCCATTATGCTACTATATATTATGTGTTCAAGTAGTTTAGCTGATATGGATGTAAGAGATACAGGTCTATAGTTCTCTGCTTTTGTTTTGTCACCGTTTTTGAATAAGGGAACAATGCTCGCATCTCGCCACTCATCAGGGATTACTCCCTGGTCCAGTGAAGCTTGGTAAAGTAGTTGGTATACCTCACTCAATTCATTGGCCCCATAATTTTAAGAGCTTGCCAGGAACCATCGGGACCAGTAGCTTTGTTTTCATTGATGTTGGTCAGTAACTTAAATACTCCTGCTTTGTTTACTTTGATGTTTTGCATTTCAGGGAGTTTATCATCATCCTTTAGTCCAACGTTAATTAAAGGTTTGGGATTTGAGAAAACTGAACAAAACTGCTTGTTTAGTAAGTTTGCTTTCCCCTTCAGGGTCCTGTATTAGGTTATTCTGGTTGTTTCTCAGGTCTGGAATCCCAATGTTGTCCTGTCTCTTACTCCTTATGTAAGACCATAATTTCTTGTTTTGATGATCACCTTCTAAATCATCGAATTAACATAATTGGAGTGAGCAAGCCTACATTCCTCTGACACCTTCTCTTAATATGTTTATACTTAACCAGTAATCTTCTGAATAGGATGTAGTTTCAATTTCTTAAAGAAACGATGTTTCCTTCTCAACAAACGTTTAGTTTTTGTAGTAATCCATGGCTGGTGGTTCTTGCTTGAAGTTATTTTAGTAAGTTGTTGTCATCCATAATAAATTCCAAGTTAGTTTTTATACACTTCCAAAGGTCACTGACATTATCTTTAACACTATGGGACCTCAAAAAAAAGACGACTGAAATCGTGAGTATCCAAAAGGGTTGAAAGTTGCTCTCTAAGAGAATTAT
>CM031620.1:5905986-5911298 GCA_018398815.1 Conus ventricosus | reverse complement strand
CCAAGTAATTATGACCAAAAACAAATCCCAAATTTACTTTCCGATAGTTGAAAATCTATACATTTAATCATTTAACCTTAACAAACAACAATTCACAAAAAATGTTTAAATCATAAGTCCACACACACACACAAAATTTATATAAGACAATACAAGGGGAGAGAAAAAGAAACCTACAGAATGCAAGTATTATTCTGTATCGATTACAAAACACACAAAACAATTTACACGACAACATACAAAACAAACTACACTATCACATGTACAAAATACCCTACACTATAAAGGGGTGGTATTCACACATAAACTTAAACATATAAAAGTATTAAAGAAGAAAGACACAATCAAACAGGGAGCCAAGAGAGATAGACAGTAACAAAGGAAGGAAAATGAACTAACCCTTGACACTACAGAAAACTATCTATTTACACAGTAGTGTCCCCGTAAACTGGAGACGGGAGTAAATTACAACATAAAAATATACATGGACTTTTGAAATGAAACTACGTGTGAAAAATTTTATACTTTATTTTACTAAAACAAAGCCTAACCCTGGGGATTCGGGGTCACCACTGTCAAGCACAGACGAGACAGAAATAAAAATCTCACATCACACACAATCTTACTCCATACGCGTTCTTACCCAGGGATATAACACTTAGACTTTTTATAAAATACCACCCCTTCTTTATTAAATTATTTGAAAATGTCTACACTCAGAACTCCGGGTGTAGAGCAGAAAGAAAGGGGGGAAAGTTTTAAAAGGTTTTTCACTCAGCTTACGTCACTGATTCTCCAAAGTCCTTCCTCGTCGCCTCTCTCCCCTGAAGTTCACCAGGACGACGTCAACGACCCCAACCTGGGTCTGGCTCCACGACTAGCCAAACGTAGCCGGAACCTTCCTTCTGTAAGTCTTCACGACCGGTGCAGCCTCAAACGCCTACGGCAGGGAGCTCCTCCAGCTTCTTCTCTCCCGTAGCGGAGCATGCCATCTGTACGTCGTCACAACCGGTGCAGCCTCAACGTCTACGGCAGGGAGCTCCTCCAGCTTCTTCACTCCCGTAGCAAGACATGCCCCCCTCTACAAACAAAGTCTGGGAACACCACCATTACTATCCCAGTTCCTAACACTTCAATAATAAATTTATCAGCTTCGTCTCCACCTGAAAAACTAACCACCATTTCCCTTCCGTCTCCACCTCGGCAATTCCTGAGATAAAAAGAAATAAATAATATTATTTCCAATTCATTTCAACAAATAAGACAATTTTATTATATAAACAACAGCTTGTCTCCTCACACGGCCTCGAACCATCTCGAATCTATAAAACAATGGAAAGAATAATTTTCATATACTTGTCAAACATATTCATCGTAATACTATTCATAAACCATAAACAAAACCAAGCTGTAAAGAAAATGAAATATTATAACTTTACAACACTAAGTCTTCAACTTACCCGGGCCTCTCTCTCCCAGGACTTACTAGCGTCTTACGCTCTCTCGTCTGTCACAGCAGACAGCGCACGCTCTCTCTCTCGGTCTGTCACAGCAAACAGCTAAACATCGACCGGCCACACATACAAACATAAAGCTCCACCGTTATAAAAACTGCACGAGATCCATGCCTCTCCCCTCTAAAACTGTTTCACGGGCTACACACATGTCTGCATCAGCATATCAAACATTACTACAAGTTTGGGTGCGCTTATATACACTGCAATAAAATAAATGCACCTCGATAACTATACTAAACACAATTAAATGAAAACCTATAAAAAATATTAAAACTTTTTCCTGTACATAGGCATCAAAAGAAATCGTTGTCACATATTCAAGAAAAACAATTTCTCTTAGTTAAAGAAGAGAGAGAGAGAGAGAGAGAGAGAGAGAGAGAGAGAGGAGAGAGAGAGGAGAGAGAGCGAGAGAGACAAACAAGACAGAGAGAGAGAGAGAGGGAGGGAAAAAGAGAGAGACAGAGAGAGACAACAGACATACAGACAGACAACGGGCAGGCAAACAGACAGACCAGACACAAGAGTCGGTGTTCTGTCTGAATGAGTTTCAACAAGCTCTCTCTCTTCAGCGTATGCGTCTGTAGTGTGTGCATGCATGCGTGTGATTATGCGTGCGCGCATGTGCTCTGTGTATGTGTGTGTGTGTGTATGTGCGCGCGCGCAAGTGATTGTGCGTGTGCGTGTGTGTGGTGTGTTTGGTCATATCACAATACACACACAAACACACACACACACCACACACCCACACACACACACAACACACACCACCCACACACACACACAATACAAAAAGATATGAACGAATCTCATAGAGGAAGAAAGCGGAGTGGCCCCGGAAAGACCTGTCGATCCCACTAAAGAGCCCCGATTCATCCGCAATTGTTTATCGCCCCCCCATTCCCCCGCCCCCTTTTTCTTTTTTAAACTTCATTAACATCGGAGATAGGGCATATTTCCAGCGTTTTTAACTCAAATCTCACAGTAAATAAAGCATGGATCATTATTCAACAAAAAAGGAGGGGAGGGGGGGGGGAGCATTTTTCAATGGTTTTTCGTAAATCTCACAATAATCCTTGTGGATCTCCCATGAACAAAAAAAAGTCATGGTGTTTACATACATTAACATCTACAAACGTGTAAGGAAACTAACCAAACATACCTGAGTACAGAGGGGGGGGGGGGGGGGGGGGGGTGGGGGGGGGGGGGGAGAAGGTGAAGGGGAGGGCAAAAGGGAGGAGAGCGGGGCAGGGGGGGTGAGGAATAATATCAATTCGGTCAATGCCAAACACAAAATGGAATGGCAACCTCACCAGTTTTCAAAAACTCGAGGAGTGATGGGTGTATTTTCAGATTTGGAAGCTATTTGCTGAGCCTTACGTTATGGTTGGTTTTGAAGGGAGATACCAAATTGCTCGTTTTGCACGAGATCCTTTTTATTAACCGAGAGTCCCTTATATCTTTTATATGTGAATGTATTGCATAAAAATGTTACAAAGTTTTTCTTTTCTACCTGAAAGAAAAAGAATACTTCAGAATCTGATTCTTCTCTAAGAAAAACAAACTTATGTAACTTGGAAAGATTATGTGCAGACATTCTAAACGCTCGATGTTTTTTTTTCAATTTATTTTTCTTCCTTGATGTTTTTCCGTTATTTTCTTTATTTTTCTTCTTCTTTATTTTCATTGATTTACCTATCTATAACATGTGTTTTAAAATGTTCACGCTAATCAATTATTTTCTTATCTATTTCATTACGTATGCACTGATATATATATGTATAATAATAATAATAGGTGGTGGTGGTTGGGTGTGGTTTGTGATGCAAAAAGAAAAAAAAAATAGAAAAAAGAAATTACACTAACAAACTAAATAATACCCGAAAGACACAGAATACAAAATGAAATAAAACAAATGGAAGCACGGTACTTAATCCTTGGAATTTAATAGTTGTTGTATTTTAAATGGTACCCTGTATTTTAGTCCCTAGCGGATTCATTCCAAACGCCCTCAGTCACTAGTGTCTAAGGATATCATTTTATATATTCATACAATTTCACAAGAAAATGAGCTTGAAATATTTGCTCATTACACATGATTTTCTTTTGCTTCTTAGACGGCACCTTGGTTGGTTTTTTGAAAACTCAACAAACATACTACGGTATTGCACACTCAGCCTTTCTGGATTGGCATTCATCTTAAAACTGAAATGGCAGAGGAGTCAAATTAGTCCCCATCCGCGGTCCACTGAGGAGAAACCACCAATATTTCGAAATATCGGTATATACCAGGTAGTTATATTTTAGTGAGTTTTCCTCCCTATTGGAAGGATGTCCTCCTCCCTCCCCCCCCCCCCCCCCCCCCCCATTGGAGAATATAATCTTGCTGAAGGCTCATTTATGATAAGCCATTTATCTTATTTTTTCCCCATCCACCCACTCGAGCACATACTTATTATTCAGCAGAGGTCATCTGCCACTGCAGGTAAGAATGCATATGCTCCCCCAAAATTCTTCAATCTTAAGAATAAGAGCAAGCTTTGGTTTATAAGTTCAATATTTCTTGCATGAACAAAGTCAACACCAAGCGTGCTCTGTAAGAAGCTGGAATGGTGCTCGTGTACATATCTTGGAATTTATTAGTTTTTAATATATATATATTCTCTATATAAATATGAGAGTCACGTCCTTTCATTTATCATTTTATTTATTTATTTTTTCATTTATTCATCTGTTATATGTATTTATTCCATTCTTTTATACATACATACACTGACACATTACCCTATAAAAAAAAAAAAGCCAAGAATTGCACGTGCAGCCTGAACACTCACAGTGACAAAGCGGCCGTGACAGTCAGCCAGACCAAAACTCTAAGAAATCCGCTGCTGCTGCTGCTGCTGCGTGGCTGGCACCGTGCTGCTGGTGTGTAGGGAGTGATGCTGTCCCTGCCGTCTCACGATGCCTTCGACACCGGGAACCTGGAACACAGGAACAAGATGAGACGCTGCGATGACTGTGGGGGAAAGCCTCGGCGTCTGTCGCTTCTTAGTCTGCCTTCCTCTCTAGGCCCCTTCCCACTTCACTCTCACTCTCCATGCCAGTCAGTACTGTCTGTCCTGTCTGACAGTCTCTTTCTCTTTTTTTTTACTCTTTCTCTTTCCTCACTCCTCCTTGTCCTCTGTCTTCTGTCTCTCGTATCACCTCAACTGTCTCTGTCCCCCTCCCTCTCTCTCTTTGTCTGTCTGTCTGTCTCTCACTCTCCTCTCTGGTCTCTATCACCCTCTCTCTCTCTTTTGTCTGTCTGTCTGTGTCTGCCGCTCTCTCATCTCTCTGTCTCGCTGTCTCTATCCCCCCTCTCACTCTCTCTCTTTGTCTGTCTGTCTGCCTCTCTCTCTCTCTCCTCTCTCTTCTCTCTCTCTCTCCTAACTTAGCCACATATTCGACATGCACTTAACAAATTGCGTCATGTGGTCACGTATGACATTGATCCAGTGTTGTGATGTAGACTGGTATTTGGATAGCCATCTTCGATTGTACGCGGCCACTGCTCCCCTCCAGGAGATTCCTTAATGCCTACTAATTCTTCAGCAAGTGGCTTTAGGTACTCATCGAAACAACTTCTCTCTTCTCTCTCCGTCTCTCTCTCTCTCTCTCACTCTCTCTCTCACTCTCAGATACTACAATTCTAAATTTCGCACAAAGTGTTCTGTGATTAACGACATGGTATTAGTGATTTAACATGTCCATCAAAGATATACACTAAATTCCAAAAACTGTCCATTCTGTAATCAAATC
>CM031620.1:5893486-5895986 GCA_018398815.1 Conus ventricosus | reverse complement strand
AGTCAGTCAGTCAGTCAGTCCCTGCCTGTGTGTGCCCCGAACAATGAGCGCCCACTCTCTTGGCAGTGGCACACACACACACACACACACACACACACACACCACACACACACACACGCACGCGTGCGCGCACACGCACGCACACACAAGCACGCACGCACGCACGCACACGCGCATGCACGCACACAGACACACACACACACACACACACACACACACACACACACACACACACACACACACATGCGCATGCCAGCCAGCACAACCCTTCATTGTCGACCATGTTACAAAGGGCACATTGTCAGTATATCTGTGTGTGTGTGTGTGTGTGTGTGTGTGTGTTGTGTGTGTGTGTGTGTGTGTGTGTGTGTGTGTTGTGTGTGTGTGTGTGTGTGTGTGTGTGTGTGTGTGTGTGTGTGTGTGTGTGATGTGTGTGTGTGTGTGTGTGTGTGTGTGTGTGTGTGTGTGTGTGTGTGTGTGTGTGTGTGTGAGTGAGTGAGTGTGTGTTGTGTTGTGTTGTGTTGTGTTGTGTGTGTGTGTGTGTGGTGTGTGTGTGTGTGTGTGTGTGTGTGTGTGTGTGTGTGTTTGTGTTTTGGTGTGTGTGTGTGTGTGTGTGTGTGTGTGGTGTGTGTGTGTGTGTGTGTGTGGTGTTGTGTTGTGCTGTGTGTGTGTGTGTGTGTGTGTGGTGTGTGTGTGTGTGTGTGTGTGTAGATCACCAGCAACCCCCCCCCCCCCCCCCGTCCGCGTCTCGCATGCAAATTTCTGCTGGTTTCGTGTCCGTTAGCACCGCTTTGAATGCCACTGGAAATTGACAAAGCTTTTCCCCCTCCCATCTCACCCCCACCCCCACCCCCACCCCTTGCCCGTCCAACCCCAGGTGTCCCAGGCACTATCACTGTCCTCACCCTCCTCCCGCCTATCCTCATTCCTTTTCTGTTCCTCTTCTTATCCAAAACCTATTAACCTATTGCAGCTTCGATACCACTGAGACAATTGGTGTCGGAACTGTTTCTTCAAAAAATAATAATTAAAACAAAACAAAAAGCCTGGTGTACTCTGAGTGTCGTACCAGTCACCAGTGAGAGGGACAGAGAGAGAGAGAGAGAGAGAGAGAGAGAGAGAGAGAGAGAGAGAGAGAGAGAGACAGAGAGAGAGAGAGAGGGGGGGTGAGAGAAAGAGAGAGATGGGGAGAGGGAGAGAGAGGGGAAGAGAGGGAGGGAAAGATATTGAGAAAGAGAGGGAGAGAGAGGGAGAAAGAGAGATATGGAGAGAAGGGAGAGAGATGGGGGAGAGAGAGAAAGGGAGAGAGAGGGAGGGAAAGAGATTGAGAGAGAGAGAGAGGGAGAAAAAGAGAGAGGGAGGGAGAGAAAGAGGGAGGGAGAGAGACACACACAGACAGAGGGAGGGAGAGTGAGAGGGAGAAAGAGAAGGAGTGTGTGTGAGAGAGAGAGAGGGGAGAGAGAGAGAGAGAGAGAGAAACGTTCGTTTCCCCTGCTGCCAAATGACGTGAAGCTATATGTGCTATCGTACTTTCGTTTTTAGTGATAAGATAACATAAAGGATTCCTTTTTTTCTTAATCATTTTTTTAAGCTTTCAATTAGTTATTTCATTAAAAGTCTTTTCACCGTGTCGATGGTTTCAGACTCTATCATCAAAAGCAGCAAAACTTTGTTATAATTTTAACATCATCAAAAAATAAACATTTTTACGGGGAAAAAAGAAAAGAGAAAAAAGGGAGAGAGACAGAGAAAGAAAGAGAGAGAGACACACAGAGAGAGAGACAGAGAGAGAGAGAGAGATAGAGAGAGAGAGAGAGAGAAAAGAAGAGAGAGAGAGAGGAGAGAGAGAGAGAGAGAGAGAGAGGAGAGAGATGAGAGAGAGAGAGAGAGAGAGAGAGTTACAAGAAACTTGCAATAGGACTACATAACAAATAATTAGCTAATCTAAATATTGAAAGGTTGAAAAGATTAAACTGATCCCAAAATAACTTAACATAAGAAACAGGCAAAATACATTCTACGACTTCCAGAGGTAGGAAAGTTTAAATTGAAGCACATTTTACCAGTATATGCTCAATTGTCAGTTCTGCGAGCAGACACACTTAATGTCTTTACAGGACTTTGTCGTTAAAGCATTTAACAAACGTCTGCACGACAAGGTAACCATTGATCTACTTGCACATGGAGTATTCAATAATGAAAAATACTTTGTCCCAGAAGAGAAAAAGCGTCATATCGTTTCATTTTCTGCTATGTTACACGTTTCTACTGAAGTTAAACAACTTACAAAGTTTAGATAGCAAAGCCATTAAACTGGCTTTAGGTGTCCCTCTTCATACGAGCACAACGAAACCGTGTAGAATGGCTGGTGTTTCTGCCTTGGCTTAAAGCTGTGTCAGGCCAGTTGACATGGGCTAGAACACCAAGGCTACATCAAAATGTTGTTATGCACTGCATAGTTATGCGGGGATTGTCTTCAGTTGTGACAAGCTCCTAGCAT
>CM031620.1:5883486-5885986 GCA_018398815.1 Conus ventricosus | reverse complement strand
TGTGTGTGTGTTGTGTGTGTGTGTGTGTGTGTGTGTTGGAGAGAGAGAGAGAGAGAGAGAGAGAGAGAGAGAGAGAGAGAGAGAGAGAGAGAGAGAGAAAGTGAGAGAGAGAGAGAAACAGAAGAGAGAGAGACATAGAGAGAGTGTGTAAAAAGACAGAGATAGAATCAGAGAGACAGACAGACAGACAGAGAAAAACAATCACAAAGCAAAGAGAGACAGACAGACAGACAGACAGACTGATAGACAGACAGACAAAGAGATAGACAGACAGAGACACAGACAGGGAGACAGAGAGACAGAGAGACAGAGAGACAGAGAGACAGAGACAGACAGACAGATAGACAGACAGACAGACAGACAAAGAGATAGACAGACAGAGACACAGACAGGGAGGACAGAGAGACAGAGAGACAGAGAGACAGAGACAGGGAGACAGAGAGACAGAGACAGAACGGAGAGAGATGTCTCTATTGCTGACATGTTAATACATTACGCTTTAACGATCCTACCACTGAGCTTTGTAGATCCAGAGGTAAATATGAAGCAATGTTGTGTGTGTGTGTGTGTGTGTGTGTGTGTGTGTGTGTGTGTGTGTGTATGTGTGTGTGAGCGCGTGCGCGTGTGCATGCGTGCATACGTGCGTGCGTGCGTGCGTGCGCGTGTGTGTGTGAGAGAGAGAGAGGGGGGGGGGAGAGAGAGAGGGAGAGAGAGAGAAGAGAGAGAAGAGAGAGAGAGAGAGAGAGAGAGAGAGAGAGAGAGAAGAGAGAGAGAGAGACGTGATGCACACGGAGTCCGATAGCATGCGCTTGCGCTGTTATCTCTATTAATTCTGTTGAAATTAAGATAAACAAGCGTGGTTTTAAAAACCCGCCCAACTCTCTTGAAGGCTCTCTTTGTCTCTGTCTGTCTGTCCTCTCTCGCTCTCTCTCTCTCTCTCTCTCTCTCTCTCTCTCTCCTCTCACCACACACACACACACACCAACACACCGCACACACACACACACACACACACACACACATACACACACACACTCACACACGCCAGCGCGCGCTCTCACACACACACACACACACACACACACACACACACACACACACACACACACACACACACTCACTCACACAACACACATGCACACACACACACACACACACACACACACACACACACACACACACACACACACACACACACACACACTCAAACACACATACGCACCCACATACGCGCGAGCACACACACACACACACACACACACACACACACACACACCACACACACACACACACCACACAAACCACAAGCGCCTCCTTTCCTCCTTCTCTCTCTCTCCCCTGCCCTTTCTCTCTCTCCCCTCCCTTTTCCCCCACACACCACCCCCCCCCCCCCCCACCCCCCCCCCCCCACCCCCCACACGCGCCGCGCGCGCACCACACACCACACCACAACCAACACACACAACAACACACACACACAACACACCCCAAACACACACGGTTCACTTTTGTAATCCAGGTAAAAAAGGGAAAAGTAAATAATGGCAAAATCGACCTTTTTTTACCAATTTATTCTATTCGGGCTCTCTTTACATATTTGTTTTTCCCAAAGATTTTCAAATTTTATTTTGGTAGTTTTCCAATCGTTCTCATGCTTAAGGTACAGATGCAAAAAAGCCCAAAAATTATCTAGAAATCATCGTTAACTGTTTTAAATTTTAAAAAAGGACCAACTTTCCTTCTGCTGGTTCCTCACATCGGGTTTCCCTTTTAAAAGAGGGCGCAAAGTAGCAAAAAAGGGCCAAGGCAAGGCACAAATCGACAAAATTTCATTTCCCTTATCCATTCAGGGGGTTTTACATTCGGGAACAACAGGGGGAATTAAAAGGGCTATACCCGGAAAAGAAGACTTCCAAGAAAAATATACTTTCTCGTGGTTTGGATAAAAAACCCTCTTTAATCATACTGGCGTAATCAAATTTTAGACAGATTATTCGCTATCTTTCAGGGTGAACTTAAAAGCTTCATTACAAAATCAGCAAAAATGTAGATGTTTATTGGGGAACAAATTTCTAGCAAACACATCATTTTTTTAATGCAAGGGGAAACCTATCTTACCGGGTTTTTGAAAATTTTATTGAAGGGGTTTTCCAAAAACTACACTTGTTAAAATTTTTCGAAATGTTTTTCTTCATACCTGAGGACATTTTTTATAGACATTTATTGTGATTTTTTTTAAGCTTGAAATTTTTTTTAATGCCATTTTTTCTGACTTTTTTTTCTCCCCCTTTCAAAGAGACATAAACACACAATACTGTCCCATCCCCTCCTCTTCCCCCGTTTCCCTCCCCCCCCGCAATATCACAGTATAACGTTAAATTGAAGACAACAACAACACACACACAACACAAAACACCACTTTACACCATACACCAACCCACCCACCCCAATCACACGGGGGCTCGAACTTGCGCGCGTACCCCCCCCCACTACCCACCAC
>CM031620.1:5865986-5878486 GCA_018398815.1 Conus ventricosus | reverse complement strand
AACCCATTCCCCCTGTCTTTTTTCCCCTGCCATCAAAACCCATTCCCCCTGTCTTTTTTTCCCCTGCCATCAAAACCCATTCCCCCTGTCTTTTTTTTCCCTGCCATCAAAACCCATTCCCCCTGTCTTTTTTTCCCTGCCATCAAAACCCATTCCCCCTGTCTTTTTTTTCCCTGCCATCAAAACCCATTCCCCCTGTCTTTTTTTCCCTGCCATCAAAACCCATCCCCCCTGTCTTTTTTTCCCTGCCATCAAAACCCATTCCCCCTGTCTTTTTTTCCCTGCCATCAAAACCCATTCCCCCTGTCTTTTTTTCCCTGCCATCAAAACCCATTCCCCCTGTCTTTTTTTCCCCTGCCATCAAAACCCATTCCCCCTGTCTTTTTTTTTCCCTGCCATCAAAACCCATTCCCCCTGTCTTTTTTTCCTGCCATCAAAACCCATTCCCCCCTGTCTTTTTTTCCCTGCCCTCAAAACCCATTCCCCCTGTCTTTTTTTCCCTGCCATCAAAACCCATTCCCCCTGTCTTTTTTCCCTGCCCTCAAAACCCATTCCCCCTGTCTTTTTTTCCCTGCCCTCAAAACCCATTCCCCTGTCTTTTTTTCCCTGCCATCAAAACCCATTCCCCCTGTCTTTTTTTCCCCTGCCATCAAAACCCATTCCCCCTGTCTTTTTTTTCCCTGCCATCAAAACCCATTCCCCCTGTCTTTTTTTTTCCCTGCCATCAAAACCCATTCCCCCTGTCTTTTTTTTCCCTGCCATCAAAACCCATTCCCCCTGTCTTTTTTTCCCTGCCATCAAAACCCATTCCCCCTGTCTTTTTTTTTCCCTGCCCTCAAAACCCATTCCCCCTGTCTTTTTTTCCCTGCCATCAAAACCCATTCCCCCTGTCTTTTTTTTCCCTGCCATCAAAACCCATTCCCCCTGTCTTTTTTTTCCCTGCCATCAAAACCCATTCCCCCTGTCTTTTTTCTTTCCCCTGCCCTCAAAACCCATTCCCCCTGTCTTTTTTTTCCCTGCCATCAAAACCCATTCCCCCTGTCTTTTTTTTTCCCTGCCATCAAAACCCATTCCCCCTGTCTTTTTTCCCCTGCCCTCAAAACCCATTCCCCCTGTCTTTTTTCCCCTGCCCTCAAAACCCATTCCCCCTGTCTTTTTTTCCCCTGCCATCAAAACCCATTCCCCCTGTCTTTTTTTTTTCCCTGCCATCAAAACCCATTCCCCCTGTCTTTTTTTTCCCTGCCATCAAAACCCATTCCCCCTGTCTTTTTTTCCCTGCCATCAAAACCCATTCCCCCTGTCTTTTTTTTTGTACGGGTGTCTCTATGCCTATTTCTTTTCTTTTCTTTGTTTATCCCTCGCTATAATTGATAACTTGCTGCCTTTCTGTTGTGATCTAGGCGGCTTGGTAACAAGCTGAACGGTAAACACTGAGCAGAGGCAACACGAACTGTTCATTCTTCAAGGTCTCTCTTTGCTGACGTGGCTTTCTAACTGTGTTCTTGTGCACTGACTGCTTGAGAGCTTTTTATTTTTTTAATCTATATCTTTCTTTTTTTTTAAGACGACTTTGTTATTCCAATTATCACACCTATCAGCGGGGATACGAGGTTGCCAGGGAGGAGAAGACATCGCCAGTTTCTTTTGTGCTTTCACTCAGAGTTTCTCCCACAATTCATTGCGCTTTCAGCGTTCCAGACCCGGCTCTACGTCACTCGGGCCGTTGGACATGCAAAGGGACGCAACTTGTCCGTCAGCGCCACAGACATCCGTGGTCAGCGCACGTCGATAAGAAGGATAATTAAAATGGCTTGCTTGTTTTGCCTCCCTTTACATGCTTGTATTCAGCTACTGTAACGCTATGGCTGGTGTATGTATAATAAACTGAAACTGAACTTCGTCGCAATAATGTTTATGATTGGGACTGAATGTCCACAGTCACTGGACTGCACTATAGGGCAGAGGGTGTTACAGCACCTGACAATTGAATCCTAACAAAATGATATTGTCTGCAGGGAGAGACAGCCCTCACACCAGCTGCACCACCATTGAACATGCTTTCCACCACCCCTTCAAGGCAGTGGACAGTGGAGGAGGTGGTACAGTGGTTAGGAGTGCTGGGCCTCAGTCAGTATCAAGACAGCTTCAGAAGGAACGCCATCGACGGCACGGAGCTGTTTTCTTTGAACACTTCAGACCTGCATACCTCTCTGGGCGTCGGTAAGTGGGTGGATGGATCAGTGTAGTGATGGTCTTGAGAGTCTCTCTTGTGGAGTCAAGTTTTTCCTTTCGTGAGTACAGTAGAAATCCTCGCTGAACCTGCATCACATTGTGACAAAACGTGTACCAGACTTACAGGTTAAAGGTGAAAGTCCCATACCTTAATGGCTATAGGGGTTGTGGACTGGTGAAGCATACCATGCCCAGGCAAGGCTTTATGTAAGGTAAGGCCCATCTTTCTCCTTCCGCTACTTCATCCCTGATTTGAATCCCATACCTATTTACTGATGGGTGAGCAGAGATTTTCAAGTCGTATGACACTCTACCACAAGCACTTTAACAGTTTGGCTTTGGGCCCCTATGTCTATTCAACCTGCTAGTTAATTTTCTAGACAAGCTTCTGAATCTAGGGTTCTGTTTTTCAAAAGTTACCCCCCCCCCCCCCCCACCCCCACCTCCTCCCTATCCATACCACATCTTCCTGTACAAATTCTGATGGCTCCACATTTTGTATGAAAATCTGGTAGTGGCTGCAGGTGATTTGTATTGGTCTACATATGTGTTGCTTATGTATACATCTGAGCATTGTAATCTCTCCCTTAGGCTCTGAAGGATCTAAATATGGATCCAGACTGGTCACATTTTGGATCTCTGAGCTGTGGCTTCAGTTCAGACATATTTCAGACAAAATTCAATCGTCAAGAATAGCTGGCTTATTACATTAGGGCAGTAAATTGACTGCCCTCCTTTTACTAACCAATTTTGTTTCTGCCTGTCACATTTTATTCAAGGTAGAAAAAAAAAAACATTCTAAAACATTTTTCCATTGTTGTAATGCACATCACACTGAAAAACTAACTCTGCTGGCTGAAAATGCCATGTCTTAACACCCAGCCCTTCCGAAACAAGACTCCATGTGGACTCAAAATCTCAGCAGAACAACTGGTTTGTAACTCCCAGAAACCCTTTAAAACTGAATCTTCATAAGGGTGAGACTGTTAGGAGGTTAGTCTAGTATAGAGAGAGCGGGGAAGAGTGTTGCCAAAGAATCAAGTCTTTATTGGGAGGGCGGCTCTATTCAGAATCTTTATTGACAAGTTTTCCTTGTTTGTTAGTGTGTTACTTTATGTATTACTTACTTTCTTCTCAATCAGATCTTTAGCACATGTGTTCTGTCATATAAGGTTTTCTTTTTTTTCTTGATGATCATTTTGGATCAGAATGATGAAGGTGATGCTGTAGAGTTCCATTCTGCTTTGAGACTACACGACAGGACTGTACTTTAGGCTCAGTGTCATGATATATCCCTGTGTCAGTCAGGACCGAGAGATGCAGACACCTGCAGTGTTAGTCAGGAAATCGTTGCAACAGTCTCAGCGACTGCGTCAGGAAGAAGGACCGTGATGGAGGAATTCCAGTCGGCCTGTAGAGCCCACAGCTTTGGGCAGGAGCCAGTCAGGGCAGAAAAATGGTGCAGACGTGTGTCTGGGACAGGAATCAAACCCATAGCTCTCCAGCCTCTGGCCCACAGCACTAACTGCTTCACCACAAAGCTGGTTTACCTCGTAAGGCTAAGATAATGTTGCTTGTAGCCCAGCCGACGTTCACTGTGATGCTGTGTGTGTGTGTGTGTGTGTGTGTGTGTGTGTGTGCGTGCGTGCGTGCGTGCGTGCGTGCGTGCGTGCGTGCGTGCGTGCGTGCGCGTGTGTGTGTGTGTGTGTGTGTGTGTGGTGGGGTGTGTGTGTGTGTGTGCGTGTGTGTTGACTGACAAGGTGGCCTTTTCAACGTGGTGATAACCCTAAAATATGCTGTTTGGTCAACTGAGATACTAGTACTGACTCTCTCTCTCTCTCTGTCTCTCTCTCTCTCTCTCTCTCTGTCTCTGTCTCTCTCTCCCCTCTCTCTCTCTCTCTCTCTCTCTCTCTCTCTCTCTCTCTCTCTCTCTCTGTTTTCTGGAATTTTACACCTCATATAAAAACAAGATGCAAAGCATATAAACGTACTCCCAGTTTATCTTGAATACCCATGACATACTCCATGAAGAGGAAAAATCGTTTTGGGCCGTTATAGCCGTTAGTAACGGCTATTCTGGTAAAATAAAACATTGGCCATCATCTGTGACCCATAATGAAGATACCTACAAATTTTCAGAGAGATCGGACAAGTACTTTCTGAGATTCCATAAAGTAGAAAACCCGTTATGGGCCGTTATAGCCTTCAGTAACGGATATAACGGTGCAATGAAACATTGGGCATCATCCGTGACCCATAATGAACGTACCTACAAATTTTCAGAAAGATCAGCCGAGTGCTTTCTGAGATATTCCATAAAGAAGAAAAAACCGTTACGGGCCGTTATAGCATTCAGTAACGGATACAATGGTAAAATAAAACATCGGGCATCATCCGTGACCCCTAATGAACATACCTACAAATTTTCAGAAAGATCGGCCCAGTAGTTTTGTCTGGAGAGAGTGAACACATTTGACCACTGACGGACAGACAGACACACAGACAGCATTTCTTCGTTCCAATTGTAAAGTACTTCCTGTTCTATAAGAACTGGAAGTACAAAACGTGTAGAGTACGCACGTGTCGCACTGACAGTGTCACGAACAGTGGCAAATAATTCACGGGTTCGAATCCCATATTCAAGTAAGGGACTCTTCAGCCATGGTCGGCTGCTTCACAGAACTGCCGAATTTGTCTTGAGGCTCTTATGGGAGACTGGACTCACTCTGTTCCATCCACGTGAAGAATGTATCTCTCAGGTGAGGTGTTCACATTTCCTGACCAACACTGCAGGTGTCTGTATCTCCACGACCTACCTGACGCCAGACTAGGCATCATGAGTGGAAGTGGTAGGCATGTAAACAGTCTCAGACCAAAAAAAGGAATTCTGTGGCATCGTTTGCATCATCGTCTCAGCTCGCCACCAAGATGTCTCCAATGTCGCGGCACTCCATGCCCATGTTCTGGTGGGTGATGCCACTTTGAGGGCCCCCTTGTACGCCCATGTCCACGGTGGGGTCGTATCAAGGTCTTCAGTGCCGCCACGGTCACGGGCGTCGTCGCTGGATGGTCTGGCGAGGTCTCTCCCTCAGCTGGGGAACGTTCACACACGCTGATTCCACGAGATAGCAGTCATTGTCATCCGTCAGGGGGGTGTCCTGCGAATGTCGGATCAGAACAGGTAGCAGTTAACCTCACTGTGGTGATTCAAGGGCACTGCAGTGACTGCTTTACCTCACTGAAGAGATTCAAGGGCACCACAGTGACTGCTTTACCTCACTGAAGAGATTCAAGGGCACTGCAGTGACTGCTTTACCCCACTGAAGAGATTCAAGGGCACTGCAGTGACTGCTTTACCTCACTGAAGAGATTCAAGGGCACCACAGTGACTGCTTTACCTCACTGAAGAGATTCAAGGGCACTGCAGTGACTGCTTTACCTCACTGAAGAGATTCAAGGGCACCGCCGTGACTGCTTTACCTCACTGAAGAGATTCAAGGGCACGGCAGTGACTGCTTTACTTCACTGAAGAGATTCAAGGGCACCACAGTGTCTGCTTTACTGGGTTGCCTGAAGGCAGTCTGATGGTGACGGCTCCCTGTGGGTCGCTGGCAGGATGGACCGGGCTGAAGGCAGTCTGATGGTGACGGCTCCCTGTGGGTCGCTGGCAGGATGGACCGGGCTGAAGGCAGTCTGATGGTGACGGCTCCTGTGGGTCGCTGGCAGGATGGACCAGGCTGAAGGCTGTCTGATGGTGACGGCTCCCTGTGGGTCGCTGGCAGGATGGACCAGGCTGTGGCTGTTCAGGGGAGCAGCAGTGAGCGTAGTGGGACCAACACTTGTTGAAAGAGCACGGAAGATCAACGTATTTCCCCAGTCCACCTCCCTTTTCCACGGCAACTATCTCCCCCCTCCCCCTCCCCCCGACACCTCATTCCCCACGCCCCCTTTCCCACCCTGCATATCCCCAACCCAACCCTCCTCCAACATGGATCAGACATGGCCAGTGTAGATTTTTGCCAAACCTGCTGTAAACGTCCTCTTCAGTCTGATCGCCATTCACTGTGACAGCCTCTCGCTTGTTTTCTTGCTCTTGCCTTTGCTTCGGAAAAAAAGAGATCTCCTTCTTCTTCTGCGTGTGCAGGCTGATACTCCTGCGGACACGCCCTGTATAGACAGGCGAGGATTAATCCCATCTACCCAACAGAGGGAGTGGAGTTTTGTGTCCATGGCCGTTTTTTATCCCGACATTAAGGCAGCCATACTCCATCTTCGGGGAAGGTGCATGCTATGTGTAACGTGTCATTCATACCTACGGCCAAACTGGCCTTCTCTTCCCAAAGTTGGTGATGGGATTTTACGTGTGTGCAAGATGTCATGCGTGCGTCCACACACGGAACCTCGGTTTATAGTCTTATTCGAAGGACTGTATGGGAATGGAGTCAGAACCAATGTTAACTCCGAGGGAAAAATCCCCCTGTAACGAAACGGCCTGGCGGAGATTTGAACCCGCAACCCCAAGATTACGAGTCCGGCGTTCTACCACTAGGCTATTCCGACCCCTGCTTCGAAAATAAAAAAACAAGAAGATTGCTTCGGATGTGTGGCAAGCAAGGAAAACACACAGCAAACAGCGCTAGAGTACAGAGATCTTATGTAGGTCTAGAGGTCGAGTCTCGGGTTTGATGACAAGATGCCGAATCAGATGTCACGAGAGAGAGAGAGAGAGAGAGAGAGAGAGAGAGAGGAGAGAGAGAGAGATCGAAGTGAAAATCCTGGGGCGGTGTCAAGTTAGCGTGATGACACCGTCGATCCAAGTCCGGCGCATTACCGGGCAGGGATAAATCAAAGAGGAGCACCATTTCTACACTACACCGCCTGCCTCTCTCTCTCTCTCTCTCTCCTCTCTCTCTCTCTCTCTCTCGATGCACACGACCAACCTTGGGCAGTCTCTCCGACTTCTCTTCTCTCGCCTGTTGCTCTCTCCCCCTCTGCCAATGCTAAGGATCTAGGAAGCACGCGCTAAGCCGGTCCGGCACGTGCAAACACGCAGCCGGGAATAGAAGATTTACATCAGATAAACGGTGCAATGGAGTCTGGAAGAAGGGAGTTCAGAGAGAGAGAGAGAGAGAAGAGAGAGAGAGAGAGAGAGAGAGAGAGACGGAGACAGAGACAGACAGAGTTTTTCTTCGGTCAATCCTTTCATTCAAAGACCGGGGAGGGGGGAGGGGGTGGGGGGGAATCGGCTGCGGGGTGCAGCACTACAACCCTGCCCCGTCGTTTACTCCGCGAGCTTGGACTGCACGAGTGGCAAGCGAGTCCGTGCAATCACTCCAGGATTGGTGTATGAGGAGAATGGATGGGAGGCCGGAGGTGGGAGGGGGTGTCATGTTTAAGGCTTTTTTTTCTTCTTTTTTTTTCGGCATCCGCAAGTGGTGGGGGGAGGGAACGAAAACATACGAAAACAGGCAAAGCGCAAGACGATCGTTAATTAAGACCTAATGGCTTCGTCATGGCCACAAGAATGGCAACTGGCACGTTTCCGACTCACGTGCGATAACACACACACACACACACACACACACACACACACACACACACACACAACGCACACACACACACGCACGCACTCACGCACGCACACTCACTCACACATGTTTGCAGAATCCGTTTGAATCAATGATGCATTTGATACTATTGATACTTTTTTTTTCCTGAAATACGTCCAGTCTGTTGTTGATGAGTTTAGAGCGAAGTTGCTTCACTCTTTTTTCTTTTTTTTTTTTTAGTTCATACTCCTCTTACAGCACTTGGATCTTTCTTTTCCACGATAGATGAATTAACCTCCCTTGCCTTAGACATGGTGTCTGTCGTGGTTCAGTCCCGGGTCTCATTCTTTTCATCCTCTGCACCCAGCTTCTCTCTTATGTTTTGCGTGAGATACTGTCCATCACGTGTACGTCGATGAGACAGAAATGCAACGCAAAACTGTAAGGCACTGTTTCTTTTATCTTAACGCAAGAAAAAATGAACTTAATGAAGGCATAAGAGACAAGCTCACGATTGATCGGAAAGCAACGATCTCTTTTTGGAGATCAGCCAAAAAAAAGTCTCGGAATAGTATTCGAGTGGCCTAATCACCGAAAAAAAAGTATGCAGAACTGTGACGTTGAGAGTCTGGGAGATTTGACTCCTCTGAACATTCAGTGACCACAGAAACAACAAAATCTCTGCTCACATCTTTGGTTCTCTGTTGATTTAACTCTTGTGACGCTTTGCTCGCTGGGAGTTTCGCTCAGAAGATCATCAGCAGTTAGGTCCCAGGAGTGACGGGTTCTGCTTTAGAGTCAAAGTACCAAACAGAGTTTATACCCATGCATTTCAATCTTCCTATCTCTTACTATGTGGACCTGAGGATTTTTTTTTACGATCTGCTACAGTGTCGTGGCTGGCATAACATCACATCACTTGTCTGAACTTCTACATCCGTGTGTCTCTTCACGCTCTCCCAGTTCTTCAGCTATGCAGCGCATGTTTCACAAACTGAATCCGAAACGTCTTTAAAAGTCTTTACATCAGTCTGGTTTCTCTTATTGAGGTCTTGCCCCGTGGAATGAACTTTCATTTTCAGTTTACCCCTCTCTCTCTCTCTCTCTCTCTCCTCTCTCTCTCTCTCTCTCTCTCTCTTTCTTCTCTCTCTCTCTTCTCTCTCTCCTCTCTCTCTCCTCTCTCATCTCCTCTCTCTCTCTCTCTCTCTCTCTCTCATTTTCAGACAAAAACAAATATGTGTCTGTAAAGCGCTAAGTGAAAGTCAAGTGGCAGTCACCCTACCATTTTGGTCAAACTTTATGTACAGGATTATCACCTTACAAAGACCGATTTCCTATTTTCAGAATTTGTTTATGAGAAGAAAAGAAATTCCGGGGCATTTGTTAAAAATGAAATAAACCGAAAAGACGGCCAGAGCACTCGAATCTTTTCTATTATACCGCACAAAGATCGCGTATGCACAACCGTTCATTCCCCCACCCCCACTCCTCACCCATCCCCCAAGTACATGGGTTCATATCAGGGAAGTGGGCATGAGTTTCAACCCACTTTCCTGGTTCCTATTCTGTCTGGTCCCACTTGTTGTTGTTGTTGTTGGGAATATTGATGGGGACGGAAACGACAGTTCAGCAGCTATCCGCTGGAGAACTACTGCCTGCATACTGCCAGTTATATTACCTGGGGCGGGGTGTTGGGGAGAGGTTGGGGCGGGGTGTTGGGAGAGGTTTGGGGTGGGGGAGAGAACAGGAGAACTACTGCCTGCATATTGCCAGTTATAATACTTGGGGTGGGGTGATGGGGAGAGGTTTGGGGCGGGTATTGGGAGAGGTTTGGGCAGGGTAATTGGGGAGAGGTTTGGGGCGGGGAGTTGGGGAGAGGTTTGGGGTGGGGGAGAGAACAGGAGAACTACTGCCTGCATATTGCCAGTTATAATACTTGGGGCGGGTGTTGGGGAGAGGTTTGGGGCGGGTGTGGGGAAGGTTTGGGTGGGGAGAGAACAGGAGAACTACTGCCTGCATATTGCCAGTTATAATACTTGGGCGGGTATTGGGGAGAGGTTTGCGGCGAGGTGTTGGGGAGAGGTTTGGGCGGGGAGTTAGGGAGAGGTTTGGGGTGGGGAGAGAACAGGAGAACTACTGCCTGCATGTTGCCAGTTATAATACATGGGCGGGGTGTTGGGGAGAGGTTTGGGGCGGGGTGTTGGGGAGAGGTTTGGGGGGGGAGAGCAGAACTACTGCCTGCATATTGCCAGTTATAATACTTGGGGCGGGGTTGTGACGAAACGCTTGACAAAACCATCCCATGGGTCCCACCAAAATCCCTAACAAACAAAATAGATTTCAAATCTATATACCCCACTCCCCTCTTTCAACCCCCCCCCCCCCCCCCCCCCCCCCCCCCTTTCTCTCAGTTAGGACGGCGCGTATTGCACGATTGACACGATGCTCTGACGAAGGAAATATTTTACGTCACGGTAAACGCTTGACGCCTTTCGTTCTCGCCCCCCCCCCCCCCCCCCCTTCCCCTCTCCCGTCCCGCGACACAAAGGCGTGTCGCCGCTCTCTCCACCACCACCACCACCACCCCACCCCCCCTCCCCCCCCCCCCCCCCCCCCCTCTACTCTCCTTCCCCACTCTGAGCAGACACGCGGAGATTTCATTTGCATTTTGTGGAATGACCCGTCTCACACTCACCCCCTCCCCTTCCCCTTCTATCCCGTGAAACAAAAGCGCGACTCCACTGCCGTGCCCCCCCCCCCTCCTTCCCCCCCCCCCTCTCTCTCTCTCTCTCTCTACCCAGTGACACCAAGGCAATCGCCAAACCTCCCTCCTTCTCCCAATCCCCCCCCCCCCCCCCCCCCCCCACGGATGCATACATTAAACTGGCCGTGGGAATGCTGATTAAGTTCAAACGGTTCCCGAGACAACTAGTGATACGACTAGATCCCTCCCCCTCCACCCCTGAGGTAAGAGTGACAGGTTGTCACACTCGAATTCCGCAGTTAGAATCCATATATACCCGACACACAGGGGATAACTTCACTGACCCCCAAGACTGCCTGTAGACCGGACCAGTAGAAGACAAAAGAGACAACTAGAGAAGTCGTGGGACAATCCTGGTATCCTCGTTGATCTCCAGTCATTCACTGTTCATTCCCAGGAAAAGTGAGTTGGAACTCTGTTTTACCTTTTGGAATCTATGTATTGATTTTATGTATGCTGTGTGCATTAACATTGTAAATTTGTACAAATGCTTAGCAACATGTATCAAACTGATGAAAGATTATTCTGCGTAGTAGTTTGCTTGCCATCTTTGTTAACTGTCTGACCATTGTTCTTTGTGTTTACCCTGACTTTTGCCAGTAGGCAATTCTATCTGTTAAGATAATAATTAAATGATTAACGGTGGTCAGGAAAACAGTATGCCTGTGCTAGGTTAATGAACTGCTACCCTGATTAATAAATACTGGTGATTGTTGGAATGATTTGTAGTGTACGACTTTAAGTCTACACCATATGTGTAGGCCTACTTGGACTCAGTGAAGCCCAAGTCAGTGTGATTTAATTCATAAGAAACATGGAAGAGTTGTTTGACTGAAACTATGTAACATTGTATTACTGTCTCCTACCCTTTTGTAAGCTTAACTTAGTCTTTAAACAAAAGTGGAGATTAATAGTTATAACAGACACTCTACCATAGAGAATATTTTACTGGCCGAGTCTCACACCTGTGCTGAAAGTAAACCAGGGTAAATGTGAGCACTCGACAAACCAGCCATCAGATTCTCACCTACAGACCAAGTTCTCTTTATCGCAGAACTGGGATCCGGGTCACCCTATCCGGGTCACCTTATCCTGGGCACGCTACACATCGCAGCTGTACCAGAAGCTGGGACTTCGCCCAACACCAGGGCGACACCAGACAACCAACAGGAGCTACACCAGTGGGGCAGTCACCAACCACAGGAGAGATCAACTACTCTCTCCGAAACAAAGCTAAGTTAGCTTACCACCTGGACTCAAAACGATCAGACCCTTGCCCTCACTTTATGATGAGACAGGGGAGACTCTGTCTATGAGTATCTCTTTGGTTACATTCAGTGTAACTTAGACAGACCCCCTGTATGCCAACTTAAAACTTGCTGTGCACCGAGTGTAAGCGAGTAAAGTAGGAGTGAGGGAGGGCCCCTCATTGTGGTAGTCCAATGAGAATTAATCCCTAGCCTATTCAGAGTTGACATGCCAATACTTGCCAATGTGTAAACAATAAAGGTTGATGTGTGAAAGTGCACTTAACTTGTGTCAGTTCTCTGTCGTTCAATCAAATGTTGAATGTTTGAACTTCTCTCTTCAATTCTGTCTCTCGGAGCTACAAGTACTTCTATGAGTACAAGCTGAAGGAAAACTATCTCGGAGCCACTAGGCCTATTTAGTATTTTACCCAGTCCCGGAATTAAATAAAAATTTCTTCGATGACTAGTACCGGAAAGTTGCTCCTTCCACCACTAGTAAGAGAGAGGCTGTAGGTGAAGTGTTAAGATAATTCCCATTGAGAAATTATCTGTCGTCCCTCCCCTAGAAGACCCACCTACACACATCCCACTCATCTCGTCACAGGGGTGTTGGGGAGGTTTGGGATGGGAGAGAGCAGGAGGCTGTTCCTGTCCACGCCATTTTCAGACGGTAAAACACACACTGCACACGTGTGTGTGTGTGTG
>CM031620.1:5850986-5863486 GCA_018398815.1 Conus ventricosus | reverse complement strand
CAGACAGCAATGTGTGAAGGAGGAGTAGGCCAAAGCGGTTAGTTGTACCCGCGCGGAGTCACTGCAGAGTGGCTGGCTGGCATGGCCGTGCCACATGACTGCATGGAGCACAGTCACTGCAGAGTGGCTGGCTGGTATGGCCGTGCCACATGACTGCATGGGCACAGTGGCTGGCTGGTATGGACGTGCCACATGACTGCATGGAGCACAGTCACTGCAGAGTGGCTGGCTGGTATGGCCGTGCCACATGACTGCATGGAGCACAGTCACTGCAGAGTGGCTGGCTGGTATGGCTGTGCCACATGACTGCATGGAGCACAGTCACTGTAGAGTGGCTGGCTGGTATGGCCGTGCCACATGACAGCATGGAGCAGAGTGGCTGGCTGGTATGGCCATGCCACATGACTGCACGGAGGACAGTCACTGCAGAGTGGCTGTGCTGGTATGGCCGTGCCACATGACTGCATGGCGCACAGTCACTGCAGAGTGGCTGGCTGGTATGGCCGTGCCACATGACTGCATGGAGCACAGTCACTGTAGAGTGGCTGGCTGGTATGGCCGTGCCACATGACTGCATGGAGCACAGTCACTGCAGAGTGGCTGGCCGGTATAGCCGTGCCACATGACTGCATGGAGCACAGTGGCTGGCTGGTATGGCCGTGCTACATGACTGCATGGAGCACAGTCACTGTAGAGTGGCTGGCTGGCATGGCCGTGCCACATGACTGCATGGAGCACAGTCACTGTAGAGTGGCTGGCTGGTATGGCCGTGCCACATGACTGCATGGAGCACAGTCACTGCAGAGTGGCTGGCTGGTATGGCCGTGCCACATGACTGCATGGAGCACAGTCACTGCAGAGTGGCTGGCAGGTATGGCCGTGCCACATGACTGCATGGAGCACAGTCACTGCAGAGTGCTGGCTGGTATGGCCGTGCCACATGAATGCATGGAGCACAGTCACTGTAGAGTGGCTGGCTGGTATGGCCGTGCCACATGACTGCATGGAGCACAGTCACTGCAGAGTGGCTGGCTGGTATGGCCGTGCCACATGACTGCATGGAGCACAGTCACTGCAGAGTGGCTGGCTGGTATGGCCGTGCCACATGACTGCATGGAGCACAGTCACTGCAGAGTGGCTGGCTGGTATGGCCGTGCCACATGACTGCATGGAGCACAGTCACTGTAGAGTGGCTGGTGGTATGGCCGTGCCACATGACTGCATGGAGCACAGTCACTGTAGATTGGCTGGCTGGTATGGCCGTGCCACATGACTGCATGGAGCACAGTCACTGCAGAGTGGCTGGCTGGTATGGCCGTGCCACATGACTGCATGGAGCACAGTCGCTGCAGAGTGGCTGGCTGGTATGGCCGTGCCACATGACTGCATGGAGTACAGTCACTGTAGAGTGGCTGGCTGGTATGGCCGTGCCACATGACTGCATGGAGCTCAGTCACTGTAGAGTGGCTGACTGGTTATGGCCGTGCCACATGACTGCACGGAGCACAGTCACTGTAGAGTGGCTGGCTGGTATGGCCGTGCCACATGACTGCATCGGAGCACAGTCACTGTAGAGTGGCGGGACTGGTATGGCCGTGCCACATGACTGCACGGAGCACAGTCACTGCAGAGTGGCTGGCTGTATGGCCGTGCCACATGACTGCATGGAGCACAGTCACTGTAGAGTGGCTGGCTGGTGGCCGTGCCACATGACTGCATGGAGCACGTCAGTAGTGGCTGGGCATGGCCGTGCCACATGACTGCATGGAGCACAGTCCACGCAGATTGACTGGCATGGGCACATGACTGCAGGAGCACAGTGGCGAGTGGCTGCTGTATGGCTGTGCCACATGACTGCATGGAGCACAGTGGCTGGCTGGTATGGCCGTGCCACATGACTGCATGGAGCACAGTCACTGTAGAGTGGCTGGCTGGTGGGGCCGGCCACATGACTGCATGGAGCCAGTCACTGCAGAGTGGCTGGCTGGTATGGCCGTGCCACATGACTGCATGGGTGCACAGTCACTGCAGATGGCTGGCTGTATGGCCGTGCCACAGCTGCATGGAGCACAGTCACTGTAGAGTGGCTGGCTGGTATGGCGTGCCACATGAGTGCATGGGCACAGTCACGTAGAGTGGCTGGCGGTATGGCCGTGCCACTGACTGCATGGGAGCACAGTCACTGTAGAGTGGCTGGCTGGGTATGGCCGTGCCACATGACTGCATGGAGCACAGTGGCTGGTGGTATGGCCGTGCCCATGACTGCTGGAGCACAGTCACTGCAGAGTGGCTGGCTGGCATGGCCGTGCCACATGACTGCATGGAGCAGGTGGTATGAATGAGTTTCGTCTTTTTCTGCCCTAGTTCAGAAAGCTACGATTAACACCTGTTCGTGAACACAGCTACACACACACGCGCGCGCGAGCGCCCGCACACCCACCCACCCACCCACCCACCCACACACACACACAAAAGCGCGCGCGCGCGCTCACAGCAGGTACACACACACACACACCACACACACACACACACACACACAACCACATACACACACACACACACACCGCACACACACACACACACACACACACACACACCACACACACACACCACGACGTAACGCCCACCCCTCACCACACGCACACACACACACACACACACACACCACACACACACACAGCACACTGTACGAACGCCCATCAATCTCCATCTGATCGCAACGGACGCATCATGAGGGGGGGGGGGGGAGGGGCAACGGGAAGGGGGGAGGGAAAGAACAAAGCTGGGTGGGGTAAAAGGATGGGGAGGGTGGGGGGGGGGGGGGGGGGGGGGGGGGGGGGGGGGGGGGGGCGGTGGGGTGGGGGGGGGGGGTGGGGGGGGGGGGGGGGGGGGGGGGGGGGGGGGGGGGGGGGGGGGGGGAGGGGTGTAGGAGAAGAAACCCCGACGTGATTTACACAGCCAATGGCCCACCACCATCTGTTCTGGGAAATGAAAGCGGCAGCGCGTGAGTATACAGGCTACACACCTGTATTTACATGTTACTCTAAAATTCTTTTGTACACTCACTTCGAGAAAGGGACTCTGAGCGTATATATAAATATATATATATATTATATATAAATATAATATAATATATATATATAATATATATTTTATATATGCATATCATACATAATATAAACATAACTAGAAATGATGAGAAGCATGCCGACAGTTAACGGAAAAGCCAGTTACAATAATAATAGCAACGAGTGCTAATACAGCATAACATCTGAAACACTAATATACAATTCTTTCCGCTTTGCATCGAGTGATACAAGAAATATATGTTCATCCTTTAGACCCAAAACAGAAAAGAAAGAAAAGAAAAGGATTTCATGATGGTCTATGCCCAAAATAGGCGGCAGAACAAGCTGTATAACAATCCCAAGGAAGCGGTCACCTCACCGGGTCTGTGTAACAAATCCTTCCGCCGCTTACCCCACAGTCAGTTGACCACATTTCTCTTCCCGGCCCCCCAGCATTCACACCTCAAGCGCACGCCCGAGAGCAAGCAGAAGAGTTCCAACCCAGAGAACATCTCATCATCCTGAACTGCTTAAAACAGATCAATGTTTTAGCGTTCTTTTGAAAGAGTCAAGAGAAGGGGGCATGACGGCTTTGATACGGAAGAGAATTCCAATTCTGGGGGCGCAGAAAGAAAAGGGGCGCTGTCGGGAAAGACTTCTGTTTGTTATGCACGTTTAGCTTCGACAAGGATGTCAGTTGTAGCTCACACGTCTACAAGACTGAGAAGTAGGCCAGTCTAGCCAGCAGATTGAGGGGGGGGGGGGGGGGGGGGGGGGGGGGGGGGGGGGGGGGGGGGGGGGGGGGGGGGGGGGGGGATCTGGGTTCTAGACCACAGTCCTCGCCCCGACGTTGGAGAAATGGGGAGGGGCTGTGGGGTTTGTCGCCCGATGTCCCTGAAACAGCTGGGATTTCAGGGCGGGAAAAGGACCCGAAAACCCCGAAGGCAATGGCCAAGGGCCCGTGAAAGAGTTCCGGCGGGGTGTGGGGCGGGGGAACAAAAGTTTTACCTTCCCAAGGCTTAAAAGTACCCACTTTGAACAACTTTCCCCTTTGGGAGTTAAAAAGGCAAGGCCCCCTTTAGACAGGGCCCCCCCTCCAGGGTTGCCGGGTTTGAATCCCGGGAGCCCCCCTGGGGAAGCCACCCATCCGCCTTTTCCGCTTTGAAACCCGGCAGCCCCCTGGGGACAGGCCCCCCCCTCCGGGCGTTGCCCCCTTTTAATCCCGGCAGCCGCCTGGAGACCCGCCACCCATCCAGACTTGCCGCTTTGAATCCCAGGGAGCCCCCTTGGGGACAGCCCCCCAAACCCGACTTGGGCCCCTTTGAATTGGGGAGCCGCCTGGAGACAGCCCCCCCCCCAGACGTTGGGCCCCTTTGAATCCCCGGGAGCCGCCTGGAGAAAAGCCCCCCCCTCAGACTTGCCCCTTGAATCCCCCGGGAGCCCCCCCTGGAGGGCCCGCCCCCAACCAGCGTTGCCCCTTTGAATCCGGCAGCCGCCTGGAGCAGCCACCCCTTTCCCAAAGGGTTTTTCCCCTTTTAATCCCCGGCCCCGGGCCCCCCGGGCACCGTCCCCATCCAGACGTTGCCCCTTTTAATCCCCGGGCCCGCCCCCTGGAGACAAACCCCCCTTTCCCGGGCGTTTTCCGTTTTGAATCCCCGGGACCGCCTGGAGACAGCCCCCCATCCAGACATTGGGCCCTTTGAAACCCGGCAGCCCCCCTGGAGAAAAAGCCCCCCCTCCCAGGGCGTTTTTCCTCTTTGAATCCCGGCAGCCGCCTGGAACAGCCCCCCATCCAAAACGGGTTTCCGCTTTGAATCCCGGCAGCCCCCCCGGGGAAAAGCCCCCCCCTCCCGGGCGTTGCCTCTTTGAATCCCGGGAGCCGCCCGGAGAACAGCCCCCCCCCCAGGGCGTTGCCCCTTTTAAACCCGGCAGCTTGGGCCCGGGGACACCCCCCTCCAGACGTTGCCTCTTTGAAACCCCGGGAAACCCCCTGGAACAGCCCCCCATCCAGAAAGTTGCCTCTTTTTAATCCCCGGCACCACCCGGGGGGACAGCCCCCCATCCAGACGTTGCCCGTTTTAACCCGGCGCCGCCCGGAGACAGCCCCACCCCGCGTTGCCCCTTTGAATCCCCGGGACCGCCCCTTTAGACAGCCCCCCATCCAGGAATTTCCACTTTGAATCCCGGCAGCCGCCCGGAGAAAGCCCCCCATCCGACATTGCCCCTTTGGAAAACCCGGCAGGGCCTGGGGATAGCCATCCATTTCCCGACGGCCGCTTTTTTAATCCCGGGGAGTGCCCGGAGACAGCCCCCCACCAGACGTTGCCTCTTTGAATCCCCCCCCGCCGCCCGGAGACCGCCCCCCCCTTTCCCGAAGTTGCCTCTTTTAATCCCGGAGCCGCCTGGGGGACAGCCCCCCCTTTCCCAAAAGTTGCCGCTTTGAATCCCGGGAGCCGCCTGGGGAAAAAGCCCCCCCATTTCCCAAAAGTTTTCCTCTTTTAATCCCGGGAGGGCCCCCTGGGGGGACAGCCCCCCCATCCAGAAAAGTTTTCCTCCCTTTAATCCCGGCAGCCCCTGGAGACAGCCCCCCATCCAGACGTTTTCCGTTTGCACCCCCGGGAGCCGCCGGAGACGCCCCCCCTCCAGACGTTGCATTTTGAATCCCCCGGGATCCGCCTGGGGACAGCCCCCCCTCCAGACGCTGCCCCTTTTTAAACCCGGAGCCCCCGGAGAAGCCCCCCACCCGACGTTGGGCCGCTTTGAAACCGGCCCCCGCCCCGGAGACAGCCCCCCATCCAGGGCGTTGCCCTTTTTAAACCCGGGAGCCCCCCCCCCCTTGAACAGCCCCCCCTCCCGATGTTGCCGCTTTGAAACCCGGCAGCCGCCCCGGGGACAAACCCCCCAAACCCGATGTTTCCGCTTTTTAATTTCCCGGAGCCGCCGGGAGGGCAGCCCCCCATCCAGACTTTTCCCTTAAAACCCCGGGACCGCCTGGACACCCCCCATCCAGAAAGTTTCCGCTTTTTAATCCCGGCAGGCCCCCGGGGGGACAAAACCCCCCATCCAGACGATCCTTTTGGGAATTCCCCCGGGAGCCCCTGGAGACAGGGCCCCCAAACCAGCGTTGCCCCTTTTTAATCCCGGGGCCGCCGGAGCCCGCCCCCCATCCAGAGTTTTTCCGCTTTGAATCCCGGCACTGCCTGGAGAAAAAGCCCCCCCTCCCGACGTTGCCTCTTTGAAAACCCCCAGCCGCCTGGAGACCCGCCCCCCATCCCAAAGTTCCGTTTGAATCCCCGGGGCGGGGGAGACAGCCCCCATCCAGAAGTTGCCCCCTTTTAATCCCGCAGCCGGGTGGGGGCAGCCCCCCATCCAGACGTTGCCTCTTTGGAAACCCCGGGAGCCCCCTGGGCCGCCCCCCCATCCCGGGCGGTTTCCGCTTTGAATCCCGGCAGCCGCCCCGGAGACAGCCACCCCCCCCAGACGTTGCCGGGTTTGAAACCCGGGGGCCGTTGGACGCCACCCAAACCAGAGTTCCCCCTTTGAACCCCGGGAGCCGCCTGGAGAAGCCCCCCCCCCTCCCAGAAGGTTTCCTCTTTGAATTCCCCCGGGAAAAACCCCCTGGAACAGCCCCCCATCCAAAACGTTTTCCGTTTGAATCCCCGGGAGCCCCCTGGGGACAGCCCCCCCTCCAACGTTGCCTCTTTGAATCCCCCGGGAGCCCCCTGGAGACAGCCCCCCCCCAGACG
The DNA here is from genome assembly GCA_018398815.1 of Conus ventricosus. NCBI lineage: Eukaryota > Metazoa > Mollusca > Gastropoda > Neogastropoda > Conidae > Conus > Conus ventricosus. The sequence goes on along the minus strand of CM031620.1, from coordinate 5,856,672 downwards.
TTGCCCCTTTTAATCCCGGCAGCCACCTGGAGACCGCCCCCCCCTCCAGGGCCCTTTCCGCTTTTAATCCCCCCAAAACCCCCCGGGGGACCCGCCACCCTCCAAATTTTCCCCTTTGAATCCCCGGGAGCCGCCCTTTAGACGGGCCCCCCCATCCAACCCTTTCCACTTTTTAATCCCCGGGAGCCGCCTGGAGAAAAACCCCCCCCCTCCAGACATTGGCCCCCCTTTGAATCCCCAGCCGCCGGAGATAGCCCTTCCCTCCCGACTTGCCGCTTTGAAACCCCCCCGTGCCCGGAGACAAACCCCCCCTCCCGACTTTGCCTCTTGAATCCCGGCAGCCGCCTGGAGAAGCCCCCCCCTTTCCCGGGCGTTGCCTTCCCTTTTAATCCTGGCCCCGCCCCGGGGGACAGCCCCCCCTCCAGAAAGTTTCCGCTTTTAAACCCGGCAGCCCCCCTGGAGACAAACCCCCCCATCCAGCGTTGCCCCCTTTGAATCCCGGCAAACCGCCGGGGGGACCCGGGGCCCCCCCTCCAGCTTGCCTCCCCTTTAAACCCGGCACCGCCGGAGACAGCCCCCCCTCCCGCCTTGCCCCCTTTTCATCCCGGCAGCCCCTTGGAGGGGCAGCCCCCCCCTCCAGACGTTGATTTTTAATCCCGGCATCCGCCTGGGACAGCCCCCCATCCAAAACGCGCCTCCTTTTAAACCCGGGGAGCCACCCGGAGGGCAGCCCCCCAACCAGACGTTGCCGGGTTTGGGGAAACCCGGCAGCCGCCCGGAGACAGCCACCCCTCCAGACGTTGCCCCTTTGTATCCCCGGGAGCCCGTTTAACAGCCCCCATCCAGAGTTGCCCCTTTTTTAATCCCTGCGCCGCCCGGGACAGCCCCCCCCCAACCCAAAAATTTCCCTTTTTTAACCCCGGGAGCCCCCTGGAACCCGCCACCCATCCAAAAAGTTGGCCGCTTTTAAAAACCCCCCGGGGCCCCCGGACACAGCCCCCCCTCCAGACTTGCCGCTTTGAATCCCGGGGCCGCCGGAGACAGCCCCCCCTTTCCCGACATTGCCTCTTTGAAACCGGCACCGGGGTGGAGGACAGCCCCCCATCCAAAGTTGCCTCTTTGAATCCCGGCAGCCGCCTGGAAAACCGCCCCCCCTCCAGCGTTTCCGCTTTTTTAATCCCGGGAGCCGCCTGGAAAACAGCCCCCCCTCCAGACGTTGCCGTTTTTGGGAAATCCCGGCAGCGCCTTTAGACAGCCCCCCCCTCCAGACGTTTTTCCTTTTTTGAATCCCGGCAGCCGCCTGGAGAAACCCCCCCTCCGAGTTTCTTTTTGAATCCCCGGAAACCACCTGGAGACAGCCCCCCCCCCTCCCGACGTTTTCCGCTTTGGGAAACCCGGCAGCCGCCGGAACAGCCAAACCCCTCCCCGGGTTGGGCCCCTTTGAATTCCCGGGAAACCCCCTTGAGACAGCCACCCATCCAACGTTTCCACTTTGAAAACCCGGGAGCCGCCTGGGAGAAAGCCCCCCATCCAGACATTGGGGTTTGGAAAACCCGGCAAACCGCCCGGAGAAGCCACCCCTCCAGACGTTGCCGCTTTGAATTTTCCCCCCCCGCTGCCTGGAGAAAAGCCCCCCCCTCCCGCGTTGCCTCTTTGGGAAACCCGGGGGGCCGCCCGGAGACAGCCCCCCCCCCCTCCAGACGTTGCCCCTTTTTAAAACCCGGCCCGCCCCCTGGAGACAGGCCCCCCTCCAGACCCTTGGCCCCTTTGAAACCCCGCAGCCCCCCCCGGAACGCCCCCCCATCCCGACGTTGCCCCTTTTAAACCCGGCAGGCCCGGCCCGGAGACCCCCCCCCCCATTCCCGGGCGTTTTCCTCCTTGAATCCCGGCAGCCGCCTGGAGACAGCCCCCCCATCCAGACGTTGCCCCCTTTGGCCCTCCCGGGAGCCGGCCCGGAGGGCAAACCCCCCCCCCCAGGGCGTTTCATCTTTGAATCCCGGCAATTTCCCCCTGGAGACAGCCCCCCCCCAGACGCGGGTCTTTGAATCCCCGGCAGCCAAACCCGGGGACCCGCCCCCCCCCAACGTTCCGCTTTTTAAACCCCGGGAGCCCCTGGAGGGGCAGCCCACCCCCTCCGACTTGCCGGGTTTGGATCCCGGGGAGCCCCTTTAGACAGCCCCCCCCCTCCAGATGTTGCCGCTTTGAACCCGGGAGCCGCCTGGGGAAAAGCCCCCCCAAACCCGATGTTTTCCGCTTTGAATCCCGGCAGCCGCCCGGGGGCAGCCACCCATCCGCGTTGCCGCTTAAAATCCCGGGGGGCCGCCCGGAACAGCCCCCCAAACCCGACGTTGCCCCTTTTAAAAACCCCGGGAGCCGCCTGGGGGACAGCCCCCCACCCGACTTTTCCTCTTTGAAACCCCGGGAGGCCCCCGGGGGACAGCCCCCCTCCAGTCGTTCCTCTTTGAATTTCCCCGGGAGCCGCCTTTGGGGACAGCCCCCCCCCAGACTTTCCGCTTTGAATCCCCGGGAGCTGCCCCGGAGACAGCCCCCCCCCTCCGACGTTTCCCCCTTTGAATCCCGGCAGCCGCCGGGGGACAGCCCCCCACCAGACGTTGCCGCTTTGAATCCCCGGCCCCTGCCCGGAGACCGCCCCCCCCCAGAGTTTCCCCTTTGATCCCGGGCAGCCGCCTGGAGACCCGGGCCCCCCCCCAGACGTTTTCCCTTTGAATCCCCGGCAGGGCCCCCTGGAGACAGCCCCCCCTCCAACGTTGCCGGGTTTTTAAACCGGGGAGCCGCCTGGAGACAGCCCCCACCCCCCGGACGTTGCCGCTTTTAATCCCGGCAGCCATTTGAGACAGCCACCCCCTCCAGACGGGTTTCCCGGGTTTGAATCCCGGCCCGGCCCCCCTGGAACCCACCCCTCCAGAAAGTTGGGCCCCTTTGAAACCCGGCAGCCGGGCCCGGAGACAGCCCCCCATCCAAAACGTTGCCTCTTTGAACCCGTCAGCCCCCTGGAGCCCCCCCCCCCCCTTCCCGACGTTGCCTCTTTTAATCCCGGCCCGGCCCCCCTGGAGACAGCCCCCCCCTCCAATGTTGCCGGGGTTTTGGGAAACCCGGGAGCCCCCTGGGAAAAGCCCCCTCATCCAGCGTTTGCCTCTTTGAATCCCGGCGCCCCCCGGGGAAAAGCCCCCCCTCCGATGTTGCCGGGGGGTTGAAACCGGCAGCCGCTGGGGACAAACCCCCCCCTCCGGATTTCCCTTTGAATCCCGGCAGCCCCCTGGGGGACGGCCCCCCCCCCTCCCCGACGTTGCCCCTTTGGGATCCCCCCCCGCCGCCTGGAAAACAGCCCCCCATCCCCCCCCGTTTCCTTTAGAATCCCCCGGGAGCCGCCCGGGACAGCCCCCATCCAGACGTTTCCTCTTTTTAATCCCCGGGAGCCACCGGGGGACAGGGCCCCCCCTCCAAAACGTTGCCGCTTTGAATCCCCGGCAAACCGCCTGGAGACCCGCCCCCCCATCCCGAAAGTGTGCCGCTTTGAATCCCCCGGGCCCCCCGCCTTGAACAGCCCCCCATCCAGACGTTGGGCCCCTTTAAAACCCGGCAGCCCCCTGGAGACCGCCCCCCATCCAAAACGTTTCCTCTTTGAATCCCGGGGAAACCCCCGGAGACAGCCCCCCCCCCCCCCCCCCCCCCCCCCCCCCCCCCATCCAGACGGTTTCCCCTTTGAATTTCCCGGCAGCCGCCTGGAGAAACCCCCCCTTCCCGACGTTTCCCCTTTGAAACCCGGCAGCCCCCCTGGGGAAAAAGCCCCCCAAACCAGGGCGTTGCCCCTTTGAAAACCCCGGGGCCCGCCCCGGGAAGCCCCCCATCCAGACGGGTTGCCTTTTGAAAACCCGGGGCGCCTGGGGGGACAGCCCCCCATCCAGGGTTGCCTCTTTAATCCCGGGAGCCCCTGGGGACAGCCCCCTTTCCCGGTTGCCGCTTTGAATCCCGGCAGCCGACTGGAACCCGGGCCCCCCATCCCCGAAGTTGCCGCTTTGAATCCCGGGAGCCCCTGGGGAACCCCCCCTCCAGACGTTGCCCCCTTTGAATCCCCGGGAGCCCCTAACCCCCCCATCCAGAGTTGCCGGGTTTTAATCCCCGGGACCTCCGGAAAAACCCCCCCCAGACGTTGCCCCCTTTGAAAACCCCGGGAGCCGCCGGGGGACAGCCCCCATCCAACGTTTCCGGGGTTTGAAAATTTTTTCCCCAGCCCCCGGGGGAACCCGCCCCCCATTCCCGAAAGTGCCGCTTTGAATCCCGGGGAGCCGGGCCCGGGGGACAGCCCCCCAACCCAACCCCCTTTGCCCCGCTTTGAAAATCCCCCGCAGGGCCCCCGGGAGGCCCAGCCCCCCCATCCAACGTTGCCGCTTTTTAATTTCCCCGGGAGCCGCCTGGAGACAGGGGGCCCCCTCCAGGGCGTTTTCCGCTTTTAAACCCGGGGGAGCCGCCTGGTGACAGCCCCCATCCAGACGTTGCTGCTTTGGAAACCGGCAGCCGCCGGAGACAGCCCCCCCATCCAGACGTTTCCCCTTTGAATCCTGGCAGCCCCCCTGGAGACAGGCCCCCCCTCCCGACGTTTTCCCCTTTGAAAACCCCGGCAGCCGCCTGGAGGGGCAAACCCCCCCCCCAGGGCGTTGCCCCTTTAACCCCGGGACTGCCCGGAGACAGCCCCCCCCCCTCCAGCGTTGCCGCTTTGAAACCCGGGAGCGAAAGGCAAAAATCTAACACCGGGAAGGGCTTTTGGGGGCATGACCGGGATGCGGGGCCGGCCCCCCTTTAAGGGGAAAAAGTTCAGGGCCGGGAAAAAACTTTTCCCCCAAGGGGGGGGGGGGGAGGGGGGGGGGAGTCTTTCTCCGAGACCTTCGCTGGCAGGCTATCACCCGAGGGGCCTTCCTCCCGAAAAAGGGGGGGTTCGGTTTTGGGGCCCTCGCCTGTGGGTTTTTTGTTTCTGGGCAGCCGGGTTTCACACAAAGTACAGAAATGATTTTTAACGAAGCTTTGTGGAAAATCAGGCCCGAAATTACACACAAAGTACAGAACTGGGTTTCAACGAAGGGGGCCCTGGAAAAACAGCCAGAATTTAAAAACCAAAATAAAAGAACTGATTTCAACAAAACCCTTTGTGGAAAATCAGCCCGGTTTCACAAACAAAGTACAGAAAAGATTTCAACGAAGCTTCGTGGAAAATCACCAGATTACACACAAAGTACAGAACTGATTTCAACGAAGCTTCGTGAAAATCACCAGATACACACAAAGTACAGAACTGATTTCAACGAAGCTTCGTGGAAAAATCAGCCAGATTACACACAAAGTACAGAACTGATTTCAACGAAGCTCGTGAAAATCAGCCAGATTACACACAAAGTACAGAACTGATTTTAACGAAGCTTCGTGGAAAAATCAGCCAGATTACACACAAAGTACAGAACTGATTTCAACGAAGCTTCGTGGAAAATCAGCCAGATTACACAAAAGTACAGAACTGATTTCAACGAAGCTTCGTGAAAATCACCAGATTACACACAAAGTACAGAACTGATTTCAACGAAGCTTCGTGAAAATCAGCCAGATTACACACAAAGTACAGAACTGATTTCAACGAAGCTTCGTGGAAAATCAGCCAGATTACACACAAAGTACA
>CM031620.1:5843486-5845986 GCA_018398815.1 Conus ventricosus | reverse complement strand
AAACACACTTTACAATTGGACTAGCTTGTTTTTCATTTACAATTGATTTCCTTCAAAAATTGCTTCACGACAAAACTTGTTAACAAAGAAGGAAAAAATGTATACGAATATTCCAACCTGCCTTGACTGAGTTATTCGTCAAGGCTTAATGCTTGATGAATACAACTATATTTAATCCTTGAACAGATTGAGTCAAATGGCGTCAATCTTCATATTATACAGATCACGTAGATCCGAGAAAAATGCTTCGTAACTCGAACTCGTTTACGACTCTTTAAATAATAAATCTGCATTCACACAAATATCACATCTTCTAGATATGGTTGCATACAACGGTGAGCTGAAATAGAATTTACATAATATGGATTAGTACATGGCAACACGATATGATGAGAGCAAACAGATGAAATGACAGCTCTACGATCAATCATACGTGTTGACTGGTAAACCTGAAATATTTAATTCAGAGCATTTTAAATGATCGTGCTCGCAAAAATGTTTCGAATCGGTAAACGTGCCTTAATACGATTATGTTGAAATAATTTTATTGCGCTACACGGAAAAAGGATTTCGATTTATTTACCTCAACACAGCCTTCTTGACCACGCACGGACTCGCCCACGGAACGATGAGACTCGTTCAGACTCTCCCCGAAAAAAGTTGTGGGTATCGTCCTATGCCCTGTAGTGCCCCTTCAGTCCGGCCTAGACTGATATCTTCAAAAGGTTACTTGCTCTCGAATAAATGGACCTTTCTTGCGGAGCCAATTCACGACGTCCGGATTGTCCAAGATGGTAGATGCAACGGTTACTATTTACTGCGCATGCGCGGACGGAGAAACCACTGACACTTGGACGATCGCGATTGGTCAGTGTCCAGGACGGGGGAAATCGTGATGGTATTGCTTAAGTGCACTAAGTTGATGTATTATAGTCAGGCTTAACACACCAAGGTTATCTTTGCACTCATACACGCATATGCACACTCATGCGCCCATCAAACATTCGCCTCTCTCTGGGAATGGGATGTCACGCATTCGTCTCTCTCCTAACACGACTGAGAACAAGAATTGCAATTTCTATACTACTTATAATTAATCATGAACAATCAAATCACACACAATGAAATATCAGAACATAAAAGATCATACTTCCTAATCCCGGGTTATAATAAAAATGACTTCTTACCTGGCCAGGTTTTCACACACACACAACCACGCTTTCACACCACACCACAGTTCTTGAAAAAAGTCTCTTCACGTCTTCTTCAGCACTGCTTGTGGTGATGCCCTTGGTTGACTGGCTCCAGGCTTCAGGACTGGGTCTTCGTGGTCGTCTCTGGGATCTCGACGTCGAACTCTTCTTCTTCGTCTTCTTCACCCACCTCTGGGTTCAAATTCAGTTTGTCTGTCTTCACCCACCTCTGGGCTTCAAACTTAGTTTCCTTCTCTTCCAGCTTGTCTTCAACCCTAAGACTTAGCTGTCTCTCTATCTCCCAGACCACGTTTCTCTCGACCCTTTCTCTGTCCTGCTCACTCCTCTCCTCTCTCTCTCTCTCTCTCCTCAGCCTTCTCTCTCTCTCTCCTGGTGTTGTTCTCACACGTTGTTCTCCCTCAGTTTATATAGGGAGGGAAACAAAGGATTCCCTTCGGGTCATGCCTTTGTCCCACGCTGCTTCTCAAACCCCTAGTTCACAAGTACCCTGAATTCTCCACTCGCTACATTCCACACACATCAGCATTTACACACACCCTACCTAATTGATTAGCAAACACACACTTAGCCTCAGATGGACATCGACATTCCGCCGACTTCGGTGGTTACTTAACACAGTATTATCTTAAGGAGGGCTGCTACAACCTCCACACGCATTCAACCAGCCTGACAATAGAACCAACACAGTGACCCACGGCAAGACCATCTGAACAAATCCAAGGCCCCTTTCTTCACTGACTGTTTACACAAGAACCTCAGCTGACCGAGCATTTAGCGCTCACCTGGGGCCCGAGGTCGTAGTGGTTACAACCCTTCCCCCTTTCGCCACCAGGCAGGTCCGAACTCTCTCCTAGGTGTTGTTTGTCATCTGACCACTTCGGCCGTGCCGTGTTAATTGGTCAATTACCTATTTGTATACCAGTACAATGTCCCTTTGTCTCCAAGCGTCTAATGCCTTTTGTGAGAGGTTCACGCTCCTTGACAAATTCCCCCCACTCGAAGACAATGCCCTGCATTGGCTAAAACTTAACATTCAAGGAGATGAAACTCATAATTTTCCCATTTAAACCAGTGCTAATATCGGCCTCTATAAGCCTCTTTTTGCAGAGAAAGCACGAAGATTTGTCTTGCAACAAAATTATAGAGAAAAATCAAACTCACCTATCAAAGCAAATATCAACACAAATCTGAAAATCTCCCCCGTCAAAAAGGGGTGGTTTTTTTTAGGCCCCCCCCCTAATAACCATTATGGTTAAAAAAAGAAATTCCTTTTCCCCCCTTTTTTT